>CM077212.1:22115100-22715100 GCA_039654625.1 Rhinogobio ventralis
TTTATGAACATCACATCACATTTACTTTTGATAAACTTTGTGAACAGATAGATAATGAACAATATGGCCGTATTTTCATGGTCTTAGTTTCATTGATTCAAAAGAGCGGGTCTTAACTACAACACTGCCTTAAAACATTACAACATTGGTTTGTGTGTTCCAGGTGAGTCTCACACGTGCTCTGCTTCTGCTCCCCAGGTTTGTGGCCCAGAATGTGATGCGTCTGCAGCGGCTGGGTGTGACACATATACTGAATGTCGCAGAGGGAAACTCTTTTATGCATGTGAACACCAATGCTGAGTTCTACACTGGAACTGGGATCACGTACCACGGCATAAAGGCCAATGACACTGAGCAGTTCAACATCAGTGCCTTCTTTGAGGAAGCTGCAGACTTCATTGATAAGGCTCTGGCACATGGAAAAGGTTGGCTGCTCGTCCTTTTTTTTTGGTCTTCTTTAGACCTATATTAATCCATTGTAAAGAAAGCATTTCCCATTCACCAACAAGACTATACAAATATATCACAGAAATCTTGTTCAGTCCATTTAAAATAAAACAGATTCTTGATAATTCATGAAGTATTAAGCCAGGGATGTGTTTACGGAGAAAAAATACATGCATGACTATGCTGTTGCATTCATAACTTGACCTTTCTCTAACAAGGCAAGTTACTTATTTTTACCTTATGCCAGCATTCTTGCATTCTTGAATGTTTTTTATTCTTTGCTTGCACAGACAACAAACAAAAGTCAGGATGTAAAAAATGAAAGAATACAGTATTTAAATTTATTTAAATGTTATATGTAATGTATCCCAAAGTGGATCTGGTAGTCCCTATACACAAATTTTATCCCTAGATATCTCACACCAGTTGTTTTAATTGGTGCATTTAAACCCATCTTTTATGGCATGGATTTTATGCCATCTCTAACACAGAGGAGCAATTATAAAGCATCTTAATTGCAAGTCATCTTGGCAGCAGGAGCCCAGTAAGCGGTAAATCAGACGCCAAGCCTGGGTTGAGGGAGGACACTAATCTTTTCACTGAGAGCTTAAGCTGAAACAAAACCCCTAGAATATATGCTGCCACTTCGCAGCCCGGCTGAGCTCAGCTGTGACATTTGCGACAGCCATGCTTACAGTGGGCTTGATGTCATGTGGTGAATTTGCAGGCTGAATCACAATGAGCAGTGGGAGGGATAAAGGTCTGAGTGCTCCCGCTGCCTCTGAGTCACACTGAATCTGTTTTAAAAATATGCTCTGCATAGGGGTGGGTCACGACGGCGGTTTTGTCGACTAGTCTTGTTTTAAGTGTAGATGCTATAAAGGGATTTTTTTTTCAAGATTCCATTACGTGAGTACATACAAATTCTTGCCTTACTCATATTGCCCAAAATGATTAATTATTTTGAGCAGTAGGGTCTAATTTTGTGGGAAATTTCACATTTACATAATTCATCCTTGAAGTCAAAATTTTCAGCAATTTTGTTTCAGTGATTACAATTGAGAGGCCAACGTTCAGAGTATAGTTTAAATGGTAGATATCATTTAGATGTCAAACTTGTTTCGTGTGAATGACGTGACATGCAGGGCCGTGTTTTTAGAAAACTGTGTTTTGCGAGATGCAGCAAGAGATGTTTTCCCATTTATTGACAGACACCTCTCCTGTCCCCATGTTGAGAGAAATCGTGAGTGAGGTGCAGAGGCGTTGTGTGTGTGCTGTGTAAACATGACGTTATTGTAGTTCTAGACTAAATATGAACAGGCATTTACTCATTTCACTTGCACAAAAACAGATTCAGTATTCCTAAAATTAAATAAAAACAGTGAAAAGCAAACTCAGAATATTACGCAAACCTTCAATAATTAAGCGTTAATTAACACAAATATACTTTATGTATTTAATCTCACTTTATTAACCAATGTTTTTGCTGCTGACCTTTGATCCAATTCAGCCATACTATTAAGCAAAAATGACTTTAGATAAACAACATTTGTGCTTCATTTTTTGTTTTGTTTTGTTTTTATTGCTGAAGTAAGAGTGTCTAACTTTCTTCTCCTGTGTCCTATTCTTCTGCTACTTAGCCAACTATGGTCTCAAATTCCGTTGTTATCAACGTAGTTCAAAGAGTTGGTGTTTCCCGAAACCATAGTTCCAACAAACATTCGCAATCAGCATCGCAAAGTTGTGTGGTTGGAACAAAAGCTCTCAACCTGTGGTTAGAAGCATAGTTTCTTGTTTGCATGACCTGTGGACTTTATTACAATCTATATCTTTTATTTCGAATACATACAAATGTCATCTTTTAGTTTGTCAAGAGATTTAAAGCACCGTGTTTGAAGAGTGCGCATGTGCGTACATGCTTTAGTATGCAAGAACGAACCTATGATTGAATCTGAAAATAAAGTAAAA
Source organism: Rhinogobio ventralis (assembly GCA_039654625.1). Taxonomy (NCBI): domain Eukaryota; kingdom Metazoa; phylum Chordata; class Actinopteri; order Cypriniformes; family Gobionidae; genus Rhinogobio; species Rhinogobio ventralis. Next base: position 22,117,516 of record CM077212.1, read on the forward strand.
TAACTGAAAAAAATGAGAATTACTCCTCAGATCCCATGTTTGTAATTTATAGCAAAAAGTCTAGCATCAATTCGATCTCAAACAAATTAATTAAAAGAAGATATTACTCCACTACCTGCGTGACATCATTAACCAACGTGGTTGAATGACAAATTTGGAGAGGCTACTTTCTGCAGAGCCATTACCTCCACCCCCCCTCTCTGGAGCTCCAGCTCCCCCTATCTTGACCAACTGTGGGCATGATGGGTGGAGCTGCATCCCCTAACCACACCCTAACCCTACCCATAACCCTATCTCTCCACCCATTAAACAGGTTAAGCTCCACCCTTGAGCTCCATTATGCTCTGCAGCGAGCACTACCTGCAAATTTGCGACAATACGGGAAACAGTCGTGACTAGCTAGTTGATTTCTTCAACGACACTTTGCACTATGGTAGTTAAGCAGTGAGTTACGTTGCTGTATGTGAAACGCACCCCTGAATGGCAATCCATAGTTGAAACGTTTGAGCTGAGCCCTATACTGTTCAGGCTTGAATTTGCATTTCCTTCTGACTGAGGCTTATTCATTTCACTTATGGTGTGAAAGAGGCTTTACATTTTCCAAAAGTATACCTTTTTATTTATTATTAAAAACAAACAAGCCATCCCATTCCAGGTGAGAAAAAGTTATGCAAAAGTAACGTAACGCATTATTTTCCATAAAAAGTAACACAATTAGTTACTTTTTTTAAAGGGAGTAACACAATATTGTAACACATTACTTTTAAAAGTAACTTTCTCCAACAGTTGCTATGGTTACAATCTTAAGTGCTACTAATAATAAAGAACTGTATTTCTCATGACGTCAAACAAGTGAAGCCACCACGCAATCTGATTTCAAAGAGTAAACATTACCTAACCGATGTTTTTATATCTGAAGCCTACCTGTACATCTTACATTCTGTAAATGGTTATTTCTTTAACGGAGTGTCTATTCACACTATTTGCCTTGTTGGCAAATGCTATTTACACTAACTCCGCCCACCAACATCTGGTTGGGCCAGACAAAAGGACGGAAGACACTAGTTTGTGTGCAGTAGCAAATTAGCAATAGTGTAGGGGTAAAGCATGCAGCAGAAAGTTGACGCAAATCGTCCCTAGGTTCAACTCCGCCTTTTGCAGAACTTGCTCTAATCCCTTTTCCCATCACATATCAGATCGGAAAGGCATTTATTTTCAATAAAAATTAAGAAAATATTAGAAAAGTGGAAATAAAGTGTCTAATGTGTGTTTATTGATTAGGGGTAGGTTTAAGGAGGGCTTTACTGTCCCAATAAGGCGGCATTCATTTAATAATTTTAACAAATATAATAACTTACACTCTGTTATTATTGCATACTGTTTAATGTTCAACAACACTGAGGTGCAAATAGTATCTGCCACTATTTATAAGTATAAATATCATCTAACTAGTGTAAATAGCAGATCGCTAAGAAATGCTGATATTTTCACTTTGTGTAAAAAGAATCTATTGCTATTTAAACGTAGTGTAAATAGCATCTATAGCTACGAAAAATATGCTATTTTCACTTAGTGTAAATAGAATCTAGTTGCTATTTACACTTAGTATCAATAGCATATATAACTATTTGCACTTGGTGTAAATAGCAGCTATCACAATTTGTTCTTGGTGTAAATAGCATCTATCGCTAAGAAATATGCTATTTTCACTTAGTGTAAATAGAATCTAGTTGCTATTTACACTTGGTGTAAATGGCATCTATCGCTATTTGCACCTAGTGCAAATATTAGCCTTTATTTAATGTCATGAATTTTCCCTGCTTATTACAACTGTGAGTGAGCTACAAATATAGCGCAAATGTCAAAGTACTCATTCTGAAGTCTGAGTACAGATTTATGCCTTTTAAGGTGTACGCATACAACTTAATTAGCCTTATACAATTATTAACTGCGGTTATGTTATGTGTAAGATAATATTGTTTTCATTCGTACACTTAATTTAAATGATTTGACAGTGGTTTGTTTAACAGCATCTATTTTAATGCAGTTAATATGAAAACATTTGGATAAATTAACATTTAATTCAACAAAACATATGGTACTTAATTCCTAAGCATGCTATTAAAATTTGTGCTGTCCAGCCTGTAGCCCTTTAATTATTTGTGCGTAAGAAAACACTTCACAACTTATTCAGAAAAAATATTGCTGGCTGTGAATGGACTTAAAGACATGAAATATTATTTTATACTGTCAGTATTAAATAGCATTTATACTGTCCATCGGAGCAAGATGATTTGTACCAGCTGGTGCAACTGGCCCAAGAATGTGTCCTATGTGAACACATGCACAGTTATACAGGTCATCCTTAATGTTTTGTTTAAAGGAACCAACTGGCTAGTCGATTTTGAAAATATGTAGTTTTGCATAGCTGTAGCTCTCCATTGATCCACAGGGAGCATAGATTTAGGAATCAATGAAGGCTATCTCCTTGACACATAAACAGCACAAAGACTCACGGGAGAACATAAGTAAGCGGGGCTGCTGGTGGAGGAGGCATCAGGTTTCACATCCTCTGCTGTATCTGCCAAATAAGCACAGTGGAGGTTGGCAAGGTGAATTCCTCCAGGAGAGTGAGCAGGTCAATAATGAATGTGAACGTGTCTTTGCATGTTTGGAGGGGAATTGGTCTGAAGGTTGACTTAAGAAGGTTTGAGATGAATGATATAAGATGGATGTTGCGGCAGAGGCCACATTTGTATCCTCAAAGGACTCCAAACTCTGCCTTTTTAAATAGTATTTTATTATTTCTCTTCTAGGAAAGGTGTATGTTCACTGCCGTGAGGGCTACAGCCGCTCGCCCACTATCGTCATCGCTTACCTCATGCTCCGTCACAATATGGATGTACGAGTTGCCACAGCTACAGTAAGACACAAGAGAGAGATTGGCCCGAATGATGGATTCCTGTGCCAGATATGCCAACTCAACGAAAAGCTGGCGAAGGAGGGCAAGTTGAAGACCAAATGATAGAATGTGCTCTACTCCCACATATACTCACAAATGCAGGCGCACACATTCAAACTAGTGTGCACAATATTTCCTGTCCAAGTATAGTAACAGAATGTATGCATACATCCAGAGCATATGCATGGAGGTATACAAAGTGTATTCAACCACACACTCTCTCACATACACACTCACACAAGGTGTTGTCAGTATCCTGAATAATTACTCCTGCTTCCAGCTGGCTGGTTAAGGGAAATTTACTGGCATATCTGAATAATTAAGGCTGTAGAAAGAGCAAGGGTAGCATTTTATATGTCATCACAACTATTTTGTTTTTGCATATTTCCCATGATAATTAGTGTCCGTTTTTCACCAGGTACACCTAAAGCATTCCAATTGCCAACTATTTGTATATCTCACAAATTCAACTTTTGGAGCATATTAGCCCAATCGTCATCTGTAAAGTAGAGCACAATCATCCTATGGGCTCCTATTTGCCAGAAATACTGCGATTGTTCATCGTATTCCTATTTGTATGTGGAGGAATATGATATTTAGGTATAAAAAGCACGGAAATATACCTTTTAACTCATTTACAGAACTATGGCCAGATTTTTGATGGCTTTCCAGCATTTTAAATCAGGACTAAACAGGAGGACAAAACTGTTGTGTACCAGCACACAACCCATTCACTCTTTTAACACAAGATAAATTAACATTCCACAAATGGTAGCATACAATCAACAAGCCAACCGTATGTTGTAGCTCGGTTGTAGCAAACAGGTTCAACCCGGTTCTATGCAGCAGTGATAATGAATCAGCCCCATTAGATCTCTTTACTCTGGAATCACTGTCTCTCACTGCCAAGTCTCATGCCACATTTTGTCCACCACAAGATCACAGTCAGCCTTGACCAGAGAGACACGTCCGATAGGTGGAGAGCCTCTGCCATGCCAACTGCCTAATGATGTGCCCTTACACAAGGTTTGTTAACCCAGAGGCTTAGTGCGCCTTTATACTGCTAGTTCAAAGATCACAGGAAGGAGTGCAAAGCGTGTCAGTGGAGCGTAAATATTTAAAGGTAGCTGTTGAATTAGATTAGGTTTACTTCGGGCCCAGCATTGTCTTTAAAACAGCATCGCTTTAGCACTGGAATTGACTCGTTTTGCTGCACTCGTGGCTTTTTTCAGGTTTTAAAGGGGTCATATCATACATATTTTTATCATTTAATAATTTCCCCCGAGGTCCACTTATAATGTTAGTCCAATTAAACTGGCCGTTTTTGCGGCTGTGCCTTTAAGACTTCTATGTAAGCATCCTCTTTGCATACTAGTTAGATTGATGAGTTACTGATAGTTGTATTCAATACCGGCAACATCATTACAGCAGGTTTATGAAACAGTCCACATGGAAATGTGCTGTTTTCAGATCAGACTGAAATACAGGCAGACAGCAACAACACAGAACATTTCTCTTATCGTTAGTTATTTTAGCGTTTAGAAATAACAGTATCTATTCTACTTTTCTGGCTGAAGCTTGGCTTCAGTAAAGGGTGTTTTTGGACTGGACAGGAAGTTTTGATTCCTCAGAGTTAACCCCCCAAAAATGAGATTTCTCATGATATGACCCCTTTAAAGAGAACCAACATCACTACATTTGGAATAAGTGCATGCGACAGTTTTGTAGCTTTTTAAATTAATCTAAATTCTATTGTCAAATTTGATCAACCTTATACAGTATTAATAGCCCCTGGGCCTCTGCATATTTATTACTGAGGGAAAATACTATCGTACAAACTGTAGGCTAGATTATAACACAAAGCACTACTTATGCCTCTTTTTTATATTTCTATATTCCAGATATATAGCCTATACTTATACTATACTATAGATGTTGACATATATGAATGTATATGAACTGTCCATAATATTTGTGTATGACCAGTATCTATTAACAATAGAAATATCTAATATATTGTAGTCAACATTCACTTTCCTTTAAATTAAACACATTGAATGCCATTTCACATTTACCCATAAGACCCAAATTGTTTGTTAAAAGCTTCCATATTATCCTGTTTTACTTTTCACTGTAATGGTGTGTTTTGCTATATGATTTTCTTTTTAAAAATCATTTTTATTGTATTAGAGGATCAAAGTCTGTTTTCACAGCTAACACTGTTGCAGGCTACCTCACAGCATTCATACTACTGTAGCTACTTATCCAATTCATTTTGTCTTTGGGTTTTTGTCTAAGAATATTTAAAATGGACAAATACCTATATGTATGAAAGCATTCAAACTATAAACATTCCTTTATTATAATCTGGAGACCTAGGCTTTATACAACCTAACCAACTGTAGCTATGGAACCCTGTGTGCCGTCATAAAACATGAACTAATGAGGATGGTCTGTGCCAATGGCAAGCAAACTGGGAGTATCAGTCATTGTCTACACTGAAATGAGTTTTTAGCAGCAACTTTTAACCTCAAAAAGCAACAATGACGCATTTTGAATAAGCATATTTGGAAATTTCAACATAAAGATGTGTTTGCTGGCGCTGTTGGCTTCAATGCTTCAGATGAAGAACACACCCTTTTCTGAAATGGATCTGTGGAAGGAGAAACACTGCCATCTGCTGTTGATAACCCGTGTGGTTTGCACAAACTGTCCTGCTATGTATTGCCTTTTATTCATATGTATCTGATTGTATGTTACACAGTGTATAGACATTGTAAACAATGTAATTATACAGGGAAGATTAAATGAAAATGGTTGTACCACTATATGGCTTAATGATGTCAAAAGTGTATATATAACAATGAATCACAATGCTGCTTGGTCATTTTGTATTTATGTCCCATTATCAATGTGATTGTTTTTTATTTAATATTTTTTATTTCATTTCAATAACACTGATGTTAAAGGAACACTACCTACGACTGAACACAAACAAGGTCAGGTGTCTAAATTAACATGTGATGCATTTTTTGATGCACGTGCATTTTTGGGTATAGGTTCGAAATTTGTCTGTGTATTTTTGCGTCGAAATTAGTTTTGTCCATCGTGTACAAGCACATATTTGCTTTCATGTGTGCACGCTGCTCACTAAAAGCCGCTGACTAAACGTAACTATATTGTCTATGTGCCGTCTTTTACTCCTGTGTGCTTTGTGTTGTTGCTGTAATGTGATATTGTAAATGATTGACCACTTGTTTGTTGTAAAGGACATGTAAACCTCAGCAGTTGCAAATTTGGCAGAAGGGTTTGGCACAAATGTTCACACTCTCAAATTATGTTTGACATTTTGAGTTAAGAGAGTTGCTTGATGTGGCTAAATGATAGAATTCTGGTTTTGTTTTAATCTGACTTAAAAAGGAAAGGAATTACAGAATGCTTGAAATGGAGGTCAATTGAATGCATTCACATGACACAGGCTGTCTAAACATCCCACCTTAAAGCCTTATCCTGAAGATGGATTCTTTTTTTGATTCATGTCTTCACTTCATAAAGCAAGGTGTACAGCTTATACAGACACTTTGTTGAAGTGCACTTGATTAAATCAGTTATTTTTCTTACATTGGAAAAATGTTCTTTTGTTTTATGATGTCAGAAAATAAATGGTTAAAATTAAAATGTTGTGTATTTTTATCTTTAAGATTTATTCAGCAAATGATTCCCAACTGGGAGTATGCATTGCTAAACCCATAAAATGTACAAATTATTAGAAAAATATTAGGTTGTCAATTTGTGTGGATGATATCTTTAGAGAATTATTTTCAATAGTGTGGATATACACACCGATTAGGCATAACATTATGACCACTGACAGGTGAATTGAATAACACTGATTATCTCTTCATCACGGCACCTGTTAGTGGGTGGGATATATTAGGCAGCAAGTTAACATTTTGTCCTCAAAGATGATGTGTTAGAAGCAGGAAAAATGGGCAAGTGTAAGGATTTGAGCGAGTTTGACAAGGGCCAAAATGTGATGGCTAGATGACTGGGTCAGAGCATCTCGAAAACTGCAGCTCTTGTGGGGTGTTCCCGGGCTGCTGTGGACAGTATCTATCAAAAGTGGTCCAAGGAAGGAACAGTGGTAAACTGGTGACAGGGTCATGGGCGGCCAAGGCTCATTGATGCACGTGGGGAGCGAAGGCTGGCCCGTGTGGTCCGATCAAACAGACAAGCTACTGTAGCTCAAATTGCTCAAGAAGCGAATGCTGGTTCTGATAGAAAGGTATCAGAATACACAGTGCATCGCAGTTTGTTGCGTATGGGGCTGCATAGCTGCAGACCAGTCAGGGTGCCAATGCTGACCCCTGTCCACCGCCGAAAGCGCCAACAGTGGGCATGTGAGCATCAGAACTGGACCATGGAGCAATGGAAGAATGTTATAATGTCTGATCGGTTATTGCCGGATATTGCCAAATGTTTTGGGACGGCTGCCTTTACATGCACATGAACTTTAATGACATCCCATTCTTAATCCGTAGGGTTTAATATGGAGTTGGCCCATCCTTTGCAGCTATAACAGCTTCAACTCTTTTGGGAAGGCTTTCCACAAGATTTAGGAGTGTGTTTATGGGAATTTTTGACCATTCTTCTAGAAGCACATTTGTGAGGTCAGGCACTGATGTTGTACTAGAGGGCCTGGCTCGCACTCTCTGCTCTAATTCATCCCAAAGGTGTTCTATCAGGTTGAGGTCAGGAGGCAGGCCAGTCAAGTTCCTCCACACCAAACTCGCTCATCCATGTCTTTATGGGCCTTGCTTTGTGCACTGGTGCGCAGTCATGTTGGAACAGGAAGGGGCCATCCCCAAACTGTTCCCACAAAGTTGGCAGCATGAAATCGTCCAAAATGTCTTGGTATGCTGAAGCAGTAAGAGTTCCTTTCACTGGAACTAAGGGGCCAAGCCCAATCCCTGCAAAACAACCCCACACCATAATCCCCCCTCCACCAAACTTTACACTTGGCAAAATGCAGACACGTACCATTTTCCTGGCAAATGCCAAACCCAGCTCTAGAGTCCAGTGGCGGCGTACTTTACAGCACTGCATCCGACGCTTTGCATTCCACTTGGTGATGTAAGGCTTGGATGCAGCTGCTTGGCCATGGAAATCCATTCCATGAAGCTCTCTACGCACTGTTCTTGAGCTAATCTGAAGGCCCCACAAAGTTTGGGGGTCTGTAGCTATTGACTCTGTAGAAAGTTGGCGACTTCTGCGCACTGTGCGCCTCAGCATGCTGTGGCCTACCACTTTGTGGCTGAGTTGCTGTTGTTCCCAATTGCTTCCACTTTGTTATAATACCACTAACAGTTGACCGTGGAATATTTAGTAGTGAGGAAATTTCGCGATAGGACTTATTGCACAGGTGGCAACCTATCACGATACCACACTTTAATTCACTGAGCTCCTGAGAGCGACCCATTCTTTCACAAAATGATGTTTCATTAACAAAGTTCGGGAGGAGCACGTTCAAATGATCATCTAATCATCATGTCATTCCAACCAGCTGTCAGCAATCAGTAATCAACATATCTACCAATCAGCACAAGTGGAGGATTATATAAATACCCAGTCAACTCACCAATGTTCCTCTACAAGTTTTGCAGCACCCCTCCACCACCCCGTCTTCCTCACACTCACCTGGTTACTTTTCTAAACCAGAGATACGGGGGGAGTACTCTGGGTTTAGGCCAAATACCGAGCTCGGAGCCCTCTCCTTGGGCAGCACGCCAAATATGCATACCATTATTCTATCTGACTTATGTGTATGTGTGAACTCATAAATGTTTGTAGAAGCAGTCTGCAAGCCTAGGTGTTTGATTTTATACACCTTTGGCCATGGAAGTGATTGGACCACCTGAATTCAATGATTTGGAGGGGTGTCCCAATATTTTTGTGTATATATATATATATATAAAGTATATAGTATATATACATGGGAAACATTATTAAATTGAGCAAAAGTGACAGAAAATGATTTCTGAAGGATCATGTGACACTTAATACTGAAAATTCAGTTCTTAAAAATCTTATCTTACCACAATTTTTAACAATAATGTACATAGATAAATATGTAAATATAATGATATAATATAAAATATACAGTGAACAGTGATGCTTTTAAAAGTGTAACATCAAAAAGTATCCTCAACCTTGACACATTTTTCCCTTCTTTTTTTCTTGTATTGTCTCCAAAGTCCAAAGCCAGAAAAAACACAACTTTAATATTACATTTCATTGTCTCATATTACTCATATTGCTCAATGCAATAAAACCTTATTTTTGCGTTTCCTCCTAGAAGCATGAGAGGGACTCATTTCTCATGCACAAGAGTAGTTTGCATGACAATACACTATTAGTTCTCCTTATGTGTTGCAAGCAGTCCATGTCTGTGGGCCTCTGCGGTCTTTGATTACAACAGAATGAGGCACATGAAAAAGCACTCACAACAGCCCCTAATTGCTCCTGTTAGGCAACAGAGATAACTAGGGTAACATTCAGCTGAGACTTTAATGCAATATTTGAGTTGCCTCAGCAAATCTACAAAGACCGAGCAGATTAAGTACTTCACTATACATTCACATTTAATGTGTATATCATCATGTTTTATGTTATATATTGTTGAAGAGATCATTATAAAATATGAGAGCAGGGTTAAGGTTCTGGGTCAGGGTGTGTGAATATGTATTTGTGGAAGTACAGTATGTACATTATTTATGCACATTTCTGAAAGATGCTTTATGGTTGAGTTTGTAGTCTGTCTCCAACAGATGGAGACAAACGCTTTCATAAATCTGTCTTCCTCTGGGGTCCTGTGATCTATGTACCATGACCCGCACACTAACAAAATACTTTCTTTGGACGCATACATATGCTCATATCCACATACTCATAACACTCTGTCACAGAATCACAAAGGACAATTTCCCTGTGATTTGATGCAAATGGTCTTTGAGGTCCTTCAGCAATTGTTCAGCACACCTGGCGCTGGGGATGACCAGCTTCAGACTTCATGTATCCACAAGGATCATTGAAAACGCTCAAATCAATTGGTCTGACACTAGGGCCGATCTCTATCCATGACCCTGTGCACACTGCAATTACCCGAGCCCAGCTGTGGGGTCCTTTGAGACTGCTGTCCAGGTTCTCCACCCTGTCACACTCACAAACCATGCAGGACCACAGAACCAGACCCGAAGGAGAAACAAAGCACTTCAGACATCAGGACAAACTCAGCAGTTAAACAGAGCAGGCTTGGATGTACACACACACACACACGCGCACACACACGTCTGGTTCACTATCTTTGTGGGGGCTCTCCATAGATGTAATGGTTTTTATACTGTACAAACTGTATATTATATCCCCATACACTAACCCTACCTCTAAACCTACCCATCACAGAAAACTTTTTGCATTTTTACATTTTCAAAAAAACTTTATTTTATAAGCTTGTTTCCTCATAGGGACCTCAATTTAGGTCCACACAGTGACACAATTCCCCATGAGTCTGTGTGCATTCAGGATGAAGACCCCACCAGGATAGAACACACACACACATTAGGTTTCTACGTTTTATGGGGACTTTCCATAGACTTTCCAATGATTTTTATAGTGTACAACCTGTATATTCTATCCCCTAACCCTAATCACAGCCCTCACAGAAAAATGTTTTCCTCATGGGGTCTGGAAATCTGAACCTGAACCACACACACACACACACATACACATATATACACATATGTACAATATGGTTCAGGTATATATATATATATATATATATATATATATTCATTTTAATTATTTTACTATACATAAACTTAATTTCACAAAACACAAAAACAAGAATTGAGATGATAACTAAAAGATGACAGAATTAGAATTTTTGGGGGTGAACTAATTCTTTTAGGTCATGGATGATATGTCTGTGTAAATTTGTTAAATTAATAAGAAAGAAAAGGAAATTATTATTTTAAGAGAATTATAATTGTGTTTTATATTTTTATAAACATTGCCTGACAGCTTTTGTAACCATGAGTTGGGCTTGACGAATTTCCGGATAGATAATTTGGCAGAAGAACTTAGTTTCAGTAACTGATCTAAGAACTAATCTTTTAAAAATCTCATTATTAATGGCACATCTTGTGAATGATATCCCCCTTCTGCTTTGTCGTCTTCCTTAATGACTGTCTTAAATGAAAAGCATATGATGTTTCCCCTTTTCAACTTTTTTGTCCCATTTCACTGCATGCTCCCATAATGAAAACTTAAGAAGAAATAAGGGGGAAAAAAAGGAACATCTGTGGAGCAGCACTAATTATTGGGAAATATGGGAGAGAACATTCTTGGAATGGATGGGCTTCAGATCCTCTTCCAAGCACTTGTGCCCGCAGTGGTGTTGCTCGTTTCATCTTCCTGCACTCTGCTGTTGTGTCGTTCCTGCGGGGCCTTGCCAAGTGCGTCTGATATTTATTAAAGAACTGTCATGTAAAGAACAGCAGAATATGGCTGCGTGGCTCCTAAGGGTCCAAGTCAGATTGCTGGTGAGATACTGGTGGGAGTGTTTGATTTGGATACAAACGGGAAGGGAGTTATAGCTGGTTATTTTTCCACAGTCACTGTTTGATTGTAGGCGTGAAATGTGCACACGGCACTTGTTCCTAGTCATGTAGAACAACAAATTAGACACATCTAAAGCACAACTTCATTGTTGTAGAAGATCAACCGTAATGATCTCTAATTAGCCACAGACACAAAAACCACATGAAAAAGGATCTTTAGCTTTGTTATTGATGCACAAATAAAGCCAGAGCTAAGATACAACAGAGAAACTTGCGTTAATAAAGGACAGACTCCGCAGTTGACCCCTATTTTCAAGGTCAAGTTTTAATCCATTTGCTAGATTTGGAAGACATCAAAGTCATCAATGTGGGAGGCAACACCAAAGTGGCAAAAAGTTCAAAAAATTTTTTTTAAACTTTAATTGTTTGTAAAATGTTTGGGAAATGAAAAACGCAACGAGCCCTATAACAGATTACCAAAAAAGCTCTTTGGCTGAACATGATTCAATTATGGACAGTGATTCCACATGATTGAAACAAGTAAAACCCAATAGAATCCCAACTAGGATTAATGGTGTTCATTTACCTTGAATGATTGGTTTTAGTTTAACTTAAATAAAAGGTTTCCATTTAAATTGAATTATTCAAATAATCCTACAATTATTGCTTCTTGTTTAGTGTGATTTAGCCTATAGCAATAAACAAAACATAACTTCTCTTTACATCTGTGACATTCAGTGTTGACAGTCCAGAAATGATACTGGTTTCATACAGAACACTAGTGCTTTATTATTAAAGCATTTAAATTTTTGTTAGCAGGTCCTCAACCAAAACATAAGCTCAACACTTCAAAAACTAACATTTACTAACATAACAAAAACTTTTAAATAACAACAAACATTAACTCTCTCCATTTTCTCATCTTACTCTCCCAATTCAGCCCTGTGCAAAGCATGATGGGAAGTGAAAAGTCCTGTTTGATTGGGTTACTTGATTGAAACATGTTATTTCAAAATGAAAGCATCAAGTTAAAGGGACAGTTCACCCAAAAATGAAAATTACCCCATGATATACTGACCCTCAAGTCATCCTAGGTGTATATGACATACAATTGGATATACAATTGGAGTTATATTAAAAAATGTCCAGGCTCTTCAAAGCTTTATAAAAGCTCAAAAAAGCACATCCATCCATCATAAAAGTAATCCATACTGCTCCTAGGGGGGTTAATAAAGGCCTTCTGAAGCGAAGCGAAGCGTTTGTGTAAGGAACACATCCATATTTAACTTTAGAAACTAAAATTCCAACAGACGGCCGTATGCATTGATTTACGGCGAAAGAGTAACCCCTAACTTGACGCATAATGTATTGACGAATGCGGAGAATAAAGTAAAACAAAACACCTTGGAAGCTTGATTTGTTTGAACCGCTGGAGGCGTCAAAGCTTACACTACTCCTACATCGCGTCAGGGGTTACTTTTTTGGTGTAAGTCTATAATTTAGTCTATAAAGTTTTAAATATGAATACAAAAACCAATCGATTTGCTTCAGAAGGACTTTATTAACCCCCTGGAGTCGTATGGATTACTTTTATGATGGATGGATGCACTTTTTTGGACCAAAATCAGGTACGCCATTCACTGCCATTATAAATCTTGGAAGAGCAATGATATTTTTTAATATAACTCCGGTTGTGTTCGTCTTAAAGAAGATAGTCATATACACCTAGGATGGCTTGAGGGTGAGTAAATCATGGGTTTTTTTTGCGTGAAAATGTTCACAAATTTGAGTGAATGTTTGCGGAATGCATTTAGTTTGATATACTATGAATTTTCCTCAAAATAACACAATATGTGCATAAATAAACTGCTTGGTATGGTGACAACAAAAATGACCTTTTAGAGTGACCTCTGACTTAAAGAAGATAGTTGTAACAATATATCAGCACAAAGTAGGATTTACGTACACATCTGTTGTCTTTGGCAGTCCATGACAAATCGACAGCATCAACAAAAACAGACGGAAGGAAAGTCCACACTGTGAGGTGTCTGAAACCTGTCCCTTCCCAATGCAGGTTTATTTTCTCAGCACAGTCTCTTCAGTGTGGGTGGCCAGTGGGAATATCTTTCCTGCTACTCCATCATCAGCTATCTTCACATGACAGCCAGTGGCACGACCCTGTTTATTAGTCCAGCTTATAATTAGTTTTTATTGGATTAGATACCAGAGAGCAAGATTATTTTCACATGCTTGTTATCTGGTTTTATTGATCCCATAAAAAAAGCAAACTTGTGGAGCTTTTTGAAACATGCTCTTGAAATAACTTCCTCCCACCCCCTCCCTCTCTTAGAACCCAAATAAATTCCTGCATGCTCAGCAGCTGAGCCTTTTTATACGTTCATGGCTAATTAACACACCTTTCCAGAGCATTCTGGGAAATCGTGGCGCTCCATCAGATGAGCACATCATAATTGTGCGTTTCTGCAATTAAAAATCTGCTTTAGATTTCAATAGTCGCTTTCAGTTTCCAAATAAATTCAGAGACACTTCCACTAAAAAAATTAACACTCAATGACAGAATGATTCATGTACCATGAATATAGCATTCGGCTTGTACAAACTGTTGCAAAATATCATGTGAATTACTGATCCACATTTTTTTAGTTTTCCGTCAAAGATTACAACATACAAAATATGTTACATCTTGTGAAATCAAGTGACCTTTCCATAACAAGTAAGCTATTTACAATGAACAATCAATGTACTCATTACACAATGAGAAAACTAGAATGGCTCTGGTACAGTAAATCCTGAAAACATCCTGAAAAAAAATCCAGAAATAATTTTGATTTACATTTTTGATTAAGATTAAAAATATCTATAATGACTCACGGGGTGAACGTGATTTCACCAAGTACAACATGTTCCTGGATCAACATCTTTGTTTTCTAATTTAGTTTTCTTTGTTTTCTTTCATTTCTAATTGTAGCCTATATAGTTGTGAAGTAATCCATTCAACTCTTTGCAAATAACATTTTATTTAAGAATATACACGCATTTACTCTTGTTTGTATGCCTAATATGTCTAATATGTCAAAAATGTAAAAAAAAAATATATATATTTGTCTCATTACATTCAGTTATGAATGGCATCATCATTAAATTATAGCAGATTTTCAATTCAAAATGGCCAAATTGCATTAAAAAAGTTGAGTAGTGACTGGGTTGTTAAACATCCATCATAAACATTTGTCTAATATTAAATGTTTGGCTACTTAGATCTTATCAAGCACACACTCTTGCACTGTAAAAACTAAAAGCGTTGTGTTGGAATTCACACTCATCTTCAGTGAACATTAAGCCCCACCTTCTTTGATCTGATTGGCCATCATTTTGACATTGACTAGCGCTGTTAGACCACTCAGGCAGACCAGCCTAAAAATGTAACTTTTTAACTGTCTGTCATCCTAAAAACAAACAGGGCGGTGCGTAATGAAGAGCAGCATTAAGGGGAATCGGGAATTTGGCCATTTCCAATTAATGGGTGGAACTTGTCCTCCTCAATGCCTATGGTGGTTACGGCCCTGAGTTACAGCTAGGGTTAGGGATAGGGTTAAGACTAAATTTTCGGACAGGAATGTTGTTCCAGGATCAACAAAATATGTTACTTCTTATTTGGCAAAATAATGGTGACCACACAGTGTGTAACTGCCAAACCACTTGAAAATTTCAAGACATTGAAATGACGTTGTTCTGTACAATCTCACTTCCTTGGACCTGATTTGATTAAATAAATAAATAATTTTTGTAAAACTAGCAATCTGGATTGTAACAAAGTGAACCAGAGAACAATGACGCACAATATTTCTCAATAATATTCTCTCATAACTGAACTTGTAAGAACTGTCCATATATTTCTCCCACAAATCCATTTGTTCATAACCTCGTCAAAATTAGTTTAATGGTTGGCTATTGGTTATTTTTCACCATGCTAGCTGCAACTACACTACCAGCCTGTGTGCATATCTTATAAGAAGCATCAGTGGATAAATATTGTCTAGGTGATCATAGTTTACAATTGTGGCAGCTCTGTTGGTACTGTACTATAGTAGTGGTTAAAGAGTGGTTAACACATGGACCCAGAGGTCAGCAAGGTTTGTCGAGACTCACAATAAAACCACAGCTGAGGTTTCCGCTGCTCTTAAACTTAAATGAACTCTTTAAAAACATGATTTAGTCTTGGAAGTGCTTTTAGTATGATTCAGCTAGTCATGGCTTATTTAAACATCTAATGTGCTTCTATTTCTGTGAGAATTTCAGACTAGTTTTCAGTATGAAAAAAAAAAAAAGTGAAAAAGTGGCTTGGCAGATTGAGATGTGAGGTATTACAGTGATATTTTAGGGTCATAGGCTGCGGGGGAGCTGTACTTGTACAGATAAAATATGATCCATAAATGTTTTTCTTCAGTAACATTGCACAGATGCTTCATTTATAATAATATTTGTCAGGACTGTATTTCTAAATGAGACATCAGTTCCCAGGACAGCTGAAAATGGTGTAATCTATGCATTTGAATGTAGACATCACTGATGTTCTGTGCAAAACTACTCCATTTACCACTTACATCCACACACACTAATATGTATCCTCGGCAGGCTTTGTGAAATGTTATTATGACTACATCCATCAGAGTATCCCCTAAGCTTTTTGCTGACTCTATAGTTTTGTGTGAAAAGTTGCACTGATTATTATAGACAAAAGAATATTTTCACAATTTTGTCCCATGTGAGATATTGTAAATAAATATGTGACACTTGAGCCACCATTAAAAATGTATAAATACGATTAAAAATATGAAGCAAACATCATCATAATAATAATTACTATACAAGATTTAACCTTGAATCTGGTGGCAAAAAAGTATTAGCAGTGGCCGAGAGCACTTTTTGTTTTTGCAAGAGTAATGTTTCTGTTCAACTTTGACCCTGTCCCGTTATCTAAAAACTTTTAATGCTCAGCTGCAAGTTAGTATGTTTGCATTTAATATGCATCGAGAGTCTAGCCCTGTCAGTCCAGATGAGTTAAATGCTTTGTTTATGTGGCTTTGACATAGTGTTACCCTTTTTCCTTCTTTATACAAATATCTTTTGCTGGCAGCCCTTGTAAATCTGGAACACATCTAAGTGTTGTTTATGCTCAAGCTGCTATCTTGATAAAGCAGGCCTGGAGACTGTGTTTTCTGTGAACAAACCCAAAGAGATATAAAAACAGCCAGTGAATGACAGGGAAAGAACATAGGCTACAATCAGACTGGGCCTGTGGTGGACACTGTGATCTTTCTTTTTCTTCATGATGACAGGACAAAAAGAAGAGTCACAATAGATCTCAAGAATTCCATCTATCCTGCCAAAGTGGTTTCTAAGCTTAAACGAATTGGCTGGACACAATGTATCATGCATAGCCTACGGTCTCATGCATACTGACAATTGTATGTTTAGCTTAAATATTTTCATGCAGAATACACAGGAGAAGCAGAACATTTACAGTATGTTATAAAAGAAAAATAATATCCGTTAAAGGTTTTTGTTTGTTTGGGCTCCCTCAAGAGGGCAGTGTTTGAACAAAGCGATGCATTTAACGCTGGTGTGAGACAGTTATGTGACATAAAGCATCTGTATGTTGTATGTCCCATTGCTTATTCATAATTTAGTCTTTAATCTATACTGTCAGACTGATAATGTGTCCCTAATATATTCACACAAAAATAGAGTCAAAGGAAGAGGGGGATGGGGTAGTTATTTTAAGGTGTCATTGTTACAGTGTAATTATATATTTAAGTACTGAGTATCATTAATTAACAAGATGTAATTACTATAGGGTTAGGGTTTTTCTGTTATTACTATGGTAAGTACATGTAACATATGTAACAAGGACAGTGTAAAATAAAGTGTTACCAAGTTATTCTTTTTCAAACAAGTAAAGTTTATACAAGTTTTTCAAAAGTTCCAATGATGAATAAACTCATTACAACTTAGTCATACCACGTACAATTTACCGGTCGCCAAATACGACAGTAACAAACATAAGTCACGTTTTCAGTAGGCTATACGTGGATGTCAGTAGCCTCACTTTATTATCACAAATATATCGCAAAAAACCTTAGCATTCAGTTTAAATGTCACAACATTTATATTACAATTCGTGTTGCGCGTGAGACATCTCAAAAGATTGTCTGCTGAAAGACAATTTAGCAGAAAATTCCTCTAAAAAAAGTGTCGAATTTCTTATAAAGGTCATTGTATAGTTTGCACAAAACAACAATAATAATGAAAAAAAAAAAAAGTATATAAAAATATAATAAAGTAAAGTAGGCTATTTTTAAAGAGATATTTAGTATTTTGTATGATCTTTCCAAGTGAAGACAACAGCACACGACATGATAAAATTGAGCAGTAAAGCACGCTGTCTCATTTTTGGTATAAGAAAAAAAAAAGATGACTTCCCTCTCTCCAAGTTGACCTTACACTTTTGCGCGTGCCCCTTCCTTCCTATCAGTTTCTGAATGAGCTGCTTTGCCTAAATCCCTCCCACTTCGTGTAAGCGCTAAATTATCTGTTTTTTTTTTTTTTTTGCGAAACCTGTGGTACTTTAAAAAGGAAAGCCTCTCACGAAGAGAAGAAAACCGGTCTGAGTTTGCCCGCTGAACGTCTCGTTCTCTATTTTAGTATGCAGGTGTCTCTAGCGCTCGTGCACTGCGGCGCGCGGCTGTTGCTGCTGGTGCTGCTGCAGGGATGTTTCACAGCTGCGCATGGATGGAGGGCTTTAAAAAATGATGCTACAGAAATTATACCAGAATACACGGAGGACACGAATAAACCCGAGGAACAGATACAACTTTCTGACAATAACACAATGAACCGGGCTAAGAACGGAGGAAGGAGGTCATCAGCCAACGCACGCACTTATGGTAAGTAACAAGAAACAGATCTCTAATTAACAGTAGCCTATTATTGAGCTCTATCAAAATAGAGCAACACAAACATGTACTGTATGAATTTGTTCCAATTCTTAACAGAGATTTTTTTTTGTATGTGTGTGGGCTTTTTCTACTCTAAAAATTGGGCAACACACTATGAATATGTACTAAATTCATAATCAAATAGAATATGATTTTTATGAGTTATATAAATATAAATGAGTTAATAAAGCCCTTGGTAACCTAATGCTGTTATAAAATTATTTAACTTAGTTATTTTGACGCTATTTGATTAAGCAAGCATTAGTGATTATATATTTCAAGTACAGATTGTAAAATATATCAGAACACTTTATTAGTAATATGCTACTGTTAGCAAGTGTTTGCAAGTTAAAATAAATTAATACATTAGTTTCAAATATAATAATTAGATCATTTCCATTAGATAGATCTTGAGACCTACACTGTTTTGTTATCTAAACCGGATTAGACATCAGCAACTGAAAAGTCCATGGGGTGACTAAAGTAAACAAGCCTATCTATAATGATATTTGCTCCAATAATTTGTTAAACTAATGACTTTATAGTGTAAGATATATAGGCTACACATAGATTCATTAACTTCCACAAAACTGGATATCATGGCTCTAAATAGATGTGCCGCTTTTAAATAAAAGCTCGTATTCACAAAGAATGCATGCCGCTCCAACGTTTCACAGTCCAAGTGATACACTAACTTCGATAATCCTTTTTTTGTTGCTATATCCCCAATTTTCTATAATTAGACAAGGTCTGCCTTTCCATAGCCATCTAATTGCAACAGTATGGTTTCAGGGTAGTTGAAAATGTGAGAAGTTATTCTAAGGGGTCATTTCTTCGGGGCATTTCCACGAGAATGGCTCCCACCTGTGAAAAGTAAAACTACTGTGAATTCAAACCAACAGTAGTTCTAACAATGTACAATGCGTGGTTGTGTATGTGAATGTCAGAATTAACAGAAAAAAGAGAAACGTTTTTTTTTTTTTTTAAAGAAGACTCAATTGTGAAAACACCCAGAGCTTGTTTCTAGAACACAAATCAAGACTTTGGACTAAAATTAAGTCTTGGGAAGTGTGTTTGAGTAATTGGAATAATGTCTAAATTTATTGCTAAATAAATACACAGATTATTTCCAAAAATAATAATAAGCAATCCTCCATGAACAGAGTAATGAAATTATCACAATAATAAGTTATGAAAATAATTAAGGATTGAGCAATTTGTAAAGTGACCTGAAGATAATTCCAAATAACTAATTATGTCAGTGAACAGTTCTAAAATGATTTTGTATTTCAGCATAAGGAAATAGTTATGAATCCAAGCATGTACGTTATACTCGCTTGTCAGGGGGTGGAGAAAGAAATCACACTCTCGTGTGCTGCTCTTGAAGAGGTGACGTGTGTATTTTCTCTGGTGGTCAGTGTGGGGTCATGTTGAGATATGTTCATCTTCCTCTGGCTCTCCTCCAGCTCCTCATAAAACATCAGATCAGATTTTCTGAGAATCAGGGGAGGCAGAACCTGAACTCATCACACACATAAATCCTTTGTTCTTCTCCATGAGGGGAGCTGAAGAAGAAAATAGATCTTTCCACTCTCAGTTTCATCTTTTTAACTGACACATAAAATGAGAAGAATTAATGTTGATGTTGTTTGAGGAGGTTTAGCGAGATTACATTAAATTAAAAGATTACTGCAAAACTTTGAACTCTTACCCAGGCAGTCAGAAGTCTCTTGATCTGGTTCGCAAGCATTCTGTTACATGTATGTTGTTTAGTGTCTGTGGGTTTGTAATTGATTGGGTTTCTCATCAATTCCATCCTCAACTAAGAGCACATCTACTACAATTTAGTGGCCAAATCAAAACCAGATAAAAAAAACAAAAACATACTGAGCCGATATAAAAAGATTTTATCACGAATTTCCTCTCGGGTTGGACACGCAACAAATTTTTCTGGGAAACTCGACAAAACACAACAAAGTTAACTTTAGGAAATGTACTTAATGACTGTGTATATAACAAAACATGAAAAATAAAATCTGTTTTGTTTATCATAGCTGTGAACAATCCAAACCCCAGTATGTCATACAGGCTATAATAAATACCAGTGTTGGTAGCTGTGTTTTATTTAAGATGCATCCCTAAACCATTTTGTAAACATTTAACTAATCTGTTCTGGTTCTGCTCTCTTTCCCAGGAGCCTCTGAACTAAGCTGCCGGGAGCTGCGTTCTACCCGCTACGTTACGGATGGATCTTGCCGCAGTGTCAAACCTGTGAAGGAACTGGTGTGTTCTGGTCAATGCCTTCCAGCTCATCTCATGCCAAACTCAATTCTAAGGGGGAAATGGTGGAGAAGCAGCTCCTCCGATTACCGCTGCATCCCAGCTCACTCCCGCACTCAGCGGATACAACTCCAGTGTCCGAATGGACCAAACCGGACATACAAAATCCGAGTAGTCACGTCTTGCAAGTGCAAACGCTATACTCGCCATCACAACCAATCGGATGTCAAGGAGTTGTCCTCTAAGAAGCCACGGCGCAATAAGAAGCACCGTAGCAAAGTGCCCTCAGTCAACAGCAATTCCTACTGAGGGGAAAAGTTGAACTGATACAGAAACTCCCTCTTGCACACATACAAATACACCTATATACATATGCACACATATTTCAGAAACTGCAACCCAAGGGAAGGAATACATGCATTAGCAAGAAGTTTCCAATGTATTTCAGATGTCTCACTGTTTGTATGTGCTCTTGAGCCTAAATAGTCCCAGTTTGATCACAAAATGCCAGTGGACTAATGGATACTTGAGTGAAAAGACGCCATTATGTGAGATTAGTTCACGGAATGTGATAGTTCATGATATTTTTGAGGGAGGAGGAATAACTCGACATATTCCTACCCAAGCAGTTCATTTCAAGTTTGAAGTTCATTGAAAGGGTAAGCTAACGTACAGGCAAACACACTGAGCGCTCAACCAATCCACTAGGCGCTCATGTGAATGTTTGTGCACCAGATTTGTCCTCCTCTTTTGGGACTTGGAGCAGCGTATGATTTGACCGTCCAGCCGTGTCGGGCCCAAAAGACACACCGCTGCTGACAGATCGCTGAGGCCTGGAATTCTTAACCTTGGTCAATTTTACCAGCCCATGAGTCCTCTTGACGGGCTGGGGAACTGAGCCAGGCACCATGTGAGTTTCTGCAACTTCACATTTCCACAAGAAACTGATCTGAACTGGCAGTTAGAGCTGTGCTATGGAGAGTTCGAAAAGTTGTGTCAGCCCTCCACGGTCCAAGTCCCTGGAGGTCAAGAACCGCAAACGATATTCCTGTGACTTGTCCTAATTACCAAATAGTTCCATTACTGTGTTTAGGATTTGAGTCATAAAAAGCCATTTCCTCTAGACATGGTCAGTTCCTGTTTGTTAGAACAGCCGAAAAAGAGGCCCACATGTGCGCAAGAATCTGCAGAAATTCCTCACGGGCAAAAAACCTTTCTGCACCCTCCTTCAATGGAAACCATTTGGAGATATTCAGCTATCTGCAATCGCTAACAGGTTACTTACATCCATTACTGAAGTCTTCAACAAAGATGTCATCCTTCCTGTCTCCTCATCTGACCGGGAAAAAAAAAAGACAAATAAGTGAACCAAACTGAAATTGTGGGCTGGATGTTGATTTTACACAGGATAGAGATTAAGAGAATGCCAGTTCTTCCCCAGCGCTTTTTGTTGTTGTTGTTCAGTGCTGATAATATTTGCTTATTTTTCAATTGTGTATTTAAAATAGCAACTGGAAGGGATTTTTATAATGTAAGCAGACTTGCCATGAATAGCAACTTGTATATACTGTACCTGTGTGGTCTCATTGAGCGGTATCCTCTTCCATGAATGGATGCACTCTCTCTCCGACCAAAAGACTGTTACAAAGAATGAACTGCATATTTATTTTTTCAATTTCATCATTTAAATTATTTATGCAATCTTTTTGTAGAAAATAATAGCCATTATTGTACTATATGTAATTATAGTGAATTTCATAACGAAAAAGAGAACATGAATAAAGTTAAGCAACGAATATATGTGAAAAGAAGTGTGTTTGTTATCATTCTTGTCAGACTGCTTTGACAGATCCTTTCTCCTGTTGGGCTGTGCCCGCACACTAAATCCGACCCTCAATGAGCCCTCTGTAAACAATATTCCGCAATTAGGAAGTAGAGGCTTTGTAGCACTTTGGAATGTCTAAGACACCTTTACAAAAGGCAAGAAAAGGAAAGAATCTCCTCGTCAGACGGGAACAGTACAGTCACAACAGAAACAGCTCTTTTTGTCCGGTATGGGGAACTCAACCCACAGGCTTCCATTCATATATTTGTTTGTTTAAGCTTGCACAGTCTGAGCCATAGATTGACAAGAAAATGTGTATTGGCCGACTTGTTTAAGTCCTTCTAATCTTGTCTGCTGTCTCATGATGAAACTCCCTATATTGGTCTAACTGCTCAGTACACAAAACTATAGCCACAAAGCTGTAAACCAAACAAATGTAAATTTTTATAAGTTTTTACAGAGTTTATATACTCTTACAGTATGACTAAAAGATGTATATGAGCAAACTCAGAAGGAAACATTCTAAACTAAATGATTTTAATTTCTTGTTTGACTATACAACATCTATTAGGAACATATTTTACCGCAGTTCTAATATAATCGTCCCAAATTCATGGCCATTTGACATGCCATGCTTTTGCTTAAAAGTAGCTGGCATGCCGAAGCATTCCCAATCTTTCAAGAACAAGTGTTTGAACGTGTCACATGAGTAGTTCCTAAATAAATTGATGCTGACAAAGCATCTGACCTGAGTTACGGCCCCTGTTTGCAGTCGTTACTCAGCAGGGACCTGGCACGGACCTCCACAGCCACAGGGAAAGCAGGAGTGTGTGAGAGAGGTCAGCTGGGACTCACTCCTCAGTGTGTGTTTAACACTTTTGTGCCTGCTCCACAGTATCTCAGACGCCACGGCACTGCTCAGACACTTAACTCCTCCAGAATCCGTGTCAGCCAGAGCAGACAATATCTCGTATACACTTCTGAATGCTAATAAAAGTTGTTAAAAATTGATTCTTAACCCTTCTTTCATCCTTGGGTCAATTTTGGCCTGTTTTTGCTGAAGAATATGTTATAAATACAGTAGTTTTTGATATTGGAACACTGGCTATGGTACAATTTCAAGAAACGCTAATTATTAGAATTCTGTTTATGACAGTCTTACATAACTAAAAAAACATTTCAAGTATGCAAGGTTTTTCCATTTATAAAAAAAAAAAAAAAAAAAAAAAAAATATATATATATATATATATATATATATATATATATACTGCTTTTGCAAATGAAATGTTACGGAGCCGCTGTGTACAATCCCATGAAATCCAAGAAGTTTGGGTTTGCATAGTACCTATACCTAAAGTTTTGGCTACATCAGTCATTAATGAAAGCACTGATCTTCCAAATGTAGGCCAAAAAAATTCCCTAACTGATCAACGGAATTAGAAATGGTTTTTGCCAAAAGCCAAAATACGTCATTTTTCTGTGATGATTGCTCTGTTAGCTGGGATTATGTTGTAAGTTTTGGCTTAATCAAAAACGTAAAGGTCAAATTCTCACAAATAATTGTTTGAATCTTAAGTTTCCTTTTAGACGCCCAACTATTGTCATCAATGTCCAAGTTTTATATACTGTAGTGGCCAAAAGTGATGTCCGTCCTAGGAAAATCAACATCTTTACCCCTTTTTTTCCCTCCAAATATTATTTTAAAAATTTTTAAAAGATTTTCTAAGCATATTGCGTAGTTGTGCTTGGAGTCAATTGTTTCATTTCTGATAATGCAATGAATCATGCCAAATTGTGTGGACATAATTTTTGGCCAGGCTGTGTCATACAAACAAATTATGAACACATGCAAGAGAGAACCAATGAAATATAAGCAACTGATTATATTGTAGTCATTGTATGCTTTTTCCCTGAGCTATTTGTTTTTGTATTTTTTTTTAATAGTAAAATAAAACATCTAACTGTAGTTTGTCTTTTATTGTCTGTAAGGGAAATTTTGAACATAAACTATATCAAACCATATAAGGTGTTTTGAATTATATTAAGTTTATATAAGATGTTTTTGTTAAATATAAGGGGAATTCTAGTTTTCTGTAGTAAACACATTTTTGTTTGATAAGCTTTGATACTTTTCTCAATAGAACTAGTGTGTTCGTTGTCTGCAGCCTTGAACAAGTTATTAGAAAGTTGTGTGTTTCACTCAAGGTGGGACAGCAACTAAGGAGTTCCCTTTCAGTCAGTACACTACGAGTTACGTCAGTTACTGACGGAATGGGGGTTTCGCTTAGAAGCCAATCGCCTTTGAGCTCTACAAAACGAGCCAATGGCATGAAAATGCCATGGGTCTGCGGAATTTGCATGCCGCAACCCCGCCCCACGGCGTGGGTATAAAGGGCGTTGCGTGGCAATCTCGCATTATGTTTTTGCTTCAGAGCCGAGTTTACTGCCTGAGCGCTTCCTCTTCAAGACGAGTTTCTCTCCAGAGTGTTGGTGTTACGGCACGTTCCAGCGAGTTCCGCATTTCCTGTCTGATCTGTGCAGTGATCGAAGCACAGCGTGCGCGTTCTCCCTGGGTGCTTCGGCATTCTGCAGAGCTTTTCACTCCTCTCTAAAAGAGCTGCACGTGGCACGTCTTTTTAAAGATGGCTCGCCCGTGCTCCGTTTCTGGGTGCGGTCGACTGGTGCCTCCGTTTGATGGTCATGATCGCTGTTTGGCGTGCTTGGGCCTCGTGCACGCTGAACGCGCGTTCATGGATGAGTCATGTTCTCACTGCGGGAACATGACCATCTCAGTGTTGCGATCGAGACTCCATGATCTCCGTAATGGGGGGAGAGTCCCCTCTACCACACCCCAATCTACTTCCTCCACTGGAGGGGGTACTTTGGCTGGTGGTCAGGGTGATCTGAGGGTTACGGTGTGGAACAACTCGACGAATCCTCCTCGGGCCACACCCCCCTCCTGCACACTGCAACCCGTGGTGTTGCCTGATGAGGGCGCCGGGGCTTCCCGTTCGGGGCCCTGCGTTTCATTTGGCGCACCCGCGGAGGATGCTATGTCGATCGCCGCATCACAAGGTGGGCTGGACTCCTCCGGAGATGACGATTCGGCTGTGTTGCCTCCTTCGGGAGTCCCAGCATTGCCCGAGTCCGATCCGGAACTCACAGCCATGCTTGCCCGGGCGGCCGAGGCGATTGGGCTTGTGTGGAACCCTCCGCCATGTCCCGAGCGTTCCCGGCTAGATGATTGGTATCTGGGGGCGGCCCGTGCCGAAGGCGCCCGTCAGCCCCCAGTGCCTTTCTTCCCGGAAGTGCATGAAGAGGTGTCGAAATCGTGGAAGTCTCCCCTGACTTTTCGCGATCGCTCGGCAACCACTTCCGCCTTCACTGCCCTCGATGGCGGCACGGTGAAAGGGTACACTGGGGTTCCCCCTGTTGAGCGCTCTGTTGCGATGCAACTGTGTCCTCAGAGTGCTTCGACATGGCGCGGTGACCCAAAGCACCCGTCCAAAGCCTGTAGATTCACGTCCACGTTGACGGCGAAGACCTACAGAGCTGCGGGCCATGCCGCGTCCGCCCTGCATGCCATGGCCACCCTACAGGTCTATCAGGCCAAGGTGCTCATGGACATGCACGGGGGCAATGCTGACCCTGCGTTAATGCAGGAGTTGCGGACGGCCACCGACCTCGCTCTACGAGCGACGAAGGTGACCGCTCGCTCTCTTGGTCAGGTGATGTCCACTTCGGTGGTCCAGGAGCGACATCTATGGCTCAACCTGGCCGATATGAGAGAATCTGAGCGGACACGTTTCCTCAATTCTCCCATTTCCCAGGATGGGCTATTCGGCGGGGCGGTCGAGGACTTCGCCCAACAGTTCTCGACCGCTCAGAAACAGACTGAGGCAATTAAGCATATTCTGCCCCGGCGCCCAGCTGCTGCCTCCACCCAGCCGCCGGCTCAGATGCCTCAGTCTGCTCCCCGCCGAGGCCGCCCCCCTGCGACTCCCGCCCCTCCTGCCCGGCCCCAGCAGCAGCCTTCACCCGGGCCGAGGCGTGGAGGACGTCGCAGAAAGGCGGCCCCGCCCGTCCCAGCCCCCCAGCCTGCCAAACGGCAGTCTAAGCGGCGGTCCTGAGACGGGCGGCTCGGAGGTGACCTCGGTTCTTTCCCAGGAGATGGTAACAGGACCACTCCTTCCCCCGGTGGAGGGCCGGGGGAGAATCTTTTGTTTTTCCCTTCCGCCGCTGGCCTCACGGCCGGCGGTACCCTATCAATGGTTAAAGAAAGAACTGACATTCTCACCTCCGAGCCTCAAGAGGGCGCGGCGGGCAGTGCGCGACGCCCCATGGCCTCGCCGCTCTCGGCCCCCTCTGTCGCCAGCCCCTTGGCAGACGAGACCCCCGTGGAACGCTGGTCCTTCCCTGGTCTCCTCTGTCAGGGCGCGGAATTCGACCCCGCCCACACCCCGGGACGCTCCCATGCCTCCCTTGTCTGGGCCGGTCATTCCGCCTCGCTGCCCCATCGGGGGTACGCCGGTGGTTCGCATGACCCCGCTGGTTCAGTTCTTGGGAGCCTGGCTAGCGCTTCCCAACCTGTCCAGTTGGCTCGCTCGCACCATCCGGCTCGGCTATGCGATTCAGTTCGCTCGGTCTCCTCCCCGCTTTCGGGGAGTCCGCTACACCGTGGTGGGTGGCAATGCCCCTGTCATGCGTGCGGAGGTCGACACCCTACTGGCGAAGGGTGCGATCGAGATCGTCCCTCCAGCCGAGATGAAGTCCGGCTTCTACAGCCCTTACTTCATTGTACCCAAGAAAACCGGTGGGTTACGGCCAATCCTGGACCTGCGCGTCTTGAACCGAACCCTACACAGGCTTCCATTCAAGATGTTGACAGCCAAACGCATTTTCGAGTGCGTTCGTCCCTCGGATTGGTTTGCAGCGATCGACCTGAAGGACGCGTACTTTCATGTCTCCATTCTTCCTCGACACAGACCGTTTCTACGGTTTGCCTTCGAGGGGCAGGCATATCAGTACACGGTTCTCCCCTTCGGGCTAGCCCTGTCCCCTCGCGTCTTTACGAAGATTGTCGAGGCAGCCCTTGTGCCGCTCAGGCAACACGGGGTTCGCATCCTGAACTATCTCGACGACTGGCTGATTCTAGGCCACTCTCGGGATCAGGTCTGCGAACACAGGGATCTGGTGCTTCAGCACCTCGCCCGTCTGGGCCTTCGGGTCAACTGGGAAAAGAGCAAACTCTCCCCAGCGCAGAGGATCTCTTTTCTCGGTATGGAAATCGACTCGGTCGCCATGTTCGCGCAGCTTACGAGCGAGCGCGCGCAGTCTCTGCTGACTTGTCTTCGCCAGTTCGAGGGCAAGAGTGCGGTTCCACTGAAACTTTTTCAGAGGCTCCTGGGGCATATGGCGTCAGCAGCCGCGGTGACCCCGCTTGGTCTGCTCCATATGAGACCGCTTCAGCACTGGCTTTGCGATCGAGTCCCGAGATGGGCATGGCAACACGGCACCCTCCAGGTCCCAGTGACCCGAGCCTGCCGTCAGACCTTCACCCCGTGGTTGGACCTCAGTTTTCTACGGGCAGGTGTTCCCCTAGAACGAGTTTCCAGGCATGTTGTTGTTACAACAGATGCCTCTTCCACGGGCTGGGGCGCCATGTGCAAGGGACATGCTGCCGCGGGCTCCTGGATAGGACCCCAGCGCCTATGGCATGTCAATTGCCTCGAGTTGCTGGCCGTACGTCTTGCCCTGCACCGCTTTCGAGCCCTGCTCAAGGACAAGCACGTTCTGGTCCGTTCAGACAGCACGGCAACAGTAGCGTACATCAACCGACAAGGTGGTCTACGCTCCCGCCGGATGTCGCAACTCGCCCGCCATCTCCTCCTATGGAGTCAGAAGCATCTGAGGTCGCTTCGTGCCGTTCACATCCCGGGAGACCTGAACTGCGCAGCCGACGAGCTGTCGCGGTTCCAGCCGCTCCCGGGGGAATGGAGACTCCATCCCCAGACGGTTCAGCTGATTTGGGAGCAGTTTGGCGACGCACAGATAGATCTGTTTGCCTCCCGCGACTCTTCCCATTGCCGCTGGTACTATTCCCTGACCGAGGGGACCCTCGGCACGGATGCACTAGCGCACAGCTGGCCGCGGGGCCCACGCAAATATGCGTTTCCCCCAGTGAGCCTTCTCGCACAGGTTCTGTGCAAGATCAGGGAGGACAGGGAGCAGGTCCTTTTGGTCGCCCCATATTGGCCCGGCCGGACCTGGTTCTCAGAACTTGTACTCCTTGCGACAGCACCTCCCTGGTCGATCCCTCTGAGACAGGACCTCCTGTCTCAGAGACGGGGCACCATATGGCACCCGCGTCCCGACCTGTGGAACCTCCACGTGTGGATCCTGGACGGGACGCGGCAGGTTTGAGTACCCTGCCACCTCAGGTGGCGGCTACCATCACTTCCGCTAGAGCCCTGTCTACCAGACAGGCCTATGCGTTGAAGTGGAACCTCTTCGTCACCTGGTGCTCCTCTCGGGAGAGGACCCCAGAAGATGCTCGATCGGGTCCGTGCTCTCCTTCCTCCAGGAAGGGTTGGAGCGAAGGCTGTCTCCCTCCACCCTGAAGGTCTATGTGGCTGCTATTTCAGCTCATCATGACCTGGTGGACTCTAAAACGGTTGGACAGCACGACCTGGTCAGTAGGTTCCTCAGAGGTGCGAGGAGGTTAAATCCTCCTCGCCCACCTCAGGTACCCTCTTGGGACCTTGCAGTGGTCTTAGCTGCCCTGCAAAAGGCTCCCTTTGAGCCATTGCAGTCAGTCGAGCTGAAGTTCCTTTCATTGAAAGTGGCGCTCCTGACTGCTTTGGCCTCCATCAAGAGGGTAGGGGACCTGCAGGCATTTTCGGTTGACGAAGCGTGCCTGGAATTCGGGCCGGCCAATTCTCACGTCATCCTGAGACCCCGGCCTGGATACGTGCCCAAGGTTCCCACCACTCCCTTCAGGGACCAGGTGGTGAACCTGCAAGCGCTGCCCTTGGAGGAGGCAGACCCAGCCTTGGCACTGCTCTGTCCAGTACGCGCCCTTCGCGCTTACGTAGACCGGACGCAGTGTTTCAGGACCTCAGACCAGCTCTTTGTCTGTTACGGAGGGCAGCAGAAAGGGAAGGCTCTCTCCAAGCAGAGGTTGTCCCACTGGATAGTGGACGCCATTGTCCTGGCATATCAAGTCCAGGGCATGCCATGCCCCCTCGGGGTAAGAGCACACTCCACCAGGAGTGTTGCCTCCTCTTGGGCTCTAGCGCATGGCGCCTCGCTAACAGACGTTTGTAGAGCTGCAGGCTGGGCGACACCCAACACATTCGCAAGATTTTATAATCTCAGAGTGGAGCCTGTATCCTCTCGTGTACTCGCCCCTACTGGCCAGTAACCGGACAGGCTCAGGTGTCTTCGCTTGCTGCGCCATTCCACTCCGCGGACTGGATGCGTGCGCTATTCCTCTCAGGTGAGCTTCCCAGTAAGCCCTGAGCTCCTCCAGCACTGTCGATGTCGTCACCAGAGCGAGTGCCCTTTCAGGCCACCCCTCGTGTTCGGCTAGGTGCCTCCGTGTGCATGGTTCCCCCGCTGGGTAACCCCCACATGTGTATTCCCACGGTAAGTCTCTTGTAGCTCGTGTCTTCCCTTGGCAAGACACCTTGCCACGCCTGGGGTTGAAATTTTCCACCTTCGGCTGGATACCCCAGAGTGTTCCCTATGCAGCTCCTTCGGGTCATAGGTGTATTCTTCAAGTCCCCCCCTTTGGGTTGGCATTGTGTTGCATTCTCCACGTGGGATATGCTTCCCAGGGTACCTTGGTAGCGTTGTGCCTAGCCCCTCGTTCGTGTCACACTCACGGCAGGGAGCCCGGGTCAGCGCAGGACGCTGGAAGACAGCCGTCATGGCGAGATTGTATTGGACCCCCATTCCGTCAGTAACTGACGTAACTCGTAGTGTACTGACTGAAAGGGAACGTCTCGGTTACGTATGTAACCCTCGTTCCCTGAAGGAAGGGAACGGAGACGTTACGTCCCCCTGCCATGACCGCTGTACCGCTGGAACTGGCCGGGCGCTCATGCCTCGGCTCTTCAGCAGGTAAACATAATGCGAGATTGCCACGCAACGCCCTTTATACCCACGCCGTGGGGCGGGGTTGCGGCATGCAAATTCCGCAGACCCATGGCATTTTCATGCCATTGGCTCGTTTTGTAGAGCTCAAAGGCGATTGGCTTCTAAGCGAAACCCCCATTCCGTCAGTAACTGACGTAACGTCTCCGTTCCCTTCCTTCAGGGAACGAGGGTTACATACGTAACCGAGACGTTTGTTATTGTGTTTTTGTGTTATTGGCCTTCACCAATTTAAATGAGAGTATAAAAAAACCAGTGAGGGGCTTTGGTCTGACTGCACAACCTGCATGTCCGAATTGACCTTCTTGGCAAGAATAAAAGCTTTTAAAGACACTGTTTTTCAATTCCAGCTTCACCATGATAACTATTAAAGTTTATTTTTTCAACGACATGCCAAATAATTTTAATAATTTAAATAATCTTTCACCAAGTTTAGTTCTTCCCTCATATTTAAAATATTTTCCCTTAAATTTTTATTACAAGTTTAAACAAACTTGTAGGGTTAAAAACTATTTTTTGTAAAATAAACTTTCTATTTTATATGGAAAAATATAAAATAGTAATTTTATATCAAATAACTTTTTTATATGAAAATATGTGATTGAAATTAACCACGAAAAGGGGCACATTTAAAGGGATAGTTCACCCAAAAATGAAAATGATCCCATAATTTACTCACCCTCAAGCCATAGGTGTATATGACATCCTTATTTCAGACGAATATCGGAGTTATATTAAAAAAATGTCCTGGCTCTTCCAAGCTTTATAATGGCAGTGAATGGCAGCCAGCCCAAAATTTGAAGCCCAAAAAAGTGCATCCATCCATTGTAAAATTAATCTACACTGCTCCAGGGGTTTAATGAAGGCCTTCTAAAGTGAATCGATGGGTTTGTGCAAGAAAAATACCCATATTTAAACTTTATAAAGTAAAATATCTAGCTTCTTTCGGACCGTCTTACGTATTAAACTTAAGCAGAAAGTGTAACGCCTCTCGCAATTCAAAATGCTTACGCAAATCGTCGCACCAGTTACGTTTTTTTTTTACGTTAAGTTTTGTAAGATATTTTACTTTATAACATGTTAAATATGGATATTTTTCTTACAAAAACCCATCGCTTTGCTTCAGAAGACCTTTATTAACCCCCCGGAGCTGCCATTCACTGCTATTCAAAGCTTGGAAGAGCCAGGACATTTTTTTATGAACTATCCCTTTAATGGAAGTCATTTTTTAAAGCACAATGCACTTTGGGACTACAAAAAAAAGAAGAAGAAGAAGAAGAAAAAACAGACTTCAAAAAGTTTTTAAATTAGTTTTCAATTGGGGTTGAATTTGATCCAAGGATCAGGCGGGTGCAGTAGGAGGGTTAGGAAAAAGTGGAGGCTATAGAAAACTCTAAAAGTGTCATTTAAACCTCTTATCCACTTGACTTTAATGTATTAAAGACATTCAGTGCTGAATAAGTCATTGCTTAACCTAAGATGACATCTTTACCTTCTAGTGTCTCAAAGCACAGAGGTTGACCGCTTCAGTGGTACATGGTGGACTCACAACACATGATGGTGATTAAGTAAATCTCACTGAACCGCTCCAGAATGTCACTTCCTCCTGGTCAGACTGCATGCATGCAAAATTAAAGACACTGCTTTTGTAAATGTAATGTTACAGAGCTGCTGTGTATTATCCCATGAAATTCAAGAAGTGCTTGAGTTTGCATAAATAAAATAAAATTCAAATACCAAATACCTAAATAAATTCATGCTGACAATTCGATAGATTGGCTACATCAGTCATTAATGAAGGCACTGATCTTCTTCCAAATGTAGGCCAAAAAAAACCCATCTGATCAGCTGATTTACATTTTATGTTAGACATGGTTTTTGCTAAAAGCCAAAATACATAATCTTTCTGTGATGATTGCTCTGTTAGCTGGGATTATGTTGTACATTTTGGCTCAATCAAAAAAATAAATTATAGGCCAAGTTCTCACAAATAATTGTTTGAATCTTAAGTTTCTTTTAGACTTGCATAATAGCCCAACTCTCATCATCAATGTCCAAGTTTTTCCTAGGGTGGGTATATTTACTGAGCAAAATATTATATAAAAGAAACAGGAGTTTGTCAGGAGCCCAAATCCAAGAAACAAGAAACGTGATTCCACAACATACAGTGTGTCCCAAAGGTTTGAGGCCACACTGAAAACCTGGGATTCCAAATCTAATTTAGATATGAAAATAAACAAAAGTGAATTGTTTTACATTTTTCAAAATGCTCAAAAAGAAATGTTATGACGTATAATGAATATGAAATATTTAAGATTACTGGATGTAAAAATGAAATGTTTAAGATTATATACTGTATACACTACTGTTCAAAAGTTTGAGGTATGTAAGATCTTTTTATATTTTTGAAAGAAGTCTTTATTTGATCAAAATACAGTAAAAACAGCAATACTGTGAAACATGATTACCATTTAAAATAGCTATTTTCTGTTTTAATATATTTTAAAATGTAATTTGTTCCTGTGATCACAAAGCTGAATTTTCAGCAGTCAACTACTTTATTTAGCGTCACATGATCCTTCAGAAATTATTCTAATATGCTGATTTGGTGCTCTCAAGAAACATTTCTCATTATTAGGCTATCAATGTTAAAAATTGTTGTGCTGTTTCACTTTTTTTGTGTAAACCCTGATGTTTCTTCAAGATTCTTTGATGAACAGAAAGATTAAAAGATCTTACAGCACCTAACAGCATTTATTTGAAATCAAAATCTTATAAATATCTTAACTGTCACCTTGGATCAATTTAATGCATCCTTGCTAAATAAAAGCACTTCTTTACAAAAAAACGTTTGAATGCTAGTGGATAAAAAGTGGGAGTTAAATACTCAAGAACATGACATAAGTCACAATAATGCGATTAGTTAACAAATCACACCTGGAAACAATAAAACAAATGGCAAAAGGAAACAAAGGACAGGAAACAAAGCATATCAAAATGAAAGGACATGGATGCAGTACATGCTATTAGATGCATTACTTGGGATTACTTTAACTCAAAGCATTTAATGCACAAGTCAGTCTGCCTAAATCCTCAATTCAAGGCACTCCAGACAAGAATCTAATTTCCAAAGTCAAACGCATATGTGCTATGACGGATGCATTTGGATACGGATGTTCAGCCACTCCCTTATCAGGACATATAAACTAACAGCTTCAAACAAATCCAAAGCAGAGCAGCACTTGGCATAGACCTGGGAACATGGGAAGTGTTAAAGAGGACTGAGAGCTGGATCTGGTGGCGGCGAGGGGGCGTCTGAGGGAAAGGCCAGGGTCAGGGCAGAAAAGAGAGACTGGAGCCACTCAGCATGTCCTCCATCACACCCCCCACTAAAAGGCTTTTAAGTGTCCACTGCTCACTGGATTCAAAGAACAGATCCTGGGTCTAAGAGTGGAAAAGGGCCACCTATCAATGATCCATGAAGGACGGCTCAGTGGGAAATTCGGGTGGGAGGGGAAGAACGGATGTGTCCAGGGGTGGATGGCAGCATCAAGGGTCAGCAGCGTTCGATGAGCCTTGACCGTCCCAACCAAGTGGCAGCATCCGATGTAGGCCAAAGATATGCAGCGGGAAAAGAAACCGGATAGTCAATAAACATTTACAATCCTAACACAAAAACAATATGCACTGGTTTATATTTTGTCCTTCAATTGTCACCAATAATGCAAAAAAAAAAAAAAACTGGAAGTTTCTTGTAGAAACACACCAAGCTGAGGCTCTGTGCAATGTGTTTGTGTGGGAAGCGAGGAAACATTCGTATCAGTGCTAACCGCAGGCCTTGCCAGCTGGGTGTCGAGCCTTGGCTCTGGATTGCAGTTTGTTTGTTTAAAAGATTACAATCCATCCAAGTCAAACAGACACCTTGAACATAACCCAGCTCTGCCAATAAACACATGCCAAATGGTGTGAGTGTACTGCACTGAGCACTCTTGCATCAGAGGGGAAGGAGAAAGGCCAGGTAAAGGCCACCATACGCATGTGTGACATCAACATATGATGTCATGGCTACCAGTATACAGAAAGCTGAACTGATTACATATAATAATTCTACAGCTTAGGCAGTTAACATAAGCACAGTCTGATGTTTATGGAAAGTCTCGTATAGTCTTCATTATGTTTGGAACTTTGTGTGACATATTCTGGAACGGCATGTCTCGAGCAACAACAAAGGAAATCAGATTTGTTTCTTTCTGTCTAAGACAGGAAAATATGACAGTCTCTTAGTGACAATCATCACTAGTTTGTATTATGGCCCAAATAGCTTTAGTTCCCTTTCAGTCGGTCACGTTCGACGTACATCAGACGTCACCGACGAATTGGGATCACTTCTGGGAGCCCCTATCAGCTTCGAGATATAGAGAACGGGCCAATGGGCATTGGCGTGCGAGATTTGCATCTCGCGCTCCGCCCTGCGCCGCGGGTATAAACAGGAGGCCAATGCAGCGCACCATTGTCATTCACTTTGGAGCCGAACACGGTGTTGATGAAGGAGACTGTTTCTGCGAGAGAAGACACTTCTTTGAGTGCTGGGAGAGAAGGCACGATCAACGGCGGCCGCGAGCTCACTGGTGCAGTGATAAACTGCTGTTTTTACAGCACTGTTTAGTCTGTTGGTTTGGTGAGGGCGTTCCCAACGGTGAGTGCATACACAGGCTGCACTACTCTCCTGTGTTTTGCCACGGTCGTTCCTGGGTGCTTCAGCACATTTAAAAGAGCTTTCTTCTAAAAGAGCAGCGCGGGTGTGACACTGCGTCTGCCTGCTGGTAGCTTACAGGTGGGATTGCTGGTGTCAAAAAAAAAAAAAAAAGGGACCTAGCGTTTCATCTGGGGCTCTAGCAGAGGACAGATGTCAATTGCTGCATCGGAGAGAGGGCTGTTATAAGCTGGAAATGAAGATGATGCTGAGTTTCCCACTATAATGGTGTGTGCTCATGCTGAATCAGATTCAGACTTGACAGCCATGCTTTCCCAGGTGGCTGAGGCGTAGTGCAACGCGTAAATCGCCTTGCCCGCCCCCTTGCCTTTTCCCCGGATGTGCATTGGAAGGCTTTGGCAGTGTGGAACTATTTAGCGCCAAAAGGGCCATAATCTGGATAAAGTTTTCCTCTCTCTCACTACCCTGCGCTCTTAGTGCACGAGGGTAGTTCTGAGCCGAGGTTGAGCTGCGCACAGTGACTGATTTAAAGTCACAGCGCTGGCCCTTGGCCAGACGATGTCCACCCTGGTCCAGAAACACCCTTGGGCTACCTTGCAGGAGTGTGAGACGTCGCCAAAGTACGCTTTCTCGATGCTCACATCCCACAAGGTGACCCTTTTCTGCGACACTGTCTGTGACTGTGCCCAGCAGTCCTCCACAGTGCAAAGCAGATGGAACCCCTCAGTCTGCTCTCCATTGGCATCCCACGATGCCACCCGTCTCGGCTGCCAGTCAGCTGATACGTGTGACCCGGACTTGGTTGAAGCTGCTCTTCCCCGGAGGAGGGCCGGGTGGAGAATCATTGCTAAATTCTGTTCCGCCACTGGTGTTACAGCCAGTGGTACCCAAATTCTTAAGAGCAGTTCCAATACCTCTGGGTCTTGGGAGTTCAGGAATGGCAGCGTGTGACGCTACGAAGCCTCGCCACTCTCATTCCCCTCCCAACATGAGGACGAGAATGGCGAGTTGTTTTATTCCCTGACCGAGGGGACCCTCGGCTTGGATGCTCTGGCACACAGCTGGGCCCGGGACTTATGCAAGTATGCGTTTTCCCCAGTGAGCCTTCTTGCACAGACTCTGTGCAAGGTCAGGGAGGACGAGGAGCAAGTTCTGTTGGTTGCTCCGTACTGGCCCAACCGGACTTGGTTCCCGGAACTAGTGCTTCTCGCGACAGCACCTCCTTAGCCCATTCCTCTGAGGAAGGACCTCCTGACTCAGAGACGGGGCACCCTATGGCACCCGCGTCCGGACCTCTGGAAACTCCATGTCTGGTCCCTGGACGGGACGCGGAGGTTCTAGGTGGCCTACCACAGCTGTGGTAGACACCATCACTTCCGCTAGAGCTCCCTCTGAGGTGCCTCTATGCGTTGAAATGGAACCTGTTCGTTGAAGGGTGTTCTTCTCGGTGAGAAGACCATTGAAGATGCTCAATCAATTCTGTGCTTTCCTTCCTACAAGACGGGTTGGAGCGAAGGCTGTCTCCCTCCACCCTCAAAGTTTATGTTGCCGCTATCGCCGCTAATCATGACATGGTAGGTGGTAAGTCTCTAGGGAAGCACGATCTGATCGTCAAGTTCCTGAGGGGGGCCAGGAGACTAAAATCCTCCTCGCCCTCCCTCTATACCCTCTTGGGACTTAACTCTGGTGCTAATCGCACTGCAGAGGGCGCCCTTTGAGCCTTTGCAGTCAGTTGAGTTAAAAATTTTGTCTTTAAAGACAGTACTCCTGACTGCATTGGCCTCTATCAAGAGGGTAGGGGACCTGCAGGCATTTTCGGTCGACGAATCGTGCCTGGAATTCGGGCCTGGTAACTCTCATGTAATCCTGAGACCCCGGCCCGGATATGTGCCCAAGGTTCCCACCACTCCCTTCCGGGACCAGGTGGTGAGCCTGCAAGCGCTGCCTTCGGAGGAGGCAGACCCAGCCCTAGCTTTTCTCTGTCCCGTCCACGCTTTGCGGGCTTACGTGGACAGAACGCAAAGCTTCAGGACCTCAGAGCAGCCCTTCGTCTGTTATGGAGGCCAGCAGAACGGAAAGGCTGTCTCCAAGCAGAGGATGGCCCACTGGATAGTGGATGCCATCGTCTTGGCGTATGAAACCCAAGACGTGCCCTGCCCACTCGGGTTAAGAGCCCACTCCACTAGGGGTGTAGCTTCTTCCTGGGCGTTGGCTCGTGGCGCCTCGCTGACAGATATTTGTAGAGCTGCGGGCTGGGCAACACCTAACACGTTCGCTAGATTCTATAGCCTCCGTGAAGAGCCGGTATCTTCCTGTGTGCTCACTTCCCATAGTCAGTAACACCGAAGTGCCCGTTCTAGTGTCGGCTTGCTGCGCCATTCCCTTCCCCGTGGAACGGATACATGTGCTTATATGCTCCAATCGAGTTCCCCAGAAACGGCGAACCCTGTTACGACCCGCGGCAGTCGGATGTGGCGGAGCGTCCAACGCCAGGTCTAACACTCGTATGCATTGGTGGAACTTGTGTTAGGCTGGGTTCCATATGTTGTGACCCCCACGGCGGTCCCATATGTCTATTCTTCCACGGTACGGCTCCCTGCCGTCTCAGTCAGGTGTTGTTCCCCCGCCTGCTTTGCCGGGACCACCCCTGGGACTTCCGTATGTTGCTCTGCCCATGGCCAGTCCATACGTGTATTCTCCACATGGTAACTCCCTCCGGCATGATGTGGCTTCCGCAGCGTTCCTCCGGGCACGCTTTCCCTGCGTTATCCAATAGTCTGCTGAGTGGGTCTTGCGGAACAGCAAGCTTAATTAAAATGCAAAATACAAAACAAAATCAAGATGTACTGTATAACTGAATCATATTTCTTTGTTCCCAAGTAACTTAAAAAAAAAAAAAAAACTTAAATTATGGTTAATTAAAACCCTCATCTGTCCCTCGGGTCATTTTGACCCGAAATTAATTTTTGAAAAAAAATAAAATAAAAATCGAGTGTTCATCGGCGTGGTCCAAGACCTTAGGACTTTTGTCGCACTGGATATGAAATTGACTGGATCTGAGGAGTTTATGTGATTGAAAAAAAGTAACAAATCAGTCCCTCCTGGGTCTATTTGACCCCCTTAGGAATAATTGGAATGTGAAGAATTCTTCAGTATAAATAAAAAAACCTAAGAAATGCTCAAAATTAAAACTAAACTTTATAAAAAAAAATGTATAATGTCTACACGTGTATCTGAATGCATACTGAAGACACACACTCAAGAACTGACTTTAGGACCCAGCAGAACAGCTCATTCAGGCAAGAGTCATAAAATATCATGTAAAAAACAAAATTCCACAAGAGATCGGCAGAGACACCCAATGTGAGATATTGAATTAACAGGGTTATGGCTGAAATATTATTTTTGAATTTAAGTTGAAAGAATGTGAAGAGTGTGCTTAAATTATATTATTTATTGATACAATCTAGTAATTTAAAGGTATATAAAATAAAAAATAATAAAAAAACGCAAAAAAATATTATAAAAATAAAAATGATATAAGCTTTCTGGACAAAAAAATATATAATTTTAGGACTTCGGGTCATTTTGACCTGCGAGGGACTAATTTGTTACAGAGTGCGAGGGACGGATGAGGGTTAATTTAATGCATCGGCACTCACAGTTTCTGTTAATGAAAAACAAACATTACAGCAGAAACACCAGATCTAGCCTACAGAAGGATGGCCTTCCCTATTGTGTCGGACAGTGGTGGAATCAAAAAGGTTGAGAAAAAAAATGCTGCCTGCATCCAAGCACATGCATTAGATTTGAAAATAGTAGGAGAAATGATTGCCTGTATAATGTCTATTCATTTGCTGACAAAGGACAATCACACTGGTGGATATAAAATATGGTACCAACCATTGAAAACTCATGCAGGCCACGCCCACCTCTCATCACCCAGATGTGCACCACAGCATGTTCTGATCATGATAGAACGGTTTTGATTTGCACACAACGATACTATTTTTTGTGTGCATATGTCTCTGTAGCATTACCTCACCACTCAACACAGGGTCTGACAGCTCTAATGGTGGTTTCACTGTGTCTCTGTAAAAATGCCACTACTTCAACATCCCAAAAACAGCTTAAGAAGAAATGCAGAAACCTGGGAACTACATTTAAGATATCACCTCATCACTGGCAAGTTGATTAATTTTATTATTATTGAAAGAGCAGATATGTACTTCTCTTGGTGCACATTCTGGTAAATAAATGTATTAAAGTGTTCTATTTCAATAATGTGTGCAAAAATTTTTTTTGTTTGTTTTTGTTTTCACTGTGCTATACATCTTTGTAATTCTGTGTTTCTTTGACTATGGTCACTTTTGGTCCTGTGTACTCACCCTCTCACTATTCATTTAATTTGTCCAACAGTAGATAAACATGCTAATCTCAGCTAACACTAAATCATAGCTATAGGATTTTATGTATCCTAAACACAAAATTAAATGATATTTTTCCATTGGACAAATCTTGATAAAAGCTTGCCTGGAAAGGATACAGTAAAAATATTTTGCTTACAAATAATATTTACTTTGGGTTTCATCATATTCTCATATTCTGTTGTCTGGTAACTTGAGTACACTAACATTTAAAAAAAATCTAATAATAATATAATAAAAATGTGAAATATAATAAAAATAGTTTGTTGTGCGCAAAATGATGCCACAATGGTGGGGAAGCCATATAACATTAGAAGAAAAAATATAAATAATTTTTACACATTAATTATTGAAATGCTTTATATTTATTTCACTGTTCATTTAGATAATATTTTATGATTTTATAAGGTAAAAACAAGTCATATTTTATAACCACTTTTTTATAGTTGGTTAAAACTGGAAAACTGATTCAGTGCTCCTCAAAATGAATAACACAGTGAAATGCAAATTATTAAGCAAACCTGCAATAATTAAAAAGTTAAATACATAATTTATGTATTTAATCTCACTTTATTAACCAATGTCCTTGATGCTGACCTTTGATGATCCAAATCAACCATACCAATAAGCAAAAAGACTTTAGTTAAACATCACATTTGTGTTTCATTTTTTTATTTTTATTGCTGAAGTAAGTGTTGAACTTTTCTTCTTCTGAGTCATTTCACTTTTAGTGAGAAAGTGCCTTTACATTTACCAAAAACAGAACGTTTGTTATTAAAAAACAAACAGGCAAGCCCAGCCCAGGTCATAAAAAGTAACGCAAAAGTAGACTGTAAACCCTAACGCTCAAAATAATTAATTGGTTTGAGTAGAGCCAACTCAAATGAAACAAATTAGTTCAAACAAAATCACTTTTATGAGTATTTAGAACTTTCTTTTTCTTTTGAGTTCTCAGAACTGACACATTTTAAGTAATCAGAATTGTTTCATTTGTTTTAAGGTTTATGAACTTGTTTTTTTTTTATTTAGACAAACTTACATTTAATTTCTGTTTCCCAGCATGCTTTGCCATGACATTCAAAAGGGAGAGTAAATGCCAAAATTAAGTGTTATATTATGTTTTTTTGTGCAAGATTAACGTTAAATGGGAGATTTAGTAGTGTATAATGTTTTGTTATGCCAAAAGTTTCTGTTATGTTGGGTTTTTTGTAGTGTTACCATCATGGTGACGAGTGGAGCATGAGTTTAGTTTGAAAACAGATATATGTTAAATGCATTATATTGCTGTCCTTATTCAGCAAGTGCTATTGTGTATGCATTGTGTAACCGATTATCATTTATTGAATTAGCTAGTTAAAGCTAAAGTTTCCACTACTAAAAATGTGAGATTACATGATATTTTTAAGTTGTATGAATTAGCATGTTGCAAGTTCTGCTTACTTAAACTTTAAATTTCTTTAAGGACTTCAACCTCAATTGTTTTGAGTTTTGCCAACTTATTCGGGTTTACAGTGTAACATAATGCATTACTTTCCATAAAAAGTAACTAAATAATGCAATTAGTTACTTTTTTTTTAGGGAATAACGCAATGTAGTAACACATTACTTAAAAAAGTAACTTTCTCTAACAGTAGCCCTTAATAGAACGAAAATAAAAAGTTATAAATTGTGTACAAAATAATATAAAAATCAACCCCTGGGACATAAAAGTGCCTGACGTTAAATAGACACCCTTGTCTTCATGTCACTGTGTGAGTTACATGTACGCTGTATGATTGTGTTACAGATGGGAACTGTTTTGATTTTTGGTATTTTGAGTGCTCTGATAATCAGTCTCTTTTGAATCCTTTAAAAAAAAGAAAAGAAATGCAATCAGTAAAAATGCGGTGAAAATTGTTTCCTAGCCGTGTGGCCTGGTGCATAGCCCAAGAGGGGGTTAGCAGCTATCTTTTGGATCTCTGAAGCTTAGAGGGATTTGAATGCAGTGATCAATTCAGCTTTCTAGCCTTATCAGATAACATACAGCCTCTGGGAATGTCCATGCAAACTCACTCACTTGAAATACCAAACAGAGGTGTGCAAACTTTGATTCAAAAACATCCAAATCCCAGAAAAGAGAACAGCGAATACAGAATGCAAACGGAAATGCAGAGAAATAGACAAGTTGATGAATATATAATATGCATGGACTTGGCCAAAGTTTGACACTCCAGAGTTTGACTCCATCTGACATAAAGAAAAAGAAAAATGTGGAAGACCCCTGAGTTCTGATTTGTATCAAGGTATCTGAATTTACTTTTATTTTTCCTCTCAATTGAGCTTGTATTTGAAGATGGAATGAAGGTGGGCAAATATCCCATTTTAATCTCAGAAGGAGACATGCAAGGGGATGATTTTAGCAGATGCATATCCATCAATAAAAAAACTAATGTTGGAAAAACATGCAAGTTGGCATGTCGGTTTTCCACTCAAATCAGCCATGGTCATTCTGAAAGACTTGGATAGCCTTTTTTGCATTAACTTGCAAACAGAAAACGTAATATTATGTATATGAATTTGGTTGAATTTTTTTCTGCACTAAACTAAACTTCAGGGTCGCTAAACTTTTTTTTCCCAGTGAATAAAACAGACATAAGCCAAATATTTCTTTAAGAAAAATTGTCAAAGCATCAAGCCAGATGGAAAATAAATGTGGTTGAAATCATCATGTCCTCCTCACATGCATCCTAACTATGTGTTTTCAGTATTTTTTCTTCAAACATATGCAAAGCACATTATCAATCTGAGACCATCTGAGATTTCTGACAGAAAGCGTGTAAGAGATGGAGACAGATGGAGAAGGAGGGAGAGAGATTATTATAATTGCACAATAATACTTTTCTAGTTGCCAAAATTAAATGTAAATGTTTACGCAGAAATAGAATTACATTTTATGACATAATGGCATGCAATTGTTTCCCAATATCTGTTAAGCACATGATAATAGTTAAGTCAATAAATGTAAACTCAAGTAATCCAAACCCAGTCTAAGGGTCACCTGCTTTCTGATCTGTG
The DNA here is from genome assembly GCA_039654625.1 of Rhinogobio ventralis. NCBI lineage: Eukaryota > Metazoa > Chordata > Actinopteri > Cypriniformes > Gobionidae > Rhinogobio > Rhinogobio ventralis. Next base: position 22,160,573 of record CM077212.1, read on the forward strand.
CACTACATTACCAGGCACTGGCTAAAATTACAGTTTGTAAATCCCACTAGATCCGGAGTGACGCTAAAGCTCAGTTCAGCCCCTGAATGACAGGTATCAAACACAACTTGAAAGCTCATAACAAAACATCTTCAGAAAGGCTGAACCAAAATACCTAAACCAGGAATTTCACTTTCTCTGATGACGCTCTGACTTGAAGCTTCCTATCGTCACCAAACCCTTGGAGAAATCATTCTTAATCCCACCAGATGAGTGAATTGAGACCTTTTTTTCTGGGTTCTCTGAAGCAGTTTGTCAAGTTCTTTTCCTTCTTATTATTAAAGTTTTCTGTTTTCTTTTCTCACTTTCCCTGGGTTATCATCACGTTTCAGCCATAAAATGCTTCATATGAAATATTCACAATATGAACAGACAACTTCAAACAGCTTTAAGCAATTTCAAGCTGCATAAAAAAAAAATAAAAACTGCAACATTATTATTATTATTTGAATAGCAATATTCCTACATGTCCTATTGAAATCAGTCATTCCTTTCAAAAAGTCAATAGTTTGAATGCTTCAATCTGTCAGAATAGTTTTGAGGCCCCACTGAAACATTAGAGTCCTCTGGAAACCATAGCAAAGGGTAAACCCTAGACATACAGTACACGTGTGCAGTTAAATATAAATTATCCTGAGATCCGCGAGACCTAGGGCTGTAGTCAACAGGGGAAGCATCAGTGCCTTACCCTACATCTCCTACGGTCACCTCTCTAAATGAGCCGTTCTGCTTTTATGGGTGAACGCAAGTGTTGAAATCTGTGAAGCATGTTGCAGGTTCCCTTGGCTTCAGTGCATCCATCTGGACAATAAACCCCACAGCAGCTACACCAGAGATACGTGCAAATAACAAACAAAGGGAGTTGGTCGGAGCAAATTCCATTTGTCTTGTGCTTACCACTTAATGAAAAATCTGATCATTTGTGCATAAAAGATACATCTGCAGTCGAGCACATTTTTCCCATAAAAGGACACACCGAGAAATGTCCCTGATATTTCTAACGGCCAAGATCAGTGATTACGGTTGTTTCATGCCTGGGCCTGATAAATGAAACCAGAAAGTGGTGAACTCGCAGTTGCTGTGGAGACAAAGCAGAAATCGTTCAGCAGGTGCTTTCAAAGCGTGGATGAAGTACACATATGCAGAAGATGTGGTTGCTTTTTGCACTCCCTTAAAACCACAACACACATACCTCACATTCTCCACAGGCGCACAACTGGAAGGGCACAAGAACAGGGTGGAATCGCACACGCCATGACCAACATTACATAATTCCTAAATATTTTGAAGGTCAACAAACATCTCTATTTTATTAATCTTGCATAACATCCTGTGTTTGGAATCACAAGCTCATTTCCAAAAACAAGTGCGCTCCCTCCGTAGGCAGCATTTTAAGGAATTATAGGAGAGATCACGACACAAAGGCAGTTTTGAAACACTGGAAACTTAATTATGCTGCTGCTTCTTTTTTTGCCAAATTCTAATACTGTGCTCCAGATAATTCCCCCTAACTCCTGTTTAAAAATAACCACTGGAATGACTTGTCAAGTCGGATAACAAATAATGCTTTCGGGAATTCCAAGATAATGGCGGATTAAAATTTTCTTAGCAGTCATTATGTTTTGTTTGCAATTTGCAAATTAAATTTAGCATGATGTATGTATTCACTGTAACACATTTTGTACGGAATTTCAGTTTAAAAAGACTTAGTCTGGAACAAAGCATATAGCAGCATCGCACATATAATTCATAAAGACGGCAATTCCAGAATGCACTGCTATGAGCTCAGAAAAAACATTTAATATGGCAAACAATGTGAGAGACTTTTAATTTATCGATACAAATGATAAATAATACTCACTAATAATTACTCCAGTCTTTAGTGTCACATGAACCTTTAGAAATCATTCTAATATGCTGAATTTGGCCCCACTTTATAAACACTTTTGCTGATATTGAGGTGGGATATGGGTAAAGTTAGGGATACGTGTGGTGGTATGGGTAAGTTTAAGGGTAGGGTTAAGTGTAAGGGAAGTGTCAACAGTGTAATTATAAATGTAACTACAAAAATTAATTACAGATGTAATTACATGCAGGTAATTTTAAAAATGTAAGTACAATGTAAAAACATGTATGTACACAATAAGTGCATTGTCTCAATGATTAATTAAAATGTTAGTACATAGTAGTTAAGGCCTCTTAATATAAAGTGGGTCCCTGATTTTCTGATTATTATCAATGTTGAAAACGGTTGTGCTGCTTTATATTTTTGAGTAAACTCTGATACATTTTATACGGAATCTTTGAAAAATAGTACACTTAAAAAGAACAGCAATTATTTGACATATAAATGAACTAGATTAACTACATTATAAGTCTTACTATCAATTTTGATCAATTAAATGCATCCTTGCTGAATAAAAGTATTGATTTCTTAAAAAAAAAAACTTACTGACCCTAAACTTTTTAACAGTAGTGTATATATTATAAAATAATTAAAAACATAGAATGTCTGAAATCAGTTTCAAATTAGTTACTATTGAGGTTCCATTTCGGTTAAAATGCTGCCTTAAAAGTTTACTAGGTTTTGGAACTTATGTACAGTCTACAGTTAACAGTCGAGAATCAGTATACCTGAAGTTTGATCAAATATAGCAGACAATGAATGGAAATAATCAAAAGATGGCCAAGTAAAATTAAGGACACCCAAAACATACTTTCCCCTCCAAAGTCCCCTAAACTAGCAGGTCTGCTAATGCTCTAAGAGACAACCGGCACAGGAAAAATCCTGCTGACACAAACTAAAGTTCACACAAATCATCTTTCTGAACCTGGCCAAGCTCATGGGGGTAGGTCGCCCGAGAGACGGACAGCCTCATTTGGTTCCCTCGTCCTGGGATCCATCAGGAAACGTGACAGGCCGATTGTGGACCCGCTTTTCTGACAGCACCAATAAGTCCACATGAAGGGAAAGCCCTTGACTGCCCCTGCCCCCACTTGCCTTGCCTCATTACCCTCCACAGGTGCCTCCCGCGTCAGCCGTAGCCTCTATCTCACAGGACGGATCTGATCTCCCACACACACTTGGACTCAACCTGTGGACCATTACTGTAACACTCCCCAGAGCCGGGCTGCTCTGGTCTTACATACCGTGGAAGTGTCACACAATTCAAGAATGATTAAATGAAATAGGTGTTCAAAGTATATCAGGTGTCACAACAAATGAAAGGAAAGTCAAAAAGAACAGACCAGACAGAGGCATCGTTATGTTGAACTGAGAACCATATTTAGGCATCTGCCAAGTTACCCAACGTTCTCATTTCTTATTAGGGAGACTGAGAGATTGTGTCATCTTTCATCACATACAACAGACATGCTTTTAGATAAAGATAAAGGTTTTTTTAGATAAAGGTTTCATGTGTTCATTTTTGTCATGCATTCTTTTTAATAACAGAGAAATAGTATTACTTGCTTCAAACAAATGTACTATGCACATATTTTTTTTTTATCATACGATGGCTGGAGACGAGGCCTGGAAGCCCCAATCCTCCAGACTGTAGAGTGAATTCTGTATGAACTTCATATGACAGAGGAAAAACAGCCTCCAGTCTAAACACTCAGAACACCTCTATGGGCCGCTGTGGAGATCTGCCTTTCAAAAGCAATGTTTTCACAGTGAGATACATCCGGTGCTATCAAACATCGCTAAAACAGAAGAAAAAAGAATATTTCTTCAGCTTTATTGTTTTTTTTTTAGATAAATGAATACCAATTGTATGTAATTCATACACACCGATAGCATCTGTTGATATTTTAATATAAATATCTGGTATGTCTATTTTGCATGCTGATAGCGTATATTCTCGTGTGATACACTGCCAAAACGCAGCCATCAGGGGTAACTGGATATTGCATGCTGAGACGTATTTGACTAGGCAGCATTTCTCTCAGTATGTAATTCACTGATGGATTACATAAAATTCAACTGTTTATATTAGAGTTTACAATATAATGTTTACAATATAATATATATACAGTCAAACCAAAATTTATTCAGACACCTCCAACATTTTCTCACATTATCACAGTTTATTCGCTATAGTTTAGAAAATGGTAATAAAATATGACAAGAACTCAGAGTTAAACTGTGTCAGAACAAATGCATCTTGATAATGTCACATAACTTTGATAGAAAGGTATGTAATGGATTACAATCAACCAATCAGCTGTCAGCTGTTAAATTTAAGTACACAATTAGATAATACCAATTTAGGTCAACCAATTACCAAGCAATGCTTCATTTTGTTCAGTCTGTGGTTTAAAAGGTCGCATTAGCAATTAAAGAAAAAACACTTAAGCAAAACATGGTCAGGTCTGAATAATTTGTGTCTGAATAATTTTTTATCAATTTTACTGGTAGTCAACTGTATGAAGAATTTTTGGGTATAATATATCACAGTTTACTTTATTGTGCTATCCTCACTTGCATAAATGAAGTATAGTGTCCTGCACCCACTAGTAGACATTCTTCTTTCAGCCGAATAAAATTGCGGAGTTATATTAAAAAAGTCCTGGCTAATCCAAGCTTTATAATGGAAGTGAATTGTTGCCTCATTTATGAAGTCCATAAAAGTGCATCTATCCATCATATAACTGCTCGACACGGCTCCTGGTGGTTAATAAAGGCCTTTTGAAGCGAAGTGGCGCATTTGTGTAAGAAAAATATCCATATTTAAAACTTTATAGACTAAAATGCCTAGCTTTCGGCGGTCAGCAGTGCGCGAGTCGTCAGCGGTGCGCGAGTCGCGCTAAAAGAGTAACCCCCGACAATATGTTTTGTTTTGCTCTATCCACTGCGCTTCTGCATTCATCAATACGCATGCGTCAAGGGTTCAAGGGTCAAGGGTTACTCTTTCGCCGTAAATCAATGCGTACAGCAATCCACCGGAAGTTAGGTATTTTAGTCTATAAAGTTTTAAAGGGGTCATGAACTGGCTTTTAAAAGGCCAGTTCATGACCCCTTTTTGCTTCAGAAGGCCTTTATTAACCCCCTGGAGCAGTGTGGAGCAGTTATATGATGGATAGATGCACTTTTATGGACTTAATAAACGAGGCAACAATTCACTGCCATTATAAAGCTTGGATTAACCCTGATTTTATTTGTCTGAAAGAAGAATGTCATATACACCTAGGATGACTTGAGGGTGAGTAAATAGTTCTATAGTTCATCTGGAACACAAATTAAGATATTTTTGATGAAATCTGAGCGCTCTCTGACCCCTTCATAGACAGCTATTTAATTAACACTTTCAAGGCCCAGAAAGGTAGTAAAGACATTATTAAAATAGTCCATGTTACTACAGTGGTTCAACCTTAATGTTATGAAGCGACAAGAATACTTTTTTTGCGCAAAACAACTAACAAAAATAATGACTTTATTCAACAATTTCTTCTCGTTTGTGCCAGTCTCCTGCACTGCTGAAGTAGTGTAAATAGTACAGCGCTTCCCAGTTCTACGGCAGAATGGCGGCTCACTACTGGCCAGCTCCTGTGTCAGCATCACACGCATGCGTTGTGGTGCTCACATAAAAAGCGTCGGCCAATGGTAAGCCGACGTTCTGACATAGCGTTTCGAAAGTGCAGCACTGTATTTACTACGTCAAAAGCATAGGAGACCGGCACAGACGAGAAGAGATTGTTGAATAAAGTTGTTATTTGTGAGGGGTTTTTGCGCACAAAAAGTACTCTCATCACGTAAAATTAATGTTGAACCACAGTAGTCACATGGACTATTGTAATGATGTCTTTCCTTACTGGGCCTTTAAAGTGGTAATTAAGTTGCTGTCTATGGAGGGATCAGAGAGCTCTCGGATTTGATCAAAAATATTGTAATTTGTGTTTTGAAGATAAACGAAGGTCTTATGGGTTTGGAACAACATGAGGGTGAGTAATTAATGACAGAATTTAAACTTTTTGGTGAACTAACCCTTTAAGACAAAAAATCTGTAAAAATTAATACTGTTTTAATTTGAATGGTTATGAGTTGTGCAAAATACTATAGTAAAACTAAACGAGAAATACAGAATGTGCACACTATAAATACAACACAAGACAAAACGTCTCATGATAATCCTCCCTGAAATTGCTATCAGTAGGTCACTAAAATGTTCTATGTGCTCTTTGTTAACAGTGCTGGGAAGTAATTGTTAAGTGCTGTGATATCCATTAAGATTGAAGGCACTTGTAGAGAATTACGGCCCTGTGTCTCTAAGGTGCTGATTGAGCAGACAGATGGTACATAAATTATGATGAAAAGACATCAGCAGGTTGACCCACCCCATCGAATGCTTAATCTGCCGCCAAGAGAGATTTTATTTTCCTTGAAAGACTAGGAAGAAAAGAGACAGATTGGAGAGAGAAAGAAAAACAAAAAAATCAAGAGAGTCATTCCATTAAACCTGTGGTTGGCAATCATGCATCTGGAAAGCTTCGGCATCTGTTGCTAGACTTTCCAAAAGAGTGTTCTGATTTTCCAGAATGCTCACATGAAACACGATAAATCATTTAACCTCTGTAGGTGGTTAAGAGGGATCATGCACTCCTATGTCCGGTTCACTTGTCGTCTTTGAAAAGCAGCATAAAAATTTACATACTCTGTCTTCCTAACAACCACTGCGGCCAGAAAGAGCATCTCAACTCTTGCGACAAAGGCAAATCCGTGAATTTAGAGACTGACTGTACAGATAAAACATTCTCCTCGTCAATGACGAATGCAGAGATTGTTCAGCCTGAATGAACTCTCAGAACCTGTTCGCGCCCCTGGAGGAGTCATGGGGGGCTTGTGTGTGTAACCCTTTACCCTACTTGTCCTGGATACACATCTGCACCTGTGCTTTACGAAGGGTCCCCATTAGCCTCGCACAGTCACACTCTCTGACCTGTCTCTGCAGTCTCAGAACTTTTTAAGTGTCTCAGTGTCTGTGTCTAGTTGCGGGTCGTTCTCCAGGGAACCGATTAGAACAGGCCACTCTCTCAGCTGTGTTCTCTGCATGTCAGAGCGGGCCTGCTTTATAGTTTCATTATGAAGGGGGGTGACATTCAGGGAGTGTGTTTTACTGCCACTGGCTGTTTGTTAAGTCCAGGGATCACGACTCGTCCAACACTCACTAAATCATGAAAAGCTTTTTTAAATGCTGATTGCTTTCAGAAACACAACTGCAAGCCAGACTGATACATAGCTGAAACCGTGAAAATAGTTTTTGCAGTTAATTATAAATGCTTTTTAGGAAACAAAGAGCTGTCTTACTTTAAAACATGCTGAAATAATAAAAGAACATCAAATCCAAATAAAGCCAATTAAAAAAATGTCTCGTTTTAAAGTACACCTGATCATTCTGTTCTTTCTGAGGTGTTCATAGAAGATATGCACGTTAAGATGCACAACTTAATGTCATGAGTTCTCTGTGTTCTCACTGGCCATTAAGTTTAACCTCTGTTAAGCTGATTTGAATGCATTTTCAGCTCTTGAAGGACATCTAACACTCCTGAGCCTTAACTACGGCTGTCTCTCGATACTGGCCTACGTAAGTCTCCAGCATGCCAATGAGTGACTACATAAAAGCATATAAATTTATTTTTTATTGGTGATTTTGTAGGCGGTAACACTATACTTTGAGCTGTTTGCTTAGGATGAGAATGGAGGTAAGGAAAGGGAGAAGATGGGTAATGGAAGATTAAACTTTCGAGTCCCCCACCAGGACGTGGTCTTGGCTCTGTCGGAGAGGATATGTGTAAGCTGCCAAATGTAATGCTCAAATCAGTCATAGTGAACTAGTTGTGTTTTAACTTGACATTTTTCACATTTGGAAGACGCTTTTATCCTAAGTGACTGTCGTTCAATTTATACATTTACCAGGATGTGTGTTCCCTGGGATTTCAGAATAGACTTACTTCGATGGATGGCTGGGGTGACCTGAGGATTACATTCAGGGCAAACCCGCCAAGCCAGCCTCTGCAGGCCCCTGATCCCTCACAAGCGCCGCAACCGGTAGAGCTTCTGAAGGAAATCGCTGGCCCCTCCCATGGGCGTCCAGTGGTGACCTTTGGGGCTCCAGCAGACGAACAGATGTCGATTGCTGCATCAGAGGGAAGTTCCGGTCCTCGGAGGATGAAGATTTGGCTGTACTGCCTCCCTCTGGGAGAGTGGCAATGGTCGAGTCGGACCCCGAGTTGACGGCTATGCTTTTCCGGGCCGCCGAAAAGGTTGGGCTTGAGTGGTACCCTCCACCACGTCCCGAACCTTCTATGTTGGATGATTGGTTTCTTGGGGCGGGTCGCGCTGGTTCTCAGCGTCCCGCCCCGGTGCCTTTCTTCCCGGAGGTGCATGAAGAGCTCACCAGGTCGTGGACGACACCCTTTGGTGCCAGAAACAGACCTAGTGGCTCCTCCCTCCTCACTACCCTTGACGGTGGGCAAGCCAAGGGGTACGTGGGGATCCCGCCAGTGGAGCGGGCCGTCGCGAATCAACTGTGTCCGGCGACCGCCTCCAACTGGTGCGGTGACCCACGTCTCCCGTCCAAGGCCTGTAAGTTCTCTACCAGTCTGACTGCGAAGGCTTAGTCAGGTCTTGTGGCCAGGCTGCGTCTGCCCTGCATGCCATGGCGTTGCTCCAGGTGCACCAGGCCCAGACACTCATGGACATGCACAAGGGTAGGCCTGACCCAGAGCTCCTCCGGGAGCTCCGGACGGTGACGGACCTCGCCCTCAGGGCGACGAAAGTCACCGCCCGTTCCCTTGGCCAGGCGATGTCCACCTTAGTGGTCCAGGAACGGCATCTCTGGCTCAACCTGGCCAACATGAGGGAGACCGACAAGTATCGGTTCCTGGACTTTCATGTCTCGATTCTCCCTCGACACAGACCGTTTCTACGCTTTGTGTTCGACAGACAAGCATATCAGTACAAAGTCCTACCCTTTGGGCTGGCCCTGTCGCCCCGTGTCTTTACGAAAGTCGCGGAGGCGGCCATTGCTCCCACGAGAGAGCGTGTCCTCAACTATCTCGACGACTGGCTGATTCTTGCCCAGTCGCGAGAGCAGTTGTGCGAACACAGGCACATGGTGCTCAGTCACCTCAGCTGGTTGGGGCTTCGGGTCAACTGGGAAAAGAGCAAACTCTGCCCCACGCAGAGGATCTCTTTTCTCGGTATGGAGCTGGATTCAGTCGGCCTGACAGCGTGCCTCACAGAGGAGCGCGTCCAGTCAGTGTTGAACTGCTTGAATTCGTTCAAATGCAGGACAGCGGTACCACTGAAACATTTTCAGAGGCTCCTGGGGCATATGGCATCCGCAGTAATGCCGCTCGGATTGCTTCATATGAGACCGCTTCAATGCTGGCTACATGACCAAGTCCCGAGATGGGCATGGCACAGCGGATCCCTCCGTGTCCCCGTGACTCCGAGGTGCCGCCAAACCTTCAGCCCGTGGCTTTCGTTTCTACGGGCAGGAGTTCCCCTAGAACAAGTGTCCAGGCATGCTGTTGTCTCCACGGATGCCTCATCCACCGGCTGGGGTGCCACGTACAACGGGCTTGCAGTTTCGGGTCTGTGGACGGGGCCCCAACTGCAATGGCATATCAATTGCCTCGAGTTGTTAGCAGTTCGTCTTGCGCTGGGCCACTTCAAAACGCCGCTACTAGGCAAGCACGTTCTGGTCCAACTCGCCCGCCATCTCCTCCTATGGAGTCAGAAGCATCTGAGGTCGCTTTGTGCCATTCACATTCCGGGCCTGCTCAATCGTGCGGCCGACGAGCTCTCACGACAGCCAGTGCTCCCCGGAGAGTGGAGACTCCATCCCCAAGTATGCGTTTCCCCCAGTGAGCCTTCTTGCACAGACACTGTGCAAGGTCAGAGAGGACGAGGAGCAAGCTCTGTTGGTGGCTCCATACTGGCCCAACCAGACTTGGTTCCTGGAACTAGTGGTCCTTGCGACAGCACCTCCTTGGCCCATTCCTCTGAGGAAGGACCTCCTGACTCAGAGACGGGGCACCCTATGGCACCCGCATCCGGACCTCTGGAATCTCCATGTCTGGTCCCTAGACGGGACACGGAGGTTCTAGGTGGCCTACCACAGGCTGTGGTAGACACCATCACTTCCGCTAGAGCTCCCTCGACGAGGCACCTCTATGCGTTGAAGTGGAACCTGTTCGTCGACTGGTGTTTTTCTTGCCGAGAAGACCCCCGGAGATGTTCGATCAGTTCTGTGCTTTCATTCCTACAAGACGGGTTGGAGCGAAGGCTGTCTCCCTCCACCCTCAAAGTTTATGTTGCCGCTATTGCCGCTAATCATGACATGGTAGATGGTAAGTCCTTACGGACTAAATCCGCCTCGCCCTCCCTCTATACCCTCTTGGGACTTAACTCTGGTGCTAACCGCACTGCAGAGAGCACCCTTTGAGCCTTTGCCGTCAGCTGAGTTAAAAATTCTGTCTCTGAAGACAGTACTCCTGACTGCATTGGCCTCTATCAAGAGGGTAGGGGACCTGCAGGCATTTTCGGTCGATGAATCGGGCCCGGTAACTCTCATTTAATCCTGAGACCCCGTCCCGGATATGTGCCCAAGGTTCCCACCACTCCCTTCCGGGACCAGGTGGTGAACCTGCAAGCGCTGCCTTTGGAGGAGACCCAGCCCTAGCTTTTCTCTGTCCCGTCCGCGCTTTGCGGACTTGCGTGGACAGAACGCAAAGTTTCAGGACCTCAGAGCAGCTCTTCGTCTGTTATGGAGGCCAGCAGAAGGGAAAGGCTGTCTCCAAGCAGAGGATGGCTCACTGGATAGTGGATGCCATCGTCTTGGCGTATGAAACCCACGACGTGCCCTGCCCGCTCGGGTTAAGAGCCCACTCCACTAGGGGTGTAGCTTCTTCCTGGGCGTTGGCTCGTGGCGACTCGCTGACAGATATTTGTAGATCTGCGAGCTGGGCGACATCACACGTTCGCTAAATTTTATAGTCTCTGTGTAGAGCCGGTATCTTCCTGTGTGCTCACTTCCCATAGTCATTAACACCGAAGTGCCCATTCTAAGTGTCGGCTTGCTGCGCCATTCCCTTCCCCATGGAACGGATATGTGCGCTTATATGCTCCAGTTTAGTTCCCCAGATATGGCGAACCCTGTGAGTCCTCCGCAACCCACGGCAGTCGAATTTGGCGGAGCGTCCGACCCTAGGTCTAACACTCGTATGCATTGGTGGAACTTGTGTTAGGCTGGGTTCCATATGTTGTGACCCCCACGGCGGTCCCATATGTGTATTCTTCCACGGTTCGGCTCCCTGCGGCGAGCCCGTGTCTTCCCTTGGCAGAGCTCTCTGCCGTCTCAGTCAGGTGTTGTTGCCCCGCCTGCTTGGCCGGGGCCACCCCTGAGACTTCCGTATGTTGCACTGCCCATGGCCAGTCCATACGTGTATTCTCCACATGGTAACTCCCTCCGGGCATGATGTGGTTTCCGCAGCCCTCCGGGCACGCTTTCCCAGCGTTATCCAATAGTCTGCTGAGTGGGTCTTGCGGAACAGCAGTGTGACTCTCCCTGCGTGAATTTCCCCTGCCCGGAACAGACGGGGTCTGAGGGGCTCTCGCTGGGCGCTGGAAGTGGTAGTAACTGTGGCGTTTTCCAAAGGGATCCCAATTCATCAAACATACGTCGAACGTGACCGACTTAAAGGGAACGTCTCGGTTATGTATGGTAACCCTCGTTCCCTGAAGGAGGGAACGGAGACGTACGTCCCGTCGCCACAGTTGCTGTACCATCACTGCATGGCCGAGTCACTTGTTCGGCTCCTCAGTGAAAAACAACAGCGCGCTGCATTCGCTTCCGCTTTATACCCGCGCTGCAGGGCGGAGCGCGAGATGCAAATCTCACACGCCAATAGTCATTGGCCGGTTCTCTATATCTCAAAGCTGATAGGGGCTCCTTGAAGTGATCCCAATTCATCGGTGACGTCCGACGTACGTCTCCGTTCCCTCCTTCAGGGAACGAGGGTTACCATACGTAACCGAGATGTTTTTCTTTATTACATATTTTTAAGAAATGGTTATTAGGTTTAGAGGTAGGAGTGGATTAATGGCTCAAAATATTTATATATTTTGATGCTATATTGTTACTAAAGTGTAAATTTCCTACACATTTATGTCCATTACGTTTTATATATTCTTTTTATATTCTCTATAAAATGGTTATGTTTGGGTTTGGCGGTAGGGTTAAGGGATCTACAATTTATCAATCAAATTGTAAAAGATACAAAAATGTACGTTTTGCACCTGAAAATGTTATGTATTGATACCTATGTATTAACAATGAGACCAGGCTATACACTATAGGGCTTTTCACACTTGAATTAGTTCAAATTGTTTCTAAACACCAGCTAAACAAAATCCTGGGACCTTGCTTCACGTTTAATATTGCACATAATTTACACAAGGTTAATAATTAATCCTGGGTATTCATAAGGGTATTCAAAGCACGTGATTTCACACAAGTTTGGGGTTAAGACAGCAAAAACGGTGCTAACCATGCTTAGAAGTAGGGTTTCAAAACCCTGGGTAAAACAGTGCTAACTCTACTTCTATTTTTTCACCCAGGGTTAAAAGCAGGGTTTAGAATGGCGATAACCGGGGGTTAAGTGCACTGTGAAAAGTCCTTATATAAGGTAAGATACTGTGGAACATGCCATTAAATTGCCATTAAATAAATAAAATTTAAAAGGTAAAACAATTAATGAACCAGTAAAAATGTAAAAAAAAAAAAAAAAAACATACAAAAACCTTTGTTTTGTCCAACAAATAATAAAAATAATAAATTGAATAATTAAAAAAAATAATTACATGTGACTACTTAAAAAACTACTGCTACACATTTAACTTTTGACTTAAAACCTTATAGTACAGTATACAGAATATAGCTTTTGTGATAGCCTTCCCATATGATGACTAGCCTGAATTGCATGAATTTATCCTGTTTTTAGTGTCAGGTTCATCCAAGGTCTTGTTAACAGATGAGTCTATTGGGACAGAATAACAAGAGTTTGATTAAGCTACAGTTGATGTGACTGTACTGAAAATGTAATTGTAATCATACACTGTATGAGCACCCTACTGAGTCCAGGTGTTCTAAAAAGACTGCAGACTATTCTCACTCTCATCCCTCTCTTCTCCTGCCTCTTTTGTATTCCACTCCCTAATAAAAGTGTCTGCATTTCCCCAACAGCAGATGTGTGGCGCTGGATTATGCATTGCAGCTAAAGGATACATTCCCGTCATGCCGCTGTTCTATAAAAAATAAATCCCATAAGAGCATCATACTGACAGCGGCTGTACTCACTTGGGCCCCTTTTAAGTCCTGTCACTCAACCTCAAATTTCCAAAGTACCTCCTCTAAGAGATAAAACTTTATCTCATGCTAGCGGTAGTTACATCTCTGCATTTTTACTGTTACAGTAAGCTCAATATAAGTGAGGACTCAACATAAAAAAAATCAGAACATTAAAAATAGTGTATTGAATAAATGTATATAAACAATAGTTCAGTAAGGAAAATGTAATGTCATGTTGGGAGATGTTTTATATCACAAGAATTACAACATCAGTTTTGACAAGGTACTTTTATGACAATTTATTTTTGACCAGCAACAACCCATTTACCAGACTAATGCCGCATTAACCATTCTTTTCCAAAGGACGTCTATAATTCTTTATTCTTGAAAAACAACAACAAAACAGATCTAATACAGAACAATCCATTTTCCAGGGCTTATTAAAGTAAAAATAAGTAATCAGAAAGCAAGAGAGAAAAATAATAATGCATGGGCGTCTGTTCGTTTTAAAATAGTCATGCTTTTCTTTGATCCTGCTATAAAATCTTCATAGGTCAGGTTAAATTAATGGCATATTTATCAAACGTCATTATTGCAAAATCATTGGGCTGTTCTTTAAAATGCCCTAAAGGTCAAGTAATTCATTCATTCAATTTTAGTGAGACTAAACGGCCGGACTTTTGTTTTAGCAGAGCGTTTTGCATCATTTCACAATAGTAATTGTCTCTCAAATCAATTATATTACTTAACAATTGAAATCTAATTAAAATTAAATCTTATAGTGTTTAGCACTGCATATGGTGAAAAAAAACATGAAGAACATGAAAAACCAGTGTGTGGAAATCATTTCATGTAATATAGCACATCATGGTCCCAACTACTTTCTGTTAGTGCGACTGTTTAATGTTTCTGTGACAGAAACAGTATGAACTTTCCTTTTAGTCTTATACATTTCTAAGCCAGGATTCATTACAGTAAAGTGGTCTGGCTCCAGATACAAGGTGGCAGGTGAAAGAAGATTTTACTTGGAACCACCAATAAAGAAAATACATAATTATGGTTGGCAATCCCACATACTAGACAACATAATTGAGCTCATGGAAAAGTACAGATGGCTGAAAGTTAAGCGTCTTCATCTCTGAGAAGGAAATATGTTATACAATAAAGGCCTGTTCACACCACAATTGATAACTATACTAATAATATTATCGTCCACACCAACAGACAATTAACATTCTGTTTATTACATGCTGCAGTAATGTCATATGCAGCTTTAAATGCTCAAGCTCTTTATAGCAAGGAAAAATTTGATTGGCTGCCTATGCTTTTATCATACAACAGCTTTTAAAAAAATATTCTAAAAAGAATATCATTGATCTGTGTCATTATAGTTATAACTGTAGTGCAGACCTCCCTATTCTCACAGAATTTAAACAATTATTAAAACTTTATAGTTATGGTTATTGTCCTTGGTGTCAATGGACCTTAGAAACACTGATATGCTACTACTGGCAAACCACCAAACACAATGCACAATGTTTCTTTTTCCTATAAGTTTTCCACTATTAATTTGCACCTAAAAAGCAGTTCCCTTTTAGTCGGTCACATTCGAAATTGGGATCACTTCAGGGAGCCCCTATCAGCTTCGAGATATAGAGAACCGGCCAATGACTATTGGCGTGCGAGATTTGCATCCAATATAAAGCGCACTGTTGTCATTCACTTCGAAGCCGAACGGCGTTGATGAAGAGTGAGACTGCCTATTCAGTTATTAGAGAGAGAGAGCGTGAGGAAGACGCTACGTGCTGGTGTGACGGCACAAACAGTGCGACCGTGAGTTCACTGCTGCTACACACAAACAAACTGCTGTTCTCACAGCAACTGTTGGTTCGGTGAGGGCGTTTATTTACTAGTGAGTGCAGACACAGGCTGCAACTATATCCTGTGTGCTGCTGCGGTCTTCCCCTGGGTGCTTCAGCACTTCTAAAAGAGCGTTTCCTCACAAAAGAGCAACACGGGTGTGACACTGCGTCTTTTTCAAGATGTCATTCCACCCGTGCGTTTCTGGATGCGGTCGTTCCCTGTCGCCAGCTGACGGTCACAATCGTTGTATCACGAGTCTGGGCATTCAGCACGCTGAGGCAGCTTTTGTGGATAGTTCATGTTCCCACTGTGGGAACATGACTATCTCTGCGCTTAGGTCGAGACTCACCTACCTTCGGGAAGGCGGAGTCCCCCTACCCATACCTCGATCTAGTGCTATTCCTCAGAATAGACCTATTTCGACGGATGTCCGGGGTGACCTGAGGATTACGTTCAGGGCAAACCCGCCGAGCCAGCCTTCGCAGGCCCCTGATCCCTCACAAGCGCCGCAGCCGGTAGAGCTTCTGAAGAAAATCGCTGGCCCCTCCCATGGGCGTCCAGTGGTGACCTTTGGGGCTCCAGCAGATGAAACAGATGTCGATCGCTGCATCGGAGGGGGAGTTCTGGTCCTCGGAGGATGAAGATTCGGCTGTTCTGCCTCCCTCTGGGAGAGTGGCAACGGTCGAATCGGACCCCGAGTTGACAGCTATGCCGCTTCAAAACGCCACTACTAGGCAAGCACGTTCTAGTCCGTACGGACAACACTGCGGCCGTTGCGTACATCAACAAACAGGGTGGTCTACGCTCCCGTCGCATGTCACAACTCGCCCGCCATCTCCTCCTCTCCTCGGCTTGGATGCTCTGGCACACAGCTGGCCCCGGGGCCTACGCAAGTATGCGTTACCCCCAGTGAGCCTTCTTGCACAGACTCTGTGAAAGGTCAGGGAGGACGAGGAGCAAGTCCTGTTGGTTGCTCCGTATTGGCCCAACCAGACTTGGTTCCCGGAACTAGTGCTTCTCGCGACAGCACCTCCTTGGCCCATTCCTCTGAGGAAGGACCTCCTGACTCAGAGATGGGGCACCCTATGGCACCCGCGTCCGGACCTCTGGAAACTCCATGTCTGGTCCCTGGATGGGACGCGGAGGATCTAGGTGGCCTACCCCTGGCTGTCGTAGACACCATCACTTCCGCTAGAGCTCCCTCTATGAGGCGCCTCTATACATTGAAGTGGAACCTGTTCGTCAACTGGTGTTCTTCTCGCCAAGAAGACCCCCGGAGATGTTCGATCAGTTCTGTGCTTTCCTTCCTACAAGATGGGTTGGAGCGAAGGCTGTCTCCCTCCACCCTCAAAGTTTATGTTGCCGCTATCGCCGCTAATCAAGTCTCTAGGGAAGCACAAGCTGATCGTCAGGTTCCTGAGGGGGGCGAGGAGACTAAATCAGCCTCGCTCTCCCTCTTTACGCCCTTTGAGCCTTTGCAGTCAGCTGAGTTAAAAATTCTGTCTCTGAAGTAACTCTCATGTAATCCTGAGACCCCGGCCCGGATATGTGCCCAAGGTTCCCACCACTCCCTTCCGGGACCAGGTGGTGAACCTGCAAGCGCTGCCTTCGGAGGAGGCAGACCCAGCCCTAGCTTTTCTCTGTCCCGTCCGTGCTTTGCGGACTTACGTAAACAGAACGCAAAGCTTCAGGACCTCAGAGCAGCTCTTCGTCTGTTATGGAGGCCAGCAGAAGGGAAAGGCTGTCTCCAAGCAGAGGATGGCCCACTGGATAGTGGATGCCATCGTCTTGGCGTATGAAACCCAAGATGTGCCCTGCCCGTCCGGTTAAGAGCCCACTCCACTAGGGGTGTAGCTTCTTCCTGGGCGTTGGCTCGTGGCGCCTCGCTGACAAATATTTGTAAAGCTGCGGGCTGGGCGACACCTAACACGTTCACTAGATTTTATAGCCTCTGTGTAGAGCCGGTATCTTCCGTGTGCTCACTTCCCATAGTCAGTAACACCGAAGTGCCCGTTCTAAGTGTCGGCTTGCTGCGCCATTCCCTTCCCCTTGGAACGGATGCGTGCGCTTATATGCTCCAGTCGATATGTGTCCAGTCAGTGTGACTCTCCCTCCGTGAATTTCCCCGCCCGGAACAGACGGGGTCTGAGGGGCTCTCGCTGGGCGCTGGAAGTGGTAATAACTGTGGCGTTTTCCAAAGGGATCCCAATTCGTTGGTGACGTTTGACGTGGGAACGTCTCGGTTATGTATGGTAACCCTCGTTCCCTGAAGGAGGGAACGGAGACGTACGTCCCGTCGCCACAGTTGCTGTACCATCACTAGTTCGGCTCCTCAGTGAAAAGCAACAGTGCGCTGCATTCGCTTCCGCTTTATACCCGCGCTGCGGGGCGGAGCGCGAGATGCGAATCTCACATGCCAATAGTCATTGGCCGGTTCTCTATATCGCGAAGCTGATAGGGGCTCCCTGAAGTGATCCCAATTCGTCGGTGACGTCCGACGTACGTCTCCGTTCACTCCTTCAGGGAACGAGGGTTACCATACGTAACTGAGACGTTTTCTTAATATTTGGAACACCCTATTATGTCATAAAATTAGATTAGTTTAAACTGTTAGATTAAACTGTTCTGTTTCCATCATTTTAGGAACAACAGGACATGCCTCAATCAAACAAAACCTGTTGCTAACTTTGGCAGGGTTAAATTATAAACTATAGTCAAAACTCTTCCAAAGAATATCTGCAATGACATACATGAAGACATGCAGTGTGTTTACTTCTTAACAAATAAGCCCTTTCAAAAGACTCTGAGGAAAAGCAGGACAGTAGATGAATTTACAAAAGGGCATATTATGGTAATTCAAATGGCAGTGGGCCATGTTCCCATAATCATACGTCTAAAATGGTCGGCACAACTGGAGACAGATATGTGATTTATTATAAACCGCTGCTTCCATTTATGGCCAAGGCCTGTGCACAAGCAAAAAGGTGTGAAATCAGGCTTTTACAGGCATATAAAACCATAACAGCTTATTGTTACATAGTGAGCAAGATGATGGACCCACACTCGTCCTAATGGCAGATCTCCACATCCCTCAACAAAGCCCTGAAACCTCAGCCCATAATGTCTGATCTTGTTCACACAAAGAGGCAGCGTGCCACGGAGCCCATGAGGATAGTTGGCTGAACATGATCTGTTGGGCTTGTTTGATTCACCAGGCGGTGTATCATTTATTAAAATCAAAACCAGGTGAGGGCAAAATAAAACCAGACAAAAAGCTAATTGATATAAGACATCTCAATATAAATGTGAAATCATGAGTGAATGATAATCCAGTATCTGGGCCCACCCAAAAAAACTGTGATCAGCTGGATACAAGTGATGTCATGGCATAAAGCAGGATGCACATGTGTCATGTTTTCTTTTGAGTGGCACACCCTAATCGTGACTGACACATCCAGTGCGTTGGCATGCCTCAGATCTTTGTTCCAGCTGAGCTCTGATTAGATCTGTGGAGTACTCCGTCTTAATTGTACTCGGTCTAACTACTTTCATGTGTTGTGTGGAAGGAGAGCAGGTATGGGCCTAATCTAATAAAGATTGAACAGAGACTGTAGGAAGTCGTAGGCGTGGATAGGATGAGCAAGGCCGCTCTGTATGTGAGGGATGAATTCAGTTAGACCCATCCACCAAAACCTGTCAACATCATAATTTTTACTCTTGGAAACATATGTACAATCTGAGATGGTAATATAAAACAACAATAAAATGGGACAGTTGGACTTGGGCGATAGTAACACGATAGTATTATGGAGGTACGCAGTGATTAATCTCCATATTGCTGCAATATTTTCAAGAAAACAAAATCACATGTTCAGTGTGAATATGAGATGCTATGAGGGATAACATTTAGCTACGGTTACTTGCATGAGATTTCCTTCCCTTTGATTATAAATGGACGCTTTGAAGAGCCCAAACCATTTAAAGTGGATCACAGAGACTTATGGACCAAGCATTGAGTCATTCCTCCTTGTAGTGATTGTGGGTTTACTGAGATCCTGTGGCCCCCTACAGGCCTGGGAATCTGGAATCAGGCAGAGGAATCTGGAATGGTCAATGTGTGTGGAGTGGCACATGAATGCAGCATGGACCAGCCGACTTGACCCAGGGTGAAGGGTGAGTGCCAAATATGCACCAGTGGCGAGCTGCACCAGCTGTGCCAAAGAAAATTAATCTATCGGTAGCATACATGAGTGTTAAGTTACAACCTGCGCACTACTAAATATGTGAATATTGCACCATTAAAACTGAGAATCTATACATAAAAATAAATAATTACAGAAGTCTCTGACCAATAATAACAACTGGAATAAAATTATCTTTTACTTGACAATAATTTAAACATATGTGATGTGACATTTACACATGTTTACATAGTAAATATTATGTGAATAAATAACTTTAAGCAGCGCTCAAGCCCAGAGTCATTAGGGCGTTAGGGAGAACCACAGTCGACAATGTGTGTTTTCGTGTGTGGCAAACAGGTCCACCTCGGCCCTGCCAAACTTCTCCCAAAGGAGCTCCACCACCTCGGTGTGGAGTCTCCATTCCCCGGGCCTCGGCCCCTGCCTCAACAGGATGTCTGCTTCCACATTCAGGTGCCCTGGGATGTAAACTGCCCTGACTGTGTGCAGTTTCCCTTCAGGCAAGCTAACTTGTATAATGGGCGAGACCTTAGACCCCCCTGGTGGTTTATGTATGAGACCACCGATGTGCTGTCTGTGCGCACTAGCACATGATGGCCTCTGAGATATGGCAGGAAGCTTCACCCCTTTCACTGCTGAGAGGATCGACCGAGTTCCAACTCACACCTAGATTCGTTGTTCTCTGGACTGGAGAAAGAACGCTTTTCTTGAAGTTGAGCCTCAGCCCTAACTTCCTCATGAGTGCGAGAACAACATCTCGATTTTTCGAACCGCCAGACGTGCTGACTGTGCTAGGATCAGCCAGTCGTCGATATAATTGAGAATGCGGATCCCCTGCATACGCAAGGGGGCTAATGCCGCGTCCACACACTTGGTGAAGGTGTGGGGTGAAAGGGCTAGACCGAAGGGAAGCACCCGATATTGGTACGCTTCTCCCCCAAAAGCGAACCTCAGGTACTTCCTGTGCTGCGGAAGGATGGAGACATGAAAGTATGCATCTGTGAGATCTATCGTGACAAACCAGTCCTCGGACCTGATTTGAGGCACAATGTGTTTGAGTGTAAGCATCCTGAACTTGGGCTTTGCTACTGAGCGGTTGAAGACGCGCAGATCTAAAATAGGACGCAGTCCCCCATCCTTCTTTGGCATGATGAAGTACCGGCTGTAAAACCCTGACTCCCTGTCTGTATGTCTTGAGTCATAACCAAAGCCTGCTCGGGGCCCACCAGCGTGGGCAGAACCCCGTTGAAACTGTGTGGACGACACCTGAACTGAATGGCGTACCCTTTTTTATCATCTGCAGGACCCACTGAGATATATTTGGCAGATTCTCCCACTCAGCCAGAAAATCTACTACGGGTACCAGCCTCTCGAGACTGGCCTCTGATGTACACTGCACCGCGAGCGCAGCGCCCTGAAGTGGCGAACCGGCAGGGAACAACTGGTTCGACAGCGCCACCTCCCTCCTCGGAGGGCCCTCCACGCACCGGCACTCGGGCGGGGTTGGTGGATTGACCCTGTGAGGGTACCGAGGACAGACGGGTACCGTATGCTGAGGTGAACACCGCCTGCCCCCTCACTGCCCTGGGCCCACTGGCGTCAGGGCTTCTTAGATGCAGCCTAGATTTCAGACCCATGATGTTACTATAAACAGAAGTTTGGGGACTGAAAATTTGTGAAGACATGGGCCGCTTCCACGATCTCGACACCTCGGTGTGGAGATCCGCGAAAAACGGCAAGCCCCGACGTGGAGGCTGAGCAGAGCAGGCTGGCAGGAAGCGCTCATCGAGCCTGCTTTTTACTGAGGCGCGCTCCACATTTTCTTGTGGCCAGTCGATATTTAATTTAGCCACGGCTCTGCTCAAAACCTCCATGAGCTCCTCACTGGCAGGAGATTGAAGTAGCGAGTCTTCAATCCCTGCATCAACACTACAGACATCCACCTCCTCAGAGCTGGACAACTGTAGCACCGAGGCCGCCCCCTGGGCGGGAGAAACCGCAGCGCGGGCTCCCGAACCCAGAGAAGCAGCACTGGACCTGCCAGGTGAAGGCAGAGAAAGGGCTGGGCCCGTCTCTCTAACCCCTCTGACAGATCCATTTGCGAACTCCACGACATAAGCTGCCGCTGTGCCTCGGCAGCAGCGGGGCCTGTGCCGCGGGGAACGCAAGCTGCAGCGCCCTCCTCGAAGAGCGCCCGGCAGGATCGCAGCACTCTCAGAGGCAAAGCCTCACAATGCTCGCAGCCGGCCCCCTCGAGAGCTGACTGAGCATGCTGCTCTCCCAAACAAACAACACACATCAAATGTGTATCCCCACTCGTGATGTAACAAGAGCAGGGAGGAACACACTTTCTGTAACGCTGTTTTCTCGCCATAGTGTCTCTCTTTTAGTGTGTCAGTATGTGTTGCAAACTTGTTATATGAAAACAAAAAAGTCTGAACTCAGACACAAACACAGAGCTGACAAAGGACAATGTTACACAGAGTGCTTACTGAAGACAACAGAAGCTAGCGGCGTTTGTTTGCCGGTATGCTTTATACCTTCCGGGTCTATGACGTCACCCGCCTATGATATTCCGTCTCTCCATTGGACTGATTACACACGTGCTTCACGACGCAATCACGAGGGAGCGTTCCCAAAGCGGTGACGCAGCGTGAGTTCCCTTGAAAGGGAAACTTTTTTGCAGTGCACAGCTTTACAACACTACATCTCTTTACAAATGTGAAGGTAGTTTACTGGATTAATCAAGGTTAATATCATATTATGCAACTACATATTACTTCAAAGAGATCTTGTGACCTACTTGTCTAACCTTGCCTAAAGAGCAAACAGTGTAACCAAATTAGGAGTTGTAAACTAGCAGTAACTAAGCCCCTAGTGTGAATATTACATTCCAGTTTAATTAATACCTTATGGATGCCTGGTGCAACTACACCCTGGACTCTACAATCTCACTACTCATCTTTGATTTAAAAAAAAAGAGGACAAGGAGGGTGGTAGGCATGGCAGAGTCATAAAAGCCCTTATCACAGCCTGATCTCTGACCTCTTGTGGGAATCTCAGGACCTGGGAAACATGAAGGTCAAGGGCAAATCAATAAACCTCCTCTATCTGTCAGCTCCCCACATCCCTTCTCTTTTTCTCACACTCACACAGCTTTCCTAAATATGGGCATGTTGAGACTATCTCTATTCAAAAATATTCAAGTCTGTAAATCAGGGGAGCGAGGAAAGTATTCCTGGCAAGCAGTTTTATCTGATAAAAGGAAGTGCAACTGAAATTCCTCAATGATTTGTTTTCCAAGTGCACAGGCAGTTTACAGTCTGCCAACACTATGCCACTGGAAGGCCCATAAGTCAGCGCCTCCTGAAGCAGTTCAAGCATGAGAAGATCTGCTATGCCATCTCCCCTTTTGTCTCCTCCTGCATTTCCTCATTGTTATAGTTTAGCCTGAGATGTGTTTAATTAATGACATACTAACAGGGCCAAGAGCTCTTTAATGTCTATCAATACCATTGCAGGGCCAATACTGCACATCAATCTCCCTGCATTTATTCCCAGAGGGCCATCGCTCATGTGGTGCTTTGATGAGTGATAGATGAGCTGCTAAACAGCTCAGATTCCTCAAGTAATGATTCTAATTGACATGGCAACCCTGGAGCTTTCTCACCCAACTTACTCTCTCCTCAGCATCAGCGTTCAAAGACGTCAGGCACAAATATTCCTCCATTATTAAAATACCACATGATACAGACGTGCAGAACATCACTGAGGTAGAGTATCATGTCTCTTTTTCAGATATAGTAATTATGATTTTTCATTCAGATTCAAACCCTTTCAAGAACGATAACAATAAAGACAAACTAACACACAATATCGTTCTGTTTATCCTAAGCGCGCTGCGGTTTTGTCGGATGCTGCTTTAAATGCTCAAGCTATTTAAAGCAGGATTGATTCTGACTGGCTGGCAATATTTTTATCATTCATCAGCTGGAAATTTTTTTTTTCTGAAATTGATTCCAGTGATAGCGTTTCTCTGTGCTGTTATTGTCATAGTTGTGGTGTGGACTCTACTATTCTTTTATATTAGGAAACGATTTTTAGAACTATATTCTATACATTATACCCAGTAAGCAATTTTGTGTTTAAAAGATGTCTAGCCGTCCAAACACAGCCCTGACATATAGGCTAAACAAGGCAAAATTTGGGCTGTCAGTGAAAATTTGATAGACATCTAACCAAGGCCAAGAATAGACCAGTCATCTACATAATAAACATGTCAAAGAAATGAAACCAAACACCTTGTAATCACTGTTGACTTGATAGAATATCATACATCTTGCAAGCTATTTTGGCAAAAACGACCAAATTCAAGGTTATTTTGGCTAGAAGTGGGTTTCTCATAGCCCACAGACTAAATCGGGTCTATAGTTATCGCCCTTGGTGTGAATGTTCCTGCATGGGTAAAATATTAATATTGTTCCATTGTTGCTGAATGCTGCTGCTACTGAATATTCAGTGTCAAAGAAATCAGTTGTGAACCTAAGAAATTACCATTAATTATATCCACCTAACTCACAACATGTGTGTATGCACATGAAGTTCTTTCAAATGTTAATAAATTTAGAGTATTCTAAAAAGTGACCGCATGTCTGAGGTTAGTTGTTTGCGTAAAACACGGCCAAACAATTTCCATTTAAGGGCTTCCGCACAACGTTTCCTTATAGCCTTTCGTCACTCTCAGCAAAAATATGGCTCAAGAATCTCAAGCAATGATAAGTGTGCCATCTTCAAAAACACAATAAACACCTTTTACACAGACCCAGATTACAGACCTCTCCTTAGCCAGCTATGTGTATCTGTGTTGTTATACAGGGAAACCTCACAGCTTGAACTATAATGCAGCTTTTCTTACTCTTTTACTGTATATGATGAAATAAATGTCAAATGAAATGTCATTGTTTAAAATTTCATCTTAAAGGGATAGTTCACCCAAAAATGAAAATTATGATTTACTCACCCTCATGCCATCCTAGGTGTATAAGACTTATATTAAAATCAGACTTACATAAAAAATGTCCTGGCTCTTCCAAGCTTTATAATGGCAGTGAATGGGGGATGAGATTTTGAAGCCCAAAAAAGTGCATCTATCCATCATAAAAATAATCCACACGACTCCAGGGGGTTAATAAAGGCCTTCTGAAGCGAAGTGATGCGTTTGTGTAAGAGAAATATTCATATTTAAAACGTTATAAACTAAAACGTTAGGGGTTACTCTTTTGGCGTAAGTCGACTTGCATAGGCCGTCTGTCGGAAGCATTCACTGCCATTATAAAGCTTGGAAGAGCCAGGACATTTTTTAATATATCTACAACTGTATTTATCTGAAAGAAGAAAGTCATATACGCCTAGGATAACTTGAGGGTGAGTAAATCATGGGGTAATTTTTATTTTTGGGTGAACTATCCCTTTAACACAATTATAAGGCCATCCAGAGTATGTGATTTTTTGCATACATATGGTTGCTTCAACATTTTTTGTACATTTAGAATAAATTTTATTACAAAAGTTATACAGTAGGCCAATCATAATGAAAATATATGTTTGTGGATTTCACACACAAATTTGTGTAGACGTATTTCTAAAGTTGTTCTACTAGTCTGTATACAGAAACAAACATACAACAGTGTAGTACCAAATGACTCCTATGAGCTGGCTTTTTAGTTTAAAAAGACAAGTTACTGGTTTTCAATCAGCATAAAACACTGCACTGTGAAATTTACATAATTAAAATCCAGTCAGTATCTAGTGTGACCACCATTTGCCTCACGCAGTGCAAAACATCTCCTTCACATAGAGTTGGCCTGTGGAATGTTGGTGCCTCTTCAATGGCTGTGCGAAGTTGCTGGATATTGGCAGGAACTGGAACACGCTGTCGTAAATGCCAATCCAGAGCATCCCAAACATGCTCAATGGGTGACATGTCCGGTGAGTATGCTGGCCATGCAAGAACTGGGATGTTTTCAGCTTCCAGGAATTGTGTACAGATCCTTGCAACATGGGGCCGTGCATTATCATGCTGCAACATAAGGTCATGGTCGTGGATGAATGGCACAACAATGGGCCTCAGGATCTCATCACAGTATCTCTGTGCACTCAAAATGCCATTAATAAAATGCACCAGTGTTTGTCCATAACATATACACCTGCCCAAACCATAACCCCACCGCCACCATGGGCCACTCGATCCACAACGTTGACGTCAGCAAACTGCTCACCCACACGATGCCATACACGCTGTCTTCTATCTGCCCTGTACAGTGAAAACCGGGATTCGTCCTTAAAGAGAACACCTCTCCAAAGTGCCAGACAGCATCGAATGTGAGCATTTGCCCACTCAAGTCGGTTACGACAATGAACTGCAGTCAGGTCGAGACCCCGATGAGGACGACGAGAATGCAGATGAGCTTCCCTGAGATGGTTTCTGACAGTTTGTGCAGAAATTCTTTGGTTATGCAAACCCATTGTTGCAGCAGCTGTCCGGGTGGCTGGTCTCAGACGATCTTTGAGGTGAAGATGCTGGATGTGGCGGTCCTGGGCAGGTGTGGTTACACATGGTCTGCCGTTGTGAGGCCGGTTGGATGTACTGCCAAATTCTCTGAAACGCCTTTGGAGATGGCTTATGGTAGAGAAATGAACATTTAGTTCACGGGCAACAGCTCTGTTGGACATTCCTGCAGTTAGCATGCCAATTGCATGCTCCCTCAAAACTTTCGACATCTGTGGCATTGTGCTGTGTGATAAAACTGCACATTTTAGAGTGGCCTTTTATTGTGGCCAGCCTAAGGCACACCTGTGCAATAATAATGCTGTGTAATCAGCATCTTGATATGCCACACCCGTGAGGTGGATGGATTATCTCGGCAAAGGAGAAGTGCTCACTAACACAGATTTAGACAGATTTGTGAACAATATTTGAGAGAAATAGGCCTTTTGTGTACATAGAAAAAGTCTTAGATCTTTGAGTTCAGCTCATGAAAAATGGAGGCAAAAACAAAAGTGTTGCGTTTATAATTTTGTTCAGTGTATTTATACCAAATTAAGTAAGATTTTAATCAAATTGAATCAGGAAACCTGTATTTATATCCAGCCTTGGTACAGGTGCATTTGGTTAATCAGTCTAAACTGTGTTTTCATTTCAAGATTGCTGCTAAGAGCTTACATATCACATGACATCTAAGACTATAGAGTAACACAACAGCAACAGTGTCTTTTGTCTGAATAATCATAACATGACTCAACTCTGCACCAGGCTTAAGTTCTATTCTAATTTGTTTTAAAGCTTAATTACAGAAATGCCTGCCCAAATTAGAAACACTGCAATGTTGATCAGGTTCGAAGTAGCTCCACTTCAACAACTGTCAGTGGACATACATAAGCAAGCAGAACTGTTGTTGAACCATCACAAGTTCTGAAGTGTTTGCCTTTGCAGGCATTACTGGTCAGTACATCAATTACAGTCTTAGTAACCACCACAACATGCTGGAATTCATTTAAGCCTGGTGCCCAGTGGAGTGAGGGAGGAGATGTGTTCTGCAGGATCAGTGCTTATGGGGGAAGTAAACTATATCGTGTACGTTAGGTAAAAGTTGTAGTAATCGCAGAGCTTTGACATGTCAGAATGATTTGCTGATGAAGAGTCCTATTAATCCCTAGACAAGATTTGTTTTTTGAATATGTCTGCTCATGGTTTCCCACCCGACTACTCTTATTCCTTGGCAAGGCTACTGGATTCCTCATGCTTGAAATTAATTTAAATAATTAGTACCTCAGAATCCTGCCATTTACAAAGCCACACACAAACAACGTTACTTTACACCCTTTCAAACAAGTGGAAACTCAACTGTTTTTCTCGAGTCAGCAAGAAACATGCTGACAACTAGAAATAATTAAAGTATAAAATCACCAGGGATTGTGTAAGAATCAACCAGCCATTCTTTAAAAAGTTTTTTTAACCAAACTTTGTTTAAAGATGATTCTCAACTATGTTATGAAAGATGTAACGGAATGAATGTGATATAGCAACAGAATGAATTGATATAACTTTATGCAATAAGTGAGTAAAATGGCAATGTATCTATACACTGTATCTAATTTGCATATTAATTTGTTCTTGGTGCAACATGTAATGAAAAAAGAAGTGTAATAATGGGAGTAATAGTTGGCAACATTTTCATAATAGTATCTAATATTTCATAAGAACATTGATATGTAATTTATTTCCCTATTCACTTGCTGTGTCTCCCAAAATGCCTGATAAACATGCTTTAAGTAACATTGTTCTCTATTGAGGACATGTATGAAATCAATGCCCTGTTTCGTGCAAACCCGATTCCAAAAAAGTTGGGACACTGTACAAATTGTGAATAAAAAAGTAATGCAATAATTTACAAATCTCATAAACTTATATTTTATTCACAATAGAATATAGATAACATATCAAATGTTGAAAGTGAGACATTTTGAAATGTCATGCCAAATACTGTCTCATTTTGGATTTCATGAGAGCTACACATTCCAAAAAAGTTGGGACAGGTAGCAATAAGAGGCCGGAAAAGTTAAATGTACATATAAGGAACAGCTGGAGGACCAATTTGCAACTTATTAGGTCAATTGGCAACATGATTGGGTATAAAAAGAGCCTCTCAGAGTGGCAGTGTCTCTCAGAAGTCAAGATGGGCAGAGGATGCTGCGGCGAAAAATAGTGTAGCAATATCAGTTTCTCAGAGAAAAATTGCAAAGCGTTTGAAGTTATCATCATCTACAGTGCATAATATCATCCAAAGATTCAGAGAATCTGGAACAATCTCTGTGCGTAAGGGTCAAGGCCAGAAAACCATACTGGATGCCCGTGATCTTCGGGCCCTTAGACGGCACTGCATCACATACAGGAATGCTACTGTAATGGAAATCACAACATGGGCTCAGGAATACTTCCAGAAAACATTGTCGGTGAACACAATCCACTGTGCCATTCGCCGTTGCCGGCTAAAACTCTATAGGTCAAAAAAGAAGCCGTATCTAAACATGATCCAGAAGCGCAGGCGTTTTCTCTGGGCCAAGGCTCATTTAAAATAGACTGTGGCAAAGTGGAAAACAGTTCTGTGGTCAGACGAATCAAAATTTGAAGTTCTTTTTGGAAAACTGGGACGCCATGTCATCCGGACTAAAGAGGACAAGGACAACCCAAGTTGTTATCAGCGCTCAGTTCAGAAGCCTGAATCTCTGATGGTATGGGGTTGCATGAGTGCGTGTGGCATGGGCAGCTTGCACATCTGGAAAGGCACCATCAATGCTGAAAGGTATATCCAAGTTCTAGAACAACATATGCTCCCATCCAGACGTCGTCTCTTTCAGGGAAGACCTTGCATTTTCCAACATGACAATGCCAGACCACATACTGCATCAATTACAACATCATGGCTGTGTAGAAGAAGGATCCGGGTACTGAAATGGCCAGCCTGCAGTCCAGATCTTTTACCGATAGAAAACATTTGGCGCATCATAAAGAGGAAGATGCGACAAAGAAGACCTAAGACAGTTGAGAAACTAGAAACCTGTATTAGACAAGAATGGGACAACATTCCTACTCCTAAACTTGAGCAACTTGTCTCCTCAGTCCCAAGACGTTTGCAGACTGTTATAAAAAGAAGAGGGGATGCCACACAGTGGTAAACATGGCCTTGTCCCAACTTTTTTGAGATGTGTTGATGCCATGAAATTTAAAATCAACGTATTTTTCCCTTAAAATGATACATTTACTTTAAACATTTGATATGTCATCTATGTTGTATTCTGAATAAAATATTGAAATTTGAAACTTCCACATCATTGCATTCTGTTTTTATTCACAATTTGTACAGTGTCCCAACTTTTTTGGAATTGGGTTTGTAACAGAAAGTCATATTTTGATTAGAAAAACCCATAACATTTTCCTGAGATGTTGATTTATAACAAACAATTTGGAAATGAGTCAGATTTGAGTGATAATGACCAAATATTATGCTAAATTTGATCATTCAGTCATTTTTAAAGACCAAGGAATTGTTGTCCTGGTGAAACCTCAAAATAAATGGTATCTCTGAAAAGCCCTGAATGTGCTCGTACGAGGACAGTGGCACCCATGAGGTTAAAACAGGTGACCAGGAACTTGCCGTGCCATACCAGTGTTTTTTTAAGGGGTTTGCACCTACAGGCATGGTCAGATGACATTCTTAGTGCCCACACATTCAAAGTTCAAGATGTATCTCTGTTAAGCACACATGCTCCTCAGAATGCATTCAAGGTGTTTCAAATCTGTTGCTTCACAGTAACAGATGTATTTGTTCAGCCAATATTAGATATGATTTTTAAATGCATATCAGTCAATATTGGAGTGCATGCTCATTATTAGATTACCATCTACTTTAGTAATATTACATTTAATAATACTGTTAAATGTAATCTTTAGCAAATCTCAAAAGCAATATTTATTTTTCATATTGTACATTATCGTGATGTTTAAATTGACTTGTAGCATTTAAAATTATTTATTTTAAGGATTAATTTTTAGGATTTAGACAAAATAATAAATACATTTTAATATCAGCCTTTTATTGATTATTGGCCATAACAAAAAAATATATGTAAGGCATTCTTTATTGGAGATACTATATCTGGAACTGTCATCTGCGCGTACTAATCACACTAAAACCTGTAACTTTGGAAGAATTTAATATAGTTGAATATAATCTGGAAGAATTGAATATCTACAGTCAAGGAAATTTTGGATTTATTTATTTAATTTGTTTATCTATTTAATTTGATCCCATTTTATTTATGTATCTGTCTAAGTCCTGAATACAATGCAATGGTTTGGGTGAGGGAATGGGGCGGTTATGGGGGTCAAATATGTTTTCTTTCGTTTATTGCAATATTTTCTGTATGCTTTCTCAAAATAAAAAACACTAAATTACAAAAAAATTTATAATTGAGCAACCAACATTCAACATCAATAAACATTCTCTGAGAAGTGAGATTTCGATTACACCAAAATATGGTTTAAAGTATCAAACACATCTATTTGCAAACCTATACTTCGGTAGAGATCTATGTACCACCTGCATGACATAACCTCCTGAGGATAAATACAGTGTTTTGAGGTACGGAAAAAAGACCTTGGAGGAGGTCGCAGTGAATCCCTCGGGATGAGGTGTTGATTTGAAATGCAATGCATGAGTGGAAGCCTAGCAGCATGGTGGTGGGAACGGGATGAGGTATAAGAGGCACAGAACAAGTATTTTACAGTTGACACTCTCAGTCACAACTAGCAGCCAAAACAAACCCATATGCTGCAGATCTCTCAATGACATTGTTGAGTACGGCAACCATGATCGATTTCCCATCAAACTATTATTTATGTTGGAGAAACTCCAGGTTTCTTTAATTGAGAACTAGTTAGTCACAGGTATTGATGTTGAATTTCCCGCTGGTGGTGGTCTTGTTAATGTGTGAGATAAGCAACAGCACCAATCTTTCTTCTCAACACTACCTTAAGTGAAATTTCTCATATTACTAAACACACAACAAATTCCGGGAATGGATTTGACTTCTTAAATCTGGTTCCTGTTTGTAGCGAGAGGTGCTTTATTGCAACACAATGAGCTGGTTGGCCATGTCGAAAGTCTTGGCATCAAGGCTAGGTTTACATGACCACCAATAGTCTGATTATTATCAATAGTCAGAATAAGGAATTACTTGAATTAAGGTGTTTACATATTATGAGCAAACCTCTTTAATCCCCTTTACATGCTACTTGCCATTATTTTGATTAGTCGCTAAGAAAAGAAGTCTCTTAACTGTT
The DNA here is from genome assembly GCA_039654625.1 of Rhinogobio ventralis. NCBI lineage: Eukaryota > Metazoa > Chordata > Actinopteri > Cypriniformes > Gobionidae > Rhinogobio > Rhinogobio ventralis. The sequence goes on from CM077212.1 coordinate 22,191,934, forward strand.
TTTATGCTATTCAGTTGTAGCCCTATATTCAAACATGTTTCAAATGCAAAATGTTGCTTAAACTAAAACTATAAATTACTGTTTTTAGTAATTGAAATAAAGCTAAAAAAATAGGCTGTATATAAAATAATTAAAATATTAGATGAATAATTAAGCTTAAAAATTGGCAACTAACTTCAATAAGTTAAGTTAAAGTTCTAAAAAAGATTCTTGAATAAATGAGTGTATTTACTGACTAGTTGTATATATGACTTAGTGCTTTCAAATCCAAAATAAAAGTTTGTGTTTACATAATATATGTGTGTGTACTTTGTATAATAACTATGTATATATAAATACACACTCATTCATGTATTTCAAAGGTTAAGAAATATTTGCATACTGTATATATATTTATATAATTTATATTACACATAAATATAAATATTTTATATATAAATAACAAAATCTTAAATATATACATGCATATATATATATAATTATACACAGTACACACACATATACACTACCAGTCAAAAGTTTGGAAACTCTCTTCTGCTCACCAAGGCTGCATTTATGTTATTAAAAATACAAAAAAGCTGTAATATTGTGAAATATTATTAAAATGTAAAATAACAGTTTTCTATTTGAATATATTTAAAAATGTAATTTATTCCTGTGAGGCAAAGCTGAATTTTGAGCGTCATTACTCCAGTCTTCAGTGTCACATGATGCTTCAGAAATCATTCTAATATGATAATTTGCTGCTCAAGAAACATTTATGATTATTATCAATGTTGAAAACGTTTTTTTTAGGATTCTTTGATGAATGCAAAGTTCAAAAGAACAGTATTTATCTGAAATATAAAGCTTTTGTAACATTGTACTACCGTTTAAAAGTTTTGGGTCGGTAAGATTTAAAAAAATAAATAAACTGGGGAAAGAACTTAAAGAATTAATACATTTATTCAGCAAGGATGCATTAAATTGATCAAGTGACAGTATAGACATTTATAATGTTGCAAAAGCTTTATATTTCAGATAAATGCTGTTCTTTTGAACTTTCTATTCATTAAATAATCCTGAAAAAAAATTGTACACAACTGTTTTCAACATTGATAATAATAATAAATGTTTCTTGAGCAGCAAATCATCATATTAGAATGATTTCTGAAGGATCATGTGACACTGAAGACTGGAGTAATGATGCTGAAAATTCAGCTTTGAATCAAATATAAAATATATATTATATATATATATATATAATATATACATTTTAAAATATATTCAAATAGAAAACAATTATTTTAAATTGTAAAAATATTTCACAATAATACTGTATTTTGCTGTATTTTGGATCAAATAAATGCAGCCTTGATGAGCAGAAGAGACTTCTTTCAAAAACATTGAAAATAGTACAGTTTCCAAACTTTTGACTGGTAGTGTATAATGTAAACACAAGCTTTTATTTTGAATGCGATTAATCGATTTGACAGCACTACAATAGCACTATATAATATATGACAACAGATAGTTAATATACAAATTGTGCACTTCATCAGAACTTTATAAAAATACATGAATAAAACATTGTGTGTTTGTTTTGTATTTTTGTTTAGTATAGTTAAGGCTAATTATTAGACTATATTTATGTCGCCTAAACAAATCTTTGGCAAGAATTGTTTATCTTCTGTTCTGCCATGTTTTCGAACTTGTGTAAGAGTTTGACATGTACTCCATCTCCAGCCCAAGCACATGCGCACTTTGGTCAGAGGAGAATAAATGCTATTAAATGTCTATTGTGCAATTAAAAACGCAGTACTTCACATATTTTACTGCAATTATGGTTATGCTAATTAAGAGCAAATTCGCATAATCACAGTATTTGTATTTACATGGGCTTCAGCTTAATCGCATTATAAATGTTCATGTAAACATAGCCATTGCGTAGAAACCAAACAATGTGGAAGAACTAAGTTATGGCGGCACTCTTGAAACAAGATGTGCTTTTTATTGTGTCCTTTAACAAAACAAATCTTCTCCTCCCCATACATTCTTATGATTAATGCCCAATGTTAAGTAATTCTGATGAACAACACTTCCTCCAGCCTGAGACAAAAGTGTGGTTTTACTTTGTCTTTGATCAACTTTCAAAGCAAGATATTTATTATTGATGTGGTGAGATAGAGTCATCTCAAGCAATCCAGCATCAAAGCTATGGGAACCAAATTTCACGATAGCTCAGCGTTATAGATGTGTGTGCGTGCGTATTGAATGCTTGCACCCCACAGATGGAATGTGAGATGTTTAATTAGGTGCCTGTGAGTGGTCTCATGGGTAGTTGCTTTTAATTTCTCAGGCCTATGGTCTCTTGCTGCACAGACGGAGCCAGGTCAAATGCAGAGGAGGATGGCGGAGGCAGAGTGGCGGAGAGTTGCTAAGAGACGAATGCCGTGAATACCTACGAACCCCCCGCCACAGTTCCCTCACAGCATCTGTCCCAACAAAGCACACTGCATCCAATTAAAGGCCACAATAGTCGTCTGACATTGCATGACTAGTGATAAGATCACTGAGGAAATGTGAAATATGAATTACCCTCACACAAACTACCGTGGCATCAAATGAAAACCATCGTGCAACACAATACGCCTCTGAAACATGCAGCCCAGAGCGTGCTTCTGAGTATCCCTTGGGAACACTGCCTGCTTATTTGTGGCTGCTTTCAGAGACAGGGGAAAAACAGGCCTAATCATTCACACTACCTGGCTGATGCTGTTAAAGGTGCTTCCTCCCCAGGGGCCGACATGTGACCCTGTTGAGACAGAGGACAAGAAAGAGAGAACTGGAAGGAGTCATTGCCACCATGTCTTGGTAACCGCACGCACACACGAAAGGTCTGTTCCAAAAGCCGTTGACCTTCTGCAATAAAGAAAGAGCACAAAACAAGACATCAATAACCTGAAAGCGATACATTGAAGAGGAAGCAGCCCTGTCGCATGGACCAGGTCTGAATGGTTCCTCAGGACAGGATCAACAAATAACGTGAAGGAAGGGTTGTGCGCTGTCATTGTGAAAGCAACAATAGCAGACTGTAAACTCTGGGTGATGCATATAAAAGACACGCCAAACTATGGATATAATTTTCTGTGAATGATCCTATTGTTCCACCGAAACACTGCTTTTTGGCTGATGACCAAACTGTGTCAGGTAACAGGTTGTTTGCAGAGATCTGGAAAGGAGTAGACAGAAAGCGATAGTACCATTGATGCCGCTTTTTCTTCTTTGTTGGATTTCAATTGCTTGCTTGGGCGGAGTAGGGATATTTTCGAATGAAATGAAGATGAAAACTATTTTTTAAAAATGTATAAAACATTTGTAAACTGAAATAATGCCTCAATAAAACACTAAAAAGAAACGAAATTGCATAAAAAATAAATCAATAAAAATAATTATTAATAAAAAACTTTAAATAAACTCCTTCGGGCGATAATGACCGGCAAACTGTACATTATCCCTTACATATTCAATTCATTTTTATTTTAATATTGTGTTAAATTTCAATTGTTTTTTAGTTAATTTCACTAAGTGTTTTTTAGTAATTATAATTTAGTTAATTTATGAAATATTCAACTTTTCTAAACTATAATCACAAAAATTGTGAATTGACATTAAAGGCACAATATGTAAGATTTTTGGATTAAAATATCCAAATACCACTAGAACAGTGTTATATATTTTGTTGGCTTGTGTACTTACATTATCCCAAATGTTTTCGAGAATGTTTAAATCCAGAGAAATAAGCAATTTTACCCAGGACACGGACCGTGTCCGTGCGTCGCCTATCAATGACATCATACCCGCGTTACCCTCAATTTCCGTTTTTATTTTGTAGAAATCATGGAAACACCAAAGACGCTTTAATATATCATGTGTTTTATTAGACAGGTGAGCAACTGTTTGGATACATTCATCGACAGAAAACGAATCATTGTTTTATAGCTCAACACAGTTAGTCTTATTGTTTAAATCTTGTTTTCTTGATTTACCGCGAGTACCATGTTTTACCATGCCTAATATCGATCTAGCTTACTGCAGTGTGCAACAAGTGTCTCATAGTAGCCGCTGAGCGAACGCACAGACTAGCATTATAACATAACTTTCAACACACTCAAATGTATCTAATATGATAAAACAGTGCTGTGTCACCTCACATATGCATGACCGGAAGAAGCGGAAGCGTTTGCCTGCGGCATAATAAAAGCTCCACGAAATCAAGGCGTCATCAAGCTACGCCTTTGTTTTGAACAAGCGACCTCTAGCGGCGAAAAATTACATATTGTGGCTTTAAAATATATGTATAAAAAAACTAAATAGAAATATATCCACATAATAAAAATAAAACTAACAAATTAACTAAAACAAAAGTGAAATTTAAAGCAATATAAAATAAAATACTAATAAATCTGAAAATGAAAAACTATAATAACCCTTGGGCAGAGCACACTTAATTTATTCCGTTTCATGGGAATAGGTCTGTCAGACCTTTGTGATACTTAGATGGGCCTGGCAGCAATGAAGCCTTTACTGCACTGGAAACTATCCCATGACAGACAGTCTTCAAAACCAAAGAGGTACAACCATCATGCACATGTTCCCAGTATGAGCTGCAGTACTGTGGAGAGCACATGAAAGCCGGTCCATCCCATGGCACCTTATAAGTCAGAGTAATACTGTGGGACTTTGGTGCAACCCTTTGGCACAACCATGCCTGAAACAATTTAGGTGAGTTCATTTTATGGACCTAAACCTTTATTTCCCAAGACAGAATTACATTCAGATTAATGGAATTACTATATAAATGCACAGCAAGGTCCTACAGGCAAATACACACAGATGTGATTCATCCTCAAAGTCCATCTGTGAATGCCGACAAGTGATGAATCCCTATCACAGGGAGCAGAGATCTCACGCGTGCACTGCCTCGGCACAGCTGCTCTGTCCGGGGTTAGGATCCGTAGAGTTTCTTCCAAGGAGTTCAACATCCAAAGAGGGAAGTTCAGGGAAGATTAGAGATGTCATGGAATGAAATAGTAGAAGGTTTTATACTCCCTATAGCTCTCTTGTGCTCTCCTTGCTTACTTTCTCTTCCATGTAAGATAGTAGTACAGTTGGAATAAATGGAATCATATGCACCCAAACACTTGACCTTTTTAGGAATTCAATCAGGTTAATTATATTTTCCTAGATATAAAATCTTTCAATTTTATGGCCTTTTGAATACTTACACACCCACCATATTTTACGAGCTATTTTAAGATTAAAATAACACTGCAGAAGAGTTAAGCAAATATACAAAATGTTCATGATGACAAAGCCCTTTTATATTTGTTCTCACAGATCATTCATGCGCCCATTAAATCAAAGTCTGAACCAAGTCATGAGTAAAAGTCTAACAATGCGTCTTACCCACTTAATCCACCTTACTTCCAACATTCTGCATCTTTTGTTGGCTGAATAAACGGCACCAACAAAGAAGAAGGCAGCCAGAGCTTCTTATTGCCTTTGGACGGTGTTCCCTTTAAGAACAAGGGTGTACGGTGTTCGGAAACAGAAGAAGAGGCTGGTTAAATTTGATATTGAATGTATCTGGGCCAGTATCAGTTAGTACATCTGCCCTGTGGGGTTATAAAACTCGCAAACATCACCGCCAATTAAAATGTATTTGATTCAAACTTTATATCACAAAGTTTAATGAATTTTATATGCTTAATATCAATGAACAAACATAAAACTGTGTTGTCACAACAACTTAGGAAAACAACACAAGTGTGATCACATGGCTACTTCAAAACTAAGCCTCTGTATATAGAGTTTCGTCTAGAGGAAGTGCATGAAAGAGTATACGAGTGCTCCTTTATAGCTTTTAACACAAAGCAAAGCCCATACTTTCAAAATATGTCAAGAAACGGAAGGACCCACCCAAGTCTTACCTGAACTCCATTCACAGAGTGAGAGGGCGAATGGGTGCAGAGGATATCATTACAATTAAATAGGAAACATGGTTGAACAAATCTCAAGAACCATCAATTCATATCTGAATGCTTTATTGTGTTGGTGGTCGGAGGTTTAACATTTTTAAATGACACCTTTCCGAAGGTAAAGATCCCGTAGGCTGCACATAAACATTAAAGGATTTAAACGTTTTATGCAACCTCCAGCTCTTTAACAACAGGCAGTGAAATGAAACATAACACAACACACCCTCTCCTCATCCTTAAATTAGTATGCAATGCCTCATTCAACAGGAGGCTAGTGCTGAGTTAATCGTCTATGATTTACTGCACTTCCTCCCCAGAACTTCACGTCGACGGCTTCAAGTACGGAGTGTTGAGGAAAAGCTGGCGAACTTGCAGAGCTGGAACCCCAAGTGCTATTACTCATAAACATGTACTATTACTGCATGTCCTCACTCTAACCCTCTAATACAGCTCTCAACCCTGAGGAGACAGGCACTGAGTACAAAGTCTTTATCACCCTCCACTTTCACCTGAGGGAGCAGGTTAGAGAGGGAAAAAAATGACTTACGGTAAAGCAATGCGAGCCAAACTAGACTGGCAGCCAAAGAGCTTTTCAATACTATGAATATGGATGATTCAAAACATGACAGCACAGCTGGGATTTCTGTTTCTATATTTGTTTAGTAGCCAAAAGTTTGATTTCGTGGAGATTTCATGGATGTATCTGTTCAATGTGTGTAGTGACAGGTCCGAAATGTTACTGGCACGGTGGTCTGAAGTCAAAATCAATAACTCAAATTATGCATATAAAATAATATATAAAAAAATTATTAAAAATTAATGTGCACTACAGGATTGCAGCCTTTTACTGATTTTATTATTTTAATAATAATATATAAAGTCCAGCTTTAGTGTTATTGAGAACTAAACTGTTTATAACCATCTGTTTCATTGACAGATCTCATAAATGTATGACATGTGGCCGCACTGCACCTTCAGATTAGACTTGAGCCCTTTTCATTTTGTGCCGCTTATTTTCCCATTACATTGTAGATATTCATTTCAAACTTGTCCTCAAAATGTCAAAACGTATCGATCCAATAGTCTAATTCATATGGTATAAAAGCTTTGCAGACACTTAAAACAATGTTCACAGATGTCTTTGCTGTCTTATTGACATATTTGTTTTTGTTTTTTACCTTAAGGCAAGTTGTTGTAGCATGGAATAAATGTTTAAACTTAATGAAATAAATAAACTTTAATAATTTAGTTTTTCTCACAAACAGTTAGCAGTACTGGAACAAATGTATTTGCATTTAGACAAGTTATGCCCTGATATAAAATTTTTGTCTGATACCGATAATTATTTTTATATTATGAGAAATGGTTATTAAATTTTTAATAACTGATAAATGGCCGATATTGATATTTGACACTATTTTGTCTAAAAAAGGTAAAACTAAAAAACTGATCAAAAGTGACAGTAAAGACATAAAGACATTCGATTTCAACTTTCTATTCGTCAAAAAATTCTGAAAAAAAAAGAATCATGGTTTCCACAAAAATATTAACTGTTTTTAACATCATATAGAAGGATTTCTGTAGGATCATATGTGACCTTGAAGACTGAAGAAATTGCCATCACAGGAATGAATTACATCTTAAAATATATTAAAACATGTTAAGCTGTAAAAATATTTGACCATATTACAGTTTTTACTGTATTTTTGATCAAATAAATGCTGCCTTGGAGACAAAAACATAAAAAAATCTTCCAGACCCAAAACATTTAAACGGTAGAGTAACTATTTCAAATGAGAAACTGGTGGAAGAATGGCAGTTTAAAACACATTAAGTAGATGGAATGTGTGACGTTTGTTTGTTTGTATGTTTAAAGTGTGAGAGGGAGTGATGAAAGTAGTGCTCACAGCTCCAGGCCCAGGACATTCCACTGCACCCCTCCCTCTATATGACTTCATCAACGCTGCTTAGCTGGAAGATCAGACACCCACCAGCCTGCCAGCCAAACCTCAAGATTTCAAATTAAAGAGCCTTGCTTTTACTCCCAAACACACATGCACACATGCACACACACACAAGTCCCTTGTCATCTGCCATTCAGTCGTAAGCAAACACACGACCACTCGACCCAATACTAAATTCTACGGAAACAACAGCAAGGATTAAACAAAAAGGTCAATAACCTTGATCGATGTGTAAACTGCTCTGTCATGTGTCATTCACACAGAGTTAGCATGCATTTTACATATGCCAGATCTCCACATGCGTGTGATGTTTACAGAGCATTCTTTATACAAGTGTGAGATCTCACAGGAATTTAACTGCTACATTTGACTGGCGCTAGTGTATAATGCTAGATGAAGTCTGAACATATGATCTCAATCGAAATCTATGTTGCATACAGGAGAAACCCAAGACGAGCAAAAGTGAAAGACATCTCTTAAAGGGATAGTTCATCTAAAATATTAAATTATTTACTCAAATCATGTCGTTCCAAACCTGTATGACTCTTTCTTCTGTGGAACACTGAAGATATTGTGATTTTTTTTTTTGACTTTCATTATGTGGACAAAAAATTGTGTCAGCCTTGGCTTCTGTGGATGCTGCTGACATAATATGGCCTTCAAATTTTGTTCCATTGCAATTGAGCCTCTTTATTTCTAACAGTGCCACCGGCACCCAAAAACCGCATTGCTCATTTGACATTTATGGCCCAAATCTGCAAACCGTGAAGCCTGTGACAGTGACCAAAAGGTCCAGAGACCAGTGGAGCCACATACAGTACACAAACTGGAGGGAATGTTTGCAAATAAAGTGGTGTGCCGGCTGATCTTTATCAACCTTGCACAAATAGAGTAATTCAACGGACTGTTTGCTTTTTTCATTTTCATATGATTAGGTTTTTTTCAAGGAGGAAATGGATTATTATTATTTTGGGCCAAATATTTAATGTTCCCATTATTCGAGCAAGTGTATAAACAAATGCGTCAGGAGTAATTCATCGTGCTTACAATAACATTCTGACATTTTCCCACAGTGTGGCCAAGGCTGCCAGTAGGGCCAAGGCTTCCTCTGAGAGCCGTCAGACCCTAAGACCACCACAGTGCAGAAAGGTAAAGACAGAGGGGACACTGTCAGGATTGAACAGTATTATACTGATCTGTTTAACTACCACAGAACATTAGTGTTTAATGTAGTAAAAATGGTTATATGCGCATATCCTCAACTGGTGCTGCAATGCCAAGGTCAGGTGTTCAATTCCATGGACATGCACTGACAAAAGTTACACAAATTAATACATTTACTTCAGATAAAAATGTCTGCCAAACGGTATTATTATAGTTAAGGAAAACAAATGATAATCATTTTTTTTTTAAAACTGCAGTCCGTAACTTATTTTGGTTAAAAATGATCCAAAATCCATTTTTGAGCAAGTACATAATCAACCAGTGTTCAAAACAATCTCCTTACCGTAGCCCGATTCACAACAGTAAGCTTGTAAAAATGTGTTATAATTTAAATGGTACTGGTAGCATTCTGCAAGAAATACGAGCTTCCGCCGTTCGTCTTTGCATCATTACGTCACGTCTGTACACAAAAAGGAGTCTGGGCTAGTAGGCTATATCGAGTGTGTGGATGCTGCAGGTGGCCGATTGTTTGTGGCCTCTTCTCACAGCAGTTGGAATGTAATTAAACTTGTCATTTTGTTGCCGGCTTGTAATCCAGAAAGTTCAAAGCGACAATCATTGTTGACAACTGGTGCGTTGATAGACAACCCACACATACACATACACTGGTTAGTGTGTAATGTTGCTGTTTGAGCATAAACAACATCTGCAAGTTACAAAGCTCAAAGTTCAAAGCAAAGGGAGACATTTAATTTTAAAGAAATCGCTTTTTAAGGACTACAACAAACGGCTGGTAGAGACTACAACAAGCTTATTCATGGGTTAGTGACATCACTAACCCTAAATTTGACATAACCCCTGCCCCTGGGAACACGCAACAAAGACAGTTGAGGCCATGTTCAGAAGAGGTAGAGGTGTTGTAGTAGAGAACATTTGGGAGTCTGCTCAAGCTGTCGCATCTGTCTTTTTACATTTATTGCAATACAGTACGTAACACAAATGCAATAGCATGTTATAAAAGCAAGATGACAACGTAAGTTATAACTGTAATTAAACTAAACGATACCTGTTCTATCTTCATGCATCATATATTCTCTGGCTCTGTAGGCATCTTTATCATGACAGAATATGCTAATCAATGACTTAAAGATAGTTAACTCCATATCAGCAACATAAATTCATCAATTAAAGGTGCAGTGTGTGAATTTTACTGGCATCTAGTGGTGAGGTTGTGAATTGCATCACCCACCGCTCACCCCTCCCTTTCAGAGCACTTAGAGAAGCTACGGGGGCCGACACAGGACAAAAATGTCGTCGTCGGAGAGAGCAGAGAGTGACTAGCGCTCTGTAGAGAAGTATGTCCGTTTAGGGCTACTGTAGAAACATGACGGTGCAAAATGGCGATTTCACTTTAAGGGGACCCACGGTGTGTGTAGATAGAAATGGCTCATTCTAAGGTAATAAAAACATAACGGTACATTATGTAAGGTACATTTATACTCCACTGAAAACATAGTTATGTATATTATATTGCATTTCTGTCAATAGATCCTCATAAATACTACACACTGAACCTTTAACCATTCAGAAACGTCCTGTTGCATTCTACATGTTGTCACTTCTTAGTGAGTCTCTCCACCATTGTCCGACTCCGGTTTGAGCATAAAAGGCTGAACTTTTCAGTGTGTGTCTGCATGAGGTATTCGGAGCTGCTAACACAAGCTCTTGAAGCTCCGCCCTCTTCTAGAAAGGGGGCCGGAACACACAGTGCATTTTTGCTCACCCCCCAAAAGTGACAATTTTAACATGCTATAAAAAATGATCTGTTGGGTATTTAGAGCTAAAACTTCCCATACACACTCGAGACATCAGAGACTTATTTTACATCTTGTAAAATGGGGAATTATAGCACCCCTTTAACTAAAATAAAATAAAAAATAACAGGAATAAAAACAACCACAAATTAATAATTAACAAAAAAATGTATTAACATCTGAAAACAATTACTAAATTAATGGCAGAAAATTAAAAAAGAAATTAAAAACACAAAAAACAAATTAAATAAAAATAAAATACAAAAATGTTCAAATGCATAAATGTTATGATAATTTTTGAACTGACGTTTTCCCAAATATTAACACATTGTGCTAAGAATCAAGTGCAAGATATGAATAATCCACAAAATTAGATTCACATAACTTTTACAGTACTGTGTATTATTATATAAATTTTATTCTTTTTTCTGCCTAAAGTAGAATTAAACGTGGCACTTTTCCCAGTGGAAGCAGTTAAAAAGAGCATAATATTGAAAAAAAGCCAAAGCACTTAACAAAAGGGAGGACATATGAAAGCACTTTTATCATACGCAAATTCCTTTGCTGTTACATCCTCAATCACCAGGGACGCAAGACATGACGTAACCAGAGAACATGAGTCGAACATAAATCGTAAGTGCTGATAGAAAACCTCCTCACATGCTGCACTTCATCACACAACAAGCTTCTCGAGACCCATCTGAAAACTTGTCTTATTAACAGAGTATGAAACATATTTTGCTCCCTGCCATTCATCATATCTGAGGCTTTGAAACGGAAATGGCAATGCATCACAGAGAAACCAATCTGAGCCATTTTAGGAAACCATTAGTGAAATGAGCGATGGTGCAGATTGTGTCAAGGCCGTTTCCTTGTTCCAACTCTGCCGACTGCTATTTACAGAGTTCTGATAATTGTTCAGAGGCCAAACACCAGCCAGCAGATACATATCGTGAAATAACCCAGTTGGGATCAAGTTCAGCCCAGCTCCATAATTACAGCGAGAGACAAAGGAGCACACGCAAAAGACGTATATAAGGGCACGCGTATGCAGGATGTCAGAAACGATGCACACACGCACATCCTAACTATTATACACACATACAGGGCCTCATCAATCACACTTTCTCTGGGGGGTCCGCATGGCCAAAAGCAAATGTACATTGTGCAATTGGTCCTGTGTAGAACTTGAATAATAGTTCACAGTCCCAGAGCCTCAGTTTGGGTTGGGGCCGTGCCTAAATGTTCCTAATGAAATCAAGTGGCGAACAGACATTTCTTCTCTTTGCTTTTCTCACCTTTGTCTAACCCAAGACCTTCATCCTTACTTAGCCGATTCTTGAGAACAAAACTAGCCCAGTTGACATCCCGGCACCAAACGGCCTCATCGGATTGGATTTTATTAGCCGTTTATCCAAGCAGGAGATCTAAACAATAAAAGCTTTCAGTTTTTGCACACCGCTGCACATACAACTGAACCGTAAGTGTGGACATATTACACATCGCAATGTCTTTAAAAGGTGAAGAACATTTGCAAATGTCATCTTGTGGTGGTGGATTTGTTGATTCACCAAGACAACACTGGATTCTTCTGTTTTCAATGAAGAGAGAGAAAATAAAGTGCATTAGTACATGAGTGTGTGTGAGATGTTCATCCATTCCTGCATTAAGCTCTCTAACCTCAGCTCCCTAAAGACTGTCCTCCTTAAAGCACCCCTAAAAAGCAACTCTACAGATGAAACGCTCCACTTTAGGAGCACCGAGAATCACTTGGGCTTTGTGATTGTTACATTTGCAAACCATGACCTTTTTTCCCTCATATATATTGTATATGACAACCCACAATAAATGTCTTTTTGGAAACAGAGGAAACTAGAAACAGACATTTAGAGTTAAGGAGATGAAGCTGTAATCAGAATCATTATAATTGTAACCCTTAGAACTGAAAACATATTTACAGAGATTTAAAGTCACAATGAAATGGAAGTAATGACAGATCTTTTCTCTGACATACATCTGAGTGAAACAGATTATCGAAAACGAATGTAGGGTGGGCACTTGGTTTAATCTGGTTGCTGATTGGACGGAGGCAGATTTAAAATGCGAGCTTTCAGTATGATATAGGGTTTAAGCTGAATAAATGATTGGAGAAGTCCGACATATGTCATTGTAGTTTCACTGGAAGATCAAGTTATGGCATTTTGATTAAAAATGATGAAGTCAAAAAAATTTAAATAAATGAAACATGCATGCATGAATTGTTCACAATAAGATAAATAGCATGCATTTAGAAAATATATGAATTTTCATTTCATGCCGACTTTAAGAAGAAAAAAAAAGTCCAAGAAGGAAATTCATAAACATTATAAGGACAAGCATGATAATAGCTGTCTGGAAGAGTTACAAATATAGGGCAGATGAGTGAACTGACTTGCCTTAAAGGGACTTGGGAAAAGTGGACCAAAACACAGATTATAAAAAGACAATTCTAGGATCTTTAAATGTGATTGGATGAGCCACAAGTCACTGTAATCTAAAAAATATACTGACTGCACATCAGTTGAATGCTACATTAAAGGGTTAGTTCACCCAAAAATTTTAATTAGCCCATGATTTACTCACACTCTTTCAGAAGAATGTCAACAAACTTGGTTCTCGCGATAACTAGTATATTCTCACCGAAGCATCATACGCTGGAACGCCAGTCTCTCATGAACGCGCGGGCGACAGTTAGCGGAAGTTAGATATTACAGAGTGTAAAATCTTAAATATGGATATTTTTCTTACGCAAATGTGCCACTTCGCTTTAGAAGGCCTTTATTAACCCCCCGGTGGAGGAAGTTTATCTGCTGAATAGAACTGAATGTGGTTTATTTACTGAAGCTTCTTAATGCGTGTCTGAGTGATAAAGGAAATGAGTGTGTCACTGCAGACACAATTACACAACGGCAAGTCCTTGTCTTCAATGGTTGATGCCTTGAGGATTTAGTTGAGTTGACATTGGCTCCTTCAAGGCTGAGATTGCCTCTGTGGCTCCAAGGTCTGACTCCTGCCTTAAACGCTCCCATGCATCACTGCCTAGAGACTCAGACGCCATACGAGTGGTACAGAAAGCACAGGCGTACATTAGATGACACCTGACAGAATGGAATATTGAACCTTTTTGTGAGTGTGAAGAAATATAAAATGTAATTTTATATTTAATAAATAAAGCTAAATTACAACTACTGAGTGTTATCCAACAAAACGAAATGTTAGTAAAGTAAAATGACATTTTAAAGCATAGAACACAAAATGTATTGATGTTAAAATACTAAGGTTGTAAAACTGACATGGAAGTTACATTTTAAACAAGATGGAGCACTTTTCAGTTCAAATATTTCTTTTATGTGTGCTCAACAAAGAGTCCAAGTACAACTCACAGCATGAAGACTTGGAGCTAGTACTTGAAATCTTTGACAGTTCACCTCTGCGACCCACTTTATGAGCAGCCGCATTCTTGTGTCCTTTGCGCAACAATTACAAATCATTCTCCACTTACAGTGTCTCTGTCAAAAAAACATAGTAGGTTATCAGCATGTGCAAAATTAGTCTACACCCCCCTTCTCTATTCGGGCAAGCAGGAAAACCAAGGATTCATTGGCACTGAACCTTAATTGAAATAATGGTGGTAGTATATCTAAATGAGCAGACTACAGCCATGAGGGCCATTGTTTATGTCTGCGGTGCAGGGTAAATAGCCCGTCATTTATCGCAGCTCTTGTTTGTTATAAAATGCAGCTCTGCTGTTGATCGTATCAGTGCAGACGGGGCCCATTCACTGCTGGTACTCACAGTTAAAACTGCCCTCTAATGCTAATAAGTCACTGTTCTGCCTATTTGTCTTCTACTGTACTGCTGTTGAAGGTATATATAGTATTAAAGCGATTCCCATTGCTTGCCATGTCACTTTTGCTTCGGTTTTTACATCCGCTCGTATTCGGATGTTGGCATTGCTCAAAATCTATATAAAATTACTGTTGTGGACACATGACACACATGACACATGATATCCTAAAATGTTACTTTGCCGCAGAACAAATGTTGCCGCAGAACAACGCGCATACTCTCTGCTTATTACACACACAGGGACACGCAGCAGCACACAAACATTTTTAAATATTAAAAATAAAAGGATTCGTGTTCTGTTTCTCCGCTTGCAAATTCCACCATGTAAATAGCGAATCCGCCATGGTGCAAGCGCAACTGGCTTTTAAAGGGAATGGGAGACTCTGATTGATTTATTGAAAGTTATGCCCAAAACACACCCATGACTCATTAAGAGACGAGGGACAACACTTTTAGACCATGCGCCGGGCACGGCGACCATTTTTACCGTCGTTAAACTAGCAAAAGTGGATTCGGACACGCCCTAAGTGCACTTGTGCTGTGCACTTTAGACCATGTGCTCAGATCGTTAAAATAGAGCCCATAGTCTCAACTGATGTAGTCACAATTGTGAGAGATTGTCACACAGGAAATGATGGCACAACTGTAAGATATAAAGTCAAGAATGTGAGAAAAAAGCTAATTGTGGGAAAGTTACATTGTGGGATGTAAAGTCACATTTAAAAAATGTATTTGGATTTCTGAGGAAAAAAGTCAACACTGAGAAGTGAGATATAAAGTCACAATTACAAGTAGTCAAAATTACAAGATAAACACATTGTGAGAAAATCTAATTACAAAAAAAATTGTTGCAAATATAAGATATAAGGTCAAGTGAGAGAAATAGTCACATTACGGGAAGTCACAATTGTGAAATATAAAGTCACAATTATGAGAAATAAATAATATGTTTGTATATTTTTACTCTGAGGTAGAAACAGATTTCCACAGGAATCACATTATGGGATAAGATAATGTTCTTTGAAATATATTGTGCTTACAAAGATTTCAGTTCTTATGGGAGACTCTGTCAGCTTCTGTCAACAGGAAATGTGTCTACATTGCTAGGGGTTATTCACAGTAATGTTCATATTAATCTCCTCAACCTGAAATTCAATAATCTGCTTGTTAAGAATATAATAATGGAATTGAGAGGTGTTCATTCCAATAAATCCAGGTAGAGAGGTTTTAAGAAGATCTGGGACATGGCTCTGTTGACAGAACTGTTCACTGGACCCCTATAAGCAAACAGTGTTTTAGAGTTTTACCCAGAAGTCAACCTCTCCTAATATGTGTGGACCTCTGACCCAAAGAGACCTTCTCTGCTGTGGAGCAGCTACAATGGCCCATCCACGAATTACTTATCTGGAAATCACAGCCTTACACAAAATGCCCTGTTCCGAAACAGTGACAGAGAATAGAGACCGTCATTGTTTGTGTTCCATCTCTCCAACAGCTCAGCTCTTCCTCTTCACGCTGAGAGCTGAGACACACGGTGAGAGAGCAAACGAGGGTCTTCTGCCTCTCCCATCTGAGTGATGAATATTTTATAAGAATGAAAAGATGCTATGTTGCATCAGAGAGGGAGGAATGTAACAGGATGAAATGTCGTGGGAAACGTTAGGGAGGAGCCTGACAGTTCAGTGCCTCCCTGATGAAAAAAAGAGCTTGGAAAAGAAAAGCATTTCCTTTCTTATTCAACATGTCATCTCTCAAGAGTTAATGAAAACAACATGAATAGAGAGATGGGAAGTGTTGATGGAGCCGGGAGCAATGGTGAGTAAGACCTCATTAACTGAGGCTCTCTCTTTCATTTCTTCCCCTCCTGCCTTCCCTGATCTCTCCATCTACACTGCATTCTCTCCAGGTATTGGCTTCAATGCATTCATCTGCTCCCCTGCACATAGGGCTGGTCTGCACCCCAGCCACAGCCACTGAGGCCTCCAGGACAGGCCGATTGAATCCATGTGAGATGAAGCAAGCTTTTCAAATGAGCTAAACGTGACACTCACTATGACAAAATCTATGGAAAATGTAGGTTTCTCTGGTCCCCACCTTAACATAAACACAAAATACGCATAAATGAATACATTGAATATGGCGTTTGGATTTCTTGACAAACGACCACACATAAAGAGTGCTGCAGTAACTTTACTCCTATATGACAGTATCCAGGAGTTAAAATATCGAGGAGGGGAATTCTAAATTCCCCAATTCTGGTGGTCTAGTCAAGATATTATGCACACAACCAAAAAGCATAATATTGTAAAAAAAAATGTCATAGTACCATAGTACCAAATAATAAAATAAAAGATTAATCAAAAATAAAAAGCACACTTAAATGAACCAAATCATTCAAAAGTTTGGGGTCAGTAAGATTTTATTTTTTTAAATAAATGAATACTTTTTATTCAGCAAGGACACATTAAATTATATATATATAAATATATATTTCAAATAAATGCTGTTATTTTAATTTTCTATTTATCAAAAAATGCTGATAAAAATTATCATGTTTTCCACAAAAATATTAAACAGCACAACTGTTTTCAACATTGATAATAATAGGAAATGTTTCTTGAGCACCAAATAAGCATATTAGAATGATTTCTGAAGGATCATGTGACACTGAAGACTGGAGTAATGGCTGCTGAAAATTCATTTGAAAATACACTCACCTAAAGGATTATTAGGAACACCTGTTCAATTTCTCATTAATGCAATTATCTAATCAACCAATCACATGGCAGTTGCTTCAATGCATTTAGGGGTGTGGTCCTGGTCAAGACAATCTCCTGAACTCCAAACTAAATGTCAGAATGGGAAAGAAAGGTGATTTAAGCAATTTTGAGCGTGGCATGGTTGTTGATGCCAGACGGGCCGGTCTGAGTATTTCACAATCTGCTCAGTTACTGGGATTTTCACGCACAACCATTTCTAGAGTTTACAAAGAATGGTGTGAAAAGGGAAAAACATCCAGTATGCGGCAGTCCTGTGGGCGAAAATGCCTTGTTGATGCTAGAGGTCATGGGGAGAATGGGCCGACTGATTCAAGCTGATAGAAGAGCAACTTTGACTGAAATAACCACTCGTTACAACCGAGGTATGCAGCAAAGCATTTGTGAAGCCACAACACGCACAACCTTGAGGCGGATGGGCTACAACAGCAGAAGACCCCACCGGGTACTACTCATCTCCACTACAAATAGGAAAAAGAGGCTACAATTTGCACGAGCTCACCAAAATTGGACAGTTGAAGACTGGAAAAATGTTGCCTGGTCTGATGAGTCTCGATTTCTGTTGAGACATTCAGATGGTAGAGTCAGAATTTGGCGTAAACAGAATGAGAACATGGATCCATCATGCCTTGTTGCCACTGTGCAGGCTGGTGGTGGTGGTGTAATGGTGTGGGGGATGTTTTCTTGGCACACTTTAGGCCCCTTAGTGCCAATTGGGCATCGTTTAAATGCCACGGCCTACCTGAGCATTGTTTCTGACCATGTCTATCCCTTTATGACCACCATGTACCCATCCTCTGATGGCTACTTCCAGCAGGATAATGCACCATGTCACAAAGCTCGAATCATTTCAAATTGGTTTCTTGAACATGACAATGAGTTCCCTGTACTAAAATGGCCCCCACAGTCACCAGATCTCAACCCAATAGAGCATCTTTGGGATGTGGTGGAACGGGAGCTTCATGCCCTGGATGTGCATCCCACAAATCTCCATCAACTGCAAGATGCTATCCTATCAATATGGGCCAACATTTCTAAAGAATGCTTTCAGCACCTTGTTGAATCAATGCCACGTAGAATTAAGGCAGTTCTGAAGGCGAAAGGGGGTCAAACACAGTATTAGTATGGTGTTCCTAATAATCCTTTAGGTGAGTGTATATTAAAATAGACATTTATTTTAAATTGTAATAATAGTTCACAATATTACTGTTGTTACTGTATTTTTGATCAAATAAATGCAGCCTTGGCAAGTAGAGGCTAGGTAGCGTACATATATTTCTATACACTATAGAAATGTATCTATTCCTAAAGCCAAGAGTACATTACAAAACTGAATATTGTAGCTCTGTGCACATTTAAAGACATTTAGAAGTCTCGTCTTTTGTTGTGTTGGTACTCTCACAACACTATATACGATTGAAGAACTGAAGCTAAGATGCAATACAGTTTTTGCATGAAACAGTGTTTGAGACAGAAAAACTGGACTGTATGCCGTTCCAGCTCACTGTAACCTCTGACAGTGTTCTATTGTCTTTAATTTCCTGTCAAACTGTCCTCACATGACCTCTGACCTTGCTCAAAACTCCCAGTATGACCACAGTCTCTCTGTGCTAAACCACAGGCTAAAAAACAGTCACCATCTCTGGTATTTATTAAGCAGGTTCCACTTGAAATTAGAATTGAGTGTATTAAAATACTAGACATCTTCCCTCTCTCGTCTGCACTTCCAGTAGAGAAAATCTATCAAAACTCCAGATGACATAATAAGAGATTCACTGGCCACACCTGCTGTCTAGTTCCCAGGCACGTACACATTCTGTGAACACATACTGTACACACTGACCTAGCGACATTTACTGCACAGCAGACCCACAAGGATAAACACACACTCACAAGTCTGTTTATTTGTTTTGTCACTCCAAAACCATGGAGCTGGGTCTTATATTACTTCATCTTTAATTTCAAATGACAGACCCTACAGATTGTTCTCACTCTCAGAGCTTATAACATTGAGACAGCTCCAGATTGACTAATCATTTAGTGAGCAGTGAGCTCAACTGTTCCATGACACAGGCCAATTTTACATCTCCAACATGGCCACCAATCCAGAGTGATGCAAAGCTCAGTCTGGCTCTTTGACGTCAGCCTGAGAGCCAGCTATATGACTGAACACTCTTTCACATTTAACCCTCTCACATCAGGAATGTTAGTATATAGACATAAATACAGTAGACTAATTCTGGGGTCTGAAATCGGCAGCTTCGGTTTCAGGGGGATATCGTTTCCGCCAGCCACCCCAAAGACCGCAGCACACAGAAGGCAAGGTTTGAGTTCACAAACTGTGCAATATAATCATTATATTGTGTAATCCACTCACATGAACAGATCAAGATGTCTTACATTCCATGCTTTGAGGTGGTGAAATACTGGATAACCACAACTCTTATGTGGCTTACTTGTTACTGTTCTTTAAAATGGACTACACGGAAATCGGCTGTTGTGTCAACAAATTTTCAAATTGCTCAGAGCAGATAAAAAGCCTCCTGGTTTGATGGGTTGCATTTAGTATTGCATGCTAGTCTGTCTGTCTGTCTGTCTATCTATCTATCTATAACAAACAAAGTTTTGTCAAGTCAACACTCAAAGTTTGTCTGGAAAAAAAACGTTTCTGTTCCAGTTTAAAATAAAATAAATTGAATTTGAATTCATTTTAATTCTACTTACATTCAAATTACAATTCTGCATCCTGTTCACTACTTCATTTCAAATTTAATTTAAATTCAAGAACTGAATTGGAATTTAACAATTCTGAATGGTGTACAACCCTGTAAGAAAGGTCCAAGAACTCATTGTTTGCATAAAGTGAAACAGGAACTATTATATGTTTAGAGAGGAAATAAACACTTCAAGACATGAAACAGCCTTCAGAAACTTTAGACGAAGTGTTTATTTTCAAAGAGCGAGTGTTACTGTCTTTCCAGGACATTACAATGTTGCTGTTACTGAAATCCTCCAGCCTTCTGACACATTTGTGGCTGTATGCTGCACAGGGCACTCATGAGCACCCTTTTGAAACCTAAAATGGCTAATTGTACACCCTACGGTCCATGTGTCATATTCTGCTCCTGGAGGGCTTCTGTCCTGAAAAGTGTAGCTCCAGCTACAAAACACCTGCCTAGAAGTTTCTAGCAATCCTGAAGACATTGACTAGCTGGTTCAGGTGTGTTTAATTAGGGTCGGAGCTAAACTCTGCTGGACAGTGGCCCTCCAGGAACTGAGTTTGACAGCCCTGCCCTAGGGTCTACTTGGCTGAATCCGAAATTGCCCTCTAAACCCTCAATCACTATTATCTATGTTATATGTTATTATGTTAAGTCCACTAATACAGTTCACTTGATGGAGTGACTGAAAACGAGTGAGTGAATTCATACAACCGTTGAGTGTACATCAGCTGTACACTCATTATTGTGGTGCAATGTGGGATTGAATGAGTGCACTCGATAATGTCCACTATGGTTTTGGACACCACTACAAATGGCTGACCCCTCAAATAATGCCCTATTTGAGGGTATAGGGGGCGATTTCAGATTCAGTCATTGATTTGGTCATTACAACTATCTAAAAAAAAAAAAAACTGCTGAGTGTGACGCGGACGGAAGAGTCTAATGGCATCTCTGAAGTAATAGGTCTAGGATGGTGGAAGCTCTGTGAGGGGAAAGGAGGGTGAAGATGATAAAAAAAGTCCTTATTCTGTGTAAACAGCATGATTGGAAGTCTGCAATTACAGACTGCAGATAGGAAAAGCTGGAAGAGATAAAAGTGGCAGGATTCGAGTGGTTCAAATCCCCACAGAGTGGTCTGCATGTACCTCCACACGCAGAGCACACGAACGACACAAACATCTTCCTGACTGACCTGAACCGGCACTAAACCACTCTCCAGATGATTTGGGGAATTATTTGACCCAACAAGGCAATCAAATTTCCCAAAAGGGAGTTTCAAATATGCTGATAGCTTGTATTTGTGGTAAACTAATAGTACAACTATGTTTATTTTTCAATAGGGAATATTCAGTCCGTATGTGAACATCTGAATCAACATAATGACGTATGACACTGAGGTTTGGAGACATGAATCCTTTTTTTTAATGCTACTCCAAACTCAAATGTCTAACTCAACATCTAAAACCTCCTAATGCTTGCCAGCACTGCTCTGGAATGGCCATTAAAATCTGTGCAGGAGTTTGGAAGGATTCGCATGCTGTGTTTTTTCAAATATGTATTCATTACCCAAAGGTGAATAATTCCATGTTTACTTCATCATTTGTTTGTCCCAACCAACCAAGACACAAGTATTTGAACACAGAAACAATTGAAAGGGGGTTGGTGTATTTTTTTTTTGCATGTCCCTGAGAGAAAGATCTCTAAAAAAGGCTGGGGGATGGTGTATAGAAAGCGAGAGTTTCTCTTGGCGCTCTGCCTCATGCTGCAACGTCTCTCTACCTCTCTGCATCTTGGATTTGACCCTTTTTCCTCCAAGTCAAAAGAAACATTAGAGGTGCCACTGAAAGATGACCCTCTCCACTGAAGCAGACTCAACTGATAGTAAAACCCTTCACCAACCAGCTGGCAGGGTATCAGAGAGCAAAACGCTGTGAAATTTGAATATCTTGTGAATGAATCAGCTCAAGATTTCAAGGCCTATTTCTTCCTAAAAAGACTATTATGCCTGACATTTTATACAGCAGTTGCTCTTCCTGATTCAGTGTCTGTGCACACCATCAGTGGATAAATGACATTACAGTATCAATAGTGTTGGGATGGAAGAACCACATGCAGTCAGTAAGAGTGGAGTGGATAAGGTCTGCATGGTAATACGATTGTGGTAAAAATGAAGAAAGAATGCTCATCCACTCTAGGCCAGCTGCTGCGCTCAAGTCAGAAAACAGAACAACACCTGCTGTTGAACTTCTATGGCCTGAGGAAATATTCACTGAATATAACCTGTACAGCATTCAGCTCAGTACGGCAAGGAAATGTTTTTCAATAGCAGAGATGAACTCATAATGTCTTTTAAACTTTAATTCAATTAATTAATTAGAATTAATATTACGGTAGGAAATTTGAGTTGTAATTCAAATTTGAATTTAAGGGGATAGTTCACACAAAAATGAAAATTACCCCATGATTTACTCACCCTTAAGCCATCCTAGGTGTATATGACATTCTTCTTTCAGATGAATACAATCGGAGTTATATAAAAAAAATTCCTGGCTAATCCAAGCTTTATAATGGCAGTGAATGGGAGCCCAAAATTTAAAGGCGAAAATCCATTATAAAAGTAATACACACGGCTCCAGAGGGTTAATGAAGGCCTTCTAAAGTGAATTTATGGGTTTATGTAAGACAAATATCCATATTTAAAACCTTATAAAGTAAAAATATCTACTTTCCGTATTCAACTTATGAAGAAAGTGTAACGCCTCATGCAGTTCAAAATGCTTACGCTACATCCGACGTCATCGTCGCGTCTGTTAACGCTTTTTTCATAAGTTGAATACGGAAGGCGGTCCACCGGAAGTTAGATATTTTACTTTATAATGTGTTAAACATGCATATTTTTCTTACAAAAACCCATCGATTCGCTTCAGAAGGCCTTAATTAACCCCCCGGATCCGTGTGTATTACTTTTATAATGGATGGATGCACTTTTTTTGGCTTTAAATTTTGGGCTGCCATTTACTGCCATTATAAAGCTTGGAAGAGCCAGGACATTTTTTAATATAACTCCGATATTCGTCTGAAAGAAGAAAGTCATATACACATAGGATGGCTTGAGGGTGAGTAAATCATGGGGTAATTTTCATTTTTGGGTGAACAATCCCTTTAAGGATGTAGAATAAAACATTCTGTGAATAAGAGTCATTTTTGAAATTTATTTCTGGGTAATATTTTAAATAATAAATCATTTTATTTATTCATTAATAAAATAGAAAATATACATATGTCAAGCCAAACATCCTTGACATCCTTGTTTAAAAAAGAAACGAAAAAAAGCCTTACAGACCTGCAATTGGAACAATATTTTGTTTCCCATTTCTTTTGAATTGTAATTCAGTAAACTCAAGTTCTTGTGGGGTGTGGCCAATTCAATTCAAATTCAAGTCATGAAATGAAAGCGAAGCAATTTGAGCAACAGGAAGCTGAACTGAAATTTAAATAGGAATGACAGGAAGTGGAGTTTTTTGAAAGTTTGCAAAGACTTTATATGTAGAAAGACAGTACACTCATGTTACTTATGAATGGGAGAAAGTGCAATGTGCAAAATGGCGGAAATAAGTCCTGCCTTCTAAATAAAAGAGCCAATCAGCAATTGATTAAGTTGTCACGTCACTGCAGCTGCCAAAAGAAGCTCCGGTTGCTATAGAAACAGTCAGTGTTCCAAGACAGTGAACGTGATTTCACCAAGTACAACCATCTTTGTTGATCCTAGAACAAAATTCCAATCAACCAATCAGATTTGAGGAACAATTTAACAGTTTATGTCAAGTTTAGGCTTACAACCAGGGTTAGGTGCTTCACTATTATTCACCTATCAATTCCCTCTGGTTTTAGGGATAACTTATGGGTAGGGTTAGGTTTAGGGGTAGGGTTAAGACAACATTTTTGTTCCAGGATCAACTAAATATGTTAATTGTATGTAATTGTGAGTTCAGCAAGCTTTTTGAGATTTTTCCCCTTTCAAGTAGATCTTGGCTGCCCAAAATAGTTGCCCGGAGGAGTTGCAAATATGGCTGCTGATTGAACAGACTTTCCAAAACAATCTCATGGCAATTCGTAACTATTTTACTTTTTGCTGAATCATGATGTTTTTGTACGATCTGTTTAAATCCCAGTGATGGGTAGGTTTAGGGGCAGGGTTAGGGGGGGTCCTTTATAATGAGATTCATTTAAAAATCATATGTTCTTGTACAAACCAAATCGTATGAATTCATACAAGATTGCCACCTCGTAAAATACTTATGTTTTCCCGTGAGATCGGGTTGGACTTTCCTTGAAAGGGACTTTGGAGTTTGTCTTTACAAACTATGCATTACAAGTGAAAATTACAGTTATATGGATTTCTTTCCATTTATTTTCAATTCTGCATCATTTTTGTAACCTCAATTCAAATGCAAATTCATAAACTTAATTGGAATTTAAAACAGAATGTGCACAACCCTGATATCATGTAGAATATTTTGAAAACTATGTTGGGTTCTCATCATGATACCTCATCTAATCTATGGGCCAAGACAATGACAGCTTAAGGAGGAAGTACAAGAAATTGTTCATGCCTGAAAGCAGCAATTACTCACTCTTGACTCACTCGTTATCGTTTTCTTTATCTTTACCTCGCTCCCTCTTTTCCCCCCTTTACCCCGGTGTGACTCCATCCAGCATGGATCTCTTGAGAGTAACTATGTCTTGCCCACAATACCCCCAGCTCCAGCTCACAGCCAGACCGGAACTGCAGGGCATCCGTCTGCCAGCTAATGGCCTCTAATTTAGTCCTAATAGAGAACGCAATGAACAGGCAGGAGAAGAGGAGGAGAGAGAAAAAAAATAAACACATGCAATAGGAAGGGGAAAAGGGCAATTTCAGTTGAAAAATATTAATGTAATCAAGGCAAATTAGTGGGTTTGGGATAACATTCCTATGGTGCAGACTGTTTACGTTCCGGGGGAGCGGTGGAAAGTGTGGTGGGTTGAGGCAGAGGGGAGTCTTGTCTATCACACGCGCAACAACCCACAAGCAACATGTAAACATGCGCTTGTACACATACCCATGCAGATGCCATTGAGGTGTTGTACACACCCAACACACCCCCTTACTGTCATCTCTGATGAGGATTAAAATGTTTTAAAAAACACAAACATGTCCTGCACAAATTATATTAGCGTATTGAAGACATGTGTGAAGGTGTTACACAATTGAAGCGTGTTGTATGATTATTTAAAGGCTGAATGAAGGAGGCTGAGGAAAGAGAACAGAGGACAGTGTCAAAACATTGGAGGATAGATGGGAATATGTCTTTTTTTGCAAGAATAAAGATCAAACTGCTAGTAAGGGAAAAGATTGAGGGAAGGGATGTATAGAGAGTTGCGATAGGAAGTGAAGAGGATTTGTAGGAGCTGTCATTTATTTGATAAAGTGTTTTGATGTCCTGTTTTCTTATGGGGGCAGCTTCTCTTCTGTTTTCCTCCTTGTTAGACACGCTTGAGTGAAAGGAGGCTGACCCTGGGGAAAGAGAGAGCGAATGAGAGAAAGAGAGAGAACTCATGCTGAGCTCTACTACTGAATACACACTATGCTGGGATACAGCATGGAAACTCATTAGAGGCTCCAAATGCACATACACACCACACACAAACCATTCTAAAAGGAGTACCATTTGTGTCTACAACATTTAATGAAGTGAACGAAATACAAAACTTATTAACTACATGTCATGAACTTATACTGAGGTATAAGTACTACAATAATGTATTTCAAAGACATTTTCCTTTATGAAAACTAACAAATATTAGGATACCATTTAGGGTATTGGGAAATATCCAGACTCCTGGTCAGGTTAGCGCAGAATAATAATGATTAATGACCATATCAAAACATCTTTTAAAAATGAAGTATATGCAAATAACAGAAATTTAAAAATATATATTATATATTGTATTTTTTTTTTACTTTCAAACTTCTTTAGCCCAAACGTAGTCAACTTTCATTTTAAACAACATAATAAAGACATAATTTGAAAGAAATTGAGAGTCCACTCTTACTTAACATTGATACATTGACTCTTTTATTTTTAATGCTTGACAAGATAACATAAAATAAAAAAATGTAAAAAAAATATTTTAACTATTTATAGAAAAGTCATACTGATAGCAGCAGTCAAATGTTCACAATTATATCTAAACACACACACACACACAAGCGTAAGGATTTGAGCGAGTTTAGGGCCAAATTGTGATGGCTAAGCGACTGGGCTAGACATCTCCAAAACTGCAGCTCTTGTGGGGTGTTCCCGGTCTGCAGTGGTCAGTATCTATCTAAAGTGGTCCAAGGAAGGAACAGTGGTGAACCGGCGGTCATGGGCGGCCAAGGCTCATGGATGCACGTGGGGAGCGAAGGCTGGCCCGTGTGGTCCGATCAAACAGACAAGCTACTGTAGCTCAAATTGCTCAAGAAGTTAATATTGGTTCTGATAGATAGGTGTCAGAATACACAGTGCATTGCAGTTTGATGCGTATGGGGCTGTATAGCCGCATACCAGTCAGGGTGCCCATGCTGACCCCTGTCCACCACCAAAAGTGCCAACAGTGGGCATGTGAGCATTAGAACTGGACCACGGAGCAATGAAAGAAGGTGGCCTGGTCTGATGAATCACGTTTTCTTTTACATTATGTGGATGGCCGGTTGCAGGTGCGTTGCTTACCTGGGGAACACATGGCACCAGGATGCACTATGGGAAGAATACAAGCCGGCGGAGGCAGTGTGATGCTTTGGGCAATGTTCTGCTGGGAAACCTTGGGTCCTGCCATCCATGTGTATGTTACTTTGACACGTACCACCTACCTAAGCATTGTTGCAGACCATGTACACCCTTTCATGGAAACGGTATTCCCTGGTGGCTGTGGCCTCTTTCAGCAGGATAATGCCCTGCCACAAAGCAAAAATGGTTCAGGAATGGTTTGAGGAGCACAACAATGAGTTTGAGGTGTTGACTTGGCCTCCAAATTCCCCAGATCTCAATCCAATCGAGCATCTGTGGGATGTGCTGAACAAACAAGTCCAATCTATGGAGGCCCCACCTCGTAACTTACAGGACTTAAAGGATCTGCTGCTAACATCTTGGTGCCAGATACCACAGCACACCTTCAGAGGTCTAGTGGAGTCCATTGCCTCAACAGGTCAGGGCTGTTTTGGCAGCAAAAGGGGGACCAACACAATATTATGCCTGATCGGTGTGTATATATATATATATATATATATGTAATTGTTTTTATTATTATTTAGCTTTAGATGACAATTAAATACATTATTTGACTGATGTTTAAAATACAAAAATCTACTTAAAACGTGAACTTTCCAAAATGGAAAAAGCCCGTTTCATAGAATGACTCACATTCACACTCTTCTTGACTGTTTTTTTTTAGTTTACTAATATATAGTAGGTACGGACGTGGGGACTGTGTCTCCATCCATGTATCTGCACTATAACACCCTATACCCATGCATTTGTAAGCCACTTCTTTGGCTGGCTAGCATGCACAGTAACAAACACACTCGCACACAATCAGACATTTTAACATTCTCCCTCAGGTGACTATGTAAAAGGTCCTCTATGCATCTGTCACGGCTGTGAGCTGATTTACTGATGTACATTTGCTGTGGCTAACGTTTGAAACTGCAGTCCCATGTCGAGCAAGGAGACTCAGAGGTGTTGAGACAGTCTGGCACGGTGGAAAAGGTGGTCAGACATGCGTGAAACGATGCTCAGGAGAGTCCGGTGCGCAAACATGACCGCTTACAGACTCGGAACCTCACAGCTGGGGCTGTATCCCACTCACTCTGCTCAAATGCACTGCAGTATACTACAAAGAATTATATTTCAGAGGATATTTACATTCCCTCTTGAGAAACACTGCTTGAGGATCTCACTTTTAAGGGTTTACTTTTTGATATTCTGATGTGAAAAGTAAGGGGAAAAAAATACCACAAAAAAATGCAAAAAGAAAATCACAGTGCTAAAAATTCTGTAGATAATTTTGTAGATAAAATTGCATATATTTATTAAAGCCTATTTGTGAAAATGGCTTCATATTTTGGCCACTTCAAATTATAATGCACAATAAAAAAACAGAAAAAGAAACCATGCTGAACTGAAAGTCATAGAGTTCCCACTAGTGGTGAAATTCAGTACAGTGCAAATGAGGGACAAGGCAGGAATTTTAAATTTATTTCTCCTTGCCAAAATCTTGGCTGCATTAAGGATATCCAGCATAGACTCAGTCTCAATGTTGCACAATGTTCTGTGTCTATCAATAGGTATATCTAAGGGCCATATAAACGAAAATGATGTAATGTAATAGAGTCACATAAAAATACATGGGTCATTCATTGTCTATGAATAATGACCAGGATGGCTGTGGCTGGTTTAGGTGAAATTGAAGACAGATGTTCTTGTGAAAACATTTCTTGGGTGGTGTAATTTAGGTCACCCTAGACGAAGGTGGGGTGGGGTGCGGGGTCAGTAAAAACAAAAGTCACAGTGAGCATGATCATGCTGTATACTTTCCAGCACCTTGCTGTTCCTGAAGCTTTATAACATAGCGAATAAATCTATTACCCAATGCTTAAGCCAGAATGCTTATGAAACTTCTTATAACAGACTCTTTTGGGTTCAAATGCCTGTAACAAAACAGTGAAAGCCCACACAGGGACACACTGAACATATGTTCCTGGTGAGGTGATCTATGTTAACATACTATAATGAAAGTATGTCACTGATAATGACAACAACAAACCATCTGGTTAATCTGTCCAATTATCTAATTAGCATCTGTCCCTGCTTTGCTTGTGGTACAGTGCTGACTGATCTCTCCTGAGAATCAATAAATGTGTTAAACATCACATTAAACACGCATTTCAACACCTTCTCATCTGGAACTTATAAATGTGCTGTTCTCAGAAATGACCCCACATGCACTTAAAGATCATTTATTTACACTGTACCTAAATAACCTCACTCTATATAATATGTCACACAAACTATAACAAGGTTCTAAATTAACACAGTGGTCCAATTAAATTAAAATACTGTCTACATGAAAAATATAATATAATAAATAATATGTTGACTTAAAAATATTAATTTTGTTGTTTTTTTATGACTGAATATTAATATTAATACTTCCTTTAAGAAAAAAAACACATTTGCCCTAGCAAACACTGCAACATTACAGTAACAATAATTCTTGAGGTCATTTTCAATACAAATTAATAACCGAGACATAAGAAAAAGACAGAAAGTAAATCTGCAGTGTGAAATGAGAGCCATAAAAATAGTAGCTTGCTGAATACCACAGCAGACCAATCAGAATCAAGTCTTCCAGAGAATTGCATAATATAATATAATATAATATAATATAATATAATATAATATAATATAATATAATATAATATAATATAATATAATATGTGGATTAATATTTATTAGTATATACATGGACTTGAAATATTTTAATTTTGTTTTTTTAGGAATATAATATATAATAATTAGATACTTTAATGATTAGGCTGCATGTTTAATTTAATAATAATATAGTATTATAAAATATTATTATGAAAAATTATGAATTGTGTTAATATCCACAATATATGTGGATCAGAAATTTAAGAGGAAAACTTTTTCTTTGCATTACCACCACTATTAACCACAAGAGGTCGGCATCTACTTGCAGTTGATGAGAGAAACTTTCACAATGGCCTGTTAATAGAACTAACATGAACTTGCTGGAAACACATTAAACAGGTTAACAATCATTGACCAGTAACAGAAATTATTATAAAATGATGAACAAAACAGCTTACTTCTTTACGCCGTCAATTTACCATTTCACAGCTGATCCTTCCTATGCCTCATGGAAGCAAATAGTCATAAAATGCTTCCACACACACAAACACACTAAATAAATAAATAAATCATGCTGTGTTTACAAGAATGATTTCTGTGATCATTTATTTTCCCTCTTATAAAGTCCTCTGCTTTGTAGATTTGTTCTTCTCAAAGTAAGTGGCGGTTGTTCAACAGCTTTCAGACAATGAAACATGACACTCTTGAGGTCTCATGATAATATGCAGAGTGCATTTTGTTTGGCACATAAAAGCAGGACATCAAATGGAATACGCAAAGAGAAATAGCGCTGCCTGTTTGCTGCGCACCGCATATCAATACTCATTAGAAGAAACCCTTATACGTGTTGCCACATACAAATGAGATCATGTACATAACTATGAATAAAAGTATCGTGTTTTCGGTGCTCTCCAACTGCTATACAACATGATGGTGATACTTACTACACATAGTTTGGCCTTCCATACTTAGAGCTCAAAGTCGCTCTGAAGGGTGCATGAATCGTATTGCTCTTCAGAATAGATTTAGCATTAGCAGAAACAGTTCAACTCTCAGATTTCCAAAGATCACCTGATCCTTTACAACACACAATGTACACACACACACACACACAGAGACTCCCAATTGTTACTAATTGAGCATATTCAATTTTGAAAGACCTTGAAGATTTGGCTTAAATATATCTGGATAGTTACAACTACCATTGCTAGCTGTACAACTGATTCTGCAAGACCTCAGGTCACATAAAAAAGGCCTTTTCCTAAAACATTACACATGAAACTCAACACGCTACATGCTCGCCTGCTGTGGCTTTCAGAGAGCAGTCCAGAGAGACCTACATGGAGCGTATGCTCTCTTGAAGCAAGCCAAACCTCCTGCTATTTGTTACTCTCTACACTATTCCATCTGGCTTACCTCAGTCTAGCACAACTTGTATCTAAAACCCATTTCATTTGTTAGTCGGATGAAGAAATCAAACTTTTTTTCTATTGGTCCAAATCTCTCACAATGCTATCTGCAGTGGATCTACTATCGAGAAATATAAAAGTCAGTCTAGGCTTTAGTGTGGTTCCCACACATTGGCTACTGGAATTCCCAAACAACATCTAACGCAAATGTCACATTCTGAAAGTTCCGGAGAAGCCTGGCACAAAGCAGCAGAGCAGTGCAACGCAGAAACGCACTTGATTGAAAGGCTTCCGAGAATTCTCTGGCTGTGCGAAGCCCTATACAGGAGATTCATAATGGATTTAGCAGGACAGGTACACAAAGCTCTTGTGACCACAGACCGGAGCTGTGCAGAGTTCACTGTTGACATCTGGAATGTCTTTCCTCCCTTGCTTTTCCTTTTGATTGAGGAGTGAGTCCCATCAACAGCCATAGTCACTTGTTTCTGTGGCTTTAATAGCACTTTCACTGAATATTCTCTCTGATAAAAAGCAAAAATGGTTCCAAAGGATTGGACAAATGTTAGCACAACACACTGAGAATCAGAAATAGACAGAAGACTAGCTCTTTATGATATTCTTAAAGTGGAGAAAATAATTTCAAGCACCATAACGGAAGAAATTATGAATCTTGGTATAGCGATCTATGAACTGGTCAAACCACACACACACACACACACACACACACACACACACACACACACACACACACACACACACACACACACACACACACACGTCAAACCACACTAGTTATCCTTACATAAACATTATTCTTTTACCTCACTGAGTCACTGTTTAAATAGAAAGTCTTACTTTGTCCATCAGGGACAAAGAACATCAAATGCTAAGCAGAACCTCTGGAAACCATCCTCGTATGACTAAGGCAATTATCGGAAACTTGCAGATGTTCCTTATTGACTTCCAAAACACAGACATTAAAGGCCGTGAAAAACATATCATGAGTAATGCGCTTTTCAAAGAGACAAGTTTTAAATTAAATCAACCAACAATAACCAAAAAAGGTCTGAAAACACATGCTGCTGGGAAATCAGGTGTTTGTCTATAAAAATACAGCATGTACTGTAGATCTGTCTCTACCAAAATGTGTGCGCATTTATATGCAGGAATGTGAACACAAAAGAGTATAAAAATAGGACTGAGAGCTAAGTTTAGGGTGTTTGTTCACGTGTTTGCGTATGTGTGAGTGTGCATGTCATGTAAACTGGAGCATGCCTGGTGTTATAGGAGGTGTTTTCCACGGCTGCTCCCTTTTGGCTTGTTGAGTATGAGGAAGCCTGATCCTGAGAACTCTCTGGAGAGCAGTTTGGACCTCATTTTCAAAGCCCCGAGCTGCACAGCAGGAAGTCCTGCCCTTGGATGTTTGGGACAGGATGGGATCCACAGGAAGGTATTCCATGAACATGCCACGCAGGATTCTCTGCTCTTCCCAGCAAACTCAGACACAGCCCCTTGAGAACAGTAAAGCTGAAGTGATGCTTACAGAAAACAATGTTGGTCTGAGACACCATTCCTTTGTTACAAAATCTAGTAAAGCTTCCTACACATTCCATACACAGACACATTCTCCACATCTGTTCCAAAAGGACATCTTAATTATGCCAATTTACTGTATCAATTTAAGCCAAATTACTCTTCTTTTATATTTTATGGCAGTTGGTAAACTAATCTTTGCTGAATTTCAAAGTAGCATGGACCTTAGTCAGGTTAGACACCATATATTGAATTTAATGATCAAAATGAGGCTGCGAGGGATAGACTTTACACTGGCACAAAAAAAAAAATCATATTTTTTTCTCACATCTGATACAGATGTGCAAACACAAAAATCTGTACTAGATCAGATTTTTTACTGTCTATTGTTTTTAACATCCGTTCTGAGCCAGTTTCAAATGTGGTTTTAAATCAGATAGCCTACATATCCGATATCTGGATATCTTACTCGCATCTTAACATGTATATCTGATTCCCCTTGGAATTCCAAGCAATGGCATGCACTGTATAAAGGTTCTTGATAATGTAATTCGTAACGTAACTCACAACTTTTAAAACTGTTTTATGGAGTTTTTGTCTAAAGTTTTATTTCTGAAAGATCTTTTGTCAGTTGAACAATCTGTATAATAAACATGAGTAATTCACTCAACGCACTATCCCTCACAGCCTCCTTTTCATTCCTGTCAAGAATTAAATATGGCGCTACATGACTAAGGCCTATTGCATGTAGGCCTATGCTTCATAAAGCAGCCAATCCCAGAATGCATTACAAGGTCAGTGTAAAAAAAAAAAAAAGGCTGCGTCCGAAATTGCATAGCCTACTCTTCGAGTAGATAGTTGAATAAACGAAAAAAACTATTTTTTATAGCGGTGCTTATATAGTATGAATGTAATCAGAATGCAATACATTCGTCATGTTGTCATTGTTATGGGACCTACAGCGTCAGTAGCGTCGCTTCACTGTTACTCATACCTCCATTTCCGTGGCCTCATGGGAAAGTGTTCATTGGATGGACACTTCAGAATCTTGCTGGAAGCACGTAGATCATCCGGATACGTTTTTACGTTTGAATTCAGACTACTGTTTTTATATTCATCGGATACAGCCAGTACACATATGGGAAGCTCCTACCTCCGTGTTATGCATTCAAGATAGTAAAACAATACTAAATTATTTTGCATGGAATTTATGAAAAGCAGTTATTATGCCCAAAGTGACTTGGGTGACTAGAGTGACATTGGCCTATGCTGTCTGTAAATAGCGTCTTATTATTGATGTACACAACAGAATATTAAAATATTTTATTTTTTATTTTATAAATTAAATAATCCAACATGGCGAATATGACGAAAAGTTGATAGATAAAAAAAGAATAATAATATATATATAATTATTATTAAATAAATAAATATATATTCATATTATTATTAATATTATAAAGTATTGCTGAATGCAGTTAAAAACGAATTCACTCATTATATGTGTGCTAAATATGTTTGATACTTTCGCATCCCAACATGCTATCGTCAAATCTCGTAATAAAAGAAAATATAAAGCAATTAAAACTTATATTTTATTGTGAACATTAAATACGATAGGAGAGTTTAACATAACGTTGTCTTTAACAAACACTAGAGGGCAGCACGGTTTAGTTTTTCCTTCAGACTTCGTGTCAAGTGTCATCAGAAAAATGAAATCACTGCGTTAGACTTGTGTAATTTTTCACATTTGTTTTGAGGGGGAAATAGGGGAATCAATTAACTGCAACAAAAAAAAAAAAAAAAAAAAATATATATATATATATATATATATATATATATATATATATATTAAAAAACTATTTGCATTTGGAAAACATTTAGGTAAAGTTAGAAATGTTTTTGCAAGTATTTTAAGGAGAATGTATTTTTTAAACTTCACTGTCAATCATTTCACTTGATGGTCATCTCAGTTCAAACAAAAGTTTAGCACCACATGTGTGTGTGTTTTGGTTGTGTGTGAGAGTGTGTCTCACAGTTTGGCGGAAGCAGTAAATGAAGTGTTCAGCAGCAGGGTCTGAATCTCTTCTGTTCTCCCACAGCTCTTTGACCCAAGTCTGGCCTGGGCCGGTGCTCCGTTAGGACTCTCTTTCATCCTTCTTATTCTCTCTGGTGTCATGAAGATGGATCAAATGAAAACAAAAAAACACCCTCTTTGCCCCCAACCTGCCCTGGCCGACTGACGGCAACAGGTTTAAGCATGGAGCGGTGACTACTTCAAGACTCAAAATGTGCGTGGACTGACACACACACACACACACACACACACACAGAAAAAAAAAACGCAAAACTCTCGCACAGATGGCCCGTCTAAACGCAAATGCTGTCTAACCCCAGCCCCCTGTGGTCATGGTAGGGACCAGATTGCCAGTAAAGAGGTGGATGCTTCATGGCTCAGCTATTTGCTGGGTAAAGGGAAAGGATTGCAGTCTTACCTCAGACCTTTTAAACATTACGTTGCTTTAGTCGAGGTGAAGGCTGTGCTATTCACAAATGTCAGGATCACACAAAGGACAATAAAAATAACCACAGACCACAGTTCTTAGAAATGCAACTAAACTTGTTTGCTTTCCATCACTTGTTATACAGACCGCGTAGAGAGAAAAAAATTGAGATTCCAACCTCAACCACACTGAAATGTCAAGTGAAATCTGTTAAATAGAGTGCTTGCCAGAGCAAACACATGACTAGAATACAGGAGAAATGACTTCACATTTGGATCATACACTGCTTGATTGCAAGCAATATGTAATGTGGATGGCAGGGACTGCTTTATCAGTGATCATATGAAACCAAGCATGCCATTGTTAAAAATATATATTTCTGACTACAATATTTTTCTAATATGAAACATGAATTTAGAAATTATCTCTACAGAAAATATAATGATTATAGCTATTTTTTAAAGTGTAAATAAAATTGACTAATATAATATAATATAATATAATATAATATAATATAATATAATATAATAATTGGTTTATATACTGTTCAAAAGTTTGGTGTCAGTAAGACTTTTAAAACAAAATTAATTCATTCATTTTTCTGCACACATTAAATTGTAAAGTATTTTATAATTCTAAAAATGTATCACTATTTCGAGAAAATAAATACATACAGCAGTTTTCAACACTTATATTTTTAGAGCACCAAATTAGCATATCAAAATGATTTCTGAAGGATCATGTGACACTGAAGACTGGAGTAATGATGCTGAAAACTCATCTTTGCAATATTGAAATATATTAAATCAGAAAACAGGTATTTTAAATCACAATATTAGTTTTACTGATCAAATAAAAGCAGCCTTGGTGAGCAAATAAGACATATAAAAAAAACTTTTAAGCTGTTTGTGTATAATATTTTATAATGGATATTGAACGAATATATAAAACATATTGTGTATGTAATACTGTATTTTTGGAAATTGATTTGTAAATCTATTAATTAATAGCTGATCGTCATTTATTCAAACATTATGTTTGCGCACTGTTTACATAACATTTTTAAAATGAGTTTTATTTATCATATGAATATTATTCAGACAATTAAGATGCTAATGAGTTCAGACTAATTTGGTGTTAAAATGAATGACAGCATGTTTGTGTGTTTGTTCTACTAGCGCTTGTGCGCACGAGAGGTGTCAGGCCGTTTCACAGCAGTGTGAGATAAATCCCTGGCTGTGTCCACAGTCGCTACACACTTCATAACACAGACTACAGAGCGTCAGGGTAGAGCACGTTCCATACTGAGTGGGGTACAGGTTCCCACCAAAAATGTAAAAAAAAAATTGGAAAAGTGATAATGGGGGTTTTGGGGATAAAAGAAGCTAAAAAGGATCCGGTCAACTTTCCTGTGTGGGTGTTCATTTTATATTTTACAGACAATGTTCCTTTAAAAGCCAGCACCTGGAAATCCCATTAGATGTGCATATAAAATCCCCCATGATTAATAGTATATGAGGCAGGGCTGGGTTGGGGGGTACCAACATGTGGACCGCAGGACTCCTCCTCTGAAAGCTCACGTTACACTCCATAAACTTGCTACTCTTTCCCACCTAAGCGTTTAAAAAGGAGGAGGGACTGCTTGTCAGGAATGTCTCAGAACTGTGAAAAGAGTGTGTAGAGCTGAGAGTGGATGTAGTGGGTCAGCCTGAAAGCTGAATGAGAGACAGAAGAGCGTGTGAGCTGATGTGTTACACCAGAGTGAAGGAAAGGCCACTGCAGGAAGGTGTCTGCTTTCATACTTCTGCTTACTGATTTTGCAAAGGTGGACTTTGAGGTGTTTGTGTGCACATGCTGAAGTGGATATTTCCCAGGTTGACTTGCACCAGACCCAAAAAGCTGCATCTCTGAGGACACCTACTCTGTGCTGCGTGCTCTTCGGCATGGATCAGCCAGCCAGCAGTTGCATGCGGAGCCCTCACACGGGCGGCGCTCTTTGGGGCTGCGTCAGGAGCCCCCATTCGGGAGGGTCCGGGGCCGGGCTGCAGCCCTACCAGCAGGCCCCGTTCACCCTGCACCAGAAGCACGATTTCCTGGCCTACACAGACTTCTCCAGCTCCTGCCTGGTGCCGGCGCCGCACACTTATCCTCGCGAGGACAGACTGTATCCGGAGGCGCATGGCGGGTACCAGCGGACGGAGTGGCAGTTCTCTCCCTGCGAACCCAGAGGCAGAGGGCAGGAGCCGTGCCAGGGGGCGGCAGAAACAGTGGGAGCTGAAATGGACAGTGCAGGGGGAGACAGGCTGCCTGGAGCAGTCACATCATGTCTAGAGGGAGAGTATTCGCCTCAAAGTGTGCCAGCGGTCGACACAGAGAAAAAAAGCTCCAAGCGGAAAAGAGAAATCACAGGTGAGTCATTTAGGCAAGAGTGAATGAGATATGAGGTGATGGCTGAAGTGATTTACTCCGGATCATTTAAACATTCTTGCCTGTTCAGAAAATGTAGCACATTATGTAAACAGTTCACTTAGTATCTAAAATCAGTGTAAGGGTTGGTAGGTTTGTGCTGACTGTGTATCTGGTTAAACACACCATCCACCACAGTGATAGTGATCAGTTTGTCCAAAAATGAAAGTTCTGTCATAATTTACTCTCGTCATTTCAAACCTGTATGACTTCTTTCCTCTGCGGAACACAATATTTTGAAAAATGTATTTATAATGAAAGTCAATAGGGGTCCAAAACAACACTGGACCCCAGTGACTGTCATTTTATTCTTTTGCGTTTTACAGAATAAAGAACTATATACAGGTTTTGATGACATGAGGGTGAGTAAATGATGACAGGATTTTCATTTTGGATTGTTCTTTAAGGATATAATAGATTCTACTACAGATATTCTATTTAAAACTCCTCACAGCAAGCATGACCCTTAACACATTATTCTATGCATATTATTCTGCAGTTGTTTCCTTCAATTGTTGGAGGCTCTTAGGTAAAGTTCAGCTTTAAAGGGTTTGCTGTTTTAGAGTTTGGCGGTTTTGACAGTAACATCTGTCCCACTTTCTCAACCCAGATCTGATTTTCTAAAACATTTATTTTGATTATACAGAATCAAATATATGAAAGTCAACTA
This sequence comes from Rhinogobio ventralis, assembly GCA_039654625.1. Lineage (NCBI taxonomy): Eukaryota > Metazoa > Chordata > Actinopteri > Cypriniformes > Gobionidae > Rhinogobio > Rhinogobio ventralis. Next base: position 22,230,321 of record CM077212.1, read on the forward strand.
AATAATCAGATTTAATCGTAATGAATTGTTCATGAATCAGTTTTCTGCGCTCTATGTGTTATGAATCTACTCAAGTCAATCTAATGGCACCTCCGAAGGACAGATGCGCAGAAACCAGTATCATAAGTGTCATATAACTGAAATTTTTAATCATAGATCTTTTATTATTATTAAAATGACCTTTAGCACCACAGTAGTATTCTGTGTATCGTAATGTAAGGTTTTGAGCTCATCTTTTGACTAAAAATTAATTTTCACCCATTTTAATATCTTCAATTTTAGGTTTCCTACAATACCGATGTCCAGAAATTATTAAATCCACACAATTTTAGTAATGAACACTCTCCATACTTGCAATTTCATGCTATTCGGAGGGGAGGAAAAGTGAACCTCAGTGTTTGTGGCACATCTGGTGCATTAATTTAATCTCTCAGACTTTCTGTGGAAACTGAGACAGCTTTGCTTTTCTGGGATGATGGAAAACTTCTTGAAGATAAATATATTACTCCAATAGTCTTTTGTACAGCATTGGCCAAAACAGCAAGACACTATACGCTATGAGTGGCGTTTAAAAATGATTTGCTCAAATCCATCACCAGGCCCTCTACAACAATGCATCCAGGCCTCATAGTCTAATGTGGGGAATAAATATACGCTTTCCTTCTCTGAGTTACCTTAATGTAACCCTACATCATTTGCGGTCGAAACAAGCCAGACCACGTCTGTAATATAACTTGCCTGCGATCCCACTTCTACATTCTTATCCATTGACATTTTCCTGTCGTTAAGCAGTAACAGGATCTCCACAGAACACATTCTCCATTTGACTGGAGAGAAATTCACCATCGTGAAAATATTCATCGCTGAGGTTTAAGCGTGCATTAATATGACAGATTTTGTTGTAAAATGTTGGGGTAAATGATAGAACGACACAAGGTGTGAAAGTTTTGGCGAGGATATGATAATCAAATCTGGTAGTGATTATGTTTTCACCAGGTTTTTTTACCTGAAATGACAAGCAGACACTCATGATTGCATGAAATTGTAAACAGATGTGATATTTGCTCCCAAAATGAATTCCGAATCACGAAGGATGTGCTCATCATTTTTCTTTTTCTTACATCACAAGTCTTTAGGGATATACAGTCTTAAGTAGAAAATATTTGAACTGAGCAAACTTGATACATTATATATATCTATTATATATATATCATATATATGTCTGAATGGACATATTTTACTTTTTACTGCTCTTCTGTCAGTTGTCTTTTAAAGAGTTAAGCATCAGTATGTGTTGAACAAATTTACAGACAGTATTTTGACTGTTCCACTGTGTTTGGTAACCAATAACTGATGTAAAATTAAGCTTGTCAACTCATTCTGACTTCATTTGGACAAATGACTTTAGTGCCTTCTACATAAAATGCCAAATGCCCACCAGACACCCCACCGAGGGGAGGTTGCTCCCTAAATGTTTATGGGCTTTTGCTGGGGAAATTTATTGGAGTCTGTTTTTTTGGAGCACGCACATACACACAGTGCCAGGTGTTTCTCCCCCAACCTGCCACCACCTTTCCATTTACTACCCTCGGCAGTGCATTTAAATGAACAGGACTTTAATGACGATAATATCGCGCCTTCTAAAAAGAACAGAGGCTACAGGTTGCCATATGTGAGAAAGTACATGTCTCACTTTCCCACTCACATCTGGCAGTTCAGTCCATTTCATAGTCTGGCCAAGATCTGCCGAACATGAAGCACGAATTCTCACATTGACAAATTAAAGTCATTTCAGAGAAACTGCATCAGCTTTCTTTCAGTGCTACCGGTTCTAATATACAGTGTACAAGGGTTCACAAGGTTGGAATAACTAATTCAACTTACACAAAGCTGTAACGTAAATCACCACACTTGAATATAAGAGTGCATTTTTAAAAGAAAACATTTTTGTGTGTCAGGGAATAAAAGGACACAAATTCACACACACTCTTAGACTTCATTCAAGCCTTTGTTCTTTTGTTAGCGGATTTAACAATGTTCCGGTGAATTCCTTGCTAACTTGAGTCCTCTGTGGTCAGTTGCAGCCTCGACAACCCCCAAACCCCCAGCATGCTTTAACTGGGGCTCAAGCACCCTGTGATCTGAACTGAGCCCTGTGCAAATGTGTGCCCTGTGTGGCCCACAAAACGGCTTGTAACCATGTTTTAATGCAGACAGAGTTTTAAACTTAACATGCATGAAAACACATACTGCTCCTGGGGGAACTGAACTTTAGTGTTGCGTTTGAGTTTATTCTTTCTTTAAAGGAATAGTTGAAAGTTCTCTCATCATTTACTCATGTTGTACCCAAAGCTGCAGGACTTTCTTTTTTTTCTGTGGAAAGATATTTTGAAAAAGGTTTTGTCTGTACAATTACAGTCAGTACACTGTAAAAAAAATAAAACAATAAATATGACAACATATGTTTTTACATTGCTTTAACTTTCAACTTTTTTGATAAGTTTTACAAGATTCGACTCATTTTTTAAGTCAGTTTAATGTAATTTAAGTTGAAATGACTTAAACATCCAAGTTGATTGTACTTAAAATCTTAAGGCAGTAACTTTACAGTATAGTGTCTAAAACTACATTGAACCACATTGACTTTAATTGTATGGACAAAAAAAAAAAACAAGACATTTTTCAAAATGAACTATCCCTTTAAGTAAACCTGTTACGAATGTTTGCTTTTAAAAAATTATTTAACTGCCATAGATCACAAAACTAATGCTAACTAGTCTTATTTTCCTTTGTATCCTCCAGATATTCACGACTCAAGCTTCAAGGCAGACTCGAACTGCAAGGCTAGAAAAGAACGAACAGCCTTTACCAAAGAGCAACTCCGGGAGCTGGAAGCCGAGTTCACCCACCACAACTACTTGACCCGCCTGCGGCGCTACGAGATCGCTGTCAACCTCGACCTCACTGAGAGACAGGTACAATAGATACTTCGATTCATACTAGTGGTATTTTTGGCTGAAAACAGCAAAGGAAACATTCATTCATCAAGTCTAAATAAGTCTATGTGAAATATGATTGACAATACCGATGCAGAGCCGTCATCCCATCAATCCCTGACTTCGCTCTTCAGCGATTTCAGACTTTTTTTTTTTTAAGCTCAGACCACACTTAGCTTGGTCCTTGATGGTTTTCCCAGGCCCAGTCCCAATCACATGCCAGATCCCAGCACAACTCTGGGCTTCTCCCGAATCCCTTTGCAACTCTTTCTCCACTTTTTCCGATGCATCCTACATATCTTGGCCGCCTGCCACACTTTGCTTTCAAAAATGAGTGGCAGACAGATTCAGTCAAGAAAGAGCATGTAAAAATAGTGTGGGAACAGATGGTCCATGTTTCTGTGTTTCCACGGGGAGAGAGATGCACAGGGGTCACAGACTTGCGTTCCTCAGAGCTTAGCCGTCAGAAATAATGTCACAAATCTCATGATTTGCTGGCTGCAGAATTATTTCTAATCACTCAAGAGAGTGCACATTTATTCTCAAAATCATTTCCAGACAGTTTTAATGCATCAACGTTTTGATTCACAGGTGAAAGTGTGGTTTCAAAACAGACGGATGAAGTGGAAGAGAGTGAAAGGAGGACAGCCTGCATCTCCTCATGACCTTGAAGCAGATGAGATGGACTCAGCCGCCTCGCCCAGCTCTGAGTAAAACTCCGATCTAGACGTTTGCTCATATTTACAGTCACCCAACTCACCCCGGCAATACGCAAGATGTCCAATTTTTTCACTAGTCCTTCCACGTATCCCGTTACACTGCTTCATGGACAAAAGCGTCCGTGCTTCCTGTTGCTCTCTTCGCTCAGATGACTAATTATCAACAGAGCTTCAACAGCTTGGAAGCACCATCCACTTTCAGTCCACATGTTTCACTTTCATTCATAAACAGATCGAGTGAAATCAGAGGCCTATAAAAACCCAATTACTCATGTGTAAAAACAATTTATATTAACTGTTCAAGCCCTGGTTTAATAGCTTTGACCTCCAGCCATGATGGCATGATGTAGGTCTTCCACACTGTGGTGGTGGCGGTGCCTGAAGCCTTATCAGAACCACCTGTGAAGCTCCACAGATAAACAGACGGTCTTAGGATCACGCCAAACCACCAAAGCATTGATATCACGTGTCTGTATTTTTACCCTTAACTGTGTTGTCAGGTTGCTCTTAGAATAAACCATTTCCCTTTTTTTGTACCTTTCTTTTTTATATGAAATTAATAAAGCACAGATGTTAATTAAAAATGAGGAAAAAAAAGAATAAATCTGAAAACTAAGAAAAAAACTAATTGTGATTTATTTTTTTCTTCAGATCTCCTTTGAATTGTAATACTAGTGATTTTATACTGACACCTGCTGGCGTGGAGGCAGCTTTATGCAAAAGCAAATGTAAATTTTATCAACACAAATCAATTCTGTGTGATTTTTAAACTATATGGGTGTGCATGACATGAATACATTTGAGATTTAAGATCCAGGATGGGTTGTTTCATACCCATAAAAGGTATAGTTCACTCAAAAAAAGAAAATTCTGTCCTCGTTTACACACTAAGATATTCTGAAGAATGTTTTCAACTATTTGTACATAAAATAAAAGTAAATCAGGGTCCAAAACAATGTGTATGTACAACATTTTTTAACACAAAATAAAGTAAGCTATGCAGGTTTGGAATAACAGGATGGTGTGCGAAGAAAGATATTTTTTTCGGTGAACTATTCCTTATATTGATCATCTTCCAGAATGATGAAAGTGCTTGGGATCGACTCTCTTGGCCTCAAAGTTTTGACGGAAGCATCTGGATGGGCCTAAAAATCAATTTTTACCAGAACTCAGACCAGCCCACGTGGGGACTAGTCGCACCAGAAGTCTGGAGAGTTACCGCTTGTGTAGCGCTGTGGAGAATAATAGGTGGGTAGGAGTAAAGAGATGACTTCTCAAGTACAGGATGTTTTTGTAGCAGGTAGCCAGTCATCCAATTTCCTGCTTCCCAAAGAAAACAGTGGTAAAGCATCCAGGGTCCAGGGACGCACAATGGTGGGCCTATACTCTGGCTCACCGGCCAGCCAAACAAAGACTGGAGAGGTGAGTGGCCTGTGAGGTGGAGGTGCAGGAATAGTTCCATATACACCCATAATGGGGTTAAGTCGCACAGTGTTGCTGACCCTGTTCAGCCACAGCTTGCTTTCCACCATTACATGCAGTATTATTGCTTTTCTAGTAATGACTATGAAAATAAGCCATGCATATAAACTTAATTATGATATTAGAGCCCCTAATAAAAGCACACTGCAGTGGTCCATTTACACATGTGACGTTTACTAAAATAAACACAGTAGGGGATTTATTCTTAAAGACACATGCACATACACACTATTTAAACAGAACCGTACCGTTTTGTTTAATTTTGGCCCCCAAAAAATAGCATGTTAAGTAACGTGATCTTGAGTACTCACACTCGTTTGCCCGGTGACTTCATTTAGACAAGGATTCTCTAGGGGTAAAATGGAGAGAGAAAACGAGAGAAAAAGAGACAGATGGAAGAGAAAGTCTGGCCTACTGAACAGGATGAACGCTCACAGCTTAGACTGACAGTTAACTAAAGAAACCAGAAGACAAAGTGGGGCAGCTTCATCATTCTGTGGCTCAGCTCACAATGATGAATGCACATTTCAGTAAGTAGCTCATGACTATAAACTTTGTCAATTCAACCTTTTGTGGCCAGCAAAACAAAGAGATACAAAAAATACATGTTTGTACAAAATACATTTGCAATGCAACAATAAGGCAGCATTTTACATCACAGTTTGACTCAGTAGTAGCAGTAGTAGAAACACATAAAGAGGCTGGTGATGTTTGGCATACTCAGTGAGTTTTTTGAGGGGTGGGTGGGGGTGTGATGGATAGCTGGAGGTGTGCAGGTCAGATCTATGAGAAGGCTGCAGAATTAAAGTGGGGCTCGCAGGCTTTGCTTCAGTGCTGTGGTCCATCTGTATGGTGTTATTGTTTACAGAGGCAACATTTCACTCTGACATCAAAGCTTCATGACCCTTCACACAGCTCAGCTATGTAACCACAAGCCATGCCAAACCACATTTTGTATTAATACACTTCATTTTATGTTTTATGTTATTTGGTTTTAGTTTGTAATAATTTGTTAATGCTTAAAACATGTTCTTGTAGCTAAAGACACTGGAAAAAATAAATAAAAAAAATAGTGTTTTATATATATAATTTTTTTTTTTTTATTGGGAAAAGCATGTTCCAGATAATTTTCAGTGCAAGTCTTTAGCGTATAGAGCATATTTTAAGCATTAACAAATCATACAAATCAAAACCAAATAACATAAAACATAAAATTACTTACTTTTAAGTAGATGAAAATTACACAATTTACTTCTGCTCTACATAGTATAATAGTAAACTAATATTAAAATTCCATCAAACTGAACTGAATAATCCTTACGTAATTTAATTGAATAATTGATTAAGGGTTGTTCAATTTATTCAATTAAAGTACGTAAGGATTATTCAATTCAATTTGATGGAATTTTAATATTAATTAAATTGTGTAAATCTTAAAAAAAGGCTTAACCTTTTTTGAGTGCATTAATAAAATGACATTATGCATGACTAAAATGCCTTTTTTATATTAACTATAAGTAACTTTGCAACATGTTAACTAACTCTTATTATTGTATTAGTAGACTATCTGGTTAAAGTGCCCCTATTATGCTATTTTAAAGGCTCCTGATTTTGTTTTGGAGGTCTCCAACAACAGGTTTACATGCATCAAAGGTCAAAAAAAGAATTTCTCATAATATCCATTGCACATCACCACAATGTTCAATGATTCTCAAATGCCTCGATGGATGAATCAGTCTCTCTAAATCCCTCCTTTCCACGAGCTGCTCTGATTGGCCAGATGGCCCAGTCTGTTGTGATCTGTCTACTGCTTACAGCGCATGTCGGAAACAAACGGTCATTCCCGGAGCTGTGCGAAGGCTTCCTAAAGCTCAGCGATTGTACACACTGTAAAGACAGTAGTGATGGCGTCGATTTTCCATCCGAGCGCGAGTCGGATGATGAAACATTGGAAGAACTAGTTATTCAACCTGAACCTCCATCGCAAGGATGACTTTAACAGGTTGTTTCTCAGTGATACGCGATTCATTTGAGGTACATTATGAGATGTTGCAGCTGTAATTCCTCACTATCAGCATTAACAAGAGTATGTCCATCAATAAACCAATGTGTATATTTCTAATTTATTGTGGTGCACGTGCGGGAACTGTATTAACTGTATCAATAACTGCGCATACGTTAGCCGAGCACTAATGTGAATGACTGATGTAACATTAAAGTTCGCAAAACAAATCGTGCTCCATCCTTTATCTTTACTCAAAGTAGTAAGAACGACAGACAATCTGAATTAATAGACACAGTTTTAGGTAGTGGCACACAGCTGCAGAAGTATTTCAGTAAGACTGTAATAACGTGGGTTAGCCGGAAATGTATTTTGAACACCCAGTAGAAAGTATATACGTGAATAAATAATAATACTTACAGGTTGTGATTTTGAGGAGCATGTGTGTTGAGAATCCTGTATTAAACTCCAAGATTTGAGAAGCAGTCGTCACCGTTTTTGAGGGCGGGACGAGTTGTTCGTGGGCAGACAATGTACAGCATAGGCAGACATTATGTAAATATAATTTCTAGTGACGTAGAACTGTCACGCAGTAAGATTCGAACAAAAAGCGTCTCGTTTGGGCAAATTAGAGTCGACTCTTTCTTTTGGGAGACAATAACTTTACTGTCAGAACGTTTACATTCACAAACAGCTATAGGCTATTACACACTGCATGAAAGGGAATATTCGAAAAACCATAATAGTATCTTAATATCTGCTAACACTTTATTTTGATGATCCCCCAACATACATTCTACATTGACTAAAGCTAACATGTCAACTTATTCTACTTACCCGAACCCGAACCGAACAGTCTACTACAGTCTAGTACAGTCTAATACTCTAATGAGAGTTAGTTGAGATATAGTTGACAAGTTACTTATACATAGTAGAATGTCTAAAGTGGACCATCGATATAAAGTGTAACCCTTATTGGTTATTAATTATTTCCTTTATACAGGAATCATATTTATTTATTTGTTTGTGCAAGAGCCATCACACCTCAAAAATCTTTCATGACACTAATAAATTCTTTCAAAGTAGGCGTTATTATTTTTAATCACTTAAATTATATTAGTTTTCTAGAGATCTTATTTATTTTCAGTCCATTACAACTATCCAAAAATTTTGATAGATAGACAGACAGACAGTCTTTGATGTTTCAGCCTCCAGTCACACAGAAGCACATAGGCACAGGATGACTGTTCTTCATCAAGCCACTGGGCCCTAAAGAAACTAAAGGGCCCTTCTTCTCTCTCTTTCTGACCTAGACATAGCCATCTACACTATTGTCTTCAGACAACCTACAAATTTCTGTCTGATTTTTTTCTCCCTTTTCCAGGGAAGAAACTGCTGGGAAGGTGGGGAGGAAGAAACTGAGGAAATGTGTGATAGCTTCCGCACATCCTCCCAAGACAGTACTTCCACTGGAGAGAAAAAAGTAGAAGAAAAATGCATGTTCAGGTGTGTGTACATGTGCGTATGTGTGTGTGAGAAACTTTTGAAACAGCTTCTATTTAGAGGATGTGGTCAGCGAAGATCCGCGCCCCTCAAAAGCCCCTGTAATGATTAGTGATCCCCTCAGGAGAGATAAATCTCACAGTTTCATTGCACAATCATTCAAGATGGGCCAGAGCCGCGCAGCGCAGTTTTAAATTATGCAGGACTTCCTGCCATGTTCCTTTGACAGCTCTTATAACCCAAAGTAGAGAGGAAATTGTGTCCTACTAAATGAATCTACTAAAAATAATCTCTTGTTGTTTGTCAGTAGTTTGAAAAAAAAAGAGGACAGGACCTGGCCACAGTGCACCATGAAAAATCTAGAAAGGAACATGAAAATCACTGCTTGGCCTAAAAGCAGTGTAAAAGCATTGTGTTAAAAGTTTATCATCTACCATCCTAGTCTTAGAAAGCTCTAGCAATACAATTTCTGAGAAAAAAATGACATGACACATTCTACAAACTTTTCTTAAAAAGGAATATTCCAGGATAAATCCAAAAAGCTCTACTAAGAAAATAATAAATAATGTCATTTTCCGTCATTTCTGACACAACGCTTCTCCGTCATTAATAGAATTTTCTAGTAATTTATATTTTCACTGTTATACCGTAGGGGGCGCTATTACACATCTTCTAAAAGAGTACAGAATATCTGGATCAAAACACAGGTAAACAAGAAGCAGAAACAATCCGAAATCCCCCCTATACCTTCAAATAGGGCATTATTTGAGGGGACATCCATTTGTAGTGCTGCCTGAAACCATAGTGGACGTTATCGAGTGCACTCATTCTATCCCACATTGCACCGCAATAACAAGTGTACAGCCGATGTACACTCAACGGCTGTCCGAATTCACTCACTTGTTTTCATTCACTCCATCAAGTGAACTGTATTAGTGGACTAATGTAGGGAATAGTGATTGAGGGTTTAGGGGGCAATTTTGGATTCAGCCATATAATAGCATACTACTCTTACTATTTCTGCCAAAGAAAGATGTGGTAAAAGTAGTACAAGTACTAGAATAGAAGCATTGCTTATGCATTTCATTCATACTGAATGAAATGTCGACCCAGGAAGTGGTTAGGACTGTGCAAGCTTTGGGGGGTGTTGATGGACTCGATCTACTCCATCTTTGGTCATCGTCCTGAATCCGATCCGGACATAATATTAACCACATAAACTTACCCACATTCAAGTGTTGATAAAGAAAAGAATGCATGAAGCTATATTCATATATACACCGATCAGGCATAACATTATGACTCCTAATTGTGTCCCCCTTTTGCTGCTAAAACAGCCCTGACCCGTCAAGGCATGGACTTCATTAGACCCCTGAATGTGTGCTGTGGTATCTGGCACCAAGATGTTAGCAGCAAATCCTTTAAGTCCTGTAAGTTGCGAGGTGGGGCCTCCATGGATCTTGGACTTGTTTGTTCAGCACATCCCACAGATGCTCGATTGGATTGAGATCTGGGGAATTTGGAGGCCAAGTCAACACCTCAAACTCGTTGTGCTCCTCAAACCATTCCTGAACCATTTTTGCTTTGTGGCAAGGCATATTATCCTGCTGAAAGAGGCCACAGCCACCAGGGAATACCGTTTCCATTAAAGTTTGTACATGGTCTGCAACAATGCTTAGGTAGGTGGTACGTGTCAAAGTAACATCCACATGGATGGCAGGACCCAAGGTTTCCCAGCAGAACATTGCCCAAAGCATCACACTGCCTCCGCCGGCTTGCCTTCTTCCCATAGTGCATCCTGGTGCCATGTGTTCCCCAGGTAAGTGACGCACATGCACCCGGCCATCCACGTGATGTAAAAGAAAACGTGATTCATAAGACCAGGCCACCTTCTTCCATTGCTCCACGGTTCAGTTCTAATGCTCATGTGCCCACTGTTGGCGCTTTTGGCGGTAGACAGGGGTCAGCATGGGCACCCTGACTGGTCTGCGGCTATACAGCCCCATACGCAACAAACTGCGATGCACTGTGTATTCTGACACCTTTCTATCAGAACCAGCATTAACTTCTTGAGCAATTTGAGCTACAGTAGCTCGTCTGTTTGATCGGATCACACGGGCCAGCCTTCGCTCCCCATGTGCATCAATGAGCCTTGGCCGCCCATGACCCTGTTGCTGGTTCACCACTGTTTCTTCCTTGAACCACTTTAGATAGATACTGACCACTGCAGACTGGGAACACCCCACAAGAGCTGCAGTTTTGGAGATGCTCTGACCCAGTCGTCTAGCCATCACAATTTGGCCCTTGTCAAACTCATTCAAATCCTTACACTTGCCCATTTTTCCTCCTTCTAGAACATCAACTTTGAAGACAAAATGTTCACTTGCTGCCTAATATATCCCACCCACTAACCGTGGGTGCCGTGATGAAGAGGTAATCTGTTATTCACTTCACCTGTCAGTGGTCATAATGTGATGCCTGATCGGTGTGTGTGTGTGTATATATATATATATATATATATAAAGCAGAGGCGCTGTTCTCTCTTTTGTTATATTGCATGTTCCGATATTCATTCAACAAAATATTCTGGGGTCCATGAAAATTTTGTGAAAATGATAAAAAATGCTTGCACTGGCTAACAACTTTAACAAAGTTAAAGGCGGGGAAAAAGCAAATCATTTAATTTAATGATCCTTCAGTAACAAATAACCACATGCACATGGCGGCCCATAGTGGAGAATAACAGTCGCTATCCATCAGCTGCTCTCTTTCAGTCTACCTCCCCCTGTCTCTCTCTCAGAGGTGTCTCGGTCGCCAGACAGCTCTTTACCAAACAAAAGAAGTCTTGTCTGATAGTTTCATTTGATCCGGTATCTGCCACAGAAGTTTAATACCCAATACAATTGATCCTGGCAGCTGAGGGTGCTGCCCCTGCGAGATCCTGGCTCAGTGAACCACAACCTTACACCAAACAATAGACCCTCTTACTATAGCACAGACTGTATGATCAATAAAAGTTATTACCTCATTTTTTATTGTCTACAGTAAAAGATGATGTGGGATCAACTGGTACCTACAAAATATGAGAGGCTGATAGATTAAGAAACATAGTATACATGTGGTTCAACATTCCCCAGATTCTTCCTTAAAACGATTGCTATTTTATTCTACATCTGGTGCTTTTGAGTTCACCACTGGAAGTTCCAAACCTGTCAAGGACAAATCAATTTAAATCAACTTAATTTTCATGAATTCTTTATTTATTATTATTTTATTTATTTATTATTGTATTATGTTCACTTATTGAGTGTAAAATATATTGTATTATATTTAATAATTGTTAGATTTTTATTATATTACTATTTTTTCCAGCTGTATTTTTTCAGGTACTGTGAAATTGCTGTTATCACTGCATTTTGAAAAATATATGTAGGTGTACGAAAATCTCTATTTATCACTTTATTGATGAATGACGATAAGTTCTGAAAGAATAGACAGGTGATATAGAAACCAAAATCTCTTAGAAGACCTGCTTGATTGCAGGGTCTGGTGTGAGCATGTGTGTCTGTGTAAATGGGCACTGGAGGACCTCGTTCAGGGTCGGCTCACTCAACATCACTCAGCTCAAAACCATGGGAACACTTTGAGTAGGGGAAGTAAGCTTCATGCAAGAGCTCCATCTAAAAATAAAGCCACAGGAGCTTTAAGCACATGCAATTCAGACCAAGAAGTCAAGGTTTGGCTGTTTAGCATGGTCCAATTAGCCCCTGCTGGTGATGATGTAAATATTGACAATCTTTTTAAATGATTTTTTGCTAATTCAAGAAAATGCATGAAATCAAATAGTGATCATGACTGACTATTGCTATTGTGTGATGACTTGTAATGGTAATCTCAATCAATACATTTTGAACTTTAAATAAAATAAAATAAAATTATGAAATATTGACCAGAGCTATCAGATTATGTAACATAAATGATGTTTATGACCTTCAACTGTCACTTATTGAGAAATTAGAGGCAAATGTAATATTTCAACACACTTAAAAAAAAGAGAAAATAGTAAGGCTGAATCTATCCTTAATGCAATCGGTGACTGTAGTAAACGCACAGTGACAGAGAATATCAACAAACACTGTCTTTAATGATAAATACAATTGGTTACACGCAGGAGATCACAAGAGAAATTTAATAGCACAACCACATAATACCAAACGACATGGAACCATGTACAAAGAAACTGAGGACTAAGGGTATGTTTACACGACTCTGTTTTCAACTGAATGCACCCCAGTCACTGCAGATTATCAATGAATCCCAGTTGTCTCCGATGAAAGTAAAATAACTATGTAAAACTATCCGGTGAAAAATGTTCACTGCAGAGGCGTTGGTGGTGATCCTCAGCTCTCCATCAAGGTGGCTCTTCACAAAATGAATTCACCTGTTCTTGATATCATCCTTTTTAGGAAATTTAAATAAAGAGAGACTGAGCTGATTTGTAAATTATCGCAACCAGGTAATATGCATTTACGTGCCCACCCATTCTTCACAGGCATACAGTCATGTGAAAAAGCTATATTTGGTTATTTTTTAAGAAATATGGACATATCAGTATTTGATCGTCTTTCAAACTAAATCTATAGATAAAGGTGATGTAATTGAACCAAAAATAATTAAATTTGAACCCCGATATCATTTATTTAACAAAAAGTGTACAAAGATACCAATTCCTACTGAGGAAAAAGTTAGGACACCCTATGCCCTAATAGCTGGTATTGCCCCCTTTGCCTGAGATAACCTCAATAAGACGTTTCCTATAACTGTCTACAAGTCTCTGACATCGACTGGGAGAAAGTTTTTCCCACTCTGACCACTCCATACAGAATATTTTCAGCTGTGTGATGTTTGATTGGTTTCTTGCATGCACAGCAAATCACCCCACAGGATTAAGATCCGGGCTTTGACTTGGCCATTCCAGAACTCTCTATTTCTTTCTTTTGAGCCATTCCTTGGTGGATTTACTGGAATGTTTTGGGTCATTGTCATGTTGCATAGTCCACATCCGCTTCAGCTTAAATTTTCGGACAGATGGTCTTACATTTTCCTCAATAACCCTCTAATACAATGAAGAATTCATAGTGGATTCTATGATAGTGATGAGCGTTGGCCAGGCACTGCTGCAGCAAAGCAGCCCCAAACCATGACATTTCCACCCCCATGCTTCACAGTTGGTATGAGGTTCTTGTGCTCAAATGCTGTCTTTGGTTTGACCCACACATGTCTTCTGTTACTGGGCCCAAACAATTCAACTTTGGATTCATCTGTCCAAAGCACATTGCCCCAGAAGTCCTGGTCTTTGTCTAGGTGTTCTCTGGCAAACTTTAGTCTTGCCCTGATGGGTTTCCTCCTTGTACACCTTGCAGTCTTTCTTATGGTAGACGCATGTACTTTGATATCAACTGTGACAAGAGTTACCTGTAGGTCCCGAGATGACATTTTAGGATTGTTGAAGACTTCTTTAAGCATCTTGCGGTCTGCTCTTGGGCTGAACTTGCTAGGACGGCCTGGCTTGGGCATGTTGGCAGTTGTTTTAAATGTTCTCCACTTTTTTCTGGACAGTGGAATTGCTGATTTTGAATATTTTGGAGATTTTTTAAAATCCCTTCCCTGACTCATATGCATCTACAACCTTCTTTCTGAAGGCCTCAGAGAGCTCTTTTGATCTCACCATGGGGATTTCACTAACTTTAACAATCAAGAGCAAACCAAACTAAATGTCTGAGGTTTAAATAAGGCCCCGTCCACACGGAGACGCGTTTAGCTGTAGGGTAAACGTACCTATTAAGCTCAAGTACCCATTAAGCACACTACTATCTTTGAGCTCAGATTATAAAAAGAAAAAAAATATTTATCATCCTACTTGATGTCTTAACCAATTGATGTGTTTGTTACTATATACCTCCTGTAATTTCAAACTAATCAGACCATTGCACACTGAGATATGGGTATCCATGTGTTCACACTGTCTGGTGGCCACTTTAAAAGCTGTCTGAAAACATTCACCAAAAGTGGAGCCCCTTAAATGTGCATTTTTTTTTTAGATATTTAAGCCTTTATTTTGGATAAGTATAACTTCTTATTGCAAAATTAAGAGAATAATGTTTAGACTTTTGCATATTATAACCTGGAACCTGGATGTGGGAAATAGTTAGATCCAAAAGATACATAGCACAGGTGCTGCAGAACACTGTTAGCTTACTAGCTGTATAAGACTGTGTGCTACACTAATATATTACTTCACAGGCATTACTGGCTTGTACTTTTAAATCCATTATAATATAAATTTAGTTTATTGATGTTCTGTGGTTTTAAACTGCTGTAATTTTTAAAGACTTCATATTATTGTAAGGTGAGCTTAAAGGGTACACTACTGTGAAAATCACAGCTTTAAGAAAATCAATGTGAAAATCAATAAGAAAAAGTATAATTTCATTGATATTTTCAATAATAGCGGTCCATATTAAAATATGTATGAAATTAATACATGACCTAGATTATTTATTTAGCAAAATTGTCCTTTTAAATTTAATTTAATGATATTTATTAATAAAAAAAGGTTTGCTGTTCCAATAAAGCTCAGTGTGCTCCTTTTAAGCTCATCCACATTGAACGTCTATGTAAATACTTCATAAACAGACTTTAAATATCAACTGATGGTTGTCACTTCAAGTTAATCTTTATAAAAATATTCTTTAAAAATGTTGTTTAAAATAAACATTTAAAAGAATAAAAAAAAAAAAAAAAACATGTTGTGAGCTTAATGGGAACAGGGGTGTGCTTAAAGGGTACAAACATGTACCCATTAAGCACAGTCAGACTTTTTGCATTTAATGATGTACATCTTAATTGAATGCCTTTGTCATTTAAAATAAAATAAATTATTATTGTGTGAGAGATTAATCTTTTATTTTAACATAACTTCTTGTACTGAAATCAATACCCTGTGCACTAAATGTCTCAATGTAGACTTTGATGAGCTTATACGTAAAAAAGCCTGAAACCGATATTTTTTGAAACCAGATCCCAGAGTGGATAAATCTGAAACCGACACCCTTGCGTTTTTGTGTGTACAGCCAATCCATATATTTTGTGAAACGGTGATGTCATCACACCACGTCCCGCGCGGTAAAGACTAGAAGGAATACAGCTACGGCCACTGGGCATGCACACATCAATATTGCATCATTTAATTACTGTATTTGCATTATTGTAAGGGTAGGTTTAGGGTTGGGGTAGGCGTTAATAAAACACAATCTGGTAAGTAGCAAATTTATTTATTGTTATTTTATCGTGAGATTTTGCCTCACTTCCTATCATTGCTGTACCCCTTCTATCCACAACTCTTCTTCTCCCTTTTTAGTGTATTTCTGTGACAGAATTAAAGTGCCACATACTGGCCTGGCATGTATACTACATCTTTTTGAGTTGGTTTTTTAAGTGGTTTCGTGTGTACGCAGATATTTGTTGAGACGAGGGGAAAAAAAGATTGAATAGGGTAAGCTTTGGCTTCGTGTGGATGTGGCCTAAGACAGGCTCCTCCACAATCATCTCTAAAGATGTACTAATCTTTTGCACATGATGTGGCGCACCCGATTCTAATTTTATGCATTTTATAGTAAATAAATGTGGAAGTGTCCTATCTTTTTCATCACCAAATATTGCATTTCTATTAAGTACATTTTACAAATAACTATACAAATACAGACATTTCTTCAGTTTTATTAGTTCTTAGTGTTATTATTTATATTACCTCCATCTCTCAATATTGTTAAAATGAAGATCCAATGTCCATATGTTGAAAAAGACAAAGGTTTTCATGGGATGTCCTATCTTTTTCACATGACTGTAGCTAGCTAGCAAACTCTAGGCTTTAGTAACTAACGGTAATGACAGTAACTCACGATTGAGCGGGCGATCTGATGCTAATGGGCTCAAGTTATTATAGTGTTAGGGGAGGGGCTATATGCTCATTGGCTCCAGTGCGTCATCGAGCCATGATTTCAGACCCGCCAAAAAATACGGAACACGAAAATGGTGAAAAACTCTAAATTCAGTACTACATAGTTCAAAGTCTTTGTAACGTGTTTTCAGCAATACATTTCTAACATTTATAAGGTGTTTAGAAACAAATCTCTGAATATGCCTTTACACAGACTTTAACAATGTTGTCGTCTGTTTTTAGTACATCGTTGTCGTGTAAACATACCCTTAAATATACAGAGATAACGAGATAACTAAAAGAACAACAGGTGAACGTAATAAGTAACTAAGGGAACTAAGTTGCAAACAGAACTCAGTCTAATTGGGACCTACAATTGTTGTTTTTATTTAGCAATTGTATTTTAAATCAATCCGAAAAGTTCCTTAAATTGAAGAATCATCCATGTACTAAAAATTTGAACTTGAACTATATACTAGAACTGACTTGGCAGGTGCATTAATGAACAGATTTTAAACAGGCTTTTATATGTGTGACTGCATGAAAACTATACTCTTACTTGCTATCCTGTTCAAATGCTTTCCTGTTCTGTTTTCAAGAGCTGGTTGAAATTTTAGCCGTTTTGAAGTATGGAAAAATGTGAATTATATACTTCATCTGCTCAACACACTCCCCTATTTCCCCTCTTCTAACCACCCCCACACTCAGACTCCATCTCCCATAAGGCCATGGGAGGGGGACTGGGGGTGGCGATGGCTGAGCCGTGGCGTGACAGGCTTCTGAGATTCAGATTTCTGGAGCCTTAATACTGTCTTTCATCAGCATGGTGCTCCTGGGCCCAGTGTTGGGTTTCAGTCCGAGTCTATGTCTGCGGCACGTGGGAGGAGGATTTCTAACACATGGATCCCGTTCCCAGCAAACAATGAAAGTCCTGTCAGTGGGCGCTCCCTCACCGGGACGGTATGAGTGTGATGTCACAGCACATGAGCCCACCCATTCTTCACAGACTAAATCACAGACACGCATACACCAGCAGCACCACCACACTGAGCTGGCTCTAATTAACACCTGCTTTCACGAGCATGTTCCCCCTGGCCAGGGTAAGCTGTTTGGTCTGGGCAGGATTAGCGTGTGAGCAGTGGTAATGCCAGGCCTGTGTGTCTTACTCACGTCTGTTGGATACTGAGCTGCATGGAGCAGACAAACAAAGCTCAAGTCTCAGACACAAGCGGCTGGAACTGGTCCTATGGGGGAACCTGCTTGGCCTGCTGCCTACAGTTACTGACCGTGCCAGCAGGCTGGCCATTCCAGTTCTTTTATGAAAGAATTAACCTTTTTAATGAGGATTAGGCTAAGGGCTGAGATTCATGTTTTTTTCCCCCATTTTTTATTCCATTAGATTTTCATATATATGTATAGTCCAATTTTAATTTGTCAAATAAAGTTATCTGTATGACTAGTAATGCACTTGTGGCTATAGAGGGTATGCACGTGACGTCACCATCGGTCGGAGTGACTGCGGTTACACCCAATGAGTGGCAAAAAGACTAATTGGTTTTCAGCGTGAATGCCGCAAAAAACACACAAATCACATCTAAAATGGGAAAGAGCTTTGAGATTGACTGTACAAATAGATTTGACAAGAAATCTGAGGTATATTTTTACACACTATCAAAAGCTGCAGAAAAGAGAAGCAAAGGATTGCTGCAATTCACAGAAACAACTGGACTCCAGGCAGCAAAACGTGGATTTGCAGTTATCATTTTGGGGTATAATCATACCCTATATATTGTATGTATATATATATATATATATATATATATATATATATATAACATTAACATAAGTGAGCACCTGGATTTAGACCTACCTATATTGTATTTATATAAAACGTTCACAGGCAAATTTGCTTTAATGTACTATTTCCCCGGCATCAAAATCAGGCATATATAAATGTCAGGAAACATGATTCCTGGCTGCATGTCAATATCCATGGATCACTGGATCATTGGTAAGTTGTAGCTAATCAACACTATCTCACGACCAATTCGTACGTATTTTACTAGGTCGCTAATTCGTACGAATTTGTACGTTTTGTCTAAACCCCAGTGACAGGTAGGTTTAGGGGCGAGGTTATGGGGAGGTCATTCGTACGAATTCATACGAATTTGGCTACTCGTCAAATACGAACTATTTAGCAAAAACCGTATGAATTCGTACGAGTGAGGTCGTACAAATGTGTACAAATTAGCCACCTCGTAAAATATGTACGAATTGCCGTGAGTTCGGGTTGAGCTAATGAACACTACCGAGTCCAGCCTTTAGTTTAAACTGATAATCGTTTGTTTTACTCACATTTTCACAGTTTCTTCTATTAAATCCAGTCATGCAGAAGCTCTTTTGCCTCGTTTGCTTGGCTAAGGGGGTGTGTTCCGACAGGAAAGTGATGTCAATGCAAATCCTCTATTTCATTAGAATGAAATAAAGTTTGATAAATTTAAATGAATTTAAGTGATCGAACGTATACTGTAACAAAGTTCAAGTCGAGGGAAGAAGGCAGCAGATGTGAAACGTAACTTAAATTGTAAAATAAACATAAACAACAAAACAAAAGCGGCTGCAGCAGAATGCAGCATATAAACATAATAAAAACAGCAAAGTAAAATGTCCAAGGCTCTCGGCCCCGACCTGCTTCATACCACAGTTCCGTTAATAAAACTTTAATACATAAGCTCATCTATGATAGTCATCAAGCTACGTCTTTCAGTGGTGTAAAGTATCTGAGTAAATGTAATTAGTTTCTGTACTTAAGTATCTTTTTGGCTACTTTGTAGTTTTACTGAGTAAAATATATATGCAACTTTTACTCTCTACTTGACTACATTTATAAATAAGAAAATGTACTTTTTACTCCAATACATTGTGATGCAGTTACACATTACATTTTGCATGGCACCTAACTTTTTCTGCAGCAGTTTGTTTCTGCTATAAAGAAGCGAAATCGCATTCGCCAGGTACTATATCTTGTGTGTTTTGCCTTTACTCACCCAAACTTGTCAACGAGGCTACATTTCGTGAATGCGAGTGCATTAGCAAGTAGTTGCTAAATCGCAGGTGTTTGATTTATGAGATGAGGTCATGACTGCAGCCGGTGATACGGCTGAAATCAGCACATCCAGTGCAAGTAGACTTTGACTATTTAATTTTACTTAACATCATTTTACTTATCCGCTATATTGACGAGACCTTTTTGAAGGATATTGGTTTACTTATGGCCTTTTTGTGCACTTGAGCTTAACTGAAACTCGTAGATGTTTAAGATGCTATTGCGTTGATCTTGATTTATTGCAATATTGAGGTGTTCAGTTTTATTTAGATTTTACAAAATAAACATGATTTCTAATCTTACAAATCAATAGTTTCTTATTTTCACTGGCATGTCTCTTAGGTGTTGAGCACTAGTGCATCTTTGAGCCTACATTCAGTACGAGTAAAATAAGTAAAGTTAAAATCAGATATTCTAAGACTTTTACTCAAGTTGTATTGGAATTGGTGACTTGTAACTTGTAATGGAGTCGTTTTCTCTGTAAGGAATCTGTACTTTTACTCAAGTGTGGTTTTTAGGTACTCTTTACACCTTTGACGTCTTTGTTATTGTTTTGAAAGCAGCGGAACTTACATACTGTGCCTTTAATACATTACCCATAACAAAATACATTACCTGCCATAAAAAATATTAAAAATGTATTACTATTTGCAAAAATGAACATTAACCATGATTAGGAATTGTATCTTTATGATTAAGTATTGTTTATCATCATTTCATTTTAGCTTTTGCTACAAAACTAATGTTTATGTACTATGACATAAAGCAATAATAATTATACAGCAGTTTTATTGTATTACAAAACTGTGTAATATGTAAATATAATGTAAACAATATTATTTATACACTAAATACAGCAGAAACTCAAGTACAATATGCTCATTTTGAAACGCTTTTGACATATGTCACCACATGCACCCTAAGCCGATTGGCTGCAGCTCTGTGTTTTTCACCCGACATTTGCATAAAACTGAACATTTGTCAACTTTTGGATGCTTGACAGCTCGATTTCTCCCATCCTCTGTCTATCCTACAATTGCTCAGCTCCGGTCACTCTGTGCCAGTGGACACACGCTGTTAGATTTTTTTTTTAATTCAACCAAATTTGATACGCAAGTTAATGAAAAATGTACTTCTTGTTTATAGAACGGTTGGATAAAATCAATAAAACCTTTCTGACATTCAGTACAACAGCACTCATGTGACATTTCTTAAATGTCACATGCTGTGCGGTCATTTAAACAGCATATGTCAACATGGATTCTCATTAGTGATAATAACAACAGAAGCCTGACAACACAAGTAGCCTACATGTTGTAAAAAGACCAACAAACAACATCTCAGTTTCACTTAAGACAACAGGGCTGGGACTGTCCTCAGATTTCTCCTCTTTGAGAAAAACAATTCTAAACTCGTCTGAACAAATCTAATTAGTCTTTGGTCCTGTCCCATGAGCAAACTATGTTGGCTTGCTTTCTCTATGGCATCAGTCAGAAACTCTCCTTCACTGGTCAGTTCCTCCTCTGGTATGAAATGAGATATCTGAGAACTTTGAGAACTTTTGGGAAAACAACAGGCAGAGGTCAGAGCAGAGTTCAAGGATTGAATGAGTCGCACTGAGGATTGTATGCAGGAGGAAAACGAGGCAAACCCACTGGGGCTTTGAGAATATACACACTGCATACTGCATGGAGGACGTACACATACATACACACGTTTACCTCATCTAAACTGGGACTTTCCATCGACTTATGCAGTTCTTAAAGTTACCATTAAAGCAAACCACAACAATCCAATCAATTCCCGATGTACAAAATCAAGTTCAATAGGAGTCCATGCAATTGTGAATTTCACGCAAGGGCGAAAGATTTTCCCAAGCATATTTCGTTATGTGAACAGGCCTTAAAATTAAAGTTATTATTCACAATCTATTTTAATTAATAGTTTTTTTTTTGACAAAATCTTTAAATGGACATTTTTCATATTTTTCAGCAATTTTGTCCTCAAAACAGCTAGGTCATAAATACACTTATTCACACAAGATTCATAACTACAGATTCATAAAAATGACACAGTATGTTGACATTTTCCAAAATACATTACCTGCCATAAAAAAGGAACTGGAACTGACCAGTGACCAGTGAAGGAGAGTTTCTGACTGATGCCATAGAGAAAGCAAGCCAACATAGTTAGCATGTATGCTAGCATGTCTACAGGGAAGCTATCTACCTAGCTGACTACAATGCCATTTAGTCACCGAACAACTTCTTTTTGTATAATCAGAGTTATTTAGACTTTAGACTGTATTTACCATTACAACTAAACAACGAGGAAGCAAAAGGAATAGGCAGTGCATTAAAATCACATAAAAAATATTTTGTGTAGTTTTTAACAAGTTAGTGGTTTTTAACAAAAGTAGTGGCATATATCCCTCATACACACATTCATGGCATATATACCAATATATATCAATAAAAACAACTTGACTTGAATATTTTAAATTTAAGTCATTATAATTCTTTCCAGCCCAAACGGGATTCTTTGTAAATTAGGTTTATTATAATAGATATATGCATTCACAATACTCTGCTTACTGACAGTAAAGTAGGCACATGACAGCTGGACATAGTGACGGACTGCACTCCTAATCCTGCGACACGGAATAGCCTTTTTGATAAACTGCAAACTAGCCTTTGATTTCCATAACACTGCTGTAAATTAGCTGTAGAGGGGAACAAGATCCAACATGCTGTCTGCAGCCCCTTTTCCACTTGTCTCCATCCACCACACCACCAGAACTGCACTCCCCAGTCGCCTGCTTTCATTTCCCCCTGACCATATGAATGAAAGACAGGAAATCTACCCTTGCAGTGATTACAGTGAAATTTGTACAATTCTGAAGAGGAAGTCTAAGCAGCAGTCTAACCAGCTCCTGCCAGGCGATCGGTTTTCAGAGCAGGCTCTGGCGTTATTATAACATAGTCCATCTCAGTTGTCAGACAAACACAGAATATTTGCTGTGATCGTACTTGTAAATGGTACTAAAGGATTAATAGACACTGGCAAATCATTGTCATTTAGGAATGAGATCACGTGAGTGTTTGAATCGAGACTGTGATTTTTTTAACGATTAATCATGCAGCTCTAAGTCAGGCCCACTGCATTCTGGGTGTACACAACAGGTATGTTGTTTCTTTAATATATAGAGGGTATGCATGTGACGTCACCATCAGCTGGAGTGACTGCGGTTACGCCCACTGAGTGGCAAAAAGACTGAGAGGCAGCATTGGTTTTCATCGTGAATGCCGCTAAAACACACTAGAGGTCTACACGGGTCCAAAAATTTGTACCCTAACCTGAAGAGACCCGTAACGTGCTACACGGAACCGACCGGGACCTGTCTATTATTTCAAAAGCTGGACCCGGACCTGTGCAGAGCCGAGAAATGCCAAAAAATTAGTACCCAGAACCGACCTGGACCCGTCTATTATTTGAAAGCTGGAACCGAACCCGGCGGGAAGACACAGACCCGACTGGACCCGATTGTCACATATTCCACAATAAACTGCTATTAACAAGTCAATAAACAAGTTTTTGTCTTAGGCTACCTATAGCCGTCGTCTCCCTTCCTGATTGTGATGCATTACAATCCTTGCTAAGAAAAAAGTTAAATCCATGTTATTCCTCTCTTGTAATTCCAAGCATGCTTAATTCACTCATCATTTCAGCTGTAAAAGTCCACTTTATGTCACGGTGACGGATGACAAATGCGACTTTGCAGATTTGCATAATAACTTTGACTGTTTGCCCTTTTGAACTAACAACGATTGCTCGTTCGGTGCCATGGCCGCTGACGTTAGCATTATTTATTTGCTATCATCTCTGTGCGCCGAATCTGACCACCAAAACTTTAAGATTAAATAAGACGGTTCATTCATATTATTTTTAAAGTCATTACAGTCACTGCGGAAGCTCCGGTTGCCATAGAAACATGACACGCTTGAGACTGCACATGCGCGCGTTAGCTGGAGCAACCTGAAATATGAGCTTTTTTATGCAATTTAAGCATCGTAGAAAACATTTATGTGACAATTCACCTGAGATTTTGTTGCTGATTTGAAATGAGCACACTATTACCGTGCGCTTGCATTAAATCTGCCCGCTTTGCTTCTAACGACTGAGAGAAAGAGAGAGATCGCTTGTGTTTTTTTTTCTTTCCTTTTTTTAAATCTTATTTCCCGGCTCACACTTTTCTTATCCTAATTTTACAAGTTGCAAGTTACAAAAAACACACAAGCCGTGCTGACCCGAACCCGTATGGGTCTCGGGTGCTCCGTGTAGACCTCTAAAACACACAAAACCAGGCCCAACACCAGGGGGGGGGGGGGGGCTTGTCCCACCAGAGAGACAGATGTGATAAAAGCGTGTAATTTTCTCACTCAAACCACTGCCGCCTGCTGTTTCTACTACTGATTGCTTTTAGAGGGAAAAGCTGGCCATAACTGCTGGTCTAAGATCTGTTTTCTTCGTAATAATAGCATATTATTAGCAAAAAAGAGTTGGCAAAAAATCCAGTGCGTATCTGTATTTGCACTCGTCAAATGAGTCGATTTCCAACATGTTGGAGACAGGCAATGGCACAACACACTTACACATAACGATGACCGGACAAAGAGTGCAGGGGAAGGAACAACTTAAGTAGCAACACAAACGAGGATGATAGATATACACACAGCTGACACATATAAACTAATAATGACGGTTACTACGGTGACAGACGAGTGGCGGGAGTCAGAACAAAGAAACACATGACGAATGAAAACAAACTGAAAGTCCATGATAACTAAGACAAACTGGACATAACTCTGACAGTAGTCAGTTTCACTGATTAATATAATGGAACTTCACGTTCATTGAATGAGTGACAGCTTTTAGTGATTATAAAGGGAGCGCTGCATACTGTCTAGGCGATATAAAAAAATTATTAATAGGCCTATAATCAGAATTTGAATAAAACTTTTGTTTTCCATTCTTGTGAAGCAGCCACATACACACTTCAATACATAGGCCAATCTGCATATAAATGCGTGATTTACTCTCGAAATTGTGATGACTGATAGTGATAAATATTTATGTATGTAATCGAATTTATGTATTGAAATCAGGCTCATATAAATGTCAAGAAAACACGATTTCTGGCTGCATGTCAATATCCATGGATCACTGGATCTTTGGTAAGTTGTAAGAAACACCATATCGAGTCCAACCTTTAGTTTAGGGCTGCACAATATATCAAAATTATCGAAATATCGCAAATGTACTTATCGCGATATGCATATCGCAACGGCACGCAAAATCTGAATGATTTTAATAGGCTACTTTAACAATGTGAAAAGTGTACGTTTTAGGTCGAAGCATATAGCAGAGAATAGACTAGGCACACGACTGTTACTTATGTGACTTGCTTGATGTTAAAAAGAGTTATTAAACGCAATAACTTGCGAAAAACAACTCCTTGCAGTCTCGCGCTGTCTGCTGTCTGACACACACACACCGAAACGTGCACACAAGCCACCTCTCTGAAAGCGTGTGATCCCTTCAGCTTTTTTTCGTGCCTTGTTACACACTCAAACTGTCAAATACACACACAGTTATGTCAAAATGGCTGTCTTGACGAGTATTCATGTAAACACAGTCGGTTATGCTTTAAGTGAACGATATCAGTTGGGGAAAGAAACCGAATGAGTGTCAATAGGATCCGTGCATTAGGTCTTAAAGTGACAGGTTGCTAATACAGTAAACCTGTCGCTGTCTGTCAAACAACAAGCTTTCTAGCTTTATTATGTATCAGTGTATATTTAATTCATGTGAAGACTACTGTTTTTAGTTCTTATTTTTAATAACAAAGATAAATTAAAAGAACAAAAATAATCGCCCACCCCTAGTTCAGGTGTCTTTGTTTACCTGGATGTTCTTAATGTTAAGTTTTAGGTTGATATAACTATGTTACCAAGTCAAGCAAAGAGTTTTTGGTATTTAAACATTGGCATTACATTTTTTGTTTGTTTACATTGATGTTAAAATTATATTGTCAGATTTGTGACATTAATTTTTGCTAAAACACTGCTGGTCACTTTGCTTTCTTTTCCCAGAAAGAATGTGAAACACATAAATGGTATCATTCTCAGTTTTTAAATAATTTTTTATATAATTTAAATAGATTTTACACACTTAAAAGCAATATCGTATCACATATCGCATTATTTAACAAGGTATTGCATATCGCATTTTTCTTCAATATCGCACAGACCTAGTTTAAACTGATAACCGTTTGTTTTACTCACGTTTTCCCCTATTAAATCCAGTCATGCAGCAGCTCTTCTGCCACTCAGTCCCAGCTGAGGGGGCGTGTTCTGGCGGAAAAGAGACGTCAATGCTCTATACCTTTCTATCTACCAGATCACATTCTCCCTATTATTTCTAAACTTGGTCCTAAGTAGATTTTCCCTTTTTTTATCTGTCTTTTGGTTTGACTCACAGTTCACAAGCAGCTCCAGATTGTTCTCATTTAGCATTGAAGATCTGACCCTTGACCCACACGGACTGCTCACTCTCCTCTCAGTCATTTTCTCTGCCTTTTACAACTCACAGCAGCTGCCTGGCCCTGGTATCCTCATGGGATTCATCTGGAGAGGTTAAAAGAAGAGGCAAGGTAAGAGACAGAGACGAAGGAAGGAAGAGTCATTGATTACAGCTTACAGAGAGTGAGTTTGAGAGACAAGAAGTTGAAGTTTGAAATTATGTATTCATTTTATCCTGAAGTGAGCATTCCTCCAAAATACACATAGTGTGTATTACAATTATATATTGTCATAATTCATAAATATTGATATTATATTATATGAAACAGTTATGTTTTGTTATTCACTGACTTTTAGTATGTTTTCATTAGTTTCCTGTTTCATCAGTTTTCCCACTTCTCATTAGTTTACATTGGTTTCAGCTGTGTTTAATTAATTAGTCTAATTTGTGCTCCTACTTAAATTGCACCCTCACATTCATTCTCTGTTCAGTCTCGATCATGTTTGGTGTCTTTTCTCTGCGCTGTATCGGATTATTGCCTGTTTGGATTAAACTTCATATTGATTATCGGTTTCTGAATCTTTGTCTGTCTGCTATGCACACGCGAATGTGATTATATTATATTAGTTTAGTTATATTAATATATTTATTTAAGTAATAAATACTGTAAAAAAAAAAACAGTAATATTGTGAAATATTATAATTTAAAATAACCTTTTTTTATATATATTTAAAAAAAATAAAAATAATTTACTGTATGTTTGTGGTGACAAAGCTGAATTTTCAGCAGCAATTTTGAGCTTTATATTTTTGTGGAGACTGTGAATTTTTTTTCAGGATTCTTTGATTAATAATAAGTTCAACAGAACAACCATTGTCTGAAATAGAAACCTGTTGTCTTTACTGACACTTTTGTTGGATTCATTTATTTCTTTATTTAAAAAAAAAATTGCCTGACCCCAAACTTTTGAATTATATTATATTATACAATATTATAGCCATGTTTTACATAATTTCTGCACTCTTATGAGACACAGTCAGACACAGTGGAGACCAAAAAGACGGAAAAGGAGCCGCACTCTCAGCAACACCTCATTTTGTCCCTTTTGAAGACCGGTAGACACTTTGGCGGAAATCTGATACATGGCAAAAACAACTATGAAGTCAGACTTTTATTTAAGGAGCTCGACTGCCGATCTCCGATATCCCAAGTGCTGCTGCGGGGCTGAGGGGAGGGAAAGGGGGTTCTGGGTGAGGTTTGCTCTGTTGTTTTCTGAACGGCTGCCAGGAAAAGTTTAATGGCTGTGGAATTTGGACAGGAAAATAGCAGGCTGGAAGTTTCAGAGGAAGCAGGGATTTGTGGCTCACGCAGCACCTCTGTTTGTGTTCTTATGGGTTGGCTCCACTTCGGCCACCTCTCTGCTCCGCTTCTAGCGAGGAAGAGCGTCAAGCGCTTTTCCACATATGAGTGTGGTGCCTCAGGAGAATACCTACCGGCGACTTGCAGGCCACGGCCTATAGACCTCCACCCCTTTTACGCACTCACACACCCACACACACACTGCTGGACAGTTCAGATATAGTGCTAAAACTCATACTCACAAGCTCTAATTGAAAACAATACAAGCGCCGTCTCAGTTCCAAAACACATGATGCTTTAACCTGTTCCTCCATTGTCTTCAGAGAATGTGACTTTTTTAAACTTGACCTTTGAACTCAAATTCCATGATGGGATGCAAAACAAATTACTTAAAAAACTTGAGACAAATCGAAATCATTTTACTCCAATATTTATTTAATCAAAAATGCATACAAGCTCCAAAAAATCCCCAAAAACATCTATAGTGGTTCGTTCTTTTTTGAGTTCAACCACAGTTATGTTTCCATACATGACCTCAAACATGGTTACTATGTGCTACCTTGAGTTTGTGGGCTAAAACAGTAGTTTTGCCAATGTAAGTCCACATTTGATATATTAATAATGCACTGATTTCAATGGGTATATCATATTGCTTCCATTTCTTCTTTCAATTCACATCAGCAATTGTCCCTAGACATTAAAACTCCGAATATTTTCACCATAAAATCTCACTCCTTGAAACGTGCACATCACCATGCTCCAGATGTTTCTTAGTCCGTTCTCAGTCCCCATGGGTAACGGCTCAAAGAGGAGCTGGTTATGAGGAAAGGGAAGCTTGTATCACTGAGATGATGTCTGCAGTCCCTGTCAACAGTAATCACCCCTGCTCCCTATCGCTCAGCTCACACCTCCACACATTCCCTCTCTGTCTCGCCACACAGGCCCAGGCTGAAGTGCTCTATCCAGCCTCGGCTTCACTATCCTACCAAGAACATTGATTTTCTGGAACATTTCCCCCTCTAATTTTTACAGTCTCTTATTCAGTGTTTGGATTAAAACTGGCAGTTGACGAGCAAATCAACACAGACTCACATATTCTAGACATTCTTTTCCCATCATTGTGTACCTCCACAGCCCCATCAGTAGGTTCAATGTCTTCAAGGGATAGTTCACCCCAAAAATTTAACTTTTGTCATTTAGCCTATTCACCCTCATGTTGTTCCAAACCTGTATGAGTTTCTTTCTTCTGTTAAACACAAAATAACATATTTTGAAGAATGCTGGGAACCAGACAGTTGACGGCACCCATTGATTGAGCCAATGGGTGCCGTCAACTGTTTAGTTACTAACATTTTTCAAAATGTCTTCTTTTGTGTTTAACAGAAGGTTTGGAACAACATGAGGGTGAGTAAATGACAAAAGTTCAATTTTGGGGGTGAACTATCCCTTGAACCTACTGATGGGGCTGTGTCAACATTGGTGTGAGTAAATGATGACAAAAAAATCTTCATTTTTGGGTGAACTATCCCATTCATCATCACCACCAAACCTGAAATGTGTTCTTTTTAACTCATATTATACTAGATATTATTCAGCATTAGATAATTAGAAAAAGATCTCTCTCTCTCTCTCTCTCTCTCTCTGTGTGTGTGTGTGATATAGAAGGTATGCACGTGACGTCACCATCAGCTGGAGTGACTGCGGTTACGCCCCACTGAGTGGCAAAAAGACTGAGAGGCATTGGTTTACAGCGTGAATGCCGCGAAAAACACACAAAACAAGGCCCGGCGACAGAGGGGGGATCGGGGGAGGCTTGGCCACGGACCCCACGGACATCCCTGTGCCCCCTCCGGACCGAGGGAGACGGACTTGATAATAGCGTGTAATTTTCTCATTAAACCACTGCCACCTGCTGCTGCTTCTGCTTCTGCTACTGATTGCTTTTAGGGGGAAAAGCTGCCCATAACTGCTGGTCTAGGGTCTGTTTTCTTCGTAATAATCGCATATTAGTGAAAAAGAGTAAGCAAAAGATCCAGTGCCTATCTGTCTTTGCGCTAGGCTCGTCAAATTATTCAATTTCCAACGTGTTTTCCCGTCGGTGAGTAATGTAGCCAATCACAGACATGTTTTATGATTTCTAAAACGCAATGGCCAATCACAGGTGTTAAAGTTTGAATCCACTCGCCGCTCGAGTTTTTGTCCAGTGCTGAGTTCTGCACGCGCGCAAATCCGTGTAGACGTTATGTAAATAAGAGATTCATTGTGTCGCCAGCTTCACTGATTAATATAACGCAACTGTGTGAGATCGCGTTCATTGAATGCGTGTCAGCTTTCAGTGATTATAAAGGGAGCACTGCACGCTGTCTAGGCGATATAAAAAAAATAATTAATAGGCCTATAATATATTCAGAATTTGAATAAAACTTTTGTTTTCCATTCTTGACAAGCGGCCACACGCTTCAATATAAAGACCCATATCCGCATATACATGCGGGATTCACTGTCGAAACTGATGCCTTACAGTGATAAATATCTATGTATGTATCGAAATCAGGCTCATATAAATGTCAATATCCATGGATCACTGGATCTTTGGTAAGTTGTAAGGAACACCATATCAAGACCAAACTTCAACTGATAATCGTTTGTTTTACTCACGTTTTCCCCTATAAAATCCAGTCATGCAGCAGCTCTTCTACTACTCATCCCCGGCTGAGGGGGCGTGTTCCAGAGGGAAAGTGGCGTCAATGCATACCCTCTATTAAAAACTATTTTTAACATTGATGACACTAAGAACTATCATATGTGTCACTGAAGACTGGAGTAATGACTGACAAATTACGGTTTATGGTTTTAATTAATTATGGTTTTTTTTTGTTTGTTTGTTGATTAATTACATGTAGCCTTGGTGAGCGAAAGGCACTTGTTTAAAACAAATGACAAACTTTTTAACAATAGTATAATTTATGTATAATAATTTCTATCATGACAACTAGATTTTTAGCATGGTAATGGACATGACAATGTTATTGTATTTGGTCTTTGCAGAATAGATCTGCTGCTGTTTATTATTGCTGCTGCTGCTAAGTTAATATATATAATATCTATAAATTATAATTTTATTTGTTTCATTCAGTTGTTTTGAATGAATGCCATTAGTTTGTTATCCGTAATATTTACAGATTGTGTATGATTATTGTAAGAAACAATAGTATTGTAAGACAAAAGAAATGTGGAAAAAAGTCAATATTACAGTAATTCACTTTTAAACAATTGATTGAAAAACAGACTCACAAAGTTGTAGAAATACAGAATCCTAATAAAATATAAAATTATATACAAATATAGAATTGTATTGCTTAGTTTAGTTTGATAATGGTTTGGCTTTTAAGCCATTAATTAAAAATACAGAAAAATGTAAACATTAAAAAGAAAGAAAATTACATTTAAACAGTGCTAATAGATAAAGCAGTCATTTCAAAATCAAAATCTTTTCAAGTATTCCCTGTATACCTGTTGGGAATCATTGCTATGGACAACATACGGCAAAAAAACTTGAACAACCCCACACAAGTGTTAAGGTGAGGCTGCCCAGCTCAACATTTGTTAATTATAGAGAAAGCACATTTGTGGGTCAAACTTTTGTTTGTTTTGAGTCCAGACTGCTCTTAATAGTGAGTGCAATTGGCCATGTGTAATGGTTTTGCGATCGCTCCCCTTCACATTTGGGTGAAAGAGGCTTGTAAAGGTCCGGTCATCAGTCAAACTCAATGATCAGCTCCAGTTTGGGAGGTGTGAGTTGAGACACTAAGGGCAGAAACATGAACAGACAGAGGAGGAAATGCTTATGGACAAATGGCCTAAATGTGAAGTGAGCAAGAAACACATAAAACCCTGGAGAAACACAGAGAGGGAACGGCCTTCGTAAAGCTCATACTGTCACTGCGGAAAGCCCTCTGATGAGTGGAGAGTACAACTTTTGACACCAGAGCAGTGTATAGGAAACAAACTTCTAGCACCCCTGTCCTTCCTAAACAAATAAACTAAAGCCTCATGTAATCAACAATTGAACAAGTGGATGTGATTCTCTGCAATTCGACTTCATTTATAATAATAAAGGAAAAGAAAAAAGAGGAATGGGAAAGTATATTTAAAAAAAAAAATTATTACTCTCTCTAAACAAAGGCCATACTAATAAAAAAAATTACAGGGTAAAAAAACAAAGTCCCAGTTCCAGCTGGAATGCTGTCTGGGGTTGGATCAAGTGGGGAAAGCAGTGGTTTTGTTCTCTGATATTGATCTACTTCACCAGTATGTCGAGACACAGAAATGCAGTAATCAGTCTTCCAGCTCAGTGCCAAATGAAAAGGGTACAATCTAGAATAGTCAAACATCAGCATTCAGTCACAGTGCTTCATCAAGTGACTGATTTAAAGAAACGGCTCATTTTAAAGGGACAGTTCACCAGAAAATGTCAATTCTGTCAGTATTTACCCTATTTCACCCTTGTGTCTTTCCAAACCTGTATGACTTACTGTCTTGTGTGGAACACACAAGAAGATTTTTTTGGTCCATACAATGAAAGTCAGTGGGGTAAAAACAACACTGGACCCCACTGATTTTCATTGTATGGGCTAAAAACAGACTTTTTGTTTTGTTTTGCGGGTGTGTTCCACAGAAATAAAGACATACAGGTTTGGAAGGTGGTTAAATAATGACAACACTTTAATTTTTATGTGAACTATCCCTTTAAAAATTATGTAAAAAGTGATTTGTGATTTCAGTTCCAACAAAGTTTCTGTACTCTCCTCCTGCTCTAGCCCTCATCGCTGTCCCCTGTGCGTGACGGGACCATCCCAAGAGAGAGCCAGGGGGTCTTGGGGAGTTGTGCGGGACAACCAGGGGATTTGGCAACCTGTAGCTGAGCTCCCAGGCAAGGCTGGGCTGGAATAACGTGGCCTGTTTGTTCAGCTGGTTTAGGGGAAAGAGGATGTGTTCAGGGCCTCATTAATCACGGGCGCTTCGGAAGAGATAAACAGCCAGGACCCAGTGGGGGTGCTGACGCTCCAGGTTAGCTAGAGCAGGGGAGAGTGGGGGTCTGTCCTCACCACAGGGGGGAACGTCTGAACACTTGCTGTAGAGTTGTTCGGGACAGCTTTGTGAGGCCTGAAAATATGTCTTATGAGCTATTTTAGACATGAAAAATTATCATATTTATTTTTATTATTTTAAATATACACTACTGTTCAAATGTTTGGGGTTGGTAAAATGTCTTGTTTTGAAAGAAGTCTCTTATGCTCAACAAGGCTGCATTTATTTTATCGAAACACATTAAGACAGTAATATTGTGAAATATTATTACAATAAAAAAAGTTTTATATAATTTTTTCCTGTGATAACTGCAAAACTGAATTTTCAGCATCATTACTCCAGTCTTCAGTGTCACATGATCCTTCAGAAATCATTCTAATATACTGATTTTGGTGCTCAAGAAACATTTCTTATTATCAATATTTTTGTTGAAACGGTGATGCATTTGTTTTCAGGATTCTTTTTGATGAATAGAAAGTTAAAAAGCATTTATTTGAAATAGAAATACTTTGTATCATTTTTACTGTCTCTTCCTATCAATTTAATGCATCCTTGTTGAATAAAATATTAATTTCTTTAAAAAAATCTTGCTACCAAAATTTTAAACAGTATAATGTCACACCATTACACATTAATTTACATATACATTTATGGAAGTTATTGTTTATTCTTACTGTTATCCTTTGATTAGTCTGTATTTTGTAACACTGGTTAGTTTTCTTATTTATTCTGATTTTTTTTAATGCAATATTTTTATTACAGTATTTAAGTGTAAGTTAATCCCCAAAAAGACACTTTTTAAAAGCATAACAATATCCGACTTAAAATGTACACCATCAACTTTTTAATATATTTTTTGACAAATGCCTAGAAGAAGCTGTTCATACATACAACACTGCAACCAAAATAAGCCAGAAAATGTCAAAAATGACCATAAAATGATAAAAAATGTGTAGCTGTTTAAAATGGTGTTATAAGTACTAAAATTATAATGATGTATACATTTACTTTATTCTTTATACAGTTGTCACCTACTTAGCATTTGTCTTAGGTAAAAGAGAAGTTTTTTATAAAACATTTTTTTTTACTTAAAGCTCATATGGATGGCAGAGAAACATTTAGATCTGAGGTAAACAAAAGCTAACAGACATCTGCACCTGTGACAACAAACAAGACAGAAAAACACAAGCGCTGACAGAATATGAATGATGAATATGGGAAAGGGTCATTTATCTGATGAATTTCAAGAATGAGAACTTTCGCTTCACGTGTTTCACTTATTTAGCTCATTTCAGTGATTTTTGTTTGATAGTCTTTCTTCAACATGTTTGGAAGTTTGCACAATGACTTTCACAGAACAAACACATTTTGAAGTCTTATTTGAATAGAGGAATGTTCCACAGACGCATCACCAAACAGGCAGAGGAAAAAATACAGAATCTGTCATCTACTGCAGCCGCCCAGCCAAACGGGTGTTATTCTACACTTCCAGATGTTCTCCTGTCTTCTTTTCTTTTCATCAACAGAAAATAAAATGCTGCTGAAATCCTGGTGCGGTCCAAAAAGACTGCCATTATTACCTGCCGACCTTGTGGGCTCCTCGCACGGCCCGTGTGGTTCACTACAGGCTGGCTTTCACTCATCTTCTTGTCCATATTTCACCAGGGATGGGGGGAGAGGAGGTGAGGAAGGGGGAAAAGAACAGAGGGCAAAGAACGAAAGAGATGGAGAGGGAGAAAATGAAAGCAAGAGGAGGAGATGAGAAGTGTAGGTGCATGCTGGGAGGAATGAAGCACAGAAATGAAATGTTTACATGGTCTAATGACTGATCTACAGGCCCGACAGGCGGTTTTAAATGTTTACAACCTGGTGAATGTGTTAAAGATATTAAATTTCCATGTTTAGGTCAGATTGGTTTTAATGTTTATACAGGATTTTTATGCAGTAAAGGTATATGTGAGTGTGTGTCTCTGTGTACATTCAGAGGTTAAAGTCTAATTGGTTTTGAAAAGATCTGGAAAGAGCAAGACATCACTGCTTTTCTATAGACTTCTCTTATTCACATGCAGGTACATATAAGTTGAGTTATGTGATGTAAGGAGATTCTTGTACTGGTTTCTCACATGCTTTCTCAAACACACATGCAGACTTTGAATATTTATGTTCATGAACAAATTATGCGTAAATTATAAATATTTTATTTGGATTATGACAAGGAGTTTCATGCGCAGTGAGCTATGCAGTACATGTTCCATCATATATGTCTATCTGCAATATATCGGTTAAATTATTAATTTCACAGTAAAAAAAAATGGAAATCATATTAATTTTCTTTTAGTAAAATATCACAAATATAGGGAATTAACTTAAAAAAAGAAAAACTTTTTTGTATTAATATGTCAGGTGTTTCTTTTTTCCTTCTTTCTTGAATCAAATTTTAACTTTTTCTTTTTTATTTGGTAATATTGTATTTTCCTTACATCACCAGTGTCACTTTTAATCCTGTTAGACTTGAAACCAGGACCCTAATGACATCATCCTCCAGAAAATGACATCATATTTGGTGGGAAAACAATTTTTTACTTTTTAACTGTACGTACATCCTGTTAATGTTCTTACACTGTGTAAATAATCAAGTTATGATTAATAAAGTTTAAGAATTTTGGCCAGAAAATAATGCTGACAGTTTGGTATACTATATTTAAGTATTTATACACTTTTTTTATATCTTAAATTACAACAAGAATATTCTTTTTGTGAGATATACTTACATTTCATGCTTGTTCTGCCATCTACTGGGGAATATATGTATATACCAGCAAAAGTAGGTACTAAAGTTTATTTTCTAGTTGACTGGATTAAAGAAAGAAGTTATTATTATATATACTTATTGGCTTTATTATATAATCACATTAATGCATATAGATATTTATAATTAATAAGCCTTAATGCGACAGTAGTAAGTGGAGTAGAGTACAATAAGTAATCCTGTTAACTGAAATATAAATTATCCATTTGCCCTTTAAGAATTTGGGCCTAATTCAATTTTTTTTTTTTTTTTTTTTGGTCTAATACAAACAATCCAAACATGTGTTGTGCCGAATTTCGACCCCCTGCCAAATTATTGTCCCCCTCGTTGATGTCACTACCTGATTGCCTAACCCCGCCCCTAACCCCTCCCCTAATCCTAACCCCTCCCCACACCTACTCCGACCTAAACCTACCAATACATGGGGGTAATAATCTGGCAGGGGGTCAGAATTCGGCACACCGGAACAAATTGTTCTCACAATGTCCACACGGTGGCGTCTCCTACCACAACTAGTGGATGGAAACCCAAAGGTCAGTGCACCCACATTAAAATGGTGTGAGATTACAGTGATCTCAGTGCTAACTGACTCAGTCTAAAAGGTGTAGTATTGCTTTTGTAGCAAAACAATGCACTATGATGCAATTAAGACAAGCACTTTCAGCTAATGAGAGGAACCTAAAGTAAGCTTTTCACACACCCCTCTAAATGCAAAGAAACTGATGTGTTTCTTTCGGTTTTATAACTATAGCTCAACTGTATAGCGGAAGACACAGAAAACCCACATAACTTATGTTTACCTCTGACAAACAGGCCTCTGGATTTATTTCATTGGATTCTGTTGCTGTGCGATAGAACCATAAACCTTATCGAGCACTTTTGCTGAATGACCCCATCTGTTCCTACTGACATCCACTGAAATATGAATGTAAAAGTGAGAAAGCTTGGGCCTGGAACGACGACGACGACGTGAGTACATAACTGTTTGTTTGCTCAATGACATAAGCCTATTTTGCCACCTTCGAGCATTACCGAGGCTGTATTGACTTTCACCATGGCAGTGGCAGGATGCTCAGTTATGGGTAACAGGAGATGCTCCAACTCCCAGATTGCCCAGAGCTGAATGCGACATGATAGTCTCAATGAAAGATGATGTGCCCAGCTATTCTGTTCAGTGCATGCAGGGGTAACAAAGCTGAGTTTAACATTGGAGCTTTGTCCCACATGAGTTGAACTAAACTGTAATATAAAAAACACACACACACAAATAAATCACGTGACTGAAAGATTTTGCAAGCGCATTTGTGAAGATAAAAAAAAAAAAAAAAAAAAAAAGATATCTGAGTGTCCCAAGAAACAGGGCTACCAGTTACAGTAGCAATACCTGAAGGTGAAATTAATCCTACCACATATATTCTCCCACGGACTGTGGTGCTCTACACAAACAGGTTCTCAAAAGGGTTTAAATAACAAGAGGCGACAGGACTTGTTTTGAATCTCCGGTGATTATGCAATAGCATGTGTAATTGAATAGCTAAAAATAAACGCAGCCGGTCAGACCCACCCATTCACACTAAAACATCTTTGGCACGAAGGTTAATGACATGACACTATTTTTATTTTTGTCTAGACCTATTAATTATTAGAAATGATACACCTTTTCTAGATTAAACATGTTTTTAATATCTAAATTAAACATTCTTTTTAATATTTTTTGGGGGGCATAGTCAATCATAATGTAGAACAAAGTCCCAATAAAAGAATGAAGGTCTTGTAAAGAAAATCAAACTAAGTAGTTTTAATATTAAACGTTTAATATTATTTTCTATAAAACATTACAATAACAAAATTTCTTTACTGCTATTAATATTTGAAAAAAGTTTTTAAAAAGTCATGTGGTGCAACCAATATGCAGAAACATTCAGAAAAAAAAACTAAAACAAAAATATTAGGGCTGTCAAACAATTAATCACAATTAATCGCATCCAAAATAAAAGTTTGTGTTCACATAATATGTGTGTGTACTGTGTATAATTATTATGTATATATAAATACACACACATGCATGTATATATTCAAGACAATTTTTTTTATATTTTTAATGATATAAAGATATATATATATATATATATATATATATATATACACTCACCTAAAGGATTATTAGGAACACCATACTAATACTGTGTTTGACCCCCTTTCGCCTTCAGAACTGCCTTAATTCTTTGTGGCATTGATTCAACAAGGTGCTGAAAGCATTCTTTAGAAATGTTGGCCCATAATGATAGGATAGCATCTTGCAGTTGATGGAGATTTGTGGGATGCACATCCAGGGCACGAAGCTCCCGTTCCACTACATCCCAAAGATGCTCTATTGGGTTGAGATCTGGTGACTGTGGGGGCCATTTTAGTACAGTGAACTCATTGTCATGTTCAAGAAACCAATTTGAAATGATTCGAGCTTTGTGACATGGTGCATTATCCTGCTGGAAGTAGCCATCAGAGGGTGGGTACATGGTGGTCATAAAGGGATGGACATGGTCAGAAACAATGCTCAGGTAGGCCGTGGCATTTAAACGACGCCCAATCAGCACTAAGGGGCCTAAAGTGTGCCAAGAAAACATCCCCCACACCATTACACCACCACCACCAGCCTGCACAGTGGTAACAAGGCATGATGGATCCATGTTCTCATTCTGTTTACGCCAAATTCTGACTCTACCATCTGAATGTCTCAACAGAAATCGAGACTCATCAGACCAGGCAACATTTTTCCAGTCTTCAACTGTCCAATTTTGGTGAGCTCGTGCAAATTGTAGCCTCTTTTTCCTATTTGTAGTGGAGATGAGTGGTACCCGGTGGGGTCTTCTGCTGTTGTAGCCCATCCGCCTCAAGGTTGTGCGTGTTGTGGCTTCACAAATGCTTTGCTGCATACCTCGGTTGTAACGAGTGGTTATTTCAGTCAAAGTTGCTCTTCTATCAGCTTGAATCAGTCGGCCCATTCTCCTCTGACCTCTAGCATCAACAAGGCATTTTCGCCCACAGGACTGCCGCATACTGGATGTTTTTCCCTTTTCACACCATTCTTTGTAAACTCTAGAAATGGTTGTGCGTGAAAATCCCAGTAACTGAGCAGATTGTGAAATACTCAGACCGGCCCGTCTGGCACCAACAACCATGCCACGCTCAAAATTGCTTAAATCACCTTTCTTTCCCATTCTGACATTCAGTTTGGAGTTCAGGAGATTGTCTTGACCAGGACCACACCCCTAAATGCATTGAAGCAACTGCCATGTGATTGGTTGATTAGATAATTGCATTAATGAGAAATTGAACAGGTGTTCCTAATAATCCTTTAGGTGAGTGTATATATATATATATATATATACAGCATATACATGCAAATATTTCTTAAATATATATACACATGTATGTGTGTGTATTCAAATATACATAGTAATTTTACACAGTACACACACATATATCATGTAAACACAAACTTTTATTTTGGATGTGATTAATCGTGATTAATTGTTTAACAGCCCTAAAAAATATAAAACAATAATTCAAAATGAATAAATAATAAAATAAATACAACAAAAAAAGCATAAAAGACCCCTGCAGACCCTCATGACTGTGGATCAAGGTCAATAAGTCTCTTAGAATGTTTTTTTTTTAAATTATTAATGTTAACATTAACATTATTTTAAAACTCCCTAAAAATGTAATGTTTAACTAAATTAATAAATAAATAAAATATCATTATCAAATAAAATAATACATTTTACCTTGACAAATTTATTTGAAAAAACTCTTGAAAACAGTATAAACATTTTTCAAAGCTAGATATATAAAACCAACATGAATACAATATGTATTTTGAACTATAGATTTTTTTATTTATTTCATAAAAAAAAATATATATATATATATATGTTTTTTTTAAACAAAGTGTATTGTATTCTGGGGTCCAGGTTTGCTTTAATGCCATCAGTAATCATTCGCTACTCAATGGTGAATGTGGCAGGTGCTGTGTGTGATATTCTATGGCTAAATACAGCAGACATCATATGCCCACTGCTATAACTCAACTGAATCATCACCTTCTGAACATCAGAAAGATCAAAGTTGGATGGCATATACTTTGTTCCTCATTTAACCCAAGATGAATTTGGTTCCTAGCTCTACAGAGGTCACAGGAAGGTATAACATCCGATACCATTCTTTGAAAATGTACACAGAGAAAACTAGTCGCTCCTTTTTACTCCATGTAATGAGATTCCCAGCTAATCAGTGACTTTCCTGCGTTATCTCAGCCATCAGGACACTGGGGAGGATGTGTAACCGAGACAAGGGCTGATGTCATGGCGTGATGGATAAGATGGAGGTTTTGAGGGAGGGTGATGGAGAACGTTTTGATGTTGTATACAACCCTATTCGATATGCAACGCTCAATTACAATCAGATTATTGTGAAATTGCATTGGGAAGTGGATGTACTTGAATATGAAGATAAAATATGGCCGTATGTTAGTGTGTGCGTCCGTCTTTCTGTGCGGGGGGTGATATCTGTAGAGTGAGGTTTCGGGAAGGTGAGAAAACATGATGGTGTGCACTCATCTAATGATCTAAATTGAAGTAGATGAGGTTTACTCACTCACTTTGAGTGGAGGTGTCTTTTACACTGAACTTCTGTGCAGCATGAATGGAAAAATGAGCTCATGCCTTCAAATACCACTGACTTCATTTACTGACATTAGACAGAGGTCTGAGATCCGTCACAGGCTACCTGCTGCACTCCTGGAACAGAGGGCAATGTTTATTTAATATAGCACTACACTTTAGCGATGCGATGCAATATACCCGATTTTGCTTTCATTAAGTAAACAACAGGACTAAATAAAATCATGTCAATTTGTGACCCTGGACCACAAAACCATAAGGGTAAATTTTTTGAAATTGAGATTTATGCATCATATGAATAAGCTTTCCACTGATGTATGGATAGGACAATATTTGGCCGTGATACAGCTATTTGAAAATTTGGAATCTGAGGGTGCAAAAAAATCGTCTCGGTTACGTATGTAACCCTCGTTCCCTGAAGGAGGGAACGGAGACGTACGTCGGAACTGACCGACGAATTGGGGATCATTTTCAGAGACCAATCTACTTCGAGTGTATAAAAACGAGCCAATAATGTTGGCATGCGGTCCACGCACCGCCCCGCAGCGCGGGTATAATTACGGAAGTTGAATACCGCATCCTCGCTTTTCCAACTGAGGAGCCGAAAAAGTGAGTCAGCCTTCAGCGGAAGCACAGCTCCTGTCTCCGTTCCCTCTTTCAGGGAATGAGGGTTACATACGTAACCGAGACGCTGAGTTAGGTAGACGGGACGCTGCAGAGCCACGTCCTCCAGGAGGAGAGGTGGAAACCCATAGGGACTAACCTGTCAGGGGAGTACCATATGGCGGTCTCCGGGGTGGGTCCAACCTGATCCCAGGGTGGAGAGAACACTGCCGGAGACGACAGAGCGAGCTCTGTCAAGGGAAAGACACGGGGCTAGCCGAATAGGGTAGCTGGTACCGTAGAGAATACACATATGGGGTTACCGTTAGGGAACCGCTACATATGGACCCAGCCTACACACACGTTCCACAAGCATACGGGTGCAGGCCTAGCGTCAGACGGCCGCAACGTCTGACACCGGAGGGGTAACGGAGGAGCTCACAGGGTTAGCCATTTCTGGGGAACACAACTGGAGACAATAGACGCACATATCCAGCCCAGCGGGCGGGAGTGCCGTTGCAAACCGACACAAGAGCGGGTACTTCGCGTTTACCGGCCGCTGGAGGTGAGTACACGGGAAGAAACCGGCTCTACACGGAGGCTATAGAATCTAGCGAACGTGTTTGGTGTTGCCCAGCCCGCAGCTCTACAAATATCTGTCAGCAAGGCGCCTTGAGCCAGCGCCCAGGAGGAGGCTACACTCCTAGTGGAGTGAGCTCGCACCCCGAACGGGCAAGGCACGTCTTGGGACTGGTAAGCCAAGACGATAGCATCCACTATCCAGTGGGCTAACCTCTGCTTGGAGACAGCCTTTCCCTTCTGCTGGCCTCCGTAACAGACGAAGAGCTGCTCTGAGGTCCTAAAGCTTTGAGTCCGGTCCACGTAAGCGCGAAGAGCGCGGATGGGACACAACAAAGCTAGGGCTGGGTCTGCCTCCTCCGAAGGCAGCGCTTGCAGGTTCACCACCTGGTCCCGGAAGGGAGTGGTGGGAACCTTGGGCACGTATCCGGGCCTTGGTCTCAGGATGACGTGAGAGTTGGCCGGCCCGAATTCTAGGCACGATTCGTTGACCGAGAGTGCATGCAGGTCCCCTACCCTCTTAATGGAGGCCAATGCAGTCAGGAGTACTGTCTTCATAGACAGGATTTTTAACTCTGCAGACTGCAAAGGCTCAAAGGGAGGGCCCTGAAGTGCTCTTAGCACCAGGGCTAAGTCCCAAGAGGGTACCGAGGTTGAACGAGGAGGATTTAGTCTCCTCGCACCTCTGAGGAACCTGACGATTAAGTCGTGCTTTCCCAAGGACTTACCTGCTACTACGTCGTGGTACGCTTGCGGCGACGTACACTTTGAGGGTGGAGGGAGACAGCCTTCGCTCCAACCCTTCTTGTAGGAAGGAAAGCACGACATTAACCGAACACCTTCGGCACTCAGTAAACGGAAACGCCCAGCCAACCAACAAAACAAAAGAGAGGTTGCAGCGGCCACTCACTGACTCGCGCCGTCACACCAGCACCCGGTAAGTGAGCGATCCTCTTCCAGACTCGATACAAAAACACTCTTCGCAGAAAAAACAGCTTGGTAGCAAACCGTTCGGCTCCGAAGTTGAAAGCGAGGATGCGGTATTCCACTTCCGTATTTATACCCGCGCTGCGGGGTGGTGCGAGGACCGCATGTCAACATTATTGGCTCGTTTTTATACACTCGAAGTAGATTGGTCTCTGAAAATGATCCCCAATTCGTCGGTCAGTTCCGACGTACGTCGAACGTGACCGACTGAAAGGGAACTAAATATTGAGAAAATCACCTTTAAAGTTGTCCAAATGAAGTCCTTAGCAAGGCATATTACTAATAATAATACATTTTTGATATATTTACGGAAGGACATTTACAAAATATCTTCATGGAACATGATCTTTACTTAATATCCTAATGATTTTTGGCATAAAAGAAATTCTGTCAGGACCACTATCGTCAAAGATGATTGACAATTAGCATATTTTGGATTGGCGGTATGGTTCTGTTCTGGACAAGAACTCCCTGCGCATCCATGCAGCCTAGCATGGATGAGAGCAGGAAGAGCAGCGATAAACCCCCAAGGGTAAACAGAAAAGAATCAACAATGTATTGCAGATATCATAAATTTCCATATTAAAATGTACAACATATTTCGGAAATTTAGTCTGATTCAAGGGGAATCAGAATGCCCAATCCTGACTGACGAGAGGAGAAGCTGGGGATGGAGGAGGGTAATTAGCTCTGGAGAAACACGATAGCCGCTGATAATACTGAAGGAGCTTATATATGTATGCTGTGATAGACATCGTATTCCTATAGGTAGACGTGATCAGCTGACAGTCAGCTGATGCGAACTTGACTAACTTGACCTGCCAGAACTAATGCTATACGCTTTATAATGGATCATTTTGACCCATTCAATGTATTGTTGGCTATTGCCACAAATATACCCATGCGACTTATGACTGGTTTTGTGGTCCAGGGTCACATTTGTGCTAAAAGAAAATGTACGTGGTTATTTTTAATTTATTATTATATATTGTTTAACTATTAAAGGTACACTATGTAACTTTTGGCCCTCTAGCGTTAAAAAAACAAAGCTGCATGCATTTTGCAGAAGAATGTTGTGCTTCTGCCCTGCATGACTCTGTAGATGAATATGGTTATCCTGCTGCTCATAAAATATTCACTACTAGGCTTAAGAGATATAACCAGTTTAAATGGAAAAGATCTCAAGCTGACTAGCTAAAGATGTTACTGTAGCTTTACCCATTAATAGAGTACTTCCTTAAGAATAAATTTCTAGCACAGCGCTACAACAACCCATAATAAAATTACCCTTCACAATAGATAATGCTTAGTCTCAGCCGCAGACGTCACACCCACGGACCGTTGGCTGAACGTCTGATGCATATGGCACACTTTTCTGTAAGCACTTCAGGAGTTTTGAAGTCGTCATCTGATTGGTTGAATTCTACAGGATGTTTGCGAGACTGTGTTGCATTCTTTAACGGTCCGCCTGGAAACAAATACCCTGATGTCAAACTCCCTCGTGGAAGAAGAACGCTGTCGTGTTTACAACTGTGACAATGAGCACTTACCAGGATCAACTAAACGCTGGATTTTCAAAAGTATGTGGAAATCGCAGCTCCATAGACCCTTTTCACATTTCCGGGTTTCTCAGAAGCGGAAGTTGTCATAGTTGGGTTAACTTTTATAGTGGTGAATGAGAGTATACATTAAATATATTTTTTGTGTCCCCATTTGATCAAATAGCAAAAGAATGGACGCTGTATTAGAAACACCCTCACAGCAACGGTAACTTGTTTTTTGTAATTTGATGCAAAAGTAATATAATACAAAGTATTAGTGTTATAAATATACATACATTTAGAAAAAATTTAAAATACAAAAAACTTTGCAGGATTTACGATAATGATGACCGTATAAATGTGTCATCAGTCTGTGAAAAGGGTCTATTGTTGCAGTAAACTTGCAAAACATTCTTGAATGAATAATTCATAGATGCACGCCTGTCTGTTATTGTAGGGACATCGACTTTACTTTTTTACGCCCCATAAACATGACGCGGAACAAAACAAACTGTGATTGATTGAGTTACATGTCAGTCAGATGTCCTCTGGGCGGACCTTAGCCAATGAAAGCTGCGATAGAGTCTAGACCTTCTGCTGTCAGTTTGAAGGTCTGGCTACGCGAGACTAGATAATGCTTTACAAAGAACTCTGTTAGAGAGCTACATATGGCAGTTTATCTGTTCAACAATA
Organism: Rhinogobio ventralis; assembly: GCA_039654625.1. Taxonomy (NCBI): domain Eukaryota; kingdom Metazoa; phylum Chordata; class Actinopteri; order Cypriniformes; family Gobionidae; genus Rhinogobio; species Rhinogobio ventralis. Next base: position 22,275,055 of record CM077212.1, read on the forward strand.
TACCGTACTCACCTGTTGAGTAATAAAATGGCATCTCCATGTTTTTTCAAATCCCTCAGTCCTCGCCATCTCCGAAAAGCCAGGCCAATGTTGATTCTTGTTTTATTACGAACTTTGTCGTGTTTTCCATATTGGTGATTTAGTAATGTATAAAACCATGCAAATCATTTAGCTAAATATTAGCCTGAATTGGTAAGCTAGCTAGTTTAATCCAAAATGCTAAATGCTGTGGGGTAAATTGAGCCAGCGTTTTAACTTACCCTACCATAAGGAACTGTGTTAAGTTAAATCTCTGAAGTATAAACTGGTATAATTTCAGTGTTACACAATGGGTTTAGTTGATCATTTTCTTAATAAATAGTTTATTTGATAGGAACGATGTACAAGTACACCAAATCCTTCTCTGATAATGACCAGAAGATGCTTAATCATATGTATATCTTTCCACCTGTAGTCCCTAATGACCCAACATGTTCAATATTGCAGAAAAACTACCACGCCAAGATCCTTTTGACTAAAATGTTTATTCGTTTTTATTCATTCATCTAATTCAGTTTTTATTTAATAACATTTTTACATAACAAACTCTGTTTAGTCTGTTTTTGGGAAGGTTGCAACTTTGGTGTTCAACATGTTTCAGAAATGCAAACAATTAAAGATATTGAAATTTCAACTCCATTTGGTTGGTTTTATGTTGTTTAAGTTAGCTTTAAGAAAAGAAATATGACTTGTTAAAGGAAAGTTGATACTGAAGGTGTTTTTAAAAGAGGTAAATTATCTTTACAATTTCACATTGGTTTGATTCAGATTCAATTAGATGGTCTGTTTACACCCAGATTTTGCAACTTACCCACTGACTCGGATCAACTTACCCCTAACCTAGGGTAAATTGAGCCACAGGAACACTTTTTTATAAGAAGCCATATTTGTATAAGGTATCTCAGGAGACAGGAAGTGAAGCTAATATTGGATTCGGACATGCCTCCCTACCTTAGAATGCATCCTTCGAATGCAGAATTTTGTTCAGGTGTGTTAAACTCTGCAGGACAGAGGGACTTCAGAACTGACGTTGTCCATCCCTGATTTAACTTATAATTATGTCATGTGTGCCTTTTGTTGATGACCTCATGCTTCTGGAAAATTTTGCAAATCATAATAATAAACATGTTTGGGAATGTACTGTGACGTTTTTGTTGCGGTTTAGTGTTTTAGGGCTTTTGGAAAAAATAAATCAAAAGAGCCTTTTCCTGGGGGGCCTTTTATCCTGTTGTACCCTTCTTGGTCAGTAGGCCTATTATATGCATTTTGAACAGCAATGATCAAATTCTTGATTAAATGAACCAGCTGGAGTTAATTTTAAGTACTTGATTGATTTAATCCTAAAATGTAACACTCTTTCCTGGCAAACACTGACCAGTCACCTGTTTCTGCAGTGAATGTGAGCCATCACACCATGTGGATACATTTCATTACAGAGGACTGAAAGAAATATAGAGGCTTTTTTAGCCTTGAATGCTTCCTATAAACAAATGCCACTGTACTAGAGCACAGGTCCCACATGCCAGACATGCAGAATCCCAGCTGCCTTTCATAACCAGAGCTCAATGCAAGCCTGCGTTTAACATAGTAAAATGTTCACACCATTCTTCACATGCATGTCCTTTGTCGTGATTGACAAGGTTTGGAGAAAGTTAATGCCTGCTACTTAAAACAAGTACACATTGGATTAGGAAACTATACACAAGTATCTTTAGGACTCATCAACAACAGTGCTGAAAAGGTTGACGGTTTTGGTCTTCCTTTACATATATGAACATAAATGCAAAATGCTATAAAATATAGATCATAAAACAGAATCAATAATCAAAAATCAAAAACATATTTTCTCAGCTGTAAGAGGGTGTCAAGTTATGCATCTGTGGTCAAGCTGAATGTTATCAGGCAACACAAAACCGGATAAGCCTAAACTAAACACTCAAACCTTTTTGTTTGCACTCCCAAATGGGCTTGTGTTCATTTAGAGGAAAATCTGGAGACATTGTTTATATTGCTCTGTTTGTACGAAGGCAGACTAATTACAACTCAAAATCTAACTGACTTTACAGTAATCCCTTCAGAAAACTCAATCTGGATGGGAATTGCTATTCAGTGATTACAAACAGAGCCAAAACTCCTGCGACCCACTGTTTTGTGCACACTTAACAGCTTATATTCACAGTCTACCACATGTAGCTCAGAGCATCATTTATTCCTTTACACACTCATACACACTTACATATTTTAACTTGGTGACTGCACATGGCAGATTAAAATAAACTGTAACACTAATTTATAGATAAAAGATAAAATACAGATAAAAGAGCCTGTCTGTTTTTACTCGCATTAGCATTAGCTGACATAATCTGATTTATTTTTGCATTATTTGAGCTAAATATGCACACTTTATGACACCACTGTTGTCTGGTTTTATGCTCGATTTGAAATATGTTGTTTGAACATAATTTCAATCAAAAGTTTTGGAGATTTCAATCGTTGCCTATTATATACAAGCTGTACTACATGACTGAATATATCTGCCTGGAGGCATTACAAAATGGCCGCCAGTGCCAAGTGAGCAGTGGTTCACAACCAGGGAGCCTCAGAAAACTTCCAAGGAGGCCTCAAAATAACTTAAATTATTTAAAATAAGTCAAAACAAATAATACAAAAAATTTGTTTTTAATTTATACCCTTTTGAAGAAACAGGGTTTCCATTGCTTTGGAAAACCTAGATATATGAGGTAGTCTTATTTTAAAGTGTGATTTCTAGACCTGGAAAAGTCATATATTTTCCATCACTTAATCAATTCCATCAATGTCAATAAAAAAAAAATCCACATAACTCCATGGGCTTCTTTCTAATGAATATGCTTCTTTGTTTTAAGTTATGCCAGTTGCTAAAATATTTTTGTTTAGAAATGGAGTAAAATATATTTCACAGTATATAATGTAATAGTATATCACAAATAACTGGAAAAGTCAGGGTCTTTGAATATTGTTGTTGACAATATGGGGTTTAAGAGTCAAAAAGGTTGAGACCCACTGCCTCAAAAGGGACTTTGACAATATAACAGACATATAAAATATTGGATTCTTTGCATGTTGTATTTTTAACACAGGAACTTTGAGTTGCTTCAGCATTGCAGTTTTCAACTTCGATATCGCTCTTCCCAATGACTCCTTCTGTGGCCCAGACACAAGTGTATTACTATAGCTGATGTACATGTGATTTTGTTTTGTCCTTAAATTAGCATGGAAATGGCCTGGAAAATGGGCTATAAATGGAAATGTCAGCTAGTTGGCTGAACCAACAATTGAGCATGTAAACAAAAGCTGCATTGTCAGAGACGCTAACAACACTCCTCTGTGTCTTCACGCTGCCCCGATCCCACCAGATTTAGAAGACACACACAAAAAAAAAACGGTCTTCTCCATGGACTCCTGATGTGCTGCTGGCAGCCAGAGAAAAGCTGTCAGAGGGAATAAGAGGGAAAGGTCATTGTGTCTGATGTATATATTCAGCTGGGCTAGTGCAGCTGTGCGGGCATCAGAAAGATCTCGCTGGAGGACAGGCCTATTGTGCCAGTCTGATTGATCCTCTATGGCACAGAGCTTACGGAGAGACCCTGACTTTAACAGGGACAGGGCCTGTTGACAAACAAGCAGGCCTCTGTCTGAAGCAGGAGATTGAGGCTGCAGGTGCTTGGGCCATGCTTGGATTGAGGCGGGTATGCCTGCTCAGATGCCAGCGGAGGCATTTCCTGCCTAGTCTGACATAGTCAGGCATCCTGGCAACGGCCAAACACCAAGCAGGAATGAATAAAAGGCGAGGACTGGTATCGAAGCCACATAAATGCCCATCAGAATTACAAAACTTAGACAGAGGCACACTTAAAAACATCCACACAGTGATTCAGCTGTACAATTTTTTAAAATAAAGGTTCTTTATTGGCATTGATAGTTCCATGAAGAACCTTGGAACCTTTCCATTGCACAAAAGGTTCTTTATAGTGGAAAGTTCTTTAGGTTACTGAAATGTTCTTCAAAATAAGAAAAATGCTTATCTTAAGAACTTGTTCACTGAATGGCTCTTTGGGGAACCCAAAATAGTTCGAAAAGCCACCTTTTGGAACCTTCTTTAGGTTATTAATATGTTCTTCAAGCTAAGAAAAAATGGTTCTTTTAAGGAATGCATGGTTCTTTGGAGAAGGTTTCTTCTATGGCATCGCTCCGAAAACCCCTTTTTTTTAAGAGTGCAGAAGACAAACAGCTACAAATAGGCATGGTCACCGGCTGCATCTTATTTTATACTATCCCACAGAGTTGAGTATTCCACAGGGGTTAGAAAGAAATCATTTAATGTGAGCTGGTGCAGAGCAGCAGGCATAGACAGTGTGACACAATGACCTGGTGCCAGAGAGTGTAAATCTGGCACAGCGTCTGCCATCACACCACACTATGATTTACAACAGACCGCAGAGCAACAGACAGGCTGATCTGCTCCTTTACTCCTCTATGCTAGCATTTATATCTGCTACTTCTGTAAATAAATGAATGTTTCAAGACTCTAACCCAAATGTGGATAAGGTGAACAAAAATAAAAATATATAGTGAAATATAAACATGCATGGTTTAAAATCAGCTAAACCTGTTTGAAGGAAATCAGAGGACGTGCACACAGGCGCCTTGGTTTCTGCTGTACAGGATACAAGGGAGCCTGGCTCCAAATTTGGCAACGTGGCATAAAAAGGATGTCAGATAAGTAAGCGGCCAGCTCGTATATGGGGCGTATTTTTAGTAGAGGATTTAAGAAAAAGTTTGTCCCCCGCCCTTGCCCGCATGCCCTGTTCCCGAGTTTCACACGGCACTGTTTGCACTGGGAATCTCCTTCCAGTTGACATGGCCCAGCCCGGTGAGCTGCCCTTCCTCACACCCTCAGTGCACTGTAAACATCCCAGGGTCAGCACCTTACCAAGCGCCTGCCTATGCACACACTTAACTTCCTGTTTACTCTAAATGCTACAAGCCCCACTGGACATGCCATATTATTGTCTATGGTGTGGAAAGGGGGATTTTGTCTCATACACTGTCTATTTATTTATATAGAGAGAGTTTTATATGATATATTATTTTATATATAAGACAGGTCAAGAGAAAAGATAAATATTTGGCAGGAAAAATGTGAGCATACGTTTCATGGTTTGAACACATGGCTCAGTCCTGGCAAGGGAGATAATGGAAATCCCAACAGGGGGTCAAAGTACAGAGTGCACGCCAAGGCTTCACATTATTTAATGTTGTTTTGATGTTTTATTGCTTAAATGTATTATTCATATTTATTTACTTATTTTCATGTTTCATGAAAAGTTTTTACAATTTATTTAAGCAATAATAATAATAAAATAATTTAAAAACCTTACCATGATTACCGAAATTGACAATTCTTGCTTTTATGGAATGTTGGAGTAGGCTATTTATTATAAATGATTTATGCACAGCATTATTATTATTATTGTTATTATTATTAATTAATATACCTTCGTAATTTTTAATCAAAATAACCTCCCCTCCCTCTTGCAATGACATCTGTTCTGATCTGATGACGTGTTTTCTGATGGAAGGCGGGACAACCTGTCACTCACATGAGATCACAGCAATAGCAATATACAACAATCCAATCAATTCCCGATGGACAAAATGAAGTCCCGCCCTTTTTTTTCTGGTTCGTGAAGCCGTTTCACTCTGTTAGGCCTACGTCACAATTGGGATTGGGAAGAAAAGACTATCTCAACTTCCGTTTCATGCCGACTAATGGGTTTTTATATTTTGTGGACAACATGAATAGCTTTTCAATAAACACAGTAACAGCCCCTGAAAGAGCATAATAAAAATCTAAATTAATAATAAAAAATTACTTTTTTATGTGCATGCTATATGTTTAGTTATCCTCACAAAGCAGTGTTTTGACTATTAGACTTAAGTTACAAGTTACCTTCTGGAAATCTACTTTTAATCAAAGATATACATATATGAGTAAACACTGCCCTGACACAAAGTTGAAAAAGAATGGAGGGCTTGTTCTTCGATGGGGTGGAGTGTTTGTGTGTGCTAAGGAACAACCGTCCTTGGCTCCTTATATTTCTCATTCATCTCTAACATCACATGGATGAATGGCACTAACTGAAAACACACACTAGAACTAGGTTCTGTGACCAGCAGTTCAGGTTCAGAGAGCTGCCTTACACACAGCCAGAAAAAGACAAAGGCGGCTGTAAGTGATATATTAGTCATAAACCACACGCCAATGAATTTACTATGTAAAAAAAAAAAACTCTTTGTGTTAGATATAGGTATGTTAATATTATGTAGGTATTAAATGTGCTATTTTATTTCTGTTTATGCTATTCTTTTACAAACATACACATAAAATACCTAACACACACACACACACACGTATGGTTCACTATTTTTGTGGGCACTCTCCATAGACGTAATGGTTTTTATACAAACTGTATATTCTATCCCCTTACACTACCCCATACCCTTAAACCTACGCATCACTGAAAACTTTCTGCATATTTACATTTTATAAAGCTAATTTTGAAGCTTGTTTCCTCATGGGGACCTCAATTAAGGTGACACTAGTCCCCATGAGTCAGTGTGCATTCAGGTTGAAGTCCCCACCGGGATAGAAAAACATGAACACACACAATATAACACATAAGTGTAACACTCTTGTATAAGTAGTTTTTTTTTTTGTTTTTTTGCCAGTTTTATATTACTAACACTGTAGTAATTATAGTTCTCCAGAATCACCACACACACTGATGTTCCAAAATGTCCGCGCACAGCGCATGAAATGGCCAAACGAGTACTGTAAGTAACTTCAAAAGTTTAATGTATTAGAGAACGTCATTGTTTTGCGCAGGTAATTCTGTTTTATAATGGAAAGTATGTGTCGCTGTTTGTGCATTTCGCTGCCAGACTGTAGCTACACTCATTTATACACTTCTGAGATTGCAACCATCCACTGCTGTCCCGAGCCCAGCAGCCACCACGTGATGTTTTCGCAAGCTGTATCTGTTGTTAATAGAGCAAACGCTGAAAACAACCATAAAAACATTCCTGCTGGGGCAAGTTTTTATGAATGGCATTTTTCCTTCCTCGACTTTCCCCTTTTTTTGTGAATGAAAAACAACTGGAAACGTACTAGGGAAAACCCTTGGGATTCACAAGCGCCGATTGGCTAAAACAATGCAAGCCCCGCCTCCTGTTGTTAAACGTCGAAACTGATTGGTTGGAATGTGCAGAGAGGTTTCATTCATAAGGAAGGACAAAGAAAAGAAATTTGAGCTCTTGAAAGAGAAAATCCACCAATCAAAATCCTTCAGACTAAGCGAACATCCGACAGCAAGAAAATCAAGTTAAAGCCAGCAGTATGATTTAGGAAAAGTGTTTATTTTCGTCTTTAATCAACGCACTGTGGCCACACATACACTGTATATCCCACTAAAATTAAAAAGTAGTTTTATTGCTGCCTTTACAATTTAAAACTCACTATCTTGCAGAGAAAATTGCGTTAGAAATAACAGAAATTATAATGGCAAGCTAAATTAATTCAAACAAATACGTTTTACAGTCAACACATAAATCTATATAGATAATATAAAACAATATATTCTTTATTTTCGTCGTTTCTATCCTTTTAGGCCAATGGCAAAGAATAACTCTTACACTATACCAGCATAAACGTGGCATATACATCTGTTAGTTGTCAGATTATCCGTGTAAAATGTTTTTACCCCACAAAATCCATTGCAAACTCTTTAGACAATAGCGTCTTGCCTCAAATGAAGCAAAGAGCAGGTCTCGAGCTGTCCAAACTGTGATTTAGCAGAGACCAGTGTGTGTTTATACGCACGCTGGTGGTTTTTTTGTGAATGGAGCTCATTACGTATGCAGCCTTCTCGCGCTCCATTCACAAACTGCTGCTGCTGCTGCTGCCTCTGTCCGTCTTCCTTCCCCTCTCAGTCTGCGTGGATCTCATTAAAACACAGTCTAAATGACCACAAACGGTTAAGGCATGGATTGTAAGATGGATGGATATCTGGACCAGCAAGTGCCTTATACTTTAGCTAATGTGAGTATGGCTTTATTCACTTCAAAGCTTCGTTGCGCTTCACGCGGCGATGTTGTGCTGTTTCTCTGTCGTCGTTGCATGTGATTTGTTTTAAGCAAGCGCTGTTGCGTTGAAAACTGCTTTCAGTTTGGGCTGAAACAAAGTACCTACTACATATTCTATTTCTCCATATGTTGTACATTGTGCTCAAAAGGTAAAGTTTAATCCTTTCAGCAAAAGCTTTTCTCAACATTGAATCTTACTTGAAAGGAAATCACAACTTCCCTTTTCAGGATGCTTGAATTCTCAGTATTTTCTAATGTACTGATTTAATGCACTAAATTAAGTTTTGATGTTGAATGGGCATCATCCTAAACTATCCTATGACAAAAAAAGTATTTAGTCTTGACAGTATCCTTGTCAAAAAGCGTTGTAACAATCATCACTTTTACTGTTTCTTTTAAAAATGTCTAGTTCTCTATAGTAGGTTTAAAGGAAATATCCATCTTTTTCATTATGAAGTTATACTCTTCTTCACAGTGTGTATGTATTTTTTCACTTACATAATGTTGTTTCTGTTTTGTAGAGGTCGCAAGGAAATGGGCCCCTAAATAGACTGTTGATGGCGACGAAAAGGAAATACATGGACACCGAATTACCCCCTCAGGAATCTGAAGGTAAAGTAGCAAGCAAGTTTAATAATTGGATATTGTTTTATCTACACTGGCTCAATAGTCATGACAGTGACAGTAAAAAGGCAGATTTGACAAGTGAATGAGTTAATTCATCAAAAAAATTCTTATAATTAGATAAACAAATACATACAAAATGTAAATATATAGCTCATATGAAAGAATAGATCAGCATGGTAATGATTTTGGTTTCTTTTTTAGATCTCTTTCAGGATTTAAGCCAACTTCAGGAGACATGGCTCACCGAAGGTATGTGCCTATTCTAAGCATGTATTGTCTGTCTATATTGCAATAAATATGTCCCTCTAGTGGCAATAAACTAGGAAATGTCACATGAGGACATGCTATAGCAAGTGCACACTTCTCAGAGTTTTACAAAAAAAAAAACACAAAACCAACAGAAAGACTATTCAGAATGGGGTGGCTTATTTGCCCAAATAAGGCAGGACAGCATTTACAAATTCATGTTTTCAGTTTAGAAAAAAATATCTTTTTGATAGGCATGATATAGTATTTAATCATAGATTTTTATCGCCATGTCAACATAATAGTTGCAAATGTGTTGCTTTTGTTAAGTGTACAAAAATGCCTTGATTGCACAATGCCGCTGGTTACATTTTATCGAAAAATCCTGACAAAGGCTCTTAAAGCCAGTACATCCAGGCAAAGCAAACAAACAGCATCAAAGCTAGACAGTCAGGAGGCAAATAGTTGAAATGAACCCTGCCAGAAACAATTTACTGTGTACATGTCAGAGTGTGGAGAACACAAAGGCTGCTCTCAATGAGACCGGGTGGCTGGAACCCTGCTGTTTTGAATGAATTATACATCTGTCCCATAGCAGAAAACCCTCATATGTATTTTAGGAGAATAATTAAGAGGTGAAATGAATGCAATTTTAAAAATAAAATGATAAACAATGATTTTGCACACATTTAGCTTATATTAGTGAGACTGTTAATGCATGCATGCATATATATATATATATATATATATATATATATATATATATATATATAACATCTCCCTTGTTCATTCCTTGGATCTTTTATCTCGTTTTTGCCATATGCCATCTCATATATGAAGGATTTTTATTACAATTTACAATTTACAATTTTTTTTATTACTAGGACATTTACATTTAGTTTGAGTTCTCAATATACTGTGTCATCCTCAGAGCAGAACTAGCTGCTATTATTATGCAGGGTCAAACTGCGAACTTCACACATCAGTCAGGAGACAGAGAGGAGGCAATGATCATAAACTAGAAACAATAGAGAATCATCCCTGACTCCACAAAGTACACTGAAATTTAACAGATGAAGCACAATCGCTTGTTGTATCCCTCAGTTGTAAGTCGCTTTGGATCGTTTAGCGTAACACTTTAGCTGCAATGAAGTTTGAACAAAATGATTTTAGTGTTTTGAGAGAACAGAGCAAATAAACTTTATTGGTCACACACACTTGCTTTTTAAAAGCAGCCCCATTTTTTTTTGCTGGCCATGAACTTTTTTTCTTTCTTCTGGTTGGAGGGAAAGGCTCATAATCAGGTGCTTATGATGAGTAATTCATCATATTGTTAAAACAAACACTGCTGCAGGGATTTTGCACTTAAAAGAGTAAGATAAGACATTGAAGGAAGCCAAAAGTTGTTAATAGAAAAGCTTGTCCAGTCATGTGAGTATTCTTTACATTTTAAGACAGACTGCCTGGCTCCTCCCAGGATCTGCCGAACCAAAAAAAAGTCATTCAGGTTCCCTCAAAGAAAAAGGAAACATGTCTCCATGCTTGCACAGACAAACTTTGGTCTTGTGCTGACTTGCATTTCAAAGCCCTTGACAAGATGTTCCTGGAAGCTCACTGACTTGAAACACACACACAGACCCACACACACACACAGACACTCCCACAGATATACACAGACACATAGTCTGATGTGATCACGTATGCTTTCGCGTACACACACACACACACACACACACACACACACACAAACACACGACTAACTACTGAGAGAAATCGGGTTGGTTTCAATTAAAGAGCTTGAGGGACTCACAATAAACTGATATTTTTTTTTATCTGTTTAAAAATTGTGTGTGTTCCTTTTCAAAAAAAGTTAAAACATGTCTAAATGATTTATTGCTTGATCTGGTGGGCCAAATATTGGCTTCAGCTTTGTCTCATAAAAACAGCCTTACTAATCTTCCTCGGGGCAGAAAAGAAGAAAACTTAAATGGCTCTAATATAATTACAGTATAGCAACAGGATAAGAGCAGCATCTATGAAATTAATGTAATTTCTATGAGCATGCTCAAAGGGGCATCAGTACTGTTTCCGTCACACAGGAAGTGCCAGATTAATGTTAAAGAGATGGATTTAAATCTCCCATCGTTCTGTTTTTTTTTTTTTTTGTGTTTATGGTCGGCTGGCTGAAAGGAGAGAGGAAATAGGTCCAAGAAAAAAGAAGAATGTTGAAGTTTTAAGCATCAGTTTCATACTACATGACTAAGAGCTATTGCATGTCAGGAATAAAAAAGAACAGTGGACAAAAGAAGAACTTATGTTTTGTTTGCTCGTGCCTTTTATTGAGCCATAAAACACACTGAAAATGTTTATAATAATTTTTTTTGGCAGTACATTTATCTATTATTATTATTTAAAAAAAAAAAAAAATTAAACACCAGTTTAAAGGCAAATATTTTGTGGTGCTTATAGGGTGTAAAAAATCACACCAAGGACGATAATGATAAAGATATAGTTCTAAAAAATTTTTCAAAATATAAAACAACAGCAGAGTCTACACCACAACTATAAAAAAGAAGAGCAATATGACTATGACAGGAAATTCAAGGCCATTATCTATGGAAGCTTGTTTCCACCACAGAATAAAAAAATGTAAAAGGTAATTGCGGCTTTTTATCTCACAATTTTTTTCTATTAACTCTATTAACTTCTTTTTTTAAAGTTGCAGTTACATGTTATAAAGTCAGAATTGCGAGATATAAACTCGAAATTGTGAGAAAAAAAGTCAGAATTGTGGGAAAAAATTACGCAATTCTGACTTTATATCACGCAATTCTGACTTTATATCTCGCAATTCTGACTTTATATTTCGCAATTCTGACTTTATAACTCGCAATTCTGACTTTATAACTCGCAATTCTGACTTTATATCACGCAATTCTGACTTTATATCTCGCAATTCTGACTTTATATTTCGCAATTCTGACTTTATATCATGCAATTCTGACTTTATATCTCGCAATTCTGACTTTATATCTCGCAATTCTGACTTTATATCTCGCAATTCTGACTTTATATCTCGCAATTCTGACTTTATATTTCGCAATTCTGACTTTATATCATGCAATTCTGACTTTATATCTCGCAATTCTGACTTTATATCATGCAATTCTGACTTTATATCACGCAATTCTGACTTTATATCATGCAATTCTGACTTTATATCATGCAATTCTGACTTTATATCACGCAATTCTGACTTTATATCATGCAATTCTGACTTTATATCACGCAATTCTGACTTTATATCTCGCAATTCTGACTTTATATCACGCAATTCTGACTTTATATCATGCAATTCTGACTTTATATCACGCAATTCTGACTTTATATCATGCAATTCTGACTTTATATCTCGCAATTCTGACTTTATATCTCGCAATTCTGACTTTATATCTCGCAATTCTGACTTTATATTTCGCAATTCTGACTTTATATCATGCAATTCTGACTTTATATCTCGCAATTCTGACTTTATATCTCGCAATTCTGACTTTATATCTCGCAATTCTGACTTTATATCATGCAATTCTGACTTTATATCTCGCAATTCTGACTTTATAACTCGCAATTCTGACTTTATAACTCGCAATTCTGACTTTATATCACGCAATTCTGACTTTATATCTCGCAATTCTGACTTTATATCTCGCAATTCTGACTTTATATCACGCAATTCTGACTTTATATCATGCAATTCTGACTTTATATCTCGCAATTCTGACTTTATATCTCGCAATTCTGACTTTATATCTCGCAATTCTGACTTTATATTTCGCAATTCTGACTTTATATCATGCAATTCTGACTTTATATCTCGCAATTCTGACTTTATAACTCGCAATTCTGACTTTATATTTCGCAATTCTGACTTTATATCTCGCAATTCTGACTTTATATCTCGCAATTCTGACTTTATAACTCGCAATTCTGACTTTATATCACGCAATTCTGACTTTATATCTCGCAATTCTGACTTTATATCTCGCAATTCTGACTTTATATCTCGCAATTCTGACTTTATATCTCGCTATTCTGACTTTATATCATGCAATTCTGACTTTATATCACGCAATTCTGACTTTATATCTCGCAATTCTGACTTTATATTTCGTAATTCTGACTTTATATCTCGCAATTCTGACTTTATATCACGCAATTCTGACTTTATATCACGCAATTCTGACTTTATATCTCGCAATTCTGACTTTATATCACGCAATTCTGACTTTATATCTCGCAATTCTGACTTTATATCTCGCAATTCTGACTTTATATCACGCAATTCTGACTTTATATCACGCAATTCTGACTTTATATCTCGCAATTCTGACTTTATGTCATGCTATTCTGACTTTATATCTCGCAATTCTGACTTTATATCTCGCAATTCTGACTTTATATCTCGCAATTCTGACTTTATATCTCGCAATTCTGACTTTATATCTCGCAATTCTGACTTTATATCTCGCAATTCTGACTTTATAACTCGCAATTCTGACTTTATATCTCGCAATTCTGACTTTTTATCTCGCAATTCTGACTTTATATCACGCAATTCTGACTTTATATCTCGCAATTCTGACTTTATATCTCGCAATTCTGACTTTATATCTCGCAATTCTGACTTTATATCTCGCAATTCTGACTTTATATCTCGCAATTCTGACTTTATATCTCGCAATTCTGACTTTATAACTCGCAATTCTGACTTTATATCTCGCAATTCTGACTTTATATCACGCAATTCTGACTTTATATCTCGCAATTCTGACTTTATATCACGCAATTCTGACTTTATATCTCGCAATTCTGACTTTATATCTCGCAATTCTGACTTTTTATCTCGCAATTCTGACTTTATATCACGCAATTCTGACTTTATATCTCGCAATTCTGACTTTATATCTCGCAATTCTGACTTTATATCTCGCAATTCTGACTTTATATCTCGCAATTGTGCGTTTATTTCTCACAATTGTGAGATAAAAATTCGCAATTATCTTTTAAAATGTTTTATTCTGTGGCGGAAACAAGCTTTCATAATTATCACATGCATCAATATGTATAAATTTGAGATGCTTTATTCAAGGACAACTCAATGTGGCTACTTTTATTTATTAGCATAATAACAGTTACTTGTCGAGCCTTTTCCCCAACTGTATTGAGTAGCAGTCCTTGGAGCTATATTCCATTATTGAACCAGTCTGCAAACTCACAAATCCACAAAAAGTAGAGTCAGCAAAACCACATATTATTATTAATACCCTTTATGGGACATTATTGATTGTTACTGTACATTATTATGCAATCGGTATACAAGACATATCCATAGCTTTTGTTTGTGTCTGTAGATTTCACCCAGCACAACCTTTAAAGAAACTCACAGCCATTTGAAGCTTAATAGAATCTATTTGCATTTAATTTGACCATAAACACCTAGGAAATTACTGTACTCAATGCCAGACACATTAATCTTCTGATCGTATGCATGCCAATTCTCCGACGTGAAGAAAAGGTTCAAAGCAACCCTTTCCTTGTCTGAGGCTCATTAAAATTTAGGAACTGCACTCTTCTTCTACTTTCCCTTAACCTTATCTTCTCTATTCTTTCTCTTGCTCCCTTTCTCTCCTCAAACACTTATTGCATGACCTTAAAAGCCAGCGTTCAAAGACTTCAAAGCAGGTGATGAATTCCAGAACACTTCACTAAGCAGAGCTCATCAACATTGTCTGAGAATGTCCTTCAGATTGTTTTTTCTATGTGCGCAAGAAGAGACATTTAGTATTAACGGTACACTGCTACATTTACTCTCTTCTGAATCATTTCTTATTCTGTTGAAACATGCTTACGATGGATAAGCGAGGTAATTGGCTACATCAGCTTGAAAGTCTGTAAATCCATCAGCAGGGTTGGGCTAGAGTGTTGGTGATGAGTAGGGGGAGGACATCACATCTTGTGGTCTGACATTGATCACCTTTTTATGTTTAAATAAGGCCTGTATATGATACAGATGTGTGGGAGTGCCAGACATGCAAGTTCTACGTTTTGCACCAAATGAATTTTCAATGCTACCATGTAATGCAACCAATCACAGTTCGTTTTGTTCCTCGTCATATTTAGGCGCTTGAAAAATTAAAGTCGATGTCCCTACAATAACAGACCACGGCGTGCATCTAGAAATTATTCATTCAAGAACGTTGTGCAAGTTTACTGCAACAGTGGAGCCGCGAACTTCACATACGTTTGAAAATCCAGCGTTTAGTTGATCCTGGTAAGCGCTTATTGTCACAGTTGTAAACACGACAGCGTTCTTCTTCCACGAGGGAGTTTGGCGTCACAGCATTTGTTTCCAGGCGAACCGCTAAAGAACGCGACACACACATCTCGCAGACATCCTGTAGAATTCAACAAATCAGATGATGACTTCGAAACTCCAGAAGTGTTTCCAGAAAAGTGTGCCATATGCATCAGACGTTCAGCCAACGGTCCGTGGGTGTGACGTCTGAGGCTGAGACTAACAAAAATGTACTAAAAACATAAAAGTTTTTCCTTTGCGTTTTTCAGGTACAAACAATATCAAAAGAAAAGAAACACTACTCGTCTATAGACTGAACACAATACGCATGTGCATGACATAACTGTTTTCACAAATTCGCCCTTTTTATAGTTTACATTGAGATGATAACGGTATCAATTTCAAAAAACTAATTTTCATGCCGCCAAAACGGTGTTGTCATGTAAATGAATGAATGAAAATTATGTTGTCAAAGTGAACCAGAAAAAGCACTGGTGCTCCTTCAAAAGATAGATAGATAGATAGATAGAGGTGAAGCTGAAGCACAGTCAGAAATACAAGTAAAAAAGAAGCAGAGAGCAAATTTTAATCGAAGAGTAATAATAGCCCATCTACTGTTCATCTGATGGAATTCAGCAGTAATCAAGATATCTGCACACACACTCAGTGGTGATATTGATCTGCTGCCTGTGGAAAAGTGCTGGCACATGGAAAAGTGGAGGTGAAGGTCACGGGCTGTCCAGAGGCAGTAACTCAGGTTTCACCAGGGATGATGAAGGGATACACAGGCTAGGCTAATGGACAGCCCATCCCTTCATCAAATCACAATGTCCATTTAGGCTATGTGTGCTTTGAAAAATGACTTGGTTTGAAGGCATATTTTGAGTCTGATCTCTGAGTCGACGGTGCAAAGATTATGAAACACAGGAAAACATAAATAACATTTGAACCCTTATGGTCTGTTTGGGGTCGGAGAGACAACATATTTAACATTGAAGTATGAGGTTGATACTACATTTAGGTATGATTATACTAAATTATAGTTATTTATAAATTTACTTTTGTTTTAATTCATTTTTATTTTCCACAAATTCACCTCAAACAGAAACAGCACTTCTAGAATCGATAGTAATATTTAGGAACATTTTACTCTACTTTGTGGTAAAACAGGACAATATACTGGGCTTCAGAGGAACTTCGTAAAAGAATATAAAGAAAAAATTGAAATTATGTCATTATATAGTAATAATGCTTATTTTTAACGTTTTGGTGGTCTCTGCAGCTCAAGTTCCTGACAACGATGAGCAGTTTGTTCCTGACTTCCACTCAGAGAACTGTAAGTACAGCATCCCTTTTGATTTACGTCTTAAGCATGAACATTAATGAACTAGAAACCTGAGAGGGTGAGAGAAATGACAAAAACAAAAAGATAAAGAAAAGGAAGTAGGCTTGTCCTCCAATTATTTGTCCAAAAAGTGACTGATTAACAAACTGCTGGAGGCTGAGGCGTGGAGGTTTTTCGGGCGAACAGTCCTGTTCTCATGCTCTGTGTAACAGAAACACTCGATACATAACCTGCTACACTTACACTGACGCATTTGGATGTTCATACTAAAGAGCACCTTCCATTTGCATGTGCCTGAAAGACTCAATTGAGCAGCCAAGGAAGCCGGTAAAAGATCATTCATGAGTCAAGCACAAAGATTCCCTTTTTGTGTCCGTCAGAGGTGTAAATGGGAAAGCAAATTCCTGTACCGCGCAACGCAAAGGGCTGCCTTTTCAACTGCTTTCCTCATTTTGTTGTGTCTCCTGTCAATGGCGTGCCGGGCTTTGTGGTGCGCGCTCTGTAAACACTTCCCCTTGAACCTTTTGTTGAAGCCATTCACAACATATTGGGTTGGGCCTTTATCACATTAGCAAGTCTGTTATGGTGACATTTATTTTCAAAGGTTGCGAAGTTCATGGTATGAGTCATAGATCTTGTTTTTTTCAGTAACATGCTTCCTAAAAGACGCAGGCTAGTCGCAATCCCCAAACTCATGTGTGCAAACAGTGCTATAGTACCCCATTCTAGATCTGACCTCTAGTGACAGATGCTCCCCATAACATATTGTTCTTGTCTGTTGTGCAACAATGAGGGGGAGGAAGTGGAGATGAACTCTGGGGCAGGAAAGGGTCATGTCTACTTAACCCCATCAGGACATAACCAATCACCAGTGCTCTTTGCCATTGACAGCCTTTCCTAATGCTCACAGAGGAGATGGGAGTTCAGGCTGACAGGCCTGTCACATTAGTTAAGTGGAGCAAAGCTTTGACTGACAGCAACACCCGCCCTTTCATTTAGATGTAATGGAGTAATAACTCAGGAATTGGTCACCATTTGAGGTCGCTCATTGAAAAAAAGACTTGAGTTGACAAGGCAGCTATAAACATAAACATATTCTCCCACGTTTGTGTTCTCTATATGGTGTGGGTCAGCTTACGCCACCAGCTAAGATCAAAACACAGCCTCCTCCCTATCGCTTGGCTAGGTTCAAACTAAGATTACCATGATATTCAGGTGAGTCAGATGTTTTTCTAAACCATGCCAGCATGTTACGTTTCATAACGGTCTCTTGGCCTTTTGTCTGTAAACATAAGGGAAAACAAGATACATGAAGCCAAGTGTTCGGTTGTTTTGCCAGTCAAGTTGTTTCCCGTCTGGGCACGACCGTGAGTCTAAGACTCCGGGACAGAACGGAATGCCAGATTAAAGAAGTGGGGGAGGTGCTGGACATGCTGTTGTGCAACACCTGCACATCTGGAAAATCTATCCCCATCCCTCTCGTTTTTCCACATTGAGAGTCTCCATTTGGCGTAACTGTGACCTCTTGTTTGTCATTATTAGAGATGGAGCTCAGTCATTTGGTTGAACAGTTCTACTTGGTGCATAAACTGTCATTCAAAACTTGGGCTATAAATCTGAACATGACTAGTTTGAGTAGTTAGGGAACCATTAGCATGTTAAATGCTTTAAAATTACTCCTCTAGGCTGCTGTAGAGTGGCCAAAGGTAATGAATCAGAACAACAGATCATAAAGCAAATACCAAACTTCCCATAAATTGTAATAAAATAAAAGTATATTTTGTCTTTTAATATTTGTCAAATAATGATTGTGAACATTTACAACTTTAACTTTTTTTTTACATCTATATAATGCAAGCTTTTATCAGTTTTTAGGTGGAAAAAAACACATTCTTTGAGAGAAAACAGATATACACATATGTCATATTTATTTTATTTTACTTATTGGCTTAGTAATTAATTTTTTCCTACTTAAGTCTATGAAATATATTTTTTTCACCACAAAAATGGGTAATATATATATTTTCAAAATCTCTTTATACTATTGATTAGTACAAGGAGTTGTTATGCTGTTTGTAATGGCACTCAACAAACAGGATTCTTTCTCATTCATGAAAATGTCCAAGAACAGAACTGACTCCACCCTCATGGTTCCTTTTTCTGAATGGAGGTTTTAACCCCACCCCCATCCTGTTTCCCCTCCAACTGTACTGAAATGTGATAATTTAGGCTGCCTTTTCTCTCCCGTTCGTTCTGTCTCAACACTGAGTGTTCCAAGATGTGAGTTAATCCTGCAAATTCTGTGTTGGGAGAGCCATTGTTTTGTTTTGTGCCTTGTAGTAATTATATAGGAAGTTGTGGCTATAAATCCAGTTCCAGAAAAGAGAAGTAAAGAGCAAGAGAGATGAAAACGAAAGAGATTTCTAAATTTACAGCCCCAAGCTTGTTTGTATTGCGTTGCCCTTCCGTTAGCTCTCTCGACGTGTCTGATATATCACTGGATCGTGCTGTCGTGCTCGCCTCCCGCCCCTTCTCTAACAAAATATGCAGCTCTACAGCTCTCAGCTTTCCAAAATACAGCTGCTATGCAACAAAGTCTGCAAAAACATCCTCAAGAGTGCCAGAAAATGTACAGAGACTAGTCATTCTACCCCATAGAGGGGGCCAGGCTTTCCTCTTTCACTAACTTTTTGCAGAGAAATGAGCCACACGCGTACACACACACCGACACACGCGCACATTTAAGCCCCACATTTTTTATGAATGGGCTGGTTGTGAGGGACTGGCTGAGGCAGCACATTAAGAGAAAACGGAATCTCCATTCATGATTTGGACCGACTGAGAGCTGCGCTCAACACAGCCGTTACAGAGATGTTTTCCTCTACCTCTTCTTCTCTCTCTTTTGTGCTCTGTTTGCTCTTTCTTTTTTTTTTTCACTTTTTCTGCTCTCTTTTTGTCACTCTTATGTTTTTTTTCTTTCCTTTTTTTGAAACACTTCACAATATGGTTATGTTCCAATTATTTAATGCATTAGGTATAACTATATATTGTTAAATCTCAGTTCATGTTCATTTATAAATACTGTAACAAAGTTTGTGGGCAGTGAGTTTTTTTTTTTTTTAAAGAAATTAACAGTTTATTAAGCAAAATAAATTATTGAAATTAAATTATTTAATGCATTAAATTGACCAAAAGTGTCAGTAAAGACATATATAATGTTACAAAAGACTTCTATTTTAAATAAATGCTGTTTTCTAACTTTCTGTTCATCCAAGAATCAATTTCAAAATTGATAATAAGAAGCACCAAATCAGCATATTAGAATGATTTCAGAAGGATCATGTGACACTAAAGAATGGAGTAATGATACTGAAAATTCAGCTTCGCCATCATAATAAAATATATTTTAAAATATATTAAGATAGAAAACAGTTATTTTAAATTGTAATAATATTTCACAATATTGTTTTTACTGTAAAGTGTAAGAGACTTAAAAACATGATTAACCAAGATTAATACATTCTACAAAAGTATCGTGTGTAAAAGTATCAATGTTCTTAAAATGATGTTTTTAGGATGTTTTTGTAGGTGGATACCACCAGTAAACAGCAGCTCAGACACTTATGTAAAACTAAATTTGGAAGCTTGTGCCCCGGTCAGCTGTTGGAACAAGTTATAACATCTACTTCACAGGCTGAGGTATGGCCGCGAAGGCATTGAATGGACAGTAGTGTGCGTTTTACTGCATAGGTGAGGACAGAAGCAAAGGGCCAACGCTCTAAACCTACCCAGGAAATTGTCTTTTCTCCCTGCTCTCTCTTTTCCTCTCTTCTCCTGCTGATAGAAAAGAAACTGAGGTGGGGGGCTAATGATAACATAGAACATATGTAACCTAACATACACACGTACACACATCAGAGACTTCCAGCGCACTGCGATAGACAGTGTTTGGAGACACGGAGTCTTTTCCAGCTAAATAATGCAAGTCATTGCTAAATCACTTCATCGCTTAGTTCATCGGTTCAGCATAATCTTAGGGCAGTTCTGCTGAAATGCGACGAGCCACGTCTCATATTGAAAAAGCAATGATGGATCTATTGATCCAGCGTGATCTCAGGAGTAGATCAGGCTCCTTAAGAAAAAAGCTTGAGTGTTTCTTTATCTCTCCCTGTATAATTATGATATCGGCCCAGATGGGACACAGGGAGACAAGTCTCGGTAGAAATGTATTTCTCGCCAGCTTGACAGAAATTCAATGAGCAGGTGTTATCTCCCTTCGGAGATAAAATGGTCTCTCTCTACACGTCTCCATTCTCTACAGTAGAGTTCATTATATAATTTCTACAATGAGCAGAAAATCAATATATGCATTAAACATTAAGAGCAGACTGCAATATAGTGAGGGCTGATGAATGTGAGGTTGAGAGTTTGATTACTCTTTCCACATGAACGCACACATAAAACACTATCATGTTGCCATGGATGACATCATTCTATTGCGTTTACAGATTATGGTCATCCACCTTTCGCATTTTCACTTTCATCTATGTGTTTCCTAAGTTTCCTAATCTTTTGGTAATGGTAAAATATAGCTTAATGATTCATTTTTAAAGATGGATGTTGCATTTCTTTTATTGGCAAAGGGTGTCATATGGTTTCATCAGAAAAAAAAGAATCCAATCATAAAGGGAAGTGATACCGTGTAGTTAACAGAAACATGTCGATGCCATTCAGACGTCTTCAGCCAGTCTCATCCACACCCAATCACGATGTGACATTTACTACACAAAAACACTTAAACACATTAAGAATCCAAAAGCTGTGTTTTCAAACAAAGGACGTATTGAGAGCACACAAATTTAGCTTCACACGAGACTCTAGTTATCTTGTCATTCAAGTTTGTCAACAATTTTGAGTTACCAATAGCCGTCTGATACTCAAAAGGGAAGTTGCTGACGCTCTAAAGCGACAGTCAAACCCAAGCGAGCATTTTTATGGAAAACCCCTGGCCAATCACCATCTGAGAGAAGCCAGAACTTCCTTTTTTTGTTTGCGTTCTTCTCGCTTGCACACTCTTTCATTCTGATCGTGTTGACATGGACACCACATGTCCGCCATGTGTTGCTGTACTGTGCTGAGATGACAGCATTGTTTCTGCAAAACCTCTAGCTGAAAGAGCAGTCCTTTCTATCATCCCTGTCCCTCCCCAGACTTTCCACTGATCATTTTAATGATGGAGGGTTTATATAAACCTCCTGAAATGTGAAAAATAACCTTTTTAAAATATGTAGCTTCTTTTCTACTTAAACCAAAAACTCCAAAAACTCATCTTTGTATTGTTCACCAAGACATTATACACACTAAAAAGGGGTCAGTAAGATTCTTTTAAATAATATATTTATTCAGAAATCGCATATTAAATGGATCAAAAGTGTCAGTAAAAAAGACATGTATTATGTTACAAAAGATTTCTATATATATTTCAAATAAATGCTGTTCTTTTGAATTTTCTGTTCATCAAAGAATTCTGGAAAAAAAGTATCACAGTTTCCAGTAACACAACTGTTAATTATTAAATGTTACTTGAGTATATTAGAATGATTTCTGAAGGATCATGTGACACTCCAGACTGGAGTAATGGCTGCTGAAAATTCAGCTTTGCAATCAAAGGAATAAATTACATTTTACATTTTCTTTTCAATTGTAATGTTTCACAATATTACTGTTTTAATGTATTTTTGATCAAATAAATGCAGCCTTGGTGCACATAAGAGACTTTTTTTAAATAAAAAAAAATAATCTATATGATTGATTGGGTACGTTTACATGACAACGACATAACTTTTGCGGGTTTTTTTGCGTACAGATGACAATGTTGACAAATGACAAATCCGCAAAAACTAATAAAACGCTGTATTCATGCCAGGCCAGTAGTTGGTGATGTCATTTTGTAAAGAAAAACTAAGCGCTTATAGACTAAACACGTAATACTCATGCACATAATATCACCATTTTCACAAATTCGTGTTTTTGTAGTTACGCAGACAATAACAGTATAGATTTCAAAAACTTCCACTTCAAAAGTTTGTGTTTTCAGGCCCCCAAAATGCCATTGTCGTGTAAATGAATGGCCAAAACGCATAAAAAGTTTTCCATCTTTAGTTGAAAATGATGTTGTTTAAACTGCCCTTTTGACAAAATAGTATAGAATATTAATATTGGCCATAAAAGTAACTTAAGCACTGCATTGTCTACAATTAGGGGTTGTTGTTTGACTAGAATTCTATTTTGACATTTCCAATTGGATTATTATAATAGTGACTTTCTGTTTTGCAATCCTGTCACTTTTATTTCAATTAAACACTTGATGTACTACCTATGACAGGCTGTACTTAAAAGGAAACAAACCAGCTTTGAGAGCCGTGTTAAGTGGGCTGCCCAAAATCAATACTGCCATTTCAACCTTTAAGTCATTCAGACATAATTGGCATCCTTGTTGTTCTTATTGATTTGTCACTGTTGGTCTCAAATGGCCAGTGGGACGCCAGGTGGCATCTCTTCACTGACAGTCAGATAGACTGTTATCATAATCTAAAATCAGATTTTATCACAACATCTGCTTATATATCAAATGGGCATGAAGGATTCATTCACATCACACCATACTAAAGCAACACGATAATCCTTTGTTCAGTGTTTTTATCAAACAGTCTTTGCATAAAGAGTCGTTCTGCTCAGGATTTGTGTTTTATCTGACGACAGGCCACAGCAGTCACATTCCTCTGGAACGATATGATAGGTTTAGAGTCTTGAGATATTATTACTCAAACTTTAGCTCATTGTACCTGTTGAGTTGATACGGTTGGCCTCAACTGTCATAAGATGAACATTTCCAGGAAGTGAGCCTGACATGAATATACAATACTGTCCAGATGATCAGTAGAGTTAAGGTTTAACTCAGAAACAAAAACAGTGACTGAAATCTGATTTTCTTCATCCAAAGCACTGCTCAAACACTCCCGATTTCAACAATGATACTTTTATTCAAAAAAAAAAAAAAAAAAAGGACTAGCAATTACTTGTACTTTAACACAGTCTCCGAGGATCCCCCAGAACTCTTGGCTAAAGCCACCATACCTCCATCTGTCACAGCTGGTGGATCTTTTTTGTTTGGGGCAGGGGGGTATCGGGGTCCTGAGATTTGTTTGTGGTGGGAGTTGACTGAATGGCCCTCCATAATGATCCCCTACTTCCTAAAGCACTCAACCATGACCATCACCTTTCACCCCTTATCCTCTTCACTGAATCGTGCTATTTACATATGTAAAGTCCAGCTCTCACCTCTAGACCTGCCTGTCTCTAAAGGCTCATCCTGAATGGAGACACTTGTCGTTTAGGTACAATGCTACTGGTTTTTCACACTTAGATGCAGCTTGAAGGGAGGTGTGAATGTTAAATGCACTCACGTGTTTAGGAGAGCATTATTTAAATCAAACCTGTTGCCAGGTTTATAGCCTTATGAGGCGTCAAACTCATTTTAATTCTCTGTCTTTTTGTTTTGTTTGTTAAAACTTTAATGTTTGAATAAAATTCATGCTTTTACGAATTTCAGAATAAACTTTGTGTTTTATTAATATTGAGATAAAACAGAAGGGAGCACATATCATTTATTAATTTCCCTAATCAAAGGCTTTAAAATTAATATAGGGCCTATATGCGAAATTGGTAATTTAAAGATATTAATAAATAAAACATGACTGTTCTAGGCTGAATAACTTCAGTATACTTTAAAAAGCCATATAAAATCAAACATTAGAAAAAAAAGACTAAACAGCTTGTATATTTCCAGGCCTTCTTCTCAAAGGCCAACATCCATTAAATGTTTGGTAATGGAATGTACTATATATATACAATGCAATCTCACCACCAATTCGTACGTATTTGTAAAATATGTACGAATTGCCGTGAGATCGGGTTGATATATACTATATATTTAGAGAGAAAGTGTAAATATATATAGTTGGTAATGGAATGTTGTAATGGAACACTAGATAAACAAATCTAAACTAATATAAATATAATGTTAATATTCTTTAAAGTATTTACATTACATTTATTATAATTTGCAATAAAAGCTGAAAACAATACAGCTGTAATGTAACTCCATGACAGCTGTTAATTCATATACACACATCACATAAAACCAAATTTACGTTTACAAAGCATAAACATGATCCAAACTCTTGCACAATTATTTTTATTTTATTTCATAATGAATTATATCTATCACTGCCTACATGATTTATAAGACCAGAACCAAGAATATCTAAACACTTCACACAGATGTTACGTTACACATTTAGGTTCGCACCCCCATGACCCCCCTTCTCGAGAAACAAAACCTAAGAAATATGAGTGGTTTTAGAGGAACAGTGATGTAACCTTCACATGAATCGCAACGAGAGAAGCAGAAAAGCTTTAGGCAAAGAGCTTTAGGCAAATTACACCAAATATAGAACAAGAGCTTCCTTCATTGTCAGATCTCTGTTTACTCGACTGCCATCAGGCTGTAAACTCGGGGAGATTTAACGGCAGACGGATGTGTCTTGACAATGTTACACGTTCCCGAGGTGTCCCCTTTGAAATCCTTGTTTGGTGCTCCATCCCATTTTAGAGAGGAATGATTCATTACATTAATAGAGTGGTTTAAGTGTCTACAGTGATTCTATGTTCATAATGAATTTATAAAAGAACTTGCAGCCTTATTGATCAAATGAGCAGTCCATTATAAAAGCATAGTATTGATCTAAGATTTTTTTTCAATCAGTCAAATCTATAAATCTTGTATGCAGACTCTTTACTCAGCTTGTTCGATGTTAGTGTTGCCTTTGAGAGGGCAGGACGTTGTGCTGCTGTGTTAGAGTATTGGAAGGCCTTTCCCCCATTTTATTTTGTTTTTGTGAATGAAATATGCAATTACCTGTGCTTGGGTTTCAGCAGTGCCTGTTCTGTCAGGTCTGCGCCCACGACAAATCAACACATAAACAGTCATAAACACAGAGCTGCTGCTCAGCTGGAAGAGCACAGCTGCTGCTGTTTACCCTGAGCGGCCCAGAAAAACATCCTGTACCGTGCCGTCTTTGAGCCTGGCTGCTCCCCTCCAATAATAAACAGCACTGCGGTTTAGACCCAGACCCCACGCATGCTGGGCGGCTCCTCTGCTACTCCTCAACTAAATGCCAAAATCTCTAAAAGCTGGACTGAAGAAACCAAAAAAAATCTTATGTAAATGACCAGCTGTTGATGTGTTTATAAAAGACATACTCCTTTAACCACAACCAATGTGTTGTAGCTGTTGTGTTCTTTGAAAGAGCTGAAGAAGAAAAAAATCTGGAAATAAGATTTATGAATCTAACGGAAATTAATAATTAAACTAAAATGGTTATGTCTACTTTTCAATATTGATTAATGGAAGTGATTTAAAGTAACTTTTTAATGCTAGTGGATGTTTATGTCTATAATTTACTTTAAAGCTGAGTCTTGAGGACAATGGCCTGGTTTCTCAGACAGGGCTTAGATTAAGCCAGGATTAGTTTGAGGCCTTAGTTTAATTATATTTATAAATGTGCCTTAGAAAAATACAATACTGGTGTGCATCTTGAGACAAAACAATGGCACTGACATATTTAAGATATGTCAGTGCAAGTTGCTTTCAGTTAAAACTGTCCAAACATACATTTTAGTCTAGGACTATAGGCCTTGTCTGTGAAACCGGGGGAATAAGTTTTACTATGGTGGAGTTAAGCGGTCACGTTTGCATGATCTACTGCCCTCATTATGGCTAAAGTCAAACTAAGCCCTTTAAAGTAATTGGAATACAAAAATGTGTATCTTTACTCTAGATTGTATACTCTTTTAGTGCCGTGTGTCATTTCTCGAGACAGGAATTACCTGGAATGTGGTTCATTAATGAACCTGTTTCTCTGTGTATTACAGCAGTGGCATTCCACAGCCCGCCTGTGAAGATTAAGAAAGAGCCTCAAAGTCCAGGTTCAGACCCCAGCCAGTCTTGCAGCCACAAGCAGAGCTTCAGCTACCCCAATGGAGAGCAGTGCCTTTACGCCAGGTCAGTCAAAAGCCGGATGCTGATCGATTGATCGATCTAAGCACCTATCTATGTATCTATCTATGACAGGACTATTGTTTATCTGAAAACCACATTGTCATTTCTGCTCAAATAATGCAATGTGTTTAATAATATTCTGTGGTGAATAAAATGACACATATCTTGCTAAGGTTAATTTCATATTTTATTTAATTAAATACAATTAAATAATATTTTCAGACATAATTGGAGATAGCAACACAAATGATTAGAAATCCCTTTTTACATAAATATTAAATTGGTTTATGATTGTTCCACTCTTTGTTTAATATTTTAATTTAGCATTTTCATATTTTAACAATGAAAATCTGGTACATGTGTAAAGCAAAATCTATACATACATTTTTCCTTCATTCAATAAAAATCTACCCGAAAAATATAAGTGTTTATAGTCGAAGATACATCCATACATGATCTATGACTGGAAAGAAATGCATTGTTGAGTTTGAAAGTGTCTATGTGCCCTGCAGTGCCTATGAGCAGAAGAGAGCAGCTGTGGCAGCAACAACAGCAGCAGGAGGATCTAAAAGCTCTTGTCCAGGGACACCCATGTCCCCTATGCAGCATTATTCCCCTAAACCAACAGTGGGAACTCGGCCGGAGTCAGGGTACATGAATCCACCCTCAGCTAGCCAGTCCCACGCTTGCCACAGCCACAGTTACCCCATGAACCCCAGGTAACAATAATGATAAAGAATGTGTAGGTGTTTACTTTTGACTAGAGATTTGATTGCATGATATATCGGTACTATATCGGTTATGGGCTGACAAACTAAAATCAGTGATTTTGAATACTACATGTGAATCCATTTGGACATTTAATTGCGAATGCTTATTTCTTCTGTGTTTACACTTAAACTACCTTTGCCTTCAGCAAATGATCACTAAAGTTAATCTTTAAAAACATGGTTAAATTTAATGGCACTGTTAAATGTAACAATTTTTGAAGATGTGTGGTAAATCTCAAAATGAATATCCAATATTCATACTGTACATTATAATGTTGTGATGCCAAATTCCCTTTATAGCATTTAAATTTAATATTTAGATAACATAGTCTAGAATTTCAACATATGCAAATTAATGCATTTCGGCCATAACAAAATAATGATGTGCTTATTAGTATTGGCCAGAATTTCAATATCAGTGCACATTTTTGACTAGTAGCATTTTATTATAAATTTATTGTCAAAAGAGAACAGTTAAGAAAGCATACTTGCATTGCCACAGCATTTTTATGAGCCTATGTGATAATCAAGGCTTCATTTTCCCTGCCAGTTCCAGGTTCCCTTCCGGCTCTGCAGAGATGTGCCCACCATTTTCTTCCCAAGGCCAGGCCCTGCAGCGCATGCATCCTGCCCACACCAGCGGGGGCGGAGGCAGCAGTTACCATAGGCAACACTCTGACCCCTGCTTGCCTTATCCTCCTCAGCAAAACTTCAAGCAGGAGTACCTGGACCCTCTGTACGACAGAGTGGCCCACATGACCGGGACACAGCCTCAAAGGTTTCCTCCTGCCCATATGATGGTCAAACAGGAACCCACTGACTACACTTACGAACCTGGTACGTGAGTCAAAAGACATTCTGATCACAGAGTGAATTAATTTGCTTTGAAAGTGTCTTCTTTCCTCTCTCTTCCTGAATAATTAAACCACATTAGGCCACTAATGTAAACAGTAAATTGGTCGAGAAAACCGAAAAGTCTCTTTTTTTAAAGAGATTTTGTTTGTTCTTCTCCGCTTCCACATCCACTGACACTTTGCAAAGGTCTCAACAGTGTTTCTGTACTTCTCCCCGCTCCTTCACCCCTCCCCTTCTGCCTGTGTTCTTTGAGAGGGAGGGAGGCATAGGAATTTCATTGAGAAAATGGAGGGCACTGGAAAGACTAGAATCCCCAGCGGAGTGCTCGCGGGTGTAGGGTTGCAGCAGCGGCTTCCTTTTTCTGCAGGCAGATGAACTCATAATGGAAAAATGAGCGTAGCCTCGGTAACCCGAGCCCGTGCGCTGGCTTGGTAGAGGGAGCAGGAGGTGGGAGGGTGAGTTGTGTTGTAGCCGGGGGGCTCGGACCATATACTCACAACACAGGCGAACTCACCTCCTCCCACTCGACTTAGCGACTGACACAGGGTCGAAACACAACACCCTGCGCAGGTCCAAATTATCAGTGCTCTGTGAAAGACCACAAACAACAGTGATCTAACAAACACTGCACATAGATGAGCATAAAAAACAAAGTTACCAGTTCAACTGATTCTTTAAAAGGTACAAAAAAAGCAAGCATGACCTTTTCTGGGTTCTTTTGTTCCCTCCTAAAGTACTAGCGCCAGTGTTGTTATTGTTAACAAAAACTAAAACTATTAAAAACCATTTTCTGTTATTGAAATAAAGCTGAAATCAAACAAAATAAAAATGTTGAAGTACTAAAATGACTAAAATGAAGTACTAAAATGACTAAAACTAAAGCAAAAGCAGTATATAAATAATACAAAACCACTGAGAAAGGCTGATACTACTACTCAGATTTATACGTGCTGAAATGTGGCAACTTTGGATGCGATAGTCTGGAACAAAAGGATGTTTGTGTGAGGATAGACTGCCCTATCTGAGGTGGAGTACAGCGTGTTATCAGTAGATTCATCCCTGCCGCTCTGCTACAGAACAAAAACAGAGAGAGATATGCCAACATCCATAAGAAACCAAAACCATGAATAAGAGACACTATTATATGGCAAAATATTTTTTTCTTAAATAAGTAAATATTATAATAGTAATATTTCTTATTGTGTTTATATTCTTATAATAATAGTAATTATTATTATTTCAGAATCACATCAAAATATTATAACAAAGTCACAATTAGATTTTCCCCTAAATCATGCAGCCCTACCATCCAGTTTGTTTTAGAAGGGAATAAGTTACAGTCCAACAGTTCTGTCAACAGTGACATTAATTTAAGCTCTGTGTATGAGAAAAGTGCTCTAGTCCCTCAGAGCTCTTTCTCCCCTGTGACCTCTTATCATGGCCTCTGCCACTGCATTCTCCAGCCATGAATCATGGCTCCACCTCAAAAACGAACTGCTTCTTATTTATACAGTACATATAGAAGGAGAGAGAGAGGGCTACGACAGTTATAACGCTGATTCTAGCTTCCTGCAGTACTGTGCAAGATCCACTGCTCTTTACTGCCTAAAAATAAAGCTGATATTATGACAAATGACTTTATGACAAATGGACCTTTTGTCCTTGCAGCACTCAGTGGCAGAGGTTATCAAATCTGCAGATGCACCAGCCTCACACCCTACAGAAATAGTGCCTAAAGAGCACTAGCAATGATTAGCTGTGTTCTCAAACCTAGTGAGCTGCCTCGCTACCGACTGCCTACATAGGCAGCTTCCTCCTAAGGCAGCATATCCTAACCACAACGTAACCTCATGAGTGATTGTTTTAAAATTCTCATAGGCCATGACTTACACAAATAACGCTTCATACAGTAGAGCAACTTGAAATTGACTTCAGTAGTGCTGATACATACACTGTAAAAAATGATATAATCAATCAATTCTGACAACATATGTTTTTACATTGTTTTAACTCATAATAAGTTAAGCAATTTTCAACTTTTTTTTATAAGTTATACAAGATAACTCATTTTTTAATGTCAGTTTAACGTAATTCAAGTTGAAATGACTTAAACATCCAAGTTGATTGTACTTAATTTCAGGCTGCAACTTTTTTTACAGTGTACTTAAGGATTTGAATGTTTGAAAGTATTTTTTAAGACAAGTATTTTTTTTACAGTCTTTATAATTAGCTATAATAATAATACGTTTATCAATGTGTCATTAAATAATATATTAATAAATAATATTTAATAATTAATAAATATCCCAGTGGGTACTTCAAGTAAACATTTCATAAATTTGGGAACTTTGGCACTAACATAAAAATACAAAGCACACAAACACTAGGTAAAATAATTAATTTTTTATAACTATTTTTATCTGTAACTTTCAGGTTCAAAGTTTTGTTCATTTTGGATTTATTTTTTCACTCGTCGTCCTGAATTGCCTTCTTTTCAGGATTAAACAAAATATGTTTATTTGAAATCAAAATGTATCTAGCCTAGTCTGTTATCTTGGATTTTTTTCACTTGTTAAAATGCATTCTGAGATTGAATTGTCAGTGAAGAATATGTGATGCTGCCTTAGAATTTGGCTAAAGCTGGGTGTCTTAGGAGGCAACATAATCAAGATGTTTACCTTTAGCTTTCGCACCAGGCCTTAAAATACTGCCTACGTATATAGGTATTGAAACAGAGCAGTTGTCATTTCACCAACAAAAATAAATATCAACAGATCATTTTCATGCATCCATCACTGAGGGTGTTTGTTTGCTCTACAGATGTGCCTGGATGCCCCTCCATGTACCATCACAATGAGGGCTACCCCAACCCACAGCACAACAGTGAAGGTAAGGACATGGTTTGTTCATCTAGAACGTGCAGCTATAGTTCTAGAATGCACATTTCACACACTCATAGCACATTAGGATTGGCCGGTACTGTGCGGTCACTGGCTAACCAGGCCAGAGGGTCTGTGTTTCTGTTGGCATGGACATTTGTTTCTCCCTTGCCTAAAGAATTCCAGGGTAAATATTACTACTGGAAAAGACGAGTATTTTTCCTGGAGTGAAGAAAAATAATCCTTCTCTTCGCTTGCTGCATTTGCAGCACCATTTTGGGTATTTTCAGTTGTTAGCTGATCTCTGTAATGAGCCATTAGATACAGAAAATTTCATTCCGTGCTTCATAAGTGTACATAACTGAATAATAATAATCATCAAGAGTCCATGTTTCCCATAATAAGAATTCTTAAATATTAATGGAAAAACACTTACTGTAATCATAGATCTCAATTTGAAAAGTCAAACAGGAAAATGCTTGTTATTATTGACTGCCATATAACTCATGTGGATCGTCTTTGTATAAACCAGTGTACTAATAATTCCCTTGTCCTGTTCTCAGGCTACATGTTTGAAAATGATTCCCGCGTTGTTCCTGAGAAATTTGAAAGTAAGTCTCGCTTGTCTACATGTTATTTTCCTACAACTATTTCAAATACAAATAGTCTCTTCAAATGCCAATCTCAGACAATTAAATTAAGTGCTGTAATTAAAACTACAACATACAAAAATGAGAAATTAAATTTATACATGGGGTCCATAAGTCTGGCCATTTGTACAAAGAGGCACATGATCAATGTCACAAATGTGATTATTTTCTGAACTTGAAATAGTGCAGATTTCTTATCCATTTTATCTCATAACATTTCTTCAGAATTCTAAAACTTTGTTTATTGGGTTTAAAACCACACTGCGATATCATTTCAAATCCTTATCACCACGTGTCTTATGTTGGATAAAACAGTTTTTAGATCTAATTGTTATCTATAGGTGAATTAATGGACAATCTCTTTGCCTGTGTTCAGGTGAGGTGAAGCAGGAAGGGGGCAGTGTGTTTCGTGAAGGTGCCCCATATCAGCGCCGTGGCTCACTGCAGCTCTGGCAGTTCTTGGTAGCCCTCCTCGACGACCCCGGCAATGCGCACTTCATCGCATGGACCGGCCGTGGCATGGAATTTAAACTCATTGAGCCAGAGGAGGTAAACATCAGGCTTTTAAGTTCTCAGGAGGCAAAATATGATTTTTATCAAGAAAAGCAATTGATTGTTCAAAGAACTAAGAGGAAAATATGAATATTGGGTGGTTCAGATCAATTCGATGCAGTGTTTATTCAGCCTTCACAAACTATAGAGAGAATAAACAATGGGTTTCAGAGATTTGCTTGCGATCAGCTCACACTTCCCCAGGGTCTAAGAACACATCCACACAATGCCAGTTTTCCATTAGCTGCCATGCATTATTAACCCCACTTAACAGCATAGTGAAATAAAATGGAGAATGGCTCCATTACCAAATATTACAACCTTCCATTTTGCTGGAGTCTAAGCACACCGCAGTGGTCGAGACAAGAGCGTTAACCTCCTATTGTCTGTGGTCAGTAGACGGCTAAATGGCATGACTCAGCAAACTATCATGCAGAGATGCATCCATCAGTTCTGCTCAACTCTACGCATGAATCATTCATTACAACCAAAGTTTTACTATCGCAATTAAAGCGTACAGCCAAACAAAGACTCCTCAAATGTCAGCAGACACACAAGTTTACTGGCCCAAGATGGAGCAACAGTTTTTCTCAAGGGTCCTCAAGTTGAACCTTTAAGTTTAGGATAAAGAAGTATTTCCTCTAGATTTGACAACTAGCAGTTTGCGCTGTGTGGTGTTCTTGGTCAGTTTAGTGGTAATTTGGTTATATAAAAGGGAACTGCATTATTTTGTGGGGACTCGCCCTTCCTTCTCATAGTTCAGCTGTTGTACAGTCGCCAAGGACCTCTTGTGCTCAGATTAAGGCACTGCAGTACAGTCCTTTCCTGCTCTTATGGTTTGTATTGTCTTATTTTGATACTCTAGGTGGCAAGACTCTGGGGGATGCAGAAGAACCGTCCAGCCATGAATTACGACAAACTGAGTCGCTCTTTGCGCTACTATTATGAGAAGGGAATTATGCAAAAGGTATTGTTGCATCATCCTATTTTGTGGTTTCCTATGCTATTTTCCCCCACTTCAACCCTCACGCTGAGTTGAGACTCACTTTATATGTGGTGTCCCAGAGTCCAGAATGATTTGAATAAAACAAATAATAATAATAATAGCCCAATTTCAAAATTGGCCTTAAAGGATTCAAACGTTCCTAACACTTTCTTAAATATTACTTTATTTCATGAAATGTACGTGTTTCTGTAGACAAACTGTAGAAAATTCATTTCAAGTACAATATTACAAAATTCAATTCAATCCAGGTGTATACTTCAGTTTTTTTTCTAATGATATGCATTTTATTTACATTATTATTTTTTTTATTTCAAATAGACCCCAAACAGAAACATTTTTCTTGGAAGATCTGTTATACTCATGATGCATCAACCTGATATCAATCAATGTTGTAATTGAGATGTTAAAAGGGGGTCCTTATTATTATATTTGATTGTGAAATATTTAATTATTATTATTAGTAGTAATATTTAACTTTTTTCCCCCAGGTGGCGGGTGAGCGTTATGTTTACAAATTCGTGTGTGAGCCAGAAGCTCTAATATCCTTGGCTTTTCCCGACAATCAGCGGCCAAGTCTGAAGGCAGAATTCGAACGCTACGTCAACGAGGAGGACACGGTGCCGCTGTCTCACCTTGATGAGGGAGCGTCTTACCCTCCCGAACCAGCTGCCACCAACATGGGCCCTCAGCCCTACTCCAAAGGCTACATGTACTAATGCCACGATATTCTCCCAAGTTCCCCATCCCAGTTTACTACCCGCTGCACCTATTGCACATGCCCACCCCATCCACTTGTATATAAGGTTTTTTTGTTTTTGTTTTGATTAAATTAATCTCATTAGGGACTCTGCATTCCTCTCACTTCTGAGGCCTATCTAATCTAAACACATTACTGTGGTTCAAGAGATTGCTTAATAAAGACCCAATATTACTACTATATCATGAGAACAGTCTCAGTTTTTTATGTTTGCAGCAAATGCAAAATGCTCAAAAAGTGATTGTTTACCTGTGACTTTACTAGATAGAGAAACCAATTCAAGAAAATGTAGTAGGCTACTATCCAAAATCTTTTAGTTTTTTGTTTAACTCTTTTAGACCTAAACCCAAATACATGTAATGTAAGGTAACCTCCAGTAGAAATAGGACGTTCATAGAATTTCTAACCACACATTCGAATAGTGATGGAATGTCATATGACCAGACAGTCATTTACAAACTTCTTAAGTGCTGTAAGCAATGTTAGCTGTTCTAAAAGTACAGAGAAACAAACAGAACATGTTTTTGTATTCCAATGCGCTTTTTTGTTTAAACATACACTGGACGGCCCTTTGTGGGTCACATTGATTTTGCCAAGTAAGACTTGTTCCTGGATCAACATATTTGATTCTGGAGCAACATTCCTGGCTGAAAATGTACTTCCAAGTCTAACGCTTATTCCTACCCATAACATATCCCTAAAATCAGAGGGAAATGATAGGTGAATAATGTAGAAGCACCTAACCTTGGTTGTAAGCTTAATCTTGACATAAACTGTAAACTTGTCCCTCAAATCTGATTGGTTGATTGGGATGTTGTTCCAGGTTGAACATGCTACTTGGTGAAATCACGTTCAACGCCTAAAACGGGCCTTCAGTCTCAAGTTAAAATAGGCTAAGATCTTTTTAAAAAAAATTCTATTTTCCCCTTCCACTGCCTGCCTCTTCTCTGCGAGAAAGGTCTCTTTAGCCATCGAATTAGACCACAACTTAACCACATTTTACCTGCGAAGCCCGCTCTCGCCTCCCTCCAGCAATTTAAAACCGAATTACCATTATCTTAATGACGTTCACTCTCGTCGCTTTTTGGCGTATTTGTTTTCATATGGCTCTTTCTCATATTGACAAGTGTCAAATCGTGAGCACTAATCCATTCCACGTTCACCTTTCGCACTCTCGACTTCTGTCTACGCTGTGAACGCGCAGTAATTGACAAGCAGACAGACAGACAGACACATTCTGATTGGCTAAACGAAGAATCTCACCACGACCTTTTAAAGGAGTTATTTCTACGATATCTTCCATATAGAAGTATAATTTTCTTACACAGTCATAAAAGTTTGATAGCATCTTTACATAGAATTTTTGAATAGACAAATAGCCATGTTTATTTCTTTGTTCACAATTAAAACAGGATTTTATTTGTATTCCTTGCAATAATGCATTGTTTACCCAAAGTGTAAATGAAAAGCATGACATCCCTAATTAAATAGCCTGTTATACCTTTTTCCCCTCATTTACCTACAATACAATCCTGATTTTATCATTTATTTTACCATTTCATTTTTAAAAATGTGAACTATACACCGCCACTTGATTAGGTAGGCCCAGGCTCTGGGTAAGCCTACACTGCAAATGCACATTAACGCAAATATCTAATCAGCCAATCACATGTCAGCATCTCTCAATGCGTTTAGGCATGTAGAAATGTTCAAGACGATCTGCTGAAGTTCGAACTAAGCATCAGAATGGGAAAGAAGTTTGAACTGACAGAAAGGCAACAGTAACTCAAATAACCACTTGCTACAACCAAGGTTTGCAGAAGAGCATTTTTGAATGCACAACATCAAAAATTTAAGCAGATGGGTTAAAGCAGAACAGAAAACCACACCAGGTGCCACTCTTGTCAGCTAAGAACAGGAAACTGAGGCTACAATTTGCACGGCCTTACTAAAATTGGACAATATGTCTGGTCTGAGGAGTTTGATTTCTGCTGCAATATTCAGATGGTAAACAACATGAAAGCATGTATCCATCCTGCCTTGTATCATCGGTTCAGGCTGTTGGTGTGGGGGATATTTACTTGCCACACTTTGGGCCCCTTAGTACCAACTGAGCATTGTTTAAATGCCACAACCTACCTGAATATTGTTGCTGACCATGTTCATCCCTTTATGACCACAGTGTATCCATCTTCTGATGACTACTCCCAGCAGGATAACGGATCATCTCAAACCGGTTTCTTGAACATGACAATGAGTTCACTATACTCAAATGGCCTCCACAGTCACAAGATCTCAATCCAATAGAGCACCTTTGGGATGCTGTGGAACAAGAGATTTGCATCGTGGATGTGCAGCCGCTGTGCGATGCTATCATGTCAATACGGACCAAAATCTCTGAGGAATGTTTCCAGCACCTTGTTGAATCTATGCCACAAAGAATTAAGGCCGTTCTGAAGGCAAAAGGGGATCCAACCCAGTACTAGCAAGGTGTACCTAAAAAGTGGCCTGTGTGTGTCTACATGTAATAGACACTTCAACATTAGAAGCTCACCAGAAACTACTCAAGTAGGCCTTTTTAAATGACAGAGTTTAATTTTAGTTGACATCAAAATTACAACATATGACATAACATAAGCTGTAACCATATCAAAAACTGCAGGGCATTTTCGCCCCATCGTTTCCTCTAATAAAAGAGCTATAATACAAAATCTCCACTGTGGTCCGATACTCTGATCCTGTGCGGAGTTGGTAATTTAAACAATAAAACAGAAGAGAGGTCCCAAATAAGGATGAGATCTGTGTGTGATAAGAAAGTGGTCTTAACATCCTGTTCACTTGTACATGAACAGACCTCTGCAGAGGAACTAACTGAATTAATGAAAACCCTTCCCCTCTCAGCACTTTAATCAACATCTACTGACCAGACGGATGTGCCATCCACACATTCTGCAACACAAACGGGTCATCCAGAGAGTCTGGACGAAAAGGAGATGCACTGTGAAATTATATTTTGATGCCTTTTTTTTGTTGTCATTTTTAAAATACAAAGAACCCCAAGACTCAAAGTAGAGATAATATAACCATAAATCCTTATGAGACACATACAGAAGAAACATAAAATTAAATGCTTCTGATAAAAAAAAAGCAGAAATCCAGGTCAGCTTTCATATTTGAGGGAACGTCTCCTTTAAAATCAAACGTGGTTCACAGCAGTGGAAAGGATATTCTCTGTGAAAATAGGCCACTTCATGTTTAGCTTCTGTCCATGTTATCCTCCACTCTGCCAACAACACAAAATTGATGTTTTGTTCAGCAGCGGTATCAGACACTTGCAGTCTATGAGAACCTTGTGAGAAACGTCTAGCGTCGTCTGAAGGCTCTGGAGATTCTCCAGGCATTTGGTTCCTCGTAGCGGTTATAGAGGGGCTCCAACCGCTGCTGTTTCTTCTGCTTGCTGAGGCGTGTGGGATCAGACACTTTGAAGAAAGCTGGAGCGAACTCTACAAGCCACCTTGGGTCAATGGTGGTCACTTCCCTCATGTACTCCTTAGTGGTCAGCACAAGCTCATGGTACACCACCCTGAGGAGAAGATGAGAAAACAGCTTTAGTACAAGCAACATTGAGATTTGTTTGGTGGTTAATACAATAACCTCATTTTGGTACATACCATTCTGGTTGGCGATTGAACAATGCGCTGGAGGGGTGGATGTAGACCACCTGCTGATCTATGAGGGTCCTGTAACCTTCTTGAGGGTCCTTTTTGGCTGCATTCCGGAAGAAACCACTGCAGATGGCCTTCTGTACACGCACTGTGGCCTTACCACATGATACCACATCCAGCTTGTGCCTGAAGACAACATGCAATATTGTATAATTATTAACAATATGTATAAATATGGAGTGTAAAACCCGTTTATACAAAAGACAATAACTATAGCTGGCTGTTCTAATTCTATGTAAATAGGGAAGTCCACACCACAACTATAGAAATAACACAGAGGAACAATATTGTTTAAATAACTTTCAATGGCTGGCTGCATAAACTGCTTAATTTAATTTAAGTTAATATATTTTTAAAGGCTGGTCATAACTGGTCAAAAGTTAGTAGATTGGTCTAATTTGAATGCGAAAAGTAAGACTGATTAGCCCTTGACTAACTGCTAGTTGGCCAGACTATTTCTTAAGGTGCAGTCTGTGTTCTTATGCAACTGGCCCCAAAAGATTTTTCCAAATGATAAAAAAATAAAAACAAATGACAGCTAATCAGAATCCACACAGTGTGTTGCATTACGCAAGTAAGCCTGCATAAAGTTAGTTATTCTCTAGCCCTCACCGGTCCATGATGCCCAGCATCTGTTTGCGGATATCCTGTGCACGGCGGAGAGATCGCGCCTGGATGAAGTTTTCGTAGCACCAGGGGTTGGAAAACTTGTTGTTCTTCCAGGAGTTGTAGACAGCCAACAAAGTCAGGTGGTCCCCCTCAGGCTGGTGAAACTTAGCCTTCTTCTGGTCTGCCAGAGCTTGTTTGTCCTGACATTTAGAGTAAAAACATGCTTAATATCTGCAGGATCAGTCTGCTTAGATACCTCAAACTTTACTTAATGATGTAATGACGTGTGGGCTAAACAAGTACCTTTGGTCTGTAGAAGACATTCTGTACTGAGAGCATTGACACAATGGTAAGCATCTCTTCGCTGCAGCCAAGATGGACGGACATGATCAACATCTTACAAAGCATGGGCTCCAGAGGAAACTCAGCCATCTGATAGGAACAGTGACAATAAACTTAATATTTTATTCTGCATATGCAAATTGAGCAGCTACATCCGCAACCCCGATATGAGCACATTCACAAATTTAAACATATACACACTTACTCTACGACCGAGTCGTGTGAGCAGACCTTCATCATCCAACGCTCCCAGAGTGTACAGCTGCTCCATAGCTGTGATGAGTGTCTCCATAGGTGGAGCATCCATGAAATCAAATGACAACAGGTCATTGATGCCCATTGCCTGATTGAAAGAAAAAAACATTTTATGTAAAATGCATAAAATATAATATTAGAGAGACACTGATAAAGTAGTATTATCCTGTATTAAGGCAAATCCACACCACACTGACAGACAGCAACAGACTTTATTGAGTTTTGTCGGATCAGTTTGAGCCGATTGAACATGCTGAATCAGCGTTAGAATGTGAGAAGTGACGTGTTGTAATCTGGTGACTGTTGGCGTTGGTCTGTCTGTCGGTGCAGTGTGAACTGGCCTTCAGAGATGTATTGGTAAATATTGGATACATAACTCTTACAAATGAGGAATACAACAAGCATGGGTGTACATTTATTTAACGGTGCGTGTTCAAATTTTTACATATAGATTATCAGTAACACTTTACAATAAGGTTTCATTAGTTAACATTAGTAAACTATAGTTAACAAATTAAGAATGAATACTTCTACAGCATTTACTAATCTTAGTTAATGTTAATTTCAACATTTACAAATACATTATATCATTAAACATTGTATTTGTTAACATTAGTTAATGCACTGTGAATTAACATGAACAAACCATGAAAAAAAACATTTATTTTTATTAACTAAAATGGTAACACTTTACAATTAGGTTCATTAGTTAACATTAAAGGAACACGCCGACTTTTTGGGACTTTAGCTTATTCACCGTATCCCCCAGTTAGATAAGTTTATACATACCATTTTTATCTCCGTGCGTGCCATAACTCTGTGCTAAGCTAGGCTAGCGGTGGGTGCATCAGACAAAGACTGGAGGTAAACGGCTCCAGCTAGCCTACTGCTCAATAAGTGACAATATAATATCATTGCGCCTGCTGTACCCATGGTATAGCAGCAAAGTTCCTGGATTATTATGCAGGAATGAGAGTATAGTTGCTAGCTATATCGGTCTAGAAAATTGCAACTTTTCAACTTTTCTTAGTACACGATGTAACTATACACATCACAACATGTAAATAGGAAAATGTTGGCGTTATTTTGTCATTTATTGAGCAGTAGGCTAGCTGGAGCCGTTTACCTCCAGTCTTAGTGCTAAGCTAGGCTAGCGGTGGGTGCGTCAGACAGTTATGGCATGCACGGAGATAAAAATGGTATGTATGGACTTATCTAACTCTGGGGGATACAGTGAATAAGCTAAAGTCCCAAAAAGTCGGCGTGTTCCTTTAATTAACAAGAACTAATAATGAACTTCACTTATAAAGCATTTATTAATCTTTGTTAATGTTAATTTCAACATTTACCAATACATTATTAAAATCTTGTTAACATTAGTTAATGCACTGTGAACTAACATGAACAAACCATGAACAGCTGGATTTTTATTAACTAACGTTAACAAAGATTAACTAATACAGTAACAAATGTTCTGCTCATGGTTAGTTCATGTTAGTTAATACATTAACAAATGAAACCTTATTGTAAAGTGTTACCAGATTATCTTTGTCATCTAGCACTCACTCAGTGAGTTTTTTTATTTGTTGTCTCTTAAAAAACACAATGACTAATATTTAATGCTCTTAATAAATATCTGTTTCAATATCCAATACATTTTTTCATACTTTACATTATAATGTATGTTAGTTTGTTTGTTTATTACATTTTTAACGCCATGTTAGCAGAGGCAAACACAATGCCTATCACAATCCATAAAATATAAAAATTATATAGAACATTTAAACTTGGCATTAGATAAAAAAAAAAAAAAATCTAAAATACATTCAGGTGACATTCCAAAATATTCTACGTAAACATGTTTCTGAATAAAAATGTTTTCTAGCAATATCATAAATATTACAGTCCAACCAAATATGTTTAACTGTCAAAAGAACTTTACTACATTATAATGTTATGATGCCTAAATTGTAGCATTTAAAATGATTGATTTTAGTTTTTCAGTACTTACTTTTTATCGTATAACCGTATAATCTAAATCTGCCAGAAAATCTGTATCTGTCATAAATTTAATATACAGTGCAAAAAAAACAAGATGACTCAATAGTTAAACTGTTAAATTGTACCTTAAGCGACAGTACAGTGCTGGCCAAGTTAGTTCTCTGAATCTCAGGTACGTTGGTGGTGAGCATCTCATCTCTGTAGGCGCGTTCTGTGTAGAGTCTGTAGCACTTCCCAGGGCCTGTTCTACCTGCTCTGCCCGCTCGCTGCTTAGCCTGGGCCTATGGACCACACAAATTAGGTTTAGGAGTCAAAGTGTACTTACAACGTATGTTGCATGTAGTCTGGGTAATTAGGTACGGATGTTACCTGGGAGATGGGGGTAACGACTAGCTGATCAATGCCAGTTTTGGAGTTATAAACCTTCTGCTTGACAAAACCTGGATCCACCACATAGTAGATCCCATCAATTGTCAAAGAAGTCTCTGCGATGTTAGTAGCAATGACAACCTAAAAAAAACAACAAAATGTTTGTTAAGGTGTATACAGTGATCTTAATTTTCAGGTACATTTGATATGTCAGAGGTGACCACAGAGAGGAAAAAGCCTGAATGGTACCTTTCTACTTCCAGGTGGTGCTGGGTCAAAGATCCTGGTCTGCATTTCACTGGGCAGGGCAGAGTAGACTGGGAGGATGATCAGCTCTGGGACATCAGGACCGAGAGATTTCATTCGTTCGTACAGGATCTCACAAGCAGTGTCGATCTCCTCCTGACCCGTCAAGAACACCAAGATGTCACCTGTACAGTAAATAATTTGAATTACAGGAAGCTCATTTTCACAAAGCATTTACAGGTTTTATCTGTGAACAAAACGTTACCTGGAGGCTCAGTGAGATGGATTTGCATG
This sequence comes from Rhinogobio ventralis, assembly GCA_039654625.1. Lineage (NCBI taxonomy): Eukaryota > Metazoa > Chordata > Actinopteri > Cypriniformes > Gobionidae > Rhinogobio > Rhinogobio ventralis. Next base: position 22,317,284 of record CM077212.1, read on the forward strand.
ACTGTGATCAGACTGGCATCCAGATAGTCAGTCTCAGGTTCTTTAGTATACAAAACCTCCACTGGATACGTACGACCAGGGATAGTAAAAATAGGTGCTTCATAAAAGTACTGTGAGAATTTCACAGCATCCAGCGTGGCAGATGTCACAATGAGCTTCATGTCAGTTCGTTTCTGTACAGTCTAAATAATACAAGAACAAGACACTATTAGACATGCCCCAAAAAGAGATGGTAAAATAGTGAATAGCACCTAAGTTCATCACTTTCACACGTTTTTGCCCCATGTAATGGAGTACAAAGCAGCAGTGTGTGTTAAAATCTTTAAGAACAGATATTAAATCAATGCCTCAATTTTATTGTATTAATTTATTTTTAACTTGTTTATTGTTCACTTTATAAAAAGTAATAATTATTCTTAATATTAATAATAGCAAATTTTTATTTTTAATAAATAATATTTGAAATAAATATTTTAATGTTTTTGAAAGAAGTTTCATGCTAATAGGTTGCATTAATTGATTCTAAATACAGTAAAAACAGCAGTGTTGTCAAATATTATTACAAATTTAAAATAACTTTTTTTATTTTAATACTTTTTCAAATGTAACTTATTCCTGTGATGGCAATGCTGAATTTTCAGCAGCCATTACTCCATATGACTACTTAGATGATTACTATTCTATAGTAATTCAATTAAATCCACATTTATTTGTATAGTGCTTTTCACAATACTTATCGTTTCAAAGCAGCTTTGCAGAAAATGCATGTGTCTACATTACAATTTAGAGTGATCTGTTATCAGAGGAGACTGTGTCCAAGTTATGCATTTCTGAAATGTGTATATACAAATCATGCAGTTAGCGAACAATGTAGTAATTTAAATGTATTCATTTTAGGCAGAAACAATGAGCTCATTGAAAGAATACATGTTAACAAATGATTAGGATATATAGAAACATTTAGCATTGGTGCATTAGTAATCTGAAATTATTTTTCAGAAACAACTATATATTTTATTATTCAGTATTCTTTGATGAATATAAAGTTCAAAAGAGCAGCATTGAGAACATTAAGCTTGACACTCACTGTCTGTGTGAACAAAGCCTCAATTGATGAACTGTACCTTCTTGAGCAGGCCAAAGAGCACGTCTGTGTGAATGGTTCTCTCATGGGCCTCATCCAGCATAATGATGGCATACTGGCCCAGATCAGGGTCAATCAGACACTCTCTTAACAGCATACCGTCTGTCATGTACTTAATCACGGTTTCAGGACTTGTGCAGTCCTCAAAACGGATGGTGTAACCAACCTGCACAGACACAGAAAGAGATTAGGGCTCTGTTTCAAAGGTGATCGTGAAATGTTAGATTATGGTTGCCTATTTCATGAAAATGAATGTAAGCAAGCATCTACCTCTTGACCTAAACAGCAACCGTACTCTTCCGACACTCTTTTAGCCACAGACATGGCTGCCACTCTTCTGGGTTGTGTACACCCAATCTTCCCCCGTGTGGTGTATCCTGCCTCTGCCAGGTACTGAGTGATCTGAGTGGTCTTCCCTGAGCCCGTCTCCCCAATCACAATCAGAATCTGGTTGTCATGGACAGCCTGTAAAGACACATTGGTTGAATTTAGTGGTTTCGCCATCACTTTCGCAAGCAGATCAAATGTGCGTGTGTGAAGTGCAAGAACCAATGAGGTCTGTTCTAGTGAATCACACACACATGTTCAAGCTTCTGTGTTTAGCATATTTGATGCACACTTTTGTAACAAATCACTCAAAGGTCTATCTCAGACTATATGAGACGTCATTGCTATAATTGATGCTATGGGTTGCGTCTTTCTTTGGACTTGACTGACATATAAAATACAACAAGCTTATATCAGTAGTCCCATATTCATAATTGTGACCACACAGCCTGTTTACAACGTCTTCCATTGTAACAAGGGTTACCAATGTCTTTATACTATGGAAATGTTTCCACCACAGAATAAAAAATAAAGGAAATTGCAAGTTTATATCTCACAATTGCATGATATAAAGTTGCAATTGCATGTTATAAAGTCAGAATTGCATGATATAAAGTAGCAATTGCATGTTATAAAGTCAGAATCGCATGATATACTCGCAAATCTGAGAAAAAAAGTATAACTCAATTATGAGTTTATATCTCACAATTCTGAGAAAAGTCAGAATTGCGAGTTATAAACTTGCAATTGCAAGGAAAGTGTCAGAATTGGGAGTATATATCTGTATACATTGTATACGTTGGATTGATTTCAATAAATGTATTGTACTTGAAGTGTGCAACAGGCACTGGGAAAATACAAAATATCGGATCGGGGCTCTGTATCAGTAGATACTAATATTCAATGACTTGGATAGGGGCACAAAAAAACTTGATACTCGGTACATTCCTAAAATAAATATCATTTGAAGTCACACCTGAATGAGCTGCTCTTTTAGCTTGTAGATGGGAAGACTCTCTCTTTGCTCAAGGATAGAAAGTTGAGTCTTTTTTCCATAGGAGGCCTTGTTGCCGCCAAAGGCGTGTTTCTTCCATTCTGGGATATCGTTGGGCATCATACCTATGCCCCTCATGTTGGCAGCTATCTGCCTGCCGTCAACTGTGTGGATGGCAAGCGTGTGAAGACAGGAAAAAGCATTTATTATAGATGCACAAAGATGATAACAGACTTGAGCTCATATAAGGCCAGAGGGCATCAAGCAGCAGAGATTGGCTTTTTATGTGCAAGCCTGTTCGATAGCAGACCTCAGGAAATCAGATGGCCATCTATGAACTCACTAAACCACGGTATGGACAAATAGGAAGGAAGTTTATCTGGAGTGATCAGTGTCTTTCATATTACATAACATGGTGTTTTTTTTTTTTAGTACTGGAGGACATGGAGCGCAAAACATCCATTTACTCATACAATCCTATTTCACTATACAAGTAATCAGACTATTTTCTTTTCTAGTCTTTAAATGCTACTACTATTCCATGCAGTTTTGGAGTTCTAGTGCATTCTAATAAAAATGTGGGATATTCCTGCTTGATATCTCAAAATTGAGAGCATCAATTAATTTGGAAGATGAATAAATGGCACAATGACACAATGGCAAGGCTAATTTATTTTCATTTAAATGATGTATTTGTGTTATGTATTATTTTATTATATATAAATTATATTTTATTTTACAGTTTTATTGTGTCATTGTTTTTTTCCCGTTTTTTATCTGGGTAATAATATTGCAGATTTTTAACTTTTTGCGAATTTGAGATATCTGTGCACTTGTTATTCTGTGTTGAAAAACCCAATAAAGAAATAAAAAAAGAGAGAGAGGTTCATTAAAAGTATGTGCAAGACATCATACACATGCATCCAAGTTGGAAGTGTGACTTTAAGTGGCCTTCTATTGCACTTTTCTGAGTAGAAAAACATTTTGAACTCCTGAGTTGAATGGAGTACAACTTGGAATAAGTCTAAATGTCTTACCGTCGGGCAGAGGGTCAACCCAGTGTTTATTAAGACCCATGGGGATTGAGTCCATTTCAGCCTCCCGCTGGGCCTGTTTCACCTCCCGTCGCTCTTTGGCCAGGGCACTCTGCATCATAGCTGCTTGGGAGAGAGATCCATCTGGGTTCTGACAGAAAGACAATACAAAAACAGAATATTTAAAGTCACAGGTTACATCTACTTCAGTGAAACTGTCTAGGTACCAGGCAGCTGTAGAGTTAGAGTACATGCGTTTTGACCTACCTTGACAATCTTGACAGGACTCATATCCATGCTCTGTTTGGTGTGTCCCCGCAGGAATGGAGGCTCCTCTTCCACCAGTTCAATCTCCAAGTCCTCATCTGACAGACAAACCACAACACAGAAAAAGTTTGAGGTGAGTGTTCAGGCAGCTAGAAGTTGCCTTGAGATTGTTGTGGAGTTAAACAAAAGTGAATGCAACTCATACCCTCCTCATCATCTACTTTAGGAAGAATTCCTGTCTCTTCATCAAAGTCTGGGAATTCCTCCTTAGACAACACATTGGCAGCAATCATCTAAGAACAAACAGTTTAAGATGCAGATTAAAATATGAACATAAGGAAAAACAAATGCTTAAACATTGGATAAAAGATGGCCATGCACCTGTTTGATTTCCCATTTCTCCGGATCTGAGATCTTGGTCAGTCTTTTGCGTTCCAACGTGTCATCCTCTACCTCTGGAGCATGGCCCAGGTTGAGGTTGGTGGGTCTGTCAGGATTTCTCATGGATGACTCTTCCTGACCATCTGCACCCACATTTCTCCTCCTGTTAGGGTTCAGGTCTTCACCAGTGTCCTGGTCAACATCCTTGTAAAAGCAAGACAACCCAACAAAAATTAGTCCACATATAAGCACAATGATTACTGAATAAAAAAAAATATATATATATATTTTAAGATATAACCAAAATTTCTAGTCAAATAATTTATGTATACAGTAGGATGTAAAAGTCTGAGAAGACTAGTAAAAGTGCTTCAATTTAAAAAAAATTCTGATTTAACAATATAATTCTATATATATATATATATTGCAATCATTATGATCACAACTTGTAATAACTGCTTTGAGCTCACTGTTTCTACCAAAATGAATACATGATTTTAGCATGATTTGTATCTAAGAACTGTACATTCTGACATATGGACATCACTTTGACAGTCACCTCTGATAACAGATAACTCTAAATTGCAATGTAGACGTATGCATTTTCCGTGAAGCTGCTTTGAAACTATGTATTGTGAAAAGCGCAATATAAATAAATGTGAATTGAACAACAACATAATAATATGGCCCAGTAAAATAGACATGCAAGATATAAATAAAATCTCTGATCAGATCATTTTTGCATACAGTGTGGTGTAAAAGTCTGGGACGACTAGTGAAAGGGCTTTCGTTATTATTATTATTTAGGGCTGGAACAACACATTAACATAAATGATTTTGTCAATTACGCACTGTTTATGTTCATCTCTAATCCCGTCATGTTTCACACAAAACAAAACTCTAAAGCAGATGCTTTAGATGCTTTATACAATGGCTTGTGTGGCAGTGCTGCTTAATACAAGCATGCACATTTTCAGGACTCACAACCACATTCAGTCACAGTATCAAAAATGGCAATGTTTTGAAGTTTTTGCAAAATTGACATTGTGATAATAAATAAACGAGCCCAATCAAGGCGTGAGTTCATCCATCAGCTATTTTAAACAACCAACAAGGACTTTAAATGCTTAGTAACCAAGTGCAGAGAGTACGTTTGAGCCACTCGCCTCGCAACTCGCACCCCCTGCAGCTACGGTAGATCTGCAGATGAATGCAAACAATTTCTCTGTCTCCGCGAGTAAACCATCCATCATGATTATACAGTTCACTGTGGCTCTCACACTATATGAAGTGGGTCAGCGCGGGTTTGTAGAGAATGCGGTTGTGAGTCCTGAAAATGTGAAGTCAGTTCGGTTATTGAATGGGGTTGTCACCCTCATAAAAAACAAGGCTCTCTATGAACGCAACCGTATTAAGCAGCACTGCCATACTAGCCACTAGCATCTGCTCTAGAGTTTTGTTTTACATAAAACATGACAAGGGATTAGTGATGAACCTAAACAGTGCGTAATCGATTACGTAGACACGTTGTTCAAGTCGTATTATTATTATTATTATTATTATTAATACCATCTTTGTATTTACTTTTGGTTAGTGGCCCAAAAATTTCAGAATTTAAAAACAAGTTATTTACTTTCACAGAATAAGAAATCTGTAAATAAAATGTAAAAAAAAAAAAAAAAAAAAAAAAAATTAACTGGTTGTTATTTATTGGTTGTTTAATTGGTGACTTTTGGACCTCAAAGTATGCAGACCTGTTCTCTCTCATGACTTCCATAAAGACATTCACTCACCTTCATACTGAGACTTGTTTTTGATCCAGTGAAGGATAACACCTTGACTTTGACTCTTTGACCTTTGGTGACCACATCTGCCACATTTGCCACCCGACCTTCTCTCCTGAGCTCAGAAATATGGACCAAGCCTTCCCAACGTTTCCTTTACAAAAGGAGGATAATAGAAAAACTGTTTAAAAGCTAATTCTAAATATTAAGTTTACAAACTAATTCTACTAAAGAATGTATCATAATCCCCACATCAAATTCAGTAGCCATAAAAGTAAATGTACTGTATCTGAAACATACCTGAGACCTTCCAACTGCACAAAGCAGCCAAACTGCATGATACTGGTGACTTTGCCATTGTAGATGTCCCCCACAGACGGCTCCTCCGGTGGGGGCCGGTCCACATGTTTTTCCTTCCACCGGTCTGAGCCTTTGTCTTTGTCTCCCCGTGCAGGACTCCTGGACCTGCTGCGAGAGTGCCAGCGGCTCCTGCGCTTCCTCCTGTCCCTCTCATTAGAGCGAGATCTAGAACGAGAGCGAGAGCGATGTCGTCTCCGTCTGTCCCTGTCTCTATCTCTATCCCTGTCCCTGTCTCTATTTCTATCTCGATCTCTGCTCCAGCTTCTGCTCCTCCGCTTCTTCTTGCTGCTGCTGCTGGTTTCAGATCTAAGACGGAAGATACTTACATGTTAAAAGGCGACAACAATATGCGAAGAAATCATTGCAGTATCGACTTCAATTTTATCTATTTTATGTAAGAACATGTCCTCACCTGTGTTTACTGCTGCTAGGTTCTGTTAAACTAACACTGGGCATAAACATCTCTAACTCTTTCATGGCATCAGCAGCAACTTTCACGTCATCCTCATCCAGCATATTCTAGTTAGAAGAAAAGATCATTTATGACCATTAAGTGGCTACTGTTGATTAAAAACACATTCAAATTTATTTATACACTGGCAGTCAAGTTTGAAATAATTAAGATGTTTTTAATTGTTTTTGAAAGAAGACTCTTCTGCTCACCAAAGCTGAATGTATTTGATCAAAAATAGGGTTGGGCGATGTCTACCAAATTGTCATCAGACGATGTCTACAGTGAAACATCGCGATGGACGATGACATTGGAGGGTTGCGTTTGAGCGTTAAGCTCAGTTAATGTGGCGCGAGTCTGGAGAAAGAGAGAGCGCGCACGGAGCTGAAAGGGCTTGAATGAAGCACGATTGGCTTTAGATAAAACTACTAGAGGATATAATGCTGAAACATCATTACCACAAATGATCCTGAGTGCTTGTGGTGTGATCCGCACTGCTGTTTTGATGCTCTGCTCACTTCAACTAGAAACTAGAGTTCTGTCTCGCCATTTGAATATCATTGGTTTAGTTTGTGCAAAACATCTAGTAGCCTATAATTTGTTTGGCGTTTTTTTGCACAATAAAATCTTTAGTGTTTAAATTGTGTTCATAGAACTGTTTTGAATGTAATTTGTATTATGATCGGGAACAACTTCATTTTTTTGCGGGGGGACGGGGAAATCACGATGCCGGCTCAACATCGTGATGTCTGTCAGCCATCGGCGATGTACGATGGCATCGTCTATCAGCCCAACCCTAATCAAAAATACAGTAACACTGTATTTTGTGACACTGAAGAATGAAGTAACGGCTGCTGAAAACTCAGCTTTGCCTTTAAAGGAATAAATTACATCTCCACAATATACAAAAATAGAAAGCAGCCATTTTAAAATGTAATAATATTTCACAATATTACCATTTACAGTATTTTTGATCAAATAAATGCAGCCTTGGTGAGCATTAAAAGGCTTCTTTTAAATTAAAAATAAATATAAATAATTACCCTGGCAGTAGGATTGTCAGGTCTGCACAGAGCTGGAAAGAGCTCTTTCAGCTTGTCCTTTTCACCTTTTGGCTTAGCCTCAGGATAAGAGGCTGTACAATAATAATAAAAAAAATTATCAGGAGCAATACGGTATGAAATATGCTGTACCTGGGCCTGAATATATTGTTCAAATCAAAATGAACTGGGCTGCGTTTCTCAAAACCATCGTAATCCTAAGTAGATAATAGAACCATTGGCACCAATAGTCTCTAGGATCAACTTAGCTCACAACGCTTTTAATAAACGCAGCCCTGATTGATGTAAATCAACTACAAGACCCTGAATGATCTTACCTTTACTGGTAGATGCTTTTGCAGGAGGACGCATGGTTTGAATGAGACGAAGCAAATTGCTGACAAGTGAATCCTAAAGGACAAAGACGACAGATTGGGTTAGATATTCCTAAAACCGCAACAATAAAATCACAAGACACAAAATTGAAGGAACAAAGATAGAGATTACAAAAATCCTTACTGTGAAATCGGCTCCATTTTTAACCAGTACTAACTTAAATCCATCAAATGTTGGATTTTTCTCAGCAAGACTGATTACAAACTCAGCTGAAAAACACAACCAGCAGACTGTTACTATTAACTTCTATACACACACATAAATTGTAAAGCTGCAGCCAGAGATTAGGCGTCTGTCTTTAACATATATAATATAATATTTAAGAACCAAAATTGACCACGGTACGTTAATCATAGTGTTGCCCAAAACATCAGTTATTACAGTAATTGTTACTACAGTAAAACCTTTTAACAGCTTTGAATTAACTCCATAGTAAGGAAGACGGTTATATTTCCAAGTAAACAACAGGCATTGTAGCTCTATCACATAATATATACGACCACGTAACCTTTCTTAATTAACGACCAGCCTTTCTTTTAATTATAAAATGTCAGATACTAGAAAAACTAAACGTGTAACATAACTGGGAAACTGCATATTATTTAATAACATAACTGCTGCTGACCACACATGTAAAAAGAGGCTAACAAGCTAGTTACGAAAGAGTCTACAACGTGACACAGTATCGCCTAATTTATGAACTCACCAAGGTCCTTATCGCTGATTCCTAAATGGTTGTCAAGTTCGGTACAAACTTTAGACACCAAAGACAAATATTCGAGCTTTTTAAGCTCATCATCTCCGATCTCTGCCATCTTCAGCAATGTTGTTGTTTCGTTCACCGGAAGAAAGTGGCAACGCTACCTCTTGTCTGGTAACTTCTAATTCCGGGTTACAATACAGGCGTCCTCTAACGGTCAAATGAAGAATTGTTGTGAGGGGGGAGCAATTTTTCCAGGGGGCCGCAAGGGAGTTTTTTCGAGGTCCATGGAAATGTTTAAAGAAAAAGAGTGTAAAAATGTAACAATGAATAAATAATAAAAATAAGATTAAAATAAGTACAACATTTTTTAAAACAAATAAATACGTTTAAAAAATACATTAACATGTGATTACAATAATTAAATAATACATCTAACATGACAGTACGATAATGAGCTGGAAAAAACAATAATGGCTGATAATAGAAACTAAATATTTTTTCAAATAACATTTTATACATATTTATAATATCACTTTTTGTACCGTATAAATTGTTTTTTTATACAAGACACTATATAGATGCCTTTTAAATTTTAGAACGGGGGTCCCTCACACGATGATGATCACATTTGGGGGACCTTGGCATCTAAAAGACTGAAACCTGTGATATTGTACAGATCTAGTGCGACATCTAGTGGCGCATGCGTGAATTTCAGGACATTCAGGTCACTCCACTGACAGTTCCCTGCGTGAATCCGCACCTCGGTCAGGTTGGTGCGGATCTATGATGCTGAGATTGGGCTTCGCATGGTCTTCTACATCATCAACCACCACCAAACACATCACACAGGCCAGGCTCTTCACCGGATCATTTCTGCGAAAAGATAATTATACTTTATATAAGAGCCGGTGCTCTGGACTACCACAAAAGTCAGTGCTTGCCAGTACCAGATTGTCCTGGGACAACTTCAGGTAGGCACTGACCTCTGACACTGTCATTCTCCCAGGCTGAGTGCTTCGTGTCTAATCGCGTGCCTGCTCAAGCGATTATAAAACGCTGCTGGCTTCGTTAGCACTGCTGCTAACACAGAGACCTTGCCCAAAGACTTTAAATGCCTATGTTTTCTAAACACTGATCCCAAAATCTGATTCCTGACGTTTAATGCGTAGAAAATGCTGTCTAGATAGGCAGCTTACTAAGATTTGAGACACAGCACTTGTTTACATGCAGTAAATGCGACTGTAAAGGGTTTCCTAGTACGTGTCGTTTACAAATAAAAAGCGTGTCTTAACTGGTTTGTTGGCTAGTTTAAGCTGGTCTTTGCTGTAAGAGCAACCACCTGAAAAGTGCCCAAAACCTCTCTAAAACTAGGCTGGGACACTGTATAAGAGCAGCAAAAAGCTTGTTTTGTTGATTTCATTTCATTTCATACTGCTTGCAAATTAAAGTAACCATGAAATCAAAATTGACAATTGCTATTTTTTATTGGATATTGCAGTATTTATTAAAAATTATTTATTCATTCACACTGTAATTTTTTTGAAGACTTGTATGCTCTTGTAATCCAAAATAACTTCCCCTCCCTCTTGCAGAGTCATCTCTTTTCTCTGATGATGTTTTTTTCAGCAGGAGGGTGGGGCAACCTGCCACTCACATTAGATCTCACTCAGCAATAGCAAACTTAATGATCCAACGATCCAATCAATTTCCAATGGATACATTTTCACAATTTTTTTCTTGTTCGAGAAGCTGTTTCATATGGAAGCTTGTTTCCACCACAGAATAAAACATTTTAAAAGATAATTGCAAGAAAAGTCAGAATTGCGAGATATAAACTCACAATTGCGAGTTATACAGTCAGAATTGTGTGATATAAAGTCGCAATTGCAAGAAATAGTCAGATTTGCAAGATATAAACCGATTCGCAATTTTTTCTCGCAATTGTGAGATATATGCAAGTTTATAACTCGCAATTCTGACTTTCTCAGAATAGTGAGATATAAACTCGTAACTGCGAGTTATAAAGTCCAATTCTGAGGGGGAAAAAGACTTATCTCACTATTGTGACTTTATAACACACAATTGCGACTTTATATCTCGCAATTCTGAGATAAAAAGTCAGAATAGTGAGATATAAACTCGCAATTGCGAGGAAAAATAGTCAGAATTGTGAGATATAAGGTCGCAATTGCATGAGAAAATTGACTCTTTTCCCTCAGAATTGGACTTTATAACTTGCAATTGCGAGTTTATATCTCACTATTCTGAGAAATAAAGTCGCAGATATAAACTCTTTTTCTTTTTGCTAGAAAAAAAGTCAGAATTATGAGATAAAAAGTTGCAAATACATTTTTTATTTTTTATTCTGTGGCGGAAACAAGCTTCCATACTCGCATGTCACTAATGGGAAGAAAAAAAACATTGCAACTTCCGTTTCATGCCAACTTTAAGCAGTATGCAGTATGCATTTCATCTCTACTAAATGTATTTAATTTTGATTATTTCCTGCCTTTACTAAGGCCATCTAGTCAGTTGCTCTCAGTTAGGGCAGTTCAGTATCGATTTAATTTACCACAGCTATATTCTCTCATTGTTTTAGGTCTTCTGGAGTGGTTTTCTTCAGCATGGCATCAGGGAGTGATGGACTGGATAGATTAAAGACCCCAAAATATACCAATCGCCTGAGTAAAGAAAAGTCCTCCTATCTGTTACAACATGCACACAACCCTGTGGACTGGTGAGGGGCTCTGAGATCTTTAGTCTTGCTGTAAAACACACAGTTTAGATTATACATTTTTTTTGAGAAATCACCAACAAAAAGCATGCGTATAAACTATAGTATTCCTAATATAACTGCCCTTTATGTATTTTCTCTTCTTTCTTCATTCACAGGTATCCGTGGGGGCAAGAAGCCTTTGATAAAGCAAACAGTGAAGACAAGCCCATTTTTCTTTCAGGTAACATAATAGTATACTTGAAAACATATTGGATGGTTGGTCCATTTTTTATTACACCGATTTATTACTGCTTACAGTGGGTTATTCCACCTGTCACTGGTGTCACGTGATGGAGAGGGAATCGTTTGAAGATGAGGAGATTGGAAAAGTCCTCAGCGAGAACTTTGTGTGTATTAAGGTGGACAGAGAGGAGAGGCCTGACGTAGACAAAGTTTACATGACATTTGTGCAGGTTCGGACTTGTAAAATTTATTGTTGTAAAAGTGTCAAAAAAGCTGTCAAAGTGTCACGCTGTTTGAAATACAATTAATGCTTTCTGCCCAGGTAACAAGTGGTGGTGGTGGCTGGCCAATGAGCGTATGGCTCACACCAGATCTCAAGCCATTCATAGGTGGCACTTACTTTCCACCCAGAGACAGCGGAAGAAGACCCGGACTGAAAACTGTGCTTTTAAGAGTTATAGAGCAAGTAAGAACTGAGACTGAAAATTATTTCATATATGTATTTGTCCTTCATTCATGTCTTTTTTTTGTGGGGGAACACACATTTACATACTTTACTTATCCGCTCAAAAAGCCACAAGAGGGTGCTAAGGGGTCTGTGTAATAATAATAATAATAATTACCAAATTGGACATTATTACTATTATTTTATTCATTTAACAGTAATAATTTAATTTTTTTCTTTAGGATTATACATCTAACAGTAGCATTAAAAAGATTAAATTAATAGAAAGATAAACATTTCCCAGATAATAGACATGCTACTGTTCAGAAGTCTTAAAAAAAAACAAAAACAAAACATTAATACTTATATTCAGAAAGGGTGCATTAATTTGATCAAAAGCCACAGTAAAAAATATATAGATTGTTAAAAAAAAAGATTTTTGAAATAAATCCAGTTTTATATATATATATTTTTATTCATCAAAGAAGAAAATCCATCACGTTTTCTACAAAATTAATAAGTAGTAAAATAGTTTTCAACATTGATAATAAGAAATGTCTCTTGAGCACCAGTTTAGCATATTAGAATGATTTCTAAAGGATCATGTGACACTGAAGACTGGAGTAATGGCTGCTGAAAATAAGGGATCAATTACATTTTAAAATATATTAAAATAGAAAACATTTTGTTTTACATTGTAACAATATTTTACAATATTAATGTTTTTTTTTTACTGTATTTTTAATCTAATTAATGCAGACTTGGTGACTTCTTTCAAAAACATTAAAAAAGGTTCATAGTATAAAAGGATCTTTATGCCCTTTATGCCCTATATATTAAAATATATAGCTGCATTATATTTACAAAGAGGGTCCCCCTATCATCATATTTGGGGGTCAGTGATATTCAAAGTCTGACAACCCCTGTACTATGGTGCTCTAATGTCTGAGAACCTTCATACTATGTGTTTCAGTGGCAGAGTAACAGAGAAACCCTGGAGTCGAGTGGAGAGAGAGTGCTGGAAGCCCTCAGGAAAGGGACAAAAATCTCTGCCAGCCCTGGAGAAACTCTTCCACTCGCTCCAGATGTTGCCAACAGATGTTACCAGCAGCTGGCTCACTCTTATGAGGAAGAATATGGAGGTTTTCGAGAGGCGCCGAAGTTCCCTTCACCAGGTAAAAAATACTGGGATGAATTGAAAGGATTTATCACCAACATTTTTACAGTATTTAATCTTTCTTTATTTTTCATTTTTTAATCTGTCAGTATTTATTTTGTTATTAGAATAGACGGTAACATTTTACAATAAGTTTTCATTAGTTAACATTAGTTAACTACTTTAATTAACATGAATTACGAATAAACAATACTTATATAGCATTTATTAATCGTAGTTAATGTTAATTTCAACATTTATTTGTTCATTATTAAAATCAGAAGTTGTATTTGTTAACAATTGGTTAATGCACTGTGAACTACCACGAACAAGAAAATGAATGACTTGATTTTTATTAACGAACATTAACAAAGAAGAATAAATACTGTAACAAATGTATTGTTCATTGTTAGTGCATGTTAGTTAATACATTAACTAATGTTAACGAATGGGACCTTATTGTAAAGTGTTACCGAACAGACTCATAAAGAGAATGAACACAATATCCTGTCTTGTGAGTTAATTACCTGACAAATATGCATCAGCATTAATAATGTAAAATGGCCTTGTGCTTTTCTTTTTTGCAGTGAACCTGATGTTCTTGATGTCATTTTGGGCAGTAAATCGTGCCAACTCTGAGGGAGCAGAAGCGCTGCGAATGGTCCTTCACACTCTCCGAATGATGGCACTAGGGGGCATTCATGACCATGTGGCACTGGTGACATGCAAAAATTGTGTCTCGAACATATGATGTTAAATATCAATTCTTTGCTTTTAATTACATAACTGAACGCAATGAAATTCTTTCTTTTAGGGCTTTCACAGATACTCCACAGACTCCTCCTGGCATGTTCCTCACTTTGAAAAGATGTTATATGATCAAGGCCAGCTTGCTGTGGCCTATATTGCTGCTTACCAGGTGGGAATATGTCTGTGTTTCCATGTAATATATTTTAATATATGAATATTTTCTCTCCAGATAATTGCTTATGTCCAGAAAGCAATAATGAAACACTGTTCTGTATTTCTGTAGACACAATAAGGACTTATTGGTGTTATATATTGCTTATTCTGTGGTTCTATATCAAAAGCCTAAGTTAAGATGATTGTATAATGAACCAACTTTGTATCTGGCATTGGCTGGGTGTGGTGTTATTGTGGCTGTTGATCTCTGCAGGTATCTGGGGAACGCCTATTTGCAGATGTGGCTCGTGACGTGTTGCTTTACGTCTCCAGAGACCTGAGCGACAAGGTGAGTCGTCTTCTCCCTCATTAGATCCTGCATTTGGCACCAGTCATGCTGAATCAGCACCGACCCACAATATCACTGAAAAATCGCCCAGGTCGAAGCCCTTTTTGAGGTCATCCCTCCTCCACTCTTTAGCACTGGGTGCCAGCCATCTTGTGATGATGAATGGTTTGACGACATACACAATTAAAACCCAACATTTTGAAAGTCATGTTTTTTGAAGATTTATGGAGTAATTAGGTAGCAACAAAAGCATACATTGAACCTCACTTTTTTGTTTGTGAGAGTTACATTAAAGGTTAAATGTTTCCCTTTTCCACAATATATACTCTGTAATAAATACTGTAAATCATCCCATTGTTTTACTTTCAACAAGTCCACTGTATGCTGAACTTATGTACATAACATGTTTGAAATGTATTAACTAGAGAACTTGTGGCCAAGAAGTATTGTCCCCCTCAAGAAACCACAATGTATCTTCGAAAACAGCCTTCAAAAAAAAAAAAAACACACATTTGATTTTGAGCATTGTGCTGCCCTCTGCAGTCTGGTGGCTTCTATAGCGCTGAGGATGCAGATTCCTTTCCCACGGCGCAATCCACTGAGAAGAGAGAGGGAGCGTTTTGTGTGTGGACAGCAGGAGAGATCAGAGAGCTGCTTCCTGACATTGTGGAAGGCGCCACAGGAGGCGCAACACAGGCGGATATCTTCATGCATCATTACGGTGTGAAAGAGCAAGGCAACGTGGACCCCGCTCAGGTTTGGGAATTTTAGGTTTTTATGAGAGCCAGAACCTTTCTAACCATGTTACACTGATTCTTGGCTACAACACTGAAAGAAATAAAAGTTTATGTATAGAGGAATTATTTTGGATTAATTAAAGGTGTCATGAACTGCGTTTTTTTTATTGTTTTATGATGTTTTCTGGGGTGCACTTATAATAGTAGAATGCTTTTTACATAAAAAATGTTCATAATTTATAAGTAAAAGGCATTTTTCCTACCCTGATTTTAGCCTTCTGCTCTGAACGCTCCGTTTTAAGGGGCGTGTCCACTGGGAGACTTCAGTGTAAACACCCACTGCTGTGATTGGCAAATGTCTTTGCATTTGAAATAGTATTATTACCTCTTGTAGCTCGTTTTTACAATTACAGCTCTCATGGTTAACTAATCGTGAAAAGTGTTGCATTATATTTAGATCTATGGCATTATATTAAGATTGTGGAATGAAAGGTTGCAGTGATGATCATTGTAGCCAATCACACACATGCTGAGCGCATAAAAACAGCGATCTCGTCATTGCAACTCAGTTTCTGTACACTAACGAATGCTTTCATCTTCACTAACAGTGCAAACGTGATATAGTTAAGAGATTCGTTGAATAAAACGGGAGTCACTGATAAACTCTCCTGTTTGATTGACAGGTTCAGCGCGTGCTGCTCAAACGATTGCAAAGGGAGCTTTCTTTGATCGCATTCTTTATAGAATTTAATCACTGTTAAATAACAGATTATTTTCATCCTACTAAGAGAAACAACGCAAGTTGATGTTTAGTCACTGGTCTGATTTACTGACACAGACAAAGAACATCTGACTACATGAATCATCACATTTCAGATCAGGCATTAGAATGTTACTTACATGTTGCATTACTGTTGAACCCAGTCATGCACAATATTTTGTAATCCTCAACGGCATGTTTATTGCTTTGTAGTTCGATGGTTTAACACTAGGCCTATGTTACATGCGTAAATCGGTGGGCGGGGCTAAACAGGCAGTGATGAACTAGGCGTTGATATTCTTCTGCTGAGGCGTGCTGAGGTGCTTGCCTCCCTTTGACGTCATAGATCCCCACTTTGAAAAACCTGTCGTTTGCTGGGCCTGGTGTCTATAAAAGCTTTTCTTTGACTAACAAGGGAGTTTTCAGCTCTGAAACTTACAGTATATTCTTATATTACCATGACCTTTTATATATCAAAAGCTCAAGGGAAAGTTGATTTCTGAATTCATCACCCCTTTACATTTTCAAAGGTATAAAATGATGTTTATACGCAGCAACCTCTTTTTTTAAAATTTCCTTACAAAACTAACTAGCGTTTAACTACTAAAATATTTATTGAAATACCACTACAAAAGAAAAGTCTTAAAAATATTGTTAACTACACATTGTCAATTGAACAATTGGTCGATAATAATAATAATAATGTTTTGTGGCCTGTAACACAAATCTTGCTTTATTTCCGATTTGCAGTTTAGTTAGTGAATCAGATTCTTCAGTAACCACGCTCTGTCCAATTCAGTGAGTTTGTGCAATGATTCAGTGAGTAAAGGATTTGCTAGACTTTAGCTACTACATTTAGTTTAAAAAAGGATAGGTGTGCTGGTCTGAAAACGAAGTGTGTTCAGGTGCATTGTCGGCGCATTGCTGTTTTGAGGCTATTTTGCGCCACTGACCAGTAAAAACCTGGTCTAAAGTCAATAGCACAGTATTTTTTGTGTTATTTAAAGGCCGCATTAGTAATACAACGCGTGTACACTCTGCTTGTTACACACACAGGGACGCGCAACAATTTTTAAATATGAAAAATAAAAAGATTCCTCTCTAGAGAAGCGTTCAGTCTGTCCGCTCGCAAATTCCGCCATGTAAATAGCGAATCCGCCATGGTGCAAGAGCAACTGGCTTTTAAAGGGAATGGGAGATGAGACTCTGACTGGTTTATTGCATGTTACGCCCAAAACACACCAATGACTCATTAAGAGACTAGGTACAACCCTTTTAGACCACTTTTTTCCGTTGTTAAACTAGCAAAAGTGAACCTGCTACTAATAAGGTCTAGTTAAAATATATAATATATAATATGATAAAACAAATAATAAATAAATTACACAACAAAAATAAATAAATGGAGGGGGGGTGGTTGTTTCTATTTTTAAAACTAATAGCATGTTTTGTCTGACATATTTTGTCACATTATATCTCAAGAATCAGTGGTTAGCATTTATTGTTTGAGACACCTAATTTGTGAACAAAGCAGATTTTATGATGGAAATTTTATAATAGCATGGATTTTATGTGCATTTACTGATTTGTTTCTGATTCTTGTGTTCTTGGTGTTTTTATAGGACCCCCATGGAGAGCTGCAGGGTCAAAATGTGCTGATTGTGCGTTACTCAGTGGAGCTCACCGCTGCTCACTTTGTCATCAGCACGGACAGACTATCCGAGCTGCTATCCGATGCCAGGGCCAAGCTGGCCGAGGTACGGAGAGCACGCCCACCTCCTCACCTGGACACCAAAATGCTAGCTTCCTGGAACGGTAGGTTTCCTGCATCCTGATTGGAAGAATGTATAAGTGTCATCCACTAATATACTGCTGGAAATCCCAAAGCACAGAACAGGGAAAAGAATCATTCCCCCGAAGCTAAATGTACCCCCTTCCTATCCTTACTATTTCACTTTGCAAACAAGGTCCAGTGCTCGACAAGCTCCGTAAATGTTTTTTTTTTGTCTGGGTTTGCCTTAATAGCAACACTATAATGTTAGAGTTCTTTCATGGGAGCGCTTAGATGTGGTGCCAGGCCTTTAAAAGCCCACAGAGGGGACCTCTGGGTTGTGGTCTTTGCCCTCGTTGTCTTTAATGAAAGGATATCAAAGCCTTCACAGGGTGCCAAGGCCCCTTTGGAGCTCTAGCTGACAAAAGCACTCAAAGAATAGTGACTAATGAGCTGATATCTTAATTAAAGAAAGCCTGAGACATTGTTTAATGAAAGTGTTCCTTCCAGAGCTACGCTTCATTGCATTCTTAATGCATACAGACTGGATATTGCTACCTGCAGAGTAACCCTTCGCATTAATCAAACCTGATAGGCCCACTCGCGTAGCCGTGAGACATGTCTGGGCTACAGGCACACAGAGCTCTGACAGGACTATTGTTAGTGATCCCCGGCCTTCTGAACACATTGTACTTTAGATCTTATAGACTCAGTGTCTCCTTTCGAAGTTCCTCTGTCTTGGTTGGCACCTATTGCACCTTTATCAAAACGTTTTTTGGTTCTCGTTGGGGGAGAGTTTCACTATCTGTGGGGCAGGACTCTTCCCGAATACTAATCCAAAACTTTGAAACAATTCGGAAAGAAGGTGAAGAAGTGATACAAAACTCTCATGTGATCAATTAACCTTGAAAATGCTTTATAACAGTAGCTATGTTTCCATCCACCTATTTATTTAGCAGTTTCTTGAGTTTGTTTACTCAAGTACTTTTGCTGTAGGAAAAAAATTACCATGGTCAGGTTTTCCAAAGCTTGTAATCTGTGCACTCCCATTTCTTTGGTTGGTCAGGGCTGATGTTGTCCGGGTTTGCACGTGTTGGAGCCGTGCTGGGTGACAAGGCTCTGCTAGAAAGGGCTGAGCGAGCAGCTTATTTTCTCCAAAAACACCTGTGGGACGAAGAGGGCCAGAGGATTCTTCATTCCTGCTACCGTGGAAATAACATGGAGGTGGAGCAAGTGTAAGGAACATTTCTGGCTGTCCTAAAATAAGATGCATTTGACATGCCATAGCACTGAGGTTGATAGTTGTGGATTGTAAACTGTTTGTTTGCTAGCCTAATATCTTATAATGGCAAAAGCCTATTTAAAATGGGAATTTAAAAGAAAACAAACAGGATATTTTCAGGTTTGTCATTGGAAAATATATAGTAGAAAGGGTACTTGTTTTTACATATTATGATCAGGGTTGTTATTGGTAACTAAAACGATAACAAAATTGCTTTTGTTAATTGGAATAAATCTGAAATAAAATAGAATATTAGATATAATATTAGAAACTTAAACTTAAAAAAACAGAAATGTTGCCTTGGCAACTAAATGAAATAAAATAAGTTCTAAACCACAACCTAAAATTAAAATAAAAAAACATTATAAAAACTAATAAAAAGGGCAAAAAAAAAAAGAAAAAAAAAGCTGATTCAAAATAATAAATTATGTTATAGTACATTAATAATACTAAAATTATAACACTTTTAGTTTAGTAAAAAAATGTAGTGTTATAAAATTATAACACTGATTTTGATGAGGTTGTATTGTATGTGTCTTTACAGTAGACCAAGAAATCTAGCACACATTAAGTCTTAATTGCCTTGGCACATATCCTGCCAATGTAGAAATGACCCAGAATCAGCACAGTACGAAGCTTTTCACGTATGAAATCACCCACAGACACACACACAAATTCACTGGCCTCATTCTTGGGGTAACCTCTCATTTGTACCTCTCATTACCACTCTGTGTCAGCACATCAGTCATCCCACAATCCCACAGAGTTAACCCACACACCATTTATCACTGATCTAAACTGGCTATATTACACCTTCATTTTGAACCTTTTTGTTTGAGTGTTCATCAATGGGATAATTAAAAAAAATAGCTTCGTCTTACACATTGCATAATGCTTAATCAGGAACACTCCCTCTGTAATCATCTGATTGGCCTTACTTTATAGTTAGCGTAGGATGTGATGTTTTCTCCTCTTGCAGTTCTGCTCAAATCTGTTTTTATAAGGGAGATGTAAAAATCTGCATCGGTTTGTTTTTAATCACCTTTGGAGGATTTCCCTCACAGAGAATAATTTACCAGGAGTCCCAGCAAGAAGATGATTTACTGGGGAATTACTTGTGTTCTCTGCAACCTAATTTCATCTCCAAGAGGAACTACTCTCTTTCTTTGTTCCTCACTGTGAATATTCCACATCCACAGTTAAATGAATAGTTCTCAGAAAATGAAAATGTCATTGATAACTCAACCTCATGCCGTTAGAAATTCTGAAAACTGTACTGGTCACACTTTTCCAAACAGTTAAAAGTAAATGGGGGCTGAAGCTTTCAAGATTCAAAAAAAGGTCACAAAAGCACCCTGTATTATAAACTGGTCTTCTGAAATTATATGATAGCTTTATGTGTGTCAGGGTTATGTTTAGTTCTGTTTAGTTTCATTGTGTTTTGGTTTCGTTTTCCTGTTCCTGTTTTGCCTGTGTTCCTGGTCATTATTAGTTTCCATAGTTACTCATTAGTTCCTCACCTGCTCTGTTTTCCCTTGATTACTCCTTGTGTTTATAAGCCCTTGGTTTTCTCAGTTCAGTGTTCTCCGTTGTTTATGTTAATGTGTAGTTCCCTTGTTGATTTTCTTGCGTATTCTCCTGCTCTGTGTCCGGAATCGAATACTTCCCTACTATATAGCATTCTAAAAATGCACACAGAGAAGTATGTCCGCATACATACAATGCGTCCGAAATCACGTACTGTCTGAGTAGGTACTACATTTGAATTTGAACTTACTTTGCAACCATTAAAAAAGTCTGTTCTATATAGTATGAATGTGTGTAGTATGAATGTAGTCCGGACGTATTACATCCACCATGTTGTCATTATCGTGGGACCTACCTGTGTCAGTTGTGTGTCGCTTCACCTCCATTCATAAATCCCCCCTTCTGTGGCCTCATGGGATAGTAAAGTGTCCATCAAATGTGCACTTCAGAATCTCGCCGGAAGTAGTAGGTCATCCGGGGAATTTTCACCTACTGTTTTTCAAATATTATATATTCGGACATACTACTCTGTTGGTGTACTGTTTTCCGCATGCTATATAGTAGGTAAATATTTGATTTTGGATGCAGCACTGGTGTATTAAAAAAACTTAATTATTAAATTAATTTAATATGGACTTACCAGCAGTCTGCTTGCTCTGTTTTGAGCCCAAACAAGCCAAACAAATTGTCTGACCAGGTGTGTGAGCCAGCTCGTGGAGTTTGAGGGAATGTAATAGAGCTATGCCCACACTCCCGCCTCTGAGGGTGAGCTGCATATGGCCTCTGGAGATTTGGTAGAGGATAATCCCCGTGGTCTCTGCTGATCCCACCCAGCTCCAAGTCTCCTGCATCTCCGCTGCTACCGCCCAGCTCCAAGTTTTCTTGCATCTCCGCTGGTCCCACCCAGATCCACTGGCTCCGCCTCCATCCGCCAAGCTGGTCTCTCCATCTAGGCTTGTCGACCAGTCAGCTCCACCTTGGCTCCTCCCTTTCCTCGGCTCCACCTGGGGCTGTCGTCCTTATGGCTTCATCGTGCTTCCTCGTCCCTCTGGCTCAGCCTTGATCAGTTGTCGCACCATGGACTTCCAGGCCTTCAGCTGCACTTCGTCTCCCCTCCACCACTTCGCCTTCGCCTTGGTCCTTAGTAGCACCCCCACCCTCCCTCCTCAGTTGGATTGGGTTGGGTTGGGGGTGTAATGTCAGGGTTATGTTTAGTTCTGTTTAGTTTCATTGTGTTCATTTTCCCTGTTCCCGGTTTGCCTGTGTTCCTGGTCATAATTCCATAGTTACTCATTAGTTCCACACCTGTTCTCTTTCCCTTAATCACTCGCTGTTTATAAGCCCTTTGTTTTCTCAGTTCAGTGTTCTCCATTGTTTAAGTGTAGTTGCCTTATGGATTTTCTCCTGCATATTGTACTGGTGTTTTGGAATTCATTCTTATTTGTGCGTGGTCATCTACACATTACAGTGTGAGAAGTAGATTAAATGTACATTATTCACTGATAATCTTCCCCTCCAGTGAGCTGTTGAGCCAGTGAGTAAACTCTAGAACCAAATCAGTTTACTTTGTGAATGAATCATTCTGACCAGTTTTGTGAACCAAATGAACCAATTCAACTCAAAAGAAGGATTCATTCAAAAATCAGACATAGCTACCTCTTTCATGACATCCACCCCTTGTCGAATTCAAGATTTTCAATGAATAATGGCTTAAAATTCACTCTTCTTCTCACAGAAAGCTATCATATGACTTGGAATATAGTGTGTGATTCACATGGACCACTTTTATTATACTTTTATGGTGCTTTTTGGAGCTTTAGACTTTTGTTCATTGTAATTGCTTGGAAAAGAGCATGGAAAACAGCCTTACCTTTTGTCTTCTGCGGAAGAAAGAAAGTCATGTGGGTTTGGAACAACATGAAGGTGAGTAAATGATGACAGAATGTTCATTTTGGGGTGAACTAATCCTTTAAAGAGCCTTGTGCCATGCAGTGAAAACATTTAGAGAAAATCTGGCTTCAATGTTTGATAAGAACGAGACAGGTTACCTGACTGTTGTAGTTCTCAAATGGAATTAAGGGCCTTTTATTGTAATAGAAGAAATATGCTATAGTATTTGGGCCAGGTAAAAATGTAGTGCCAGGTGAATTATTCATGAACCATCCAGTGGCTGTGCTGTTATTCCAAGGAATGTGGCAAATGGTCCAAATCTTGTTCAGCTGTATAAAAATCATACTTCATTGTGAGTAGATCTATCAGTTTGGAACTAGAAGCCCTCTGGCTCCTGAGATAGATAGAGGTTAGGCTCTTTTTTATAGCTTCGGTCTCCTGACAGGTTTGTGTGGAAGTTATGATGCGGCTTTGCTGCACTTTGAAGAGACTGTATCACCTGGTGAGAATACAGAGAATGAACAAGGAGGGAATGGAAAAATCCAGGGAGAGCTGTTCATTAAAAATTGACTGGCAGGCTGATTTGTTTTGTTGTCTCACTGGGAAAAAAAAAAACTGAAACAGAGGAGTCATATTTTTCTCTGAGCCCATAAACCCTGCTGTGGGGCGAGAATATCTGAGAAAAAAAACTTACCTCATAGTTCAATAAAGGGCTAGCTAGCTAGCCCCTGCTGGGGGCTACCAGACCCTTTAAGGATATATATAATTTCCTTTGTATGTGTATGCGTATATATATATATATATATATATATATATATATATATATATATATATATATATATATATATATATATAAACATATACATATACACACCGATCAGGCATAACATTATGATGACAGGTGAAGTGAATAACACTGATTATCTTTTCATCACAGCACCTGTTAGTGGGTGGGATATATTAGGCAGCAAGTGAACATTTTGTCCTCAAAGTTGATGTGTTAAGCGTAAAAGATTTGAGCGAGTTTGACAAGGGCCAAATTGTGATGGCTAGAAGACTGGGTCAGGGCATCTCCAAAACTGCAGCTCTTGTGGGGTGTAACCGTTCTGCTGTGGACAGTATCTATCAAAAGTGGTCCAAGGAAGGAACAGTGGTAAACCAGCGACAGGGTCATGGGCGGCCAAGGCTCATTGATGCACGTGGGGAGCGAAGGCTGGCTTGTGTGGTCCGATCAAACAGACAAGCTACTGTAGCTCAAATTGCTCAAGAAGTTAATGCTGGTTCTAATAGAAAGGTGTCAGAATACAAAGTGCATCTAGTTTGTTGCGTATGGGGTTGTATGACGCAGTAGCCGCAGACCAGTCAGGTTGCCCATGCTGACCCCTGTCCACCGCCAAAAGCGGCAACAGTGGGCATGTGAGCATCAGAACTGGACCACGGAGCAATGGAAGAAGGTGGCCTGGGCTGATGAATCACGTTTTCTTTTACATCACGTGGATGGCCAGGGAGATGGCCGTGTGTGTTGCTTACCTGGGAAACACATGGCACCAGGATGCACTATGGGAAGAAGGCAAGCCGGCGGAGGCAGTGTGATGCTTTGGGCAATGTTCTGCTGGGAAACCTTGGGTCCTGCCAAGGAAACGGTATTCCCTGGTGGCTGTGGCCTCTTTCAGCAGGATAATGCGCCCTGCCACAAAGCAAAAATGGTTTAGGAATGGTTTGAGGAGCACAACAACGATCTCAATCCAATCGAGCATCTGTGGGATGTGCTCCGATCCATGGAGGCCCCACCTCGCAACTTACAGGACTTAAAGGATCTGCTGCTAATATCTTGGTGCCCGATAACACAGCACACCTTCAGGGGTCTAGTGGAGTACATGCCTCCACAGGTTAGGGCTGTTTTGGCAGCAAAAGTGGGACCATCACACGTTATGCCTGATCGGTGTGTGTGTGTGTGTATATATATATATATATATATATATTATTTAACCAAAGATCTTTGAAGCACAAATCTTTAGTACCTAGTCACCAGGTTCTTCTCCAAATTCACCTTGCACTTATTGTACATGACATTTGAATAGTGCATTAGATCTGACAGCTTGAGGCAATGACATGGAAGGGGTCAGATGTTGAGGGCGATCTCCTCACAGGCACCTCATGACATTTTTCCTCCCTTGGAATGTCAGTTGTTTAAACTAAGATCCGTGGAGGTTAAGTTCCCAACGTTAGCCACGCCTCGTCCGTCCTGCTGCCGACACTGTGATATCTTCAGACCTGTCACTATCTGTTTCCTCACACTCAGCTGGCTACAGTGCCACCTCTGTTCAAGGGTCTGAGGACAAGGGTTGATGTGATCTGAATCAAGAATTTTTAAACTTCAAAGCCTTTTGCAATCTTTTTGGGTGACACCACCTCAAAAGGAATTTTGAACGGCTTTTATAACACAAAGGTCCTGCTAAATGTCTTTGTATGCATGTCAGTCAACGCACAGAGCATCTTAAGGCAGCGTCCCACTAACCGACTTGAAACTGCTTGATTTTGGTAAGGCATGTCATACTTACTGACTGTTTTACCGCCTGGATCTCGCCCTCTTCTGTCACGCTCAATGATTAAAGATACAGATCACAAAAAATGAAAATTATATCATAATTTTCTTGCCTTTGTGTAATTCCAAACCTGTTTATTGAGCAAACTGCTGTTTTCTCATACAATATAAGTGTAACTTTTACTTCCATTGTAAGAAAATGTAAATTGTTTGGGTGAACTGTCATTTTAGTAATAGAAGTGGAGCAGCAGGCTAAATGACTTATGACATTTCCCTCCGATTTCGTGTCATGGATTGCAACAGCCAGTTCTGGCAGCAAATCACTGTGAAGCATTCTGAAATAAGAACAGGAGTACCATGAGGACATAAGCAATTATAATAGACTGAAATAGGATGCAATTCATGCAGTAACTTTAACTTGTGAGTTTGTGTGATGTGTATTTTTACCATCAGGGCTGTAATGCATTCATGCGGCGCTTCAGTGAGGAAAAAGATTCACTTTCAGTAAACCGATACTTTTCTGCCTCCACCTTTTTTATTTTTTATTTAATAGACTTCAGAAAAAAAACTACTTCTGGTTTTTAAAGGACTATGTAAATAAAGCTTATGTCTGGCTCCATCTGCCTCCATCAAATTAACAGCCCAGGGATAAAACCCGAGCTCCGCCCTAAATTTTTTCTTTCAATAATCCATTTCACTTGTATGTATGTCACAGTACAGAAGAAAAGATCTGTCGCTAATTCCGTTACATCGCAACTTTAAAGGGGAGGTGTGTAATTTCAGCACCACTAATTGTAACTGTTAGTTTGAACAGCCCAACTGTTGGTCATAACAACATTGATCATCATAACAAAATGTCTGTTTGTCAACCAGTGTTTTTTTTTGCAATTCCGTATGGTGCCACTAGCTGAATAGAAATTACACACTTTACTAATATACACTCACCTAAAGGATTATTAGGAACACCTGTTCAATTTCTCATTAATGCAATTATCTAATCAACCAATCACATGGCAGTTGCTTCAATGCATTTAGGGGTGTGGTCCTGGTCAAGACAATCTCCTGAACTCCAAACTGAATGTCAGAATGGGAAAGAAAGGTGATTTAAGCAATTTTGAGCGTGGCATGGTTGTTGGTGCCAGACGGGCCGGTCTGAGTATTTCACAATCTGCTCAGTTACGGTGATTTTCACGCACAACTATTTCTAGAGTTTACAAAGAATGGTGTGAAAAGGGAAAAACATCCAGTATGCGGCAGTCCTGTGGGCGAAAATGCCTTGTTGATGCTAGAGGTCAGAGGAGAATGGGCCGACTGATTCAAGCTGATAGAAGAGCAACTTTGACTGAAATAACCACTCGTTACAACCAAGGTATGCAGCAAAGCATTTGTGAAGCCACAACACGCACAACCTTGAGGCGGATGGGCTACAACAGCAGAAGACCCCACCGGGTACCACTCATCTCCACTACAAATAGGAAAAAGAGGCTACAATTTGCACAAGCTCACCAAAATTGGACAGTTGAAGACTGGAAAAATGTTGCCTGGTCTGATGAGTCTCGATTTCTGTTGAGACATTCAGATGGTAGAGTCAGAATTTGGCGTAAACAGAATGAGAACATGGATCCATCATGCCTTGTTACCACTGTGCAGGCTGGTGGTGGTGATGTAATGGTGTGGGGGATGTTTTCTTGGCACACTTTAGGCCCCTTAGTGCCAATTGGGCATCGTTTAAATGCCACGGCCTACCTGAGCATTGTTTCTGACCATGTCCATCCCTTTATGACCACCATGTACCCATCCTCTGATGGCTACTTCCAGCAGGATAATGCACCATGTCACAAAGCTCGAATCATTTCAAATTGGTTTCTTGAACATGACAATGAGTTCACTGTACTAAAATGGCCCCCACAGTCACCAGATCTCAACCCAATAGAGCATCTTTGGGATGCGGTGGAACGGGAGCTTCGTGCCCTGGATGTGCATCCCACAAATCTCCATCAACTGCAAGATGCTATCCTATCATTATGGGCCAACATTTCTAAAGAATGCTTTCAGCACCTTGTTGAATCAATGCCACGTAGAATTAAGGCAGTTCTGAAGGCGAAAGGGGGTCAAACACAGTATTAGTATCGTGTTCCTAATAATCCTTTAGGTGAGTGTAGCTATGTATATATCAAAATCAACTGCAGGCGCTCAATCCTTTTCCTATTTAGCACCTAAACTCTGGAACAGTCTTCCTAGCATTGTTCGGGAAGCAAACACACTCTGTCAGTTTAAATCTAGACTAAAAACACATCTCTTTACTATGGCATACACATAGAACATTATCAATTTCTATTATTCAAATCAGTTAAATTATTGTTTTAGGCTGCATTAACTAGGACAGCCGGAACCGAGAACACTTCCCATAACACCTGATGTACTCGTTACATCATAAGAAGAATGGCATCTACGCTAATTTTAGTCTCTCTGTTTATCCCGAGGTTTACTGCAGTCAGCCTGATCCGGGCCGTATCCAGATCAGATGGTGGACCTGCGCTTAGACATGACCACAACACATCCCTGAAATGTCTGCAGAGACAGAGACATCCTCAATAAACCCATCTCTGGCGTAATGACTCAGATCTTTCGAATATTCCGATCTAATATGACTTCTGACCTGTAATGTTGCCAGAATCATAATCATACACTGTTTGTTTGTTGGCCAGAGGAGAACTGGCACCCCGACTCCATTCTGTCACCTGATGGAGTTTTGGTTCCTTGCCACCGTCGCCTTTGTCTTTTGGCTTGCTCAGTTGGGGACACTAAATATTCAACTATATTACTGATCCGCCCGCATTGACACTATATGATAATTGAAATGAGATGGATGACATCACCGTTTTTTCCAGAGCGGCTGTACAGGCGAATCAAATTCTGTTGCATTATTTTCCTGTTTAACACTGTGAAGCTGCTTTGAAACAATCGGCATTGTAAAAAGCGCTATGGTGACTTGACTTGACTTGACTTATGTATATGGCACACATTGTCACATTTGGAAAGCATAACTATAAGACTTATTACTATGTTAGCATAGAATAATAGTATTGCCTTATAGAGGTTATATCTAGGCTTATTATAGTTAACATTAAATCTAAAACCATTAAAAAAACTTTTTCTTATTTGAAATAAAATAAATGCTAAAATGAAATAAAATATAAAAACAGCATTTTTTTTCTTCATTTCAGCTCATTTTTATTTAGTTCAACTAAATTAATTGAAACTAAATTAAACTAATTTAGTTTGTACTAAAATAACTCTAATGTACTATATCTATGACTATATAGACATTAAAAAAATACTACGGTAAATGACAAATCACTTAACAAAATTACTAAAACTTTAAAATTAAAATTAAAAACTAATTCAAAATAGAAATAGAAACTACAATAGTACCTTAATAACATACTTAAAAATTCATATATCCATACTAACATACTAAAATCTTATATCCACCTTATTTTTTAACGTGAGAGTGGGTGTGGCCATTCACTTAAATGTGCAAGGCTTCCTGTGAAATCTGCTTCCAGTTATTGTAGCTGTACAAAAACAGTCCATTAAACTGTTTAATATTGCAATCTGCTATTTCTTATCATCCCTCCATTCATTCTCCAAACTGCTTATAATTTGTAGGGTATTTTAATGTTATTTTAATTTATTATCATAATCATAAACACTGGTATGTAGCGCAAGTAGTTTTACTGTTTTCTGCACTTTGTTATTCTTCTAGTCATTTACCCAAGCAGCTAATGAATCGGAAGTCTCGCACATTCACAAGAAAAAGCAAATAAGGTGATATGAGGAATCCGTGAGATTACAAGTTTTGCATTCCTGCTGAAAACTCTCATGATCTCTTGTCTCTGAGGCTTCCATTGATACGTGTATCACTGTAAATGCGTTTTCCATTCTTTTGGAGTTAAAATTTTTTCTGTGGTAAATTGGCAGCATGCCACAGTTGCAGTCAATAGAGCTTATGTTATGTTGATCAACCCAGCGCAAGTTAACCTGACATTATTACGCAGGTCAACCCAACATTAACAAGAAATTGAATTTGTATTTGTATAAAAACAGAAGATCTTGACCTTCCCTACTAATGTTCTCTATAATGTTCTCTCCAGTGCATCTCCCATTTCAGGCTTCCTGGATGACTACGCGTTTGTGGTTTGTGGGCTGCTGGACCTGTTTGAGGCCACGCAAAGAGGCCGCTGGCTGCAGTGGGCCGAAGAACTCCAGCTGAGGCAGGATCAGCTCTTCTGGGATTCCCAGGGCAGCGGTTACTTCTGCAGCGACCCCTCAGATCCGACACTGCTGTTGGCTCTCAAACAGGGTGAGGAATGACATCATGTGGGATGGTACCCTGCACATAGAGGCTATGGACTCCTAGGCTTTTTGCTCTGGGAATGTGTGGGTGGTTATGACTATGAGTCATGGAAAGGATGATGAAGATCTGTAGCTGTCAGTCTGCATTCTGCATCACTCTACCACAGAGATCTGCTG
Source organism: Rhinogobio ventralis (assembly GCA_039654625.1). NCBI lineage: Eukaryota > Metazoa > Chordata > Actinopteri > Cypriniformes > Gobionidae > Rhinogobio > Rhinogobio ventralis. The sequence continues at coordinate 22,347,025 of CM077212.1, forward strand.
TCACTGCTGATAGCACCACCACACTGCACTCTTATAGAACCTCGCCTTGGTAACTCTGTATCAGCCAGACGTACCCTGCTGAAACCGCCCAAATCTCTCCTTACGTAACCTCATCACTGTCTTTCATTATGCTGTAATGTCTCTCTCTCTTTTCTATCTCACCGAAAACACACTGACATTTTCTCGCCATTTCTTTTCCAGTCCATCTTCTGATGAATTGTAATATTTCCTCCTCCGCCCTCTCCATGTTTCTGGGTAGAACTTGACCAATATAGAAGACTGATTCAGTACATCAAAGCCTGCTTTGTTAAAGCAATTGATATTTCCTTGAAGAAACGCATCAATCCTTTTATTTCACGCTGTACACCATTCATCACCTTCTGCGTGACATTGCTATGGAATTGGAATGAAAGAGTGATTTTTCATTCTTTTTTGGTCTTCCATGACAAGCCAAAAAAAGAAAAAAATCCACACATACTTTCGAAGTGTATAAGTGCCGGGGCTTAATGTCCCGAATGGCTTGGCTCCATATTTTCTCCCCAGAAATTGGAAGTACGAGCTGATGTGAGTGAATAGTCACACCAGCGTGCCTGGGCTGTGACTGATGGCACTGTGAAAATGGCACTGACACCAATGAGATATGGATAAGGGCAGAGAAAGCTAACTGTTATGTTTTTGTTGTTGCTTCTGATAAATTAAAATGGACATAAGGCAGATTTTTCATTTTTTCTGAGTGACTGGGCCATTATATAGTGAGCCAAGCGTGCAGAGTTGTCTCCATTAGGAGCCGTGCGGTGCCGTCACGTGTCAGAACCAAGTCCCCTCACCTCTCTCTGTCGGTGGAAGACGGATTGCCTCCCAAAGCATCTGCCATTCTACATTTTACGCCTTGCCCAAACTAGACAAAACCAAAGCCAGTCAGCTTTGCTGTTTCAAAGAAACCACAGGCCGTGTAGCCATTAGGATTTTTTTTTTTTTTTTGAAAAATAAAGCTATTGGGTTTCTTTATTTTGGGCTCAAGAGTCCAGTGCTCACTAAGGCTGCATTTATTTGATCAACGATACAGTAAAAACAGTAATATTGTGAACTGTTATTATAATAACTACTTTCTATTTTAATATATAAAGCTGAATTTTCAGCACCCATTACGCCAGACTTCAGTGTCACATGATCCTTCAGAAATCATTGTAATAGGCTGATTTGGTGCTTAAGAAACAGCCGCGCTGCTTAATATTTTTGTGGAAACAGTGATACTTTCAGGATTCTTTGATGAATAGAAAGTTCAAAAGAGCAGCATTTATTTGAAATGTAAATGCTTTGTAACAGTAAAAGTGTGCTTACTGTCACTTTTGATTCATTTAATGAATCTATTCTATTGCTTAATATAAGTATTAATTTCTTTAAAAAAAAATCTTACTGACTTTTGAACTGTATTGTATTTTGGGAAGCTACAAAGTAAATTCCACATCAGATGTGCAATTGATGCTTTAACTATGCATTTGCTGCAAGAAAGAGAATGATGGTGAAATATAGTTTGGTCACACTATACTTTCTCTTTATAAACTAGACAAATGAGTAGTATTTTGTGGCAAGCTTTATCACTAAACTTCATCAACAGTACACAAAAGCCATACAAACCAATTATGCTGTCAACATTCATAATTACAATTTATTATGATCCATACATATTTTCTTCCGCCATAATTCGTTAATTCATTACTCCCAACTTGTCAAGCTTTAAAAAAAACCCAGATTTATGGTGCAGTTTATGGTCGTTCATTCTGACATGACTTGCATGCAGTAAATGGCTACGCGTGGTGCATGTGTTTTCTACGGAATGAGCTACCTGATAGCATCTGCATGTGTTTGGTTGGGACAGCATTGCTGCTATTCATCAGTCATTGCTTCCTTCTCTCTCAGCTCCCAGATGCAATCAACTCATTACATTGTGACACGAGGCCCGGGAACCCGCTCCCAGCACTCCCTCTGCACACACACAAACAAAGAGCAGATAAAGTAAATCAACTCACAGCTCTAGAGCCACTTAACTCGTGATATCAGGCACTTTTAGTTCTGTTTAACCTGATAAATGTGCTCCGGTTAAATTGATATTTTAACCATCAATGTTATGATGCCATTTTTGTTTGGCATCGTTAAACAGACTGTTTAAATCAATATGCTGGAAAACATGGCTTCTGCAATGGATTGGTTATCTGACTGGAATGCCATTGTGACTTTATTATTTTTTTTTTTTTTCAGATCAGGATGGTGCCGAACCCAGTGCAAACTCTGTCTCAGCCATGAACTTGCTGCGGCTCTCCCACTTCACAGGCCGGCAGGACTGGATACAGCGCTCTCAGGAATTACTGATTGCTTTCTCTGATAGATTGACTAAGGTGCCAATCGCCCTGCCAGACATGGTCCGCAGTGTCATGGCCCAACATTATACCCTTAAACAGGTAACTGGTCCACACAGCTACTGAATATGAATTTTAAAAGTCTGGTTTTACTTGTCACATCATGTCCAACTGATGCAATTGCAATGAAATGTTTTTTCCTCCTTGAATTTGAATACTACTATAAGAAATACAGAGTCTCAAGTCTTTGGTCCAAGTCAAGTCTTTCCCTAACATTATAATTAGTTTATTATTTTAAATAGTCATATATATATATATATATATATATATATATATATATATATATATATATATATATATATATATATATATATATACACTCACCTAAAGGATTATTAGGAACACCATACTAATACTGTGTTTGACCCCCTTTCGCCTTCAGAACTGCCTTAATTCTACGTGGCATTGATTCAACAAGGTGCTGAAAGCATTCTTTAGAAATGTTGGCCCATATTGATAGGATAGCATCTTGCAGTTGATGGAGATTTGTGGGATGCACATCCAGGGCACGAAGCTCCCGTTCCACCACATCCCAAAGATGCTCTATTGGGTTGAGATCTGGTGACTGTGGGGGCCATTTTAGTACAGTGAACTCATTGTCATGTTCAAGAAACCAATTTGAAATGATTCGAGCTTTGTGACATGGTGCATTATCCTGCTGGAAGTAGCCATCAGAGGATGGGTACATGGTGGTCATAAAGGGATGGACATGGTCAGAAACAATGCTCAGGTAGGCCGTGGCATTTAAACGATGCCCAATTGGCACTAAGGGGCCTAAAGTGTGCCAAGAAAACATCCCCCACACCATTACACCACCACCACCAGCCTGCACAGTGGTAACAAGGCATGATGGATCCATGTTCTCATTCTGTTTACGCCAAATTCTGACTCTACCATCTGAATGTCTCAGCAGAAATCCAGACTCATCAGACCAGGCAACATTTTTCCAGTCTTCAACTGTCCAATTTTGGTGAGCTCGTGCAAATTGTAGCCTCTTTTTCCTATTTGTAGTGGAGATGAGTGGTACCCGGTGGGGTCTTCTGCTGTTGTAGCCCATCCGCCTCAAGGTTGTGCGTGTTGTGGCTTCACAAATGCTTTGCTGCCTACCTCGGTTGTAACGAGTGGTTATTTCAGTCAAAGTTGCTCTTCTATCAGCTTGAATCAGTCGGCCCATTCTCCTCTGACCTCTAGCATCAACAAGGCATTTTCGCCCACAGGACTGCCGCATACTGGATGTTTTTCCCTTTTCACACCATTCTTTGTAAACTCTAGAAATGGTTGTGCGTGAAAATCCCAGTAACTGAGCAGATTGTGAAATACTCAGACCGGCCCGTCTGGCACCAACAACCATGCCACGCTCAAAATAGCTTAAATCACCTTTCTTTCCCATTCTGACATTCAGTTTGGAGTTCAGGAGATTGTCTTGACCAGGACCACACCCCTAAATGCATTGAAGCAACTGCCATGTGATTGGTTGATTAGATAATTGCATTAATGAGAAATTGAACAGGTGTTCCTAATAATCCTTTAGGTGAGTGTATATATACACTATACTGCCAAAAGTATTGGGACACCCCTCCAAATCATTAAATTCAGGTGTTCCAATCACTTCCATGGCCAAAGGTGTATAAAATCAAGCACCTAGGCATGCAGACTGCTTCTACAAAGTCTACAAACAAAAGAATGGGTTGCTCTCAGGATCTCAGTGAATTCAAGTGTGGTACCGTGATAGGTTGCCACCTGTGCAATACGTTTATTTGTGAAATTTCCTCACTACTAAATATTTTACGGTCAATAATAAACTGGAAGCAATTGGGAACCACAGCAACTCAGCCACGAAGTGGTAGGCCACGTAAAACACAGAGCAGGGTCAGCGCATGCTGAGGCGCACAGTGCGCAGAAGTCGCCAACTTTCTGCAGAGTCAATAGCTACAGACCTCAGATTAGCTCAAGAACAGTGCGTAGAGAGCTTCATGGAATGGGTTTCCATGGCCGAGCAGCTGCACCCAAGCCTTACATCACCAAGTGCAATGCAAAGCATTGGATGCAGTGGTGTAAAGCACACCGCCACTGGACGTGTTCTCTGGGGTGATGAATCACGCTTCTCTGTCTGGCAGATGAGAGTCTGGGTTTGGGGGTTGCCAGGAGTACTTACCTGACTGCATTGTGCCATGTGTGGTGGAGGGGGGATTATGGTGTGGGGTTGTTTTTCAGGGGTTGGGCTTGGCCCCTTAGTTCCAGTGATAGGAATTCTTAATGCTTCAGCATACCAAGACATTTTGGACAATTTCATGCTCCCAACTTTGTGGGAACAGTTTGGGGATGGCCCCTTCCTGTTCCAACATGACTGCACACCAGTGCACAAAGCAAGGTCCATATACATACATAATTAAACATGCATGAATAAACAGTGAACAATGGTTTTTGCCAGAAAATGAATTATGACTTCAGACAGAACTGAGAATAGATCATTGATCAAGGGACTCAGATTCTCAATGATTTTCCTGTTCCATCTGGTGTAGATGTCCTGCAGGTTGACCGATACACCTGCGGTGTTATATGCAGCTGATTGCACCACCCTCTGCATGTCCTTGCGTTCCAATGTTTTGGTGCTACTGTACCGGACAGTAATGCAGCCTGACAGGAAGCTTTCAATTGTGCACGCAAGTTTAATGATCTCAGCATCGGGGGAGCCATCCTGAACTTCCCCAGGCATGTGTGGGCCAATCCTTCTGGAAGATACTCACTTAGGGGCCCTATTGATCATGAAGGTGTCAAAACCCGACAGTGAAGCTGGTAGACCACAAAAGTCTTGCTGCTTAATAAACCTGTTTGGAACAACAGCAAACCAGCATGCGAGAGACAACATGTTCTGGTGACAAACCATGGCTGACTGTAATACAGTCCCACTGAAGACTCTCACTTCATGCTTCGAAAACCTGAAAGTGAACTTCTCTCCAGTGGGGACTGTCACTTCTGAATGCATTAGCCTCCAGGCTAATGTTATGGCTAACGCCATAAAGTAGATTAAAGGGATAGTTCACCCAAAAATGAAAATTAGCCCATGATTTACTCATGATCAATCCATCATAAGTAATCCACACAGCTCCGGGGGGTTATTAAAGGCCTTCTGAAGTGACGCGATGCGTTTGTGTAAGAAAAATATCCATATTTAAAACTTTACAAATTGTAATTTCTAACTTCCGCTGTTTAAAGATAAATGTCGGGTGATTTTGAGAGAATCAAATAATTAAAAGAAAATGTAGAGTATAGCTCAAACAATTCAGTTCTTCACATGGATGTCCTTCGGTGTCAACAAACTTGGTTCTCGCGAGAACTAGCATATTCTCACCGGGGAGTCCTACGTCTTACTCTGGAACGGCAGTTTCTCGTGAACGCGCGTACGACAGTTAGCGGAAGTTAAAGATTACAGTTTGTAAAGTTTTAAATATGGATATTTTTCTTACACAAACGCATCGCTTCGCTTCAGAAGGCTTTTATTAACATCCGTGGATTACTTTTATAATGAATACATGCACTTTTATGGACTTCAAAACAGAAACAGCCATTCACTGCCATTATAAAGCTTGGTATTAGCCAGGATATTTTTTGATATAACTCTTGTATTTGTCTGAAAGAAGAAAGTCATACACCTAGGATGGCTTTAGGGTGAGTAAATCATGGGCTAATTTAAATTTTTGGATGAACTACCCTTTAAGTTTGTTTGCCATTGTAACAAGTTATGTTGTTATGGGAAGGAGGCGGATGTTCAACAAACGGGCACACACATAAACAAAACAACATAAAGTCCAGGCCTGGACCTCTCTCGTCCTTCACTGTCGTCACTCCTCCTTTTATGCTTCCGTCGCTCCTCCGTGAGAGATCCGACACCGGTGTGACGCACAGCTGGCGCTCATCATCAAATCAAGCCCTGCTTGTCACAGCCATGCTGAAGGATTTTTCTCAGTGCTTGCCATATGCTCTGATATGACAGCCCTTTCATCTGGTCATTACATGCTTTTTTGTATCTATTAATATTTCCATCCATGTTTACTGCTGCAATTATTTTTTATGTATTGCTTATTTATAAAATTGTGCATAATAAATTGTGTAATTTATTCCTGTAATGACAGCTGATTTGTCAGCATTCCTTACTCCAGTTTTTAGTGTCACATGATCCTTCATTTATCATTCTAATATACTGATTTAGTGCTCAAGTAACATTTCTTTTTATTATCAATGTTGAAAATGGTTGTGCTGCATAATATGTTTTTGTAAAAGCCTTGATACATTTTTTTTTAGGATTCTTCTATTTTTAATTGAATGTTTTTGTGACATTTTTGCTAAATAAAACCATTTCTTTAAAAGAAAAATCTTACTGACCCCAAAATTTTGAATGGTGTATCAGATCCCTAGTTAGCTTTTTTGGGATGTCAGTATGACCCTTGCTATAGCCAGTTCAGCAGTCCTTACTATGAGGACTGTTAGCAGTCGGATGTGTCACGTCAAATAGAATGATGCTGCTGGATAAAAGTTTTCCCTGTCAGGGCATTTTTACAAAAGTTTCCTCCTGTTCCCGGACAGTTGTAAAAACTGTGAACGAACGTGTCATGGCCATCAGAGCTTTCCAGCGGTGGAGAAGTCATCAGAGTAGGAGGAATAACAAGCTAAAGGTCCAGCTAAGGGCAGCCCGCTCCATATCACACCTGCCCACCTCATTACAGCACCATACGAGCAGCTCTGACCCTTTCTTCATCTCTTTCATTCTCTTCTTATTTGTTCATTCTGTGGTTCATACGTCTTTTTTTGCTCACAAGTTTGTTGTTCTGTTCTGTGTAACAGTCTCTTATTTTTTCTCGTAGATCGTTATCTGTGGCCAGCCTGATGCTGAGGACACTGCAAGTTTGATTTCCTGTGTCAACTCCCTATTTCTGCCCCATAAAGTAAGTGTGCTTTACTCTCTGAAGAACAGCATTGTTAGGACTATTAAGGTCACTTTAATCGGGTGTTTAAATCTGTCCACTCAACTTTGAAATACCATATGAAGAATACCACAGAAATGTTTTGTGAATATATTTTTTGATAAACCTTTAAACAAAGTAAAATAATTAATTATATACATTTTAATTTTTAATAAAAAAAAAATTTCTTTGACATAAACTCATATAGAACACACATTGCACAATCTTACTATTTTATTTACATTTGTCCATTAACAATGTCCAACAGTGGACATATGTACCTCACAGGAGGTCTTTTTTGTACACTTTTCTGAAATCATAAATATTTTCACCAATGTCTCAAACCATGTTTTGTGTTTAATAGCATTATGTGATACTTATGTTTCATATGACTAATTCCATATAATTTTATGTACTCCAAATGCTTAAAGTTAAATTATATACCCATTTTTGCATAACATTTTTTTTTGGATTAGCTTGATTGGAAATAATGCATAATAAAAATGTCATGCTTTTTTCTTAAAACATTACGTCTCATATCAAACATGATCTTCATGTTCTCTCTTGGGTAAAGTAATTCCTAACGCTCATTTATAAATCTTAGCTCAATTTAATCTTATATCCCATTCAAATTTATGATAAAAATTGACAGTTGTTGTTGCCAGAAATTCACCATAAAAAATTATTAATAATGTTAATTTACCAAGCTATTTGAACTACTAAAATCTTGCTTTTACCTTAAACTGTGCTGATATTCACCACAATAATACAGGTGGCACAATAGAAAGCCACATGATGAATTGAGTTCATCGTGAGTGGCCCGTCCATAAAATAGGGGCATGACCAATACTTGTGTATACGGTGCACAGGGTCGTACATACACAGACAAAAAAAAAAATACCATCAGGGTAACACATGACAATTAAATAATGCAATAAACATTAACTAAATAACATTAAATGTAACAAAAAAACACTGATAACAAAAATGAGAAGAAACAAAAATGTCCTTTTACTGTTTTTCACTGTGAATTATATTTTTTACTTCAAAAACAAAATTAACAGGATTTTACAGTAGAAGTAGATATGATGTGATGTTTATTCATTAATTATTCTAGCAGGGTAACTTACAGTTAACCAAGTAACAGGTTTTTATTTTAGCATTTTTACAATATATTTCTGTATATATATATTTTTAATTTAATTTTGAATTTGTTGTGAACTTTTGTCTACAAAAGGGTTAGGGTTTTGTCTTCGCTGTATGTAAATATTTTTCCTCATACATGACACATTCATTGGTTTACACAGAATGCCGTGTGCGTCGGAGCATAGTCATGCTAATGAGTTCACTAAAGTAATCTCCAGCAAAAGGTCAAGTTGTCAGATTTTTTAACCTATGCATGCTGACACACAGTCTGCCAGGCAAAGGGCTGGGACAATGGCTACCCACCACACCACGTTTTAAATTTCAGAATAATTAGTAAATAGTTAGAGTTTTTTGTAGACTTTAGCCTTAGGCTTGGCTTTGTGGGGATTTTATTTGTTTCGCTAAAGGTCATAACTCAGGATAGCATTTGCACTCTTTCTGCCCTTTTCCCCAGTGCTTCTCCGAATGCTCTCTTCTCTTGCATGATGACGGAAAGAGCAAACACACACATGCTCAGCACACCTGGCCTTACAGGTTTTAAGTGTGAAATACCAATAGCAAGCACAACAGAAGACACACTGAGGTCTAACCTTTTGCCATTTATTACAGCAGTCTAACATTTTTATTGTATGTGAAAACCCCTAGAGAGTTAACCCTACCTTTCCTTAAGGCTGAAATAATGTGTTTGTTTTTAAGCGGAATGGATGAGAGTGGCTGTGAATGGAAAATAGGCCGGGGCCTTCCCGTTTCTCTCTATTTCTGTTGTTACAGTAGGTGGCTCTGTAGGATGGTGTTGGGAGGACAGCTGACGATGTTAGCATGTGACCTTATACTCCATCAGTGAACCCTGTATGTCCCTGTATGTATCTTGTGTCAAAGGCTGAGTTTGATCTCCTCATGGTGCATCATTTATTAACATTGTTCCTCCCTGGTGTGGCAGAGGCTTTGGCCCATTCGTCTTTTTTCTCATTATACCTACACTTATGTAATCTTAATGATACTGACTCTGTGAGTGAGGAATATAAGGTCAAGTCGCGTTCATTCATTATGCTCGGTCCATGACCTAAAGGTTTGTTTTTGTTTGTATTTTATTTAAAGACCTAATTTGAAGATTTATTCACTTTAATATCCCTCTTATTGTGCATGTTTTTGGTTTTTATAATCTTTCTATTTTTTCTAACTCCAAAATTAGAAAAAAGTATCCGTCTCTTGTTTCGTTGATCTATAGGGAATAATGACTTACATTTCAGCCTGTTTGTCACACACAGCTATTGTATGATTTTAAAACTCTTATTCTCATTATATTGCAGAAGTGGCCAGGATATTCTTTACCTCATGTTCAACTGAAGAAAGAAAGTTATATAGATTTGGAAAACAATTATCATAAGTAATGACAGTATTTTCATTTTTGGGTGAATTGTCCCTATTTTATAGCTGTTATAGGTGTGTTATTGAGCGTTAATCAGTGACATAAGTCTCATAGAATTTGAGTAAACTTCTGCATAGGTGATTTTCCTTGGCCAAGTGAGTTAATGGAGTCTCACTCATTCGCGCTAAGAGCATTTGAACAAATCCATCATAATGACATACACTAGGAAAGAAGCACATCACTGAAGGCCTCTGAGAGCTCCCTGTCTTTCACTATACTTTCAGATGCTGTTTCTGAATACAATCTCACTTGTCATTTTGGTGCGAGAGCATCTGCAAAGAGCATAAATTGTTCAGTCTCTGAAAACACAGCAGCCCAGTCCCGTTTTCATTTTCAATTTAAATACAATCGTATGTGCTCATGTGTTCAATTCACATGTTAAACAGGGCTCATATATCGCTTGGATTTGATACAAGGAGAGAAGAACTTGGCCCCATATCCTAGGCACAGCAAGACGACAACCAGAAGAGGCTGCAAGTAATGAGTTAGTGTTAGTGAGGCCAGTTAGAAAACAACTGCACAGAATTTCATCTGGTCAGGGACTGATAAAGGAACAGCTCTCTCTCTTTTTTTCACACACACACACACGCACGCACGCACGCACGCACGCACGCACGCACGCACGCACGCACGCACACACACACACACACACACACACACACACACACACACACACACACACACACACACACACACACACACACACACACACACACACACACACACACACACACACATTTCTTATTACCTGGCTGTGACTAAGCCTCAGATGTACCCTGGTCTGAATTGTTTGTTTAATTGACTTGGACATGATCGCCTGCATCAGGCCGTTGATTGCAAAGTCGGAAGGGTGTACTGAAAAATAGATGACTCTACTATTGAGTTGAACCTGCAGTCAAATCATCAGCCCTGCCTTAAATCCCTCGAGGTATCACTATTCTTAGACAAATGAATAAACTACTGCTTTACCATGTCGTATTCTGGTAAGAGACCAGCTATGGTTCAAGATGGTTTATGCTGGCTGGTGCTGGTTTTATACACAACAAAAAGAGGGTTTTCGCAAAAAACATTTTTGGGTTCCTCAAATAACTTTTCACAATAACAGTTTTTTTTTCTAAGTTTAAAAAACATTGTATTAATCTAACGGACCATTTGTGCAATGGAAAGGTTCCATGAATTTTAAAGGTTCTTCATGGAACTGTAGAAACTAATAAAGAACCTTTATTTTTAAGAGTGTGCATTTGTAATTGAGCAACAGTGGGATTTTGTGTAGTTGAACTACAATCAAACATTAGCCTTTTGCATCATAATAATTTGTTACATTTATATAGCGCTTTGCTCTGCACTTAAATCGCTTTTCTTGGAAGGGGGAATCTCCTCAACCACCACCAATGTGCAGCATCCACCTGGATGATGCGTTGGCAGCCATATTGTGCCAGAACGTCCACCACACACCAGCTTATTGGTGCAGAGGAGATTATTAAGAAGCCATGATGATAGTTAAGTCACCTTTATTTATATAGCACTTTTTACAATACAGATGGTTTCAAAGCAGCTTTACAGTGATAACAATAATGCAACACAGTTTGTTTTGGCTGTACAGCAGATCTAGAGGAAAATAGTGTCAAGTTCAGTGATGGTGGCAGATCAATAATATTGTTGAATATTTAGTGTCCCCAACTAAGCAAGCTAAAAGCCAAAGGCAACAAAGGCGACAGTGGCAAGAAACCAAAACTTCATCAGGTGACAGAATGGAGAAAAAATCTTGGAAGAAACCAGGCTCAGTCGGGGGGCCAGTTCTCTTCTGGCCAGCGAACAAACAATGTATGATTATGATTCAGGCAACATTACAGAACATTCCGAATATTTATCCAGTTCCATCTGGTTGAAGATTGGAGTCATTAAGCCAGAGACGGGTTTGTTGAGGATCAGTGCCACGGGGGAGAGTCTAGTTGACACAATCTCTGCTGACACTTCAGGTATGCGTTGTGGTCGTGTCTAGGCGCAGGTCCACCATTTGATCTGGATACGTACCGGATCCGGCTGACTATAGTAAACCTTGGGATAAAAATAGAGACTAATATTAGCATAGATGCCATACTTCTTATTATGTAACAAGTACATAGGGTGTTATACGACGTGTTCCTGGTTCCTGCTGACCTAGTTACTGCAATCTAACAATCATTTAACTGATTTGAATGATAGAAATTGATAATGTGTTATGTGTATGCCAGGTTAAAGAGATGTGTTTTTAGTCTAGATTTAAACTGACAGAGTGTGTCTGCTTCCTGAACAATGCTAGGAAGACTGTTCCAAAGTTAGGTGCTAAATAGGAAAAGGATCTACTGCCTGCAGTTGATTTTGATATTCTAGGTATTATCAACTGGCCAGAATTTTGAGACTGCAATTGATGTGAAGGACTATAATGTGCTAAGTGCTCGCTCAAGTACTTGGGAGCTAAACCATTTAGTGCTTTGTAAGTATTTAGCAAGATTTTAATTTATACAATGTTTAATAGGAAGCCAATGCAGTGTTGACAGAACCGGGCTAATATGGCCATACTTCCTGGTCCTAGTAAGAACTCTAGCTGCTGCATTTTGGACCAGTTGGAGTTTGTTTATTAAGCGTGCAGGGCAACCACCCAGTAGAGTACTACAATAATCTAGCCTTGAGGTCATGAACGCATGAACTAACATATGTTGTAATTTAGATATATTTTAAAGATGGAAGAATGTGCAGACAGGGGCAAATGGGCAAATTTGGCCAGGATGCTAGGGTTAATTCCTCTTTTTTCAAAGGATGTCCTGGGATTTTTTCCAGAGTCAGGAACTCTGTTTAATGTCTCACCTGATGGACGATGCTTTTTTTGACAGTATAGTGTCCCCTATAGGTGCCCACAGTAGGGGGTGCCCACAGTGTGAGCACCCCCTACTGGCCTCACTAACACCTCTTTTAACAGCATGATAATAATAATTTAATAATAATAATTTCTCGAGTACCAAATCAACATATTAGAATGATTTGTGAACGATCATGTGACAATGAAGACTGGAGTAATGGAGACATTTTTAAATATATTAAAATGAAAAACAGTTATTTTAAATTGTAAATTAATATTACTGCTTTTTCTGCATTTTTTTTAATCAAATAAATCCAGCCTTGGTGAACATAACAAACTTCTTTCAAAAACAGTTAAATAATCTTATCAACCCCAAACTTTTGAACGGTAGTGTAGATGTGGTTACATTTTAAAAAGATTTTGCTTTAGTGTCCAAAATTGAATTTTGTCAGGAACATTCTATCAATATAAACAGAGAGTGATGTTAGAGGGCCCTTTTAATGTATGGAGAGCTGGCGTGTCTGCTTTCAGTTATATGGTGAGATTATACTACATTTCTCTCTCTCTTTTCCTAATCAGTTTTTTAATTTGTAACAAGAGAGACACGTAATTAGAGAGGGATAAATGGTTCTCACCTGCAGAGTCAGGACATGAATTAAATGTAATGAGAGCCATCATCTTAAGTCACTAAATCAGCCAGAACCCAGCGCTTTGTCTCCATGGCATTGGGTATTCTTTATAAACAAAGGAAAACAGAGCTTGCCCTCACTCATTATAGTCATATAAATCCTGGCAATGGAAAGATCATGCATCAGTGTTCCTCAAATACACACACACATCCATACATATTACTTCCAAATATTAAAGGCACGATCTGTTTTCCTGTGTGAAAAATGTGAAATTGAATCTGAGGCCTGGAGACTGTGGAGTTGATGAGATTTCCTGCTCGTACATTGCGAGAGCGTTTAGAGCACTCCGCTTCCCTCTCTAACCCAAGACTGTCCATGTGACACTGGCTCACCTTGCATGTTTGTGTAGATATAGCTGTGATAGATTTAACCTGAATTCACCAAGGGTTATCAAAACGGCATTATCATTTAAAGTTGTCTGGGTTGCCTATCTGCAGTCTTTTGTGTGCACTTGATAGTAAGTACCAACATCTATCTATCCATCCATTGCAATTAAAAATAAGAATTCCATTCTTAAATTGAAATTGAGGTAGCAAACTATGCACCCAGTTTGCTACGTCTAATTCAATTCAAGAATTTAATAGAAATTTAAATAGCATTCTTTTTTTTTTGTTCTTGGTGCACAACTCTGATATTTAAAACGGTGGACGCTAGTCTATGTAAACTGATTTGGGTTATGATGTGCGGCCCTGCCAGAGATGCAAGTAATTCTCTGTTTGTGACCTGAGACCTTACTAAATGCTTCACTGAGTTAGACAAAATGAATTATACCCGTTCCACTGTAAGTATTCGGTATCCCCTGATCGGCTCTCGCTGTGCCTTCAGTGCGATAATGGAGTGTTCAACATCATTGAGCATTTGGTGCGAAGTATATTAAAGGTATATGAACACTGACACAGAGAGGCTTGAGAGTGTGTTGGAAGAACTGGAGCGAAAATGCATTTTTCACGATACATTAGCCAACCAGACTAGAAAATCTTTTTTAATTTAAATCCAATTATTGTATCATCTGTTCCTTCATTTTGGAGCACAGGGTTTAATTGTGGGGAATTCACTGTATAAGAATCTCCTGCTTTTGCAGTCTCATCTGTTCTTACTTATTTAATTCAAAATTGCTAGAGGACTCTTGAATTCAACACTCTTCGAAATCAATTAATCCCACCCGCTGCGATCTGTAGGCATGATTAAAATTGTTGGAATAAATTTATCCATACTTTAATTAGGCTAAAATCTGTGTTGATTATAAAGGTGGTACGGTACGAGTGCAAATCCTCGTGGGGCTTGTTACAGTAGAATACGAGGCATTAGAAAAGCCACTCCATATCCCTGATGATGGCAACCAGCTGCTCACTACAGTCATATGATTTCCTTGTGCTCAGAGAAAGTCTGTTCTGAGATCAATTTAGTCCATCCAAATACATAAGCATATATTAACGCTGTCCAGGTGTACTGTTGCCCAACAAAGAAAACGTTTGTTCGTTTCAAAGTTCATTTAATTATAACTATAATCCAGGGATGCGGTTTTCATGCAATCATTTCTTTAAGTACAGAGGAGACTGGAACCTTTTGAGTGCTAATATTTCTAGTGTTCATCTGAGATGGGATTTCTGCAGTACAGTAGAGCATGGCCCTTTGGACCGAGAAGAGTTCTCGCCTTCGTCTGATTACTGAGACAAATGGTCCTGAATCCCTAACAAGGCCGCTGAGACATGACAACAGCCAGAAAGGTCCCGAGGCAGCCTTGTGAGAACGAATTAGTACAAAGCAAAGGTTTAAAAAGGCCGTAGAAACTCAGAAAGAACACAATGGAGGATTACAGTAGATCTTAGAAAACTCTGTTGTGATTCGCGTTGTAGAAGCGGTTAAAAGCACATTGTTTTAAAACAAGCATTATTGTTCCTAAGCATTGATGAGAGCAACTTCACATTTTCAGAAAGAGATTGAGAGTGTGATTTCTCTTTGCCTTGTCTTTATAATCATAATTAATGTCAGCTAATCTCCTGTCTCATATTCCCAAAGTCAGGTCACACATCATCATCATCACTCATGTCTAATGAACAATCTAGCTATGCATCTTCTTCTTCAGGGGAGATGCTAAAATACACCCACGCATGCTCTGCAATACTGGCAGTTACGTCTGTCACACAGATTTTGTGTTTAGAAACAGGTCCTGAAAGTAATACGTTTAGCTTGTAATGTCTCTTTTATTTAAAAGGTTGATTAAACTACTGCTCAGAGTGTGCCATGTAGAAAGTGGTCTCAATTTGAGGATTGGTCACCAGTCTGACATTTTTTATATATTTTATATAGTTTTTATGTATATAAATACTTGCTGTATTTGTTTTAGCTTTTAGTAATTTTACCAAATGTACGATTGACCACCAAGACGAGCACACCAAGACTGCATTGGCCTAATGTACTAAGACAGGGGTTTCATAGAAAATGTGAGAAAAGCACAACAAACAAATAAATAAATAAAAATACAAAACTTTTTTTTACACTGATATTAATTAAATATTGTATAATGCAATTGATTAAATATTGTGTAATTTTTAAAACTCATTTACAGAATTATTAGTTTCATTCTGCTTCATAAGATTAATTGTGATAATGTTCTTTTGGCAGCTTTCAACATAAGAAACAACAACAGAGTGTCTTTAAAAACCATCTTTTGTGTGGAACTACTTCTTTACGCCATGGATTCAAATCTCAAGTTAACAGTTTAACAGATGAGCCCAAGCCTTTGTCACTAATTCTAAAACATCACTTTAGAACTAGCATCCTAAGAACGCCGAGGTGCTTCATTGAAGCTTATGTATGTGGAGTAGAGTATTATGAGAGAGAGATCGACTAAGCGAGTGTATTTACCTGCGTCTGATATAGCATTTATTCTTCCGTTCAATTTTAAATTCATAATAAAAAATGAGTTTGAATGTCCACTGAGGAAAGCGATATCTTTGTCTTATCTTTGTCAAGTCAACTTTACTTATATAGTGCTTTTTACAATGCAGATTGTTTCAAAGCAGCTTCACAGTGTTAAACAGGAAAATAATGCAACAGAATTTGAATCCTACATCCCAACACTAGTCAATGCATTTGTCGGTTGCATCCTATAAGGTGTTTAAAGTAAAAATAATGTCCTTGTTTGCAACCTTGTTTCAGTCCCTTTCAGCATAAAAGTCTTTGCTACTGACTCACTTGCTGCCATCCAATGCCGTAATAATGTAACTTTCACTGAAGTCGATATTACAATCACTAACAGACCCTTTCTTAATACCAAAAACGTTTATATTATTTATAAAAAATAAATTATTATGTATTGAACAATAATATTTAAATGAACAATAATAGCTATGAAAGTATAAGAAGTTTGTACAATAGGAAATAAACACAAGGAAAGAATTCAGTCAAAAGCAGCGCTCTACTTAGTACGGGATTTAAGTTAAATAAAAATATAAAGTTCTGAAACTTAACTTTGCACGTAGCCAAATCAATTTGCTCTGGAACAAATAATAGATTAATAACACCAAAGATTGTCCGTTTGATATTCCCAGAACGAATTCTATGGGCTAGATTTACTAACAGCTTGCGCCAGCGTAAAACCCCCTTTTGGCGTTAAAAAACTGCTGTCAAGATTTACTAAAGACATGCAGTGAAAAATTTGTGCTGAAAATTGCATATGCATTTGTAGGAGTTTCCCTTTCAGACGCAAAATTTATTGGAGGAGAGATTTACTAAGGTTTGCCCTTTCAAATTTACTGGTGTTTTTTGCCATTATTTACTGCCCATAAAAACACGTCAACCAGACTCTAGCTGGAAGATTGCGTTGTGTCATTATATTAAATTAGATTGCGTGGATTTGCCCTGTTCAGTAAATCTGGCCCTATATCTCATGTTTAAAGGTGCAGTGTGTGAATTTTAGTGGCATCTAGCGTTGAGGTTGTGAATTGCAATAACACACTGCTCACCCCTCCCTTTTGAAGCACATAGAGAAGCTACGGTGGCCGACACAAGACAAAAATGTCGTCGTCAGAGAAAGCAGAGAGTGACTAGTGCTCTGTAGAGAAGTTTGTCCGTTTAGGGCTACTGTAGAAACATGACGGCGCAAAATGGTGATTTCACTGTAAGGGGACCCGCGGTGTGTGTAGATAGAAATGGCTTATTCTAAAGTATTAAAAACATAACCGTACATTATGTAAGGTCTTTATACTCCACTAAAAAACATAGTTATGTATATTATATTGCATTTCTGTCAATAGATCCTCATAAATACTACACACTGCACCTTTAACCACTCTCTGCATAAGAACCATGGCAAATTCACGAGGACGGGCCGAGATGAAGCTGTTCTCGGCGGGTACATGAGCGCTGAACGGCTGCTGACGGCCTGGAGCTCACATCTGAGAAAATTAGAATTTTCAAATATCGATTATGTTTATATATAAATTGCATATTTGAGGTCTAAACAACTTCATTCTCACCCAAAAAAAATCTTAAAACTACATTTCGTGAAACAATAACAGTACTATTTTTAAAAATTATAGTGGGTTTGCTCATCCACCATTGACTGTGAGAAATGCTGCCTGTATAGATCCAGCAAAAACAAGCGGAGTGATACAAATTGTGAAACGGTTTCTGTGTGATAGAATGGCCCTATCCCAAATGGAACCCTAAGCCCTCGCAATCTTCCTCAGAGGTCACACTTTTATGACGTAATGCCGCTTTGACTGTCGGGTAGAAGTCTGCTGCGGAGCTCGCGGGCTTGGCAAAAGTGCGTATATCGAGGGTGCGGACCGGGTGCAAAGGGGATGCTCGCTAGCACCCTTTTGAAACCTAAAATAACAAATGGGACACACCTTACGATCTTGTATAAGCGGTGGCCATTGTAAGTCCACAAGACCGCAAGTGCACATGAAGTATGCCATTTGTGACAGGGCCAATATTGAATGGCTGGAAAAGGCTCTCAGCCAATCGAGAACCAGAACCAGAATACCAGAACTAACTGTTGTGAATATATGTCTAGAATTTATCAAATATATTTATAAATATATAGGCTACATAATATTTTTAGTATAATGACAGTATACATTTAATTGTTTAACTTTGCATTTGTCTTTATAATATCACGCTTAATATTTTTCTCACAGCATTATTGGATCTATATATATGAAAATATATAATTTATATACATTTTTAGAATATGTTTTACAAGGAGGTCATATTTTGGGGTTCTAAATATGAAACAATTGAAAACCCTTGTACTAAAGCATGATTGGATATTGTTGATGCATGTAGCGTAATTGAGCTGTTTTACACCAAATTGAAACAAATGAAACAATTAAAGGTTGATTTCAGAATCTCATTGGACATTATGACTATTTGGAAATAACAGGCTGTGTAATAACAGGCTCAGCATTTCAGCAGCTGTCATATGTCACTAGCTCTCTGCATTTAAAGGGATAGTTCACCTAAAAATGAAAATTAGCCCATGATTTACTCACCCTCAAGTCATCCTAGGTGTATATGACATTCTTCTTTCAGACGAATAAATCGGAGTTATATTAAAAATGTCCTGGCTCTTCAAAGCTTTATAATGACATTCGACTTGCGCTAAAAGAATAACCCCCAACGCTACGTTTTGTTTTGCTCTATCCTTTTGCGCTTCTGTGTTCATCAATACGCATGCATCAAGGGTTCAAGGGTCAAGGGTTACTCTTTTAGCACAAATGACTCGTACCGCTGACCGCCGGAAGCTAGGTATTTTGGTCTATAAAGTTTTAAATATGGATATTTTTCTTACACAAACGCGCCACTTCGCTTCAGAAGGCCTTTATTAACCCCCTAGAGCCGTGTGGAGCAGTTATATGATGGATAGATGCACTTTTATGGACTTCAAAAACGACCTAACCATTCACTGCCATTATAAAGCTGGGAAGAGCCAGGACATTTTTAATATAACTCCGGTTGTATTTGTCTGAAAGAAGAATGTTGTGTACACCTAGGATGACTTGAGGGTAAGTAAATCATGGGCTAATTTAAATTTTTGGGTGAACTAACTCTTTAACACTCTGCATTTAACACACTCACACACTAGATAACATAAGCCTATAAAATAACCTTAGATGTGGCCGACCATGAGATAGATGGCCCCTGAAGGGATGAGAAGTTGATGTGTCTTTGTCCATCTTCTTTAAATCAACTGCACTCAGATTAAACAAGGTCTTTGTCTGTGTTAATCAGCGTCATGATGAAAAATGATTCTACTTTAGTCTGCCTCAAATTTCAGAACATTTGTTTCTCAGAATGTTTTGAGATGCTCTGAAGCAGGTAACAGGAGTGAAAAGTCAGCAAAAAGCTTCTAGAAATAATTGAAATCCAATACATTTGGTACCATTAGTTTATACTTCCTCTAAAAGTAGAGAGGAAAATCACTTTTTGGATATCGCTTTCCAAATCAAACCTTTTTACTGAAAGTGCTTGATAATATCCACCTCATTCTAAAGAGAATTGTATAATATTATTGCCCACCATGCAAGATACTTCCATTTCCTTTCAACTTAGTTGAGAACTTAGTGATTCGATTACCTGAACTCACCCTGTAAAAACCTCAGAGAGAAAGACTTTTACCCTAAGACTACAGTCAGACAATTAAAACACCTTGCAAGTCTTTCATCCTTCTTATGAGAGTATTTCCGCAGGTACTCCACCTCATGGGAAATTGTCACTTTAGAGTTTCTTTGCCACTGGATGAATCCCTGACAAGCTTTAATGAGCAACCCAAGAGAGAACTGAGTGCTTAATAGGAAATGGGCTTCAGACGGACAAGCTAACGTTCTTCATTTTCAGCTAGCTTAGGCGTTTAAAATGATTTTTTTTAATGCTTGCCGTATTGCCCAATTGGGATCTCGATGCATTTTGAGTCAGGGTAAGAGGTGCTTTGACCATCTTGTGAGTTGAGCTTGATGTATGCGTAGACCCAACCTATGCATCAGCCTCGCAGGAATAGTCAACCCTTAACATCATTAAGTCCTCCACAGGATCATGAGCACTCAGACCAAGGGAGCAGAGTCTGCAGAGGTCATGCGCTAGATCAGATGAAATAGAAAAGAAGAAAATGTTCTCAGCTTAGGTAGTTGCCCTTTTCACACTTTTTTCAGTTGTGGGCATGCTGGAAATCCCTGTCGCATTGCTTTTTGTGTAACTTTCCTGATTGTGGTTGTAAGTTGGAGGAGGTCTTATTGTCCACACTTTTACAGATTTTTCTGGGTTTGGAATCTTGTCCATCAGTGTTTTGTCACAGTTACACCATGCCATATTCTAAACTCTATGACTAAAAAGAGATTTAGGGATGCACTGATGTATCAGCCGATAAAAATTTGTTTTCACTATCGGCCATCAGCCGATTGTTTAAAAATAGCCAATGATCCGGATGATTATCGATGAACAGATTATATAGCCTGTCAATCAAAAGGGGTGGAAAAATTTGTCAGACTGCAACTCTGTGTGTGAAGAAAACTCTCTTGTGTTGAATTGAGGGTTGTCGAAGTTAACGTGACAATTCTGTGTTAAGAGTTAAAAAAAATAGCGATGTTAAATCCGTCTTTGATCCTATGAATCACCCGTAGTTCAAGCCAGGTTTGCTAGGTCCGCTGTTTTCCCTACACAAAACATTATTTGTAGTGTGTCTGCCATCCAGTAATCGCAAAGAGCTTTGTGCTGTGTTATTTCTGATAAGAAACAAGTTCTCAGATTTCAATTCTGTTCATTTGTCCACAAAATTCAGGTAATAAATACAGTTTTGACTCTTATAAATCAATGTGGAATGACAGATCACTGCGCATCAGTTTAAGCGGCAGCGAGGAGAATCTTTTCTTCCACTTTAATACAAGTTGTAGCATATAAAAAACATGCATGAACATCAAAAGTTATATTACAATATACAGTACAACTTACCAAAATGTATCATGTCTCATGTAATCGCGATGCAAGACATCAATAATCTCTTCCACACCGGTGGTGTTATTTTTGTTTTACAGGTTTTTTTTGTAATTTTTTCAATGAAAATATCCTACATTTTGTCAATATTTTATTTTATTAAAAAAATACAATTGAATTAAAATGTTTGTATTACAAGTTTTCTGAAATGTTTTATTTGAATATGCAAATGAGACATTATCTAATTAAATATGCACTAATTTACATTTCCAGAACAGAAATCTGAACACTGGATTAAGCCAGATTCAAAATTCCTTTTAATTTTTTTGACATATTAGCGTTAAAGGTTTTTACAGAGGGGATTTTGGATTTTTCTTTTTGAATCGCTCCAAAAATTTGAATATACTGTCAACAGCCAAAAAAATTTTTTTCTGGGAATAAAGTGTTGTATAAAATCAGGTGAATTATATATGAACAAGCCCCTTTGTAAAAACCTTCAGAATATAGAATAAAACTGTTAAGTTTGGTGTATATAAGTGTTGCTGAAGTGGAGATTTCTGACTTGTTTTGAGAAAACGGCCTTTAAAGACATCTACTGCAATTGAAATCTACATATGCAAATAGATAAAGTGCAATAAAAACAACACTTACAAGTGTATTTTGAATGTTTTCCACTGGTTTGAAGCAACACTTTATGAAAAGCCAAATAGCCCAAAATCTCAAAATTGACTGATGCCAACATTTGCATGTAGTGTCTTGCTTTAATTTTTAGTCAATATTTAGTCAATTTAACTGACTGAAAACAGTTTTCACCCTACCTCTTTTACACATTTTTATTTCTTATTTTGTTTGGACAAAATATTATTTTCCATTTTTATATGCTGTATTATCTAGAGCAAAGCTTTTGTAGATCTAGGCACTTCCATCTAACAAATTTTATATA
Source organism: Rhinogobio ventralis (assembly GCA_039654625.1). NCBI lineage: Eukaryota > Metazoa > Chordata > Actinopteri > Cypriniformes > Gobionidae > Rhinogobio > Rhinogobio ventralis. The sequence goes on from CM077212.1 coordinate 22,369,384, forward strand.
TCAGCTGATCAGACACAACATTATGTGACAATTTATGTTTAATCAATATATAAAAAAAAAACTCCCATTGATGTTTTATCATTTAGGGTAGATTTACTAAACAGGGCAAATTAGCATGAGAGCGCAATCCCATAAAAGTGCAGATGGGAGTAGAAAATTCAGCGTGTGATCTACTGATGACGCACAAATTAAAGAACACAGACGCAACCGGATCATTTACATAATGACAAACGCAATCTACCAAGAGCAGCACAAACTAGCATTTGTTTTAGACGTGCTTTTTTGGGTGGTAAATAATGGCGCAAATACCAGTAAATTGACTAGCGCAAACCATAGTAAATCACCTTGCATGATTCATTTAAACAATCTGAAAGGAAAACTCCTGCAAATGCATATGGAATAAGGTCAGCTGCAAAAATAACTCTGTCCACACCTTTTTAGCACTAATTTTTCACTGCGTGTCTTTAGTGAATCCTGACAGTCGTTTTTTTATGCCAAAAGAGGGTATGCGCTGGTGAAAGCTGTTAGTAAATCTGGCCCTTAATCTGTCACAGAACCACTGACAATATCTTGCACTGCACACATACTTATTCTGTACAGTGGCCTTTACCTTTGAGGGGTATAGACGAAGACACCGGAATCAATGAGGTCATGATGCTTCATTCCTCTCCAACCAAGAAATAAACTTAAGATAATTAAATGACTAATGGCTGTGTGCTCCACTTGTGCGCGCTGACAGCCTCAAGCTCTCCAGAGAGGCTCCATCCTGCCAGGAGTAGAAGCTGATGAAATTCCCCAGACTAATCAACCGTTTGTGTGTGTTTGAGTGTTTGTGCCTGATTTTGTGTGTGTTTAGGTGAGAGTAGGTAGGAGCTGACAGTCTGCAAGAAGGATATCAGTGCTTGGTAGCTGGGATGGAATTATGGCTTAGCTCCTGGGAATTTGTGAATCAGAAAACAGAGCAGTAGGAGATGGATTCATGTGCGGAACTTGGGTTTGTAGCAAAAGCACAAAACACAGAAGCTGAGATGTAATCCAAACAACACCAGTAGAGCCAGCAGTTAGAGATAGACCAAAACACTACCGGACTAATCCAAAGGATGTGAGACTATGGGTTAAAATAGGGGCTCAGACAAGAGGTCAGGTAACAAGATAAATAACAATGTTCACAATTACTGTCATAGTATTTGCAATACATCTAAAAGACTACTACATCAGAGTATAATACACACTCACCTAAAGGATTATTAGGAACACCATACCAATACTGTGTTTGACCCCCTTTCGCCTTTAGGTGCTGAAAGCATTCTTTAGAAATGTTGGCCCATATTGATAGGATAGCATCTTGCAGTTGATGGAGATTTGTGGGATGCACATCCAGGGCACGAAGCTCCCGTTCCACCACATCCCAAAGATGCTCTATTGGGTTGAGATCTGGTGACTGTGGGGGCCATTTTAGTACAGTGAACTCATTGTCATGTTCAAGAAACCAATTTGAAATGATTCGAGCTTTGTGACATGGTGCATTATCCTGCTGGAAGTAGCCATCAGAGGATGGGTACATGGTGGTCATAAAGGGATGGACATGGTCAGAAACAATGCTCAGGTAGGCCGTGGCATTTAAACGATGCCCAATTGGCACTAAGGGGCCTAAAGTGTGCCAAGAAAACATCCCCCACACCATTACACCACCACCACCAGCCTGCACAGTGGTAACAAGGCATGATGGATCCATGTTCTCATTCTGTTTACGCCAAATTCTGACTCTACCATCTGAATGTCTCAACAGAAATCGAGACTCATCAGACCAGGCAACATTTTTCCAGTCTTCAACTGTCCAATTTTGGTGAGCTCGTGCAAATTGTAGCCTCTTTTTCCTATTTGTAGTGGAGATGAGTGGTACCCGGTGGGGTCTTCTGCTGTTGTAGCCCATCCGCCTCAAGGTTGTGCGTGTTGTGGCTTCACAAATGCTTTGCTGCATACCTCGGTTGTAACGAGTGGTTATTTCAGTCAAAGTTGCTCTTGTATCAGCTTGAATCAGTCGGCCCATTCTCCTCTGACCTCTAGCATCAACAAGGCATTTTCGCCCACAGGACTGCCGCATAATTGGATGTTTTTCCCTTTTCACATCATTCTTTTTAAACTCTAGAAATGGTTGTGCGTGAAAATCTCAGTAACTGAGCAGATTGTGAAATACTCAGACCGGCCCGTCTGGCACCAACAACCATGCCACGCTCAAAATTGCTTAAATCACCTTTCTTTCCCATTCTGACATTCAGTTTGGAGTTCAGGAGATTGTCTTGACCAGGACCACACCCCTAAATGCATTGAAGCAACTGCCATGTGATTGGTTGATTAGATAATTGCATTAATGAGAAATTGAACAGGTGTTCCTAATAATCCTTTAGGTGAGTGTATGCAGGAGCAGTAGACAGAAATGAGGAAAAGTCGGGGCAAAAATCTGTACAATAGTAGTGTATTCCAGCCAATTCCAGTGTAGATCCAATTAATTCCTGATGAACAAAATCAAATCCCGTCCTATATTTTTTCTTGTCCGAGAAGCCATTTCACATGGATATCACAATAGGGAATAATTGATGACTGCAATTTCCATTTCATGCAGACTTTAAGTTGGAAATCCAAATTCAAGCACCATTCCATGGCAATTTTTTTAGGAAGGAGGTGGACTTATTCTGAGTTGTCTGGAACACAGCATAAAAGCATAATAGGAAACCACTTCCTAAATTTTAACAGTGCAATCTCTGTAGAGAGTGCTGCAGCAATGATGCATTTTTGTAGGCCAACCCAGAAGTTGGCATCAGCCTGGTTCCCTCGACAAAAAGCCAATGTGATTTGTTCATTGGCTTTTGGATCATTGCAGAAAATAAGCACTGTGACCAAAAAAGATTTATGATTCTTACACATATTGTTCATCATGATAATCTTCACAAAGGAAGACAACTTTTATGAATTTTAAAGCCTAAATGCAATCGCTAGAAGTAAAAAGATAAAAACGTAGGCTATAAATGAACTACACTCCAGTTGCATGACGTCAATGTCACCACCATTAATCTTTAAACAACTCTTTCAGTCTTTATTTAAAAAAAAAAAAAAATAAAATCTGAAAGTTTGAGTTAGAATAGTTTGCAAGAGCATGATTATAAACACAACAAGGATGAAAAAGTGTGTAGATAAGATTACCTGTTCGCCATGCTGACATTTAATGTCCCCGATAACCTGTGTAGTCCCATTTACCCACTTGTTAGCAACTGTCTTTTTAAAGAAAAGATGTCAAAAGTCACAGGGGTATTACTGATGTATTTTATGTCACACTATAAAAGATGAAAATATCCACACACCTTATTTCAGGCATTCAACCAAAAACCCACTCAAAAAACCCATTGACTTCAGGACGATGGCACTCTATATAATGTTATTTATTAGACCTCTTTTAGCTGTATTTTATTCCTCCATGATGCATTGAGAAGCAATGACATCATTTTTAGTATCTCGTAAAAATATGTACATTTTTGAGAATAAAGACGTAAAATTAGGAGATTATATTGTATTCTGAGACTTTATTCTTGAAATATTACCTCTTTAATCTTGTAATACTGCTATTACTGCTATTAGTCTGAAAAGCTGTATTTTTTTTTGTTATTTAAAGGGCGCATTAGTAATATGTGCCTATAGGCGGTAGGGGTGTTGAAATTAATCGTTGCATCAATGCATCACGGTGTGGACGATTCTGCATCGATGCAGTAATAGACCATAATCGATTATAGCCTACTGATGTTTCTCTGACGTCGTTCGCATACGCACTTGGTGGAGGGAATCGAAACACAAAAGTGATTAATAAAAAATGCACCCACTATTTTAACATTTACAGTGCGCGAGCGTGTGTGTATGTGTGCGAGCGTGTGAGCGCTTGCGAGGGAGTGCGAGTGTGTGCTTAAGAGCGTGTGTGTTTGCGAGCGCGTGCGCGTTGTTGTAACTTAAGTACACTACTTGACAGTTTTATGCGCTTTTAGTAGCCTATTTATTCGTTTTTATTAGTTCTAAATGCTCCTGTTGTCTGCTGTGTACAGACTTAAGTTTAAGTGTTTGATGTTTGCTATGTTCAGGAAGCGTACTTTGGAGCAGATCAAATAAAAAGGGAGTTCATATATCTTACTGCTTGTATTCATTGACAAAACCGTAGCCATGTGCATTAATAGTGAAAATTGAGGATGCAATGAATCGTGATGCATCGTGATATCGAATCGAACCTTTGACATGATAATTGTAATTGAATTGAATCGTGAGAACAGTGACGATTCACACCCCTAATAGACGGGTGCACTATGCACATACACTCTGCTTGTTACACACACAGGGACGCGCAGCAGCACACAAACATGCCAAATATTAAAAATAAAAGGATTACAATGTAAAAGATTATTATTGTGTACATAAAGATAAAAATGCCTGTGGATTGCATGTCATTGCATGTATCAGAATTACCTTTGCAGTAATGATGGTGAATGAAATTGGCTACTTATTTAACCAATTGTGGCAATACACACATGTATTTAAACTGACTCATCAGGTTGAGGATGTCTATATTCTGCCATGTAAATAGCGAATCCGTCATGGTGCAAGAGCAACTGGATTTTAAAGGGAATGGGAGATGAGACTCTGATTGGTTTATTGCACGTTACGCTTAAAACACACCCATGGCTCATTAAGAGCCTAGGTACAACCCTTTTAGACCATGCACCTGGCCCACCGACCGTTTTTTTCTGTCGTTAAACTAGCAAAAGTGGATTCGGACACGCCCTAAGTGCACTTGCGCCATGCGCTTCAGACCATGCGCTTAGATTGTTAAAATAAGGCCTTTTAACTTTATTCTCTAAATCATATTTTCATATCATTTATTTTAATGTAGCACTAAAATGTTGGGATTTTACATTGAGAATTAAACTTTGCGAATGAACTGTGAGAAAGTCCAGCCTTTGCTTAACCCCAGGCCTCATGCATCTTTTCAGTCAATGTTGTGTCTGCTTGTCATTTTTTATATGTTGCCTCAGTGGACTCTGTCACAGTTCTTTGAGTCAGTCTGGAGACAGCCCGCGTGAGGTCACGACAAATATGACAGAAAGCCTTGCCATCCTGCTAGCAGGAAAGTAATGATGCGGAATCGTCTCTACCCCTGAGATGCAATAAAGGCAAGATCCTCGCAAACAGACAGTAACAATATATTGTGCTTAGAAGTCCAGGGACAGGTTTTGCAGAGTTGAGTTGTTAACCATGCTTGTCAAAAATCACACCGAGTGTGTCAAGACCAGAAAGCAGAGAGAATGGTCTGGCTCTTGGTAGACCTGAAATATCCTCCAAAAAGCTGGGTCTAAACTGAGCCTCGAGAGCTGCCCTAAGATTTAACCTCTGTCACATTCACAAGTCCTTCCCTGTGCCCTCCTCTTGGATTTCACTGAGCTTTAGGCTTGGCAGTAAAAGTGTCTCGCTGAGGAAAAGTAGATTTACTCTTTCATCCTTTTCCCTTCGGTAACTCTTGGCCACTGAGCAGCTCAGCCTCTTGCTTTTCTCTCTTTGCTGTCTACCATCCTGCTGTGGTATTGTTCGGTGAAAGGTTTTTTCTTCCCTGCTAAAGGAGGAAGAATCCAGTGTAGCTACCACAGTGTCCTCCCCTGCTGCTGTGCCAGTCAGCCCCCCTGACTGGACATGGCCCTGATTGAGTTATTTCAGACTTTCCCCCCTCTGAGAGAGGTGAACGAGCGGGAGGGGTGTGATGCTACAGTCTGCATGGATCAATAAAATTGAATTATTAAGACATGCTTTATTGCACATAGCTTTTTATTTCAAATTAAAAGAATCAAAGATTTTGAAAATGCATTTTTTTTTAGAATAATCCTTTGATTTAACATTACGAAATTAAAGTATCAGTATCAAAGTTACAGTCCAAATCAACATATATTTTTGTAGCATCTTAGATTAAAGATATTTGGTCAATCAAATCCTAAAGTATGATTTACATAAATCCATCACATCCATTTCTTGGTTTGATGAAGGTTCTGTTCCTATTCCTGTTGTGATAATTATGCCTTTTCTCATAATATTCATTGTTTCCCCTTATCAAAATAGTTCTTTATACTTTATTCACACACCTGTATTGTTTTAATTTTTTATGACAATATTCTTGTAAAATTATAACTGTATTCTTAAAACATTACAACTTAATTCTAAGACTAAACAATACTAGCAAAGTTTATTCTTAGCATTGATATTTTTCCTATCTGAATATTTTGTATACATTATTCACACGCCTTTAGTCTCCTAACTTCATTAATTTATTCTTATAACATTATAAAATATTACAACTTCAATCTCAGAAAATGATGACTTATTTTCAAAACATTACTTTTTTTATCATTCTTTTTCTCTCAAAATATTTATTTACTTTATTCACTTTTTTTTTTATAACATTATGACTGTATTTTTAAAACATTTACTTTATTTTCAAAATTACTAACACACTTTATTCTAAACATTATTTATTCCTCCTCTCAAAATATTTCTTTATACTTTATTCACACTTCCAATCTCCTAGTTTTATGGCTTCATTCTCAAAACATTACACATTTATTCTTGTAACATTACGACTTTCAGATTTTCAGATCATTACAAACATTATGGTTTCATTGTCTGGGTTTCTGAGTTTATTAAGTGGTCACCGGCTGCAACACACAGGGGTGTAAAATTGTGTTGTTAGCTGAAGGGGTATGAAATAATATATTTTATATGCTGATGAGTTGAAGGTGTAAATGTGACCAAAGACAGGTCAAGGTCATCTCGTCCCATAGTAGCTGCCTGACTCTGGGTTGCTGTAACACCCAAGGAAATTGAGAGGCCAGGTATAAACAAAGACCGTAGAAATGAACCATTGATGGGGCTGTCACTATAATCACCCTGCACTGTACTCTATTGTGGGTTATTACTAGCCAAGAAAGCATATGGAGCCATTTGAGTCATAAATTTTGCATTAGAGTAAAAGTATATGACTCTCCCACCATCCCACCTAACTGACATCACGATGACAGTTATGGCTTTCTCTCTTTCTCTCTCTCTGTTTTTTTCCCTTCCCCCTCTTTTTATCCTCCCTCTTTCTCTTTTTCAGGTCCTGATGTTGGCAGATGGTAACACAGAGGGTTTCCTTTATCAGAGGCTGCCTATTCTTTCCACACTGGTTCCGCAGGACGGCACAGCCACTGTGTATGTGTGTGAGAACTTCACCTGTGCCCTCCCAGTCACCTGCCCTCAGGAGCTGAGGAGACTGCTGCTGGAGTGAGAGCTGCCGTCACACCACACAAACATCACTGTGGGATCTTTCCATAGTCGGGCCGCTAGATATCTCAAATTATTACACCAGTAGCAAACTACAGCCATCAAAAAACAGTTATGAATGAAATGCACTGTAAGGCATTATACAGTGGCAAGGCAAACCTCTAGGGGATGCCCAGGTTGATGTTCCGCCTCATTCTAGACCTATCATACAAGACAGTAGTCTTGAGGGATGGAAATACAATAACGTTGTAATGTGAGGAGGAACGCTGAGACTAAACCTTTCATAGGTTTGTCTCGTGGGCTCAGTTGATCTCTGACAATCTGCTTTCTAAACGATCAAGCATGTTTCTTTGCAACCTTTCTATGCAGTGCAGCTGATCAGCCCTGGATAAGCAACATGCTGCTGAACACACTAGATTTAGAGTGGAATGAGACACACAATGTATGTATGCTAGAGCTCAGACTCTAGTAGTGGAATATAATAAATACTCACTGAGTAACCTTTTGTGATCTGGTTCATCTGTGCATCCCTTTATCATACTGCTCAAACTTATGAAAGTCTCACTCCGGACGTGACAGGCATCCTCTGCCATCTTTCGATGTCTATCGATGGCGTCCAGATTTTGGAGGCTGCTCAAAATTCTCACACATCATAGTTTTTCATTTAAAGGAGTATTTTATTTCTGAATTAAAATTTCCTGATAATTTACTCACCCCCACTCCATCATCCAAGATGTTCATGTCTTTCTTTCTTCAGTCGAAAAGAAATTAAGGTTTTTGAGGAAAACATTCCAGGATTTTTCTCCATATAGTGGACTTCAATGGGGTACAACGGTTTGAAGGCTTCAAAGGGCTCTACACGATCCCACGATCATTAAGTTGGAAAGGACATAGGCGGAAGTATCGTGGCAGGGCGAAAAACTCATCTCATTTTGTCCTTCAACTTCAAAATCGTCCAACATCGTTGCTTTACCTTTTTTTTGTGAAGAGTGTTTTACTTAGTCTTTGCACATTCTCTTTGTAAACACTTGATCAGTACTTTTGCATACATCACGTGTGACCTTTCCAACGTGATGACGTAATGCGTGACGCATTGCAGATCAGAGCAAGAAGAGCATTTGTGGTTAAAAAGTATATTAATCTTTATATTTTTTAGAAAATGACCAATCGTTTTGTTGGATAAGACCCTTATTCCTTTGCTGGGATTGTGTAGAGCCCTTTGAAGCTGCACTGAAACTGCAGTTTGGACCTTCAAACCATTGTACCCCATTGAAGTCCACTATATGGAGAAAAATCCTGGAATGTTTTCCTCAAAAACCTTAAAGGATTAGTTCACTTCAAACCCCCCCCCCCCATCTCATCCAAGATGATCATGTCTTTTTTTCTTCAGTCGAAAAGAAATGAAGTTTTTTGAGGAAAACATTCCAGGATTTTTCTCCCCATCATAGCCTTCCATGGCAACCAAAATGTTGAAGGTCCAAATCAATGCAGTTTCAAAGTCCTTCGAAGGGCTTCAGAGGCTCTGCGCGATCCCAGATGAGGAATAGGGTCAAGGACGAGGGAAACCATTGGTCATTAAAAAAAATAAAAATAAATGTATATACTTTTTAACCTAAATTGCTCATCTTGCACTGCTCTGGGATGTGCCAAGGATTGCGCAATAACGTTGTAAAGGTCACGGTAGACGTAGGCAGAAGTACCGCCCCAGTGTTTACAAAGTGCACATGTGAAGACTAATACAAACGCCCTTTAGCAAAAAAAAGTAAAACAACGATGTTGGATGATTTTGAAGTTGAAAATGGAGTGTTTTTGGTAAAGGGCATTTGTATTAGTCCTCGCACGTTTGCTTGGGGCGGTACTTCTGCCTACGTCTGGCGTGATCTTTACAACGTGATTGCGCAATCCTTGGCACGTAGCAGAGCAGCGCAAGATGATCAATTTAGGATAAAAAGTATATACATTTTTTTTTTTTTTTTTAAATGACCGATGGTTTCGCTAGATAAGACCCTATTCCTCGTCTGGGATCACGCAGAGCCTCTGAAGCCCTTCGAAGCACTTTGAAACTGCATTGATTTGGACCTTCAACATTTTGGTTGCCATGGAATGCTATGATGGGGAGAAAAATCCTGGAATGTTTTCCTCAAAAAACTTCATTTCTTTTCGGCTGAAGAAAGAAAGACATGAACATCTTGGATGAGATGGTTGGTGAGTAAAATGTCAGGAAATTTTCATTTTGAAGTGAACTAATCCTTTAACTCGATCTAAACAAAACATTCCAATATTGTTTAAAAAAGTTTGGGGTCAGTAAGTTTCAAAAAGGATCAAAAATACAATAAAAATATTTCACAGTATTATTGTGAAACATTATTACAATTTAAAATAATTATTTTCTATTTTAATATATTTTAAAATGTAATTTATTCCTGTGATTTGCAAAGTTGAATTTTCAGCATCATTGCTCCAGTCTTCAGTGTCACATGATCCTTCAGAAATCATTCTAATATGCTGATTTGCTGCTCAAGAAACATTTCCTATTATTATGAATGTTAAAAACAGTTGTGCTGCTTAATATTTTTGTGGAAACTGATGCATTTAGAGCAGCATTTATTTCAAATGGATTTTTTTTTGTAATGTAAAAGTCTGTCACTTTTGATCAGTTTAATGCATCCTTGTTTTGTCCCCTTTTCAAACTTATTGACCCCATTGTTAACTTTTGATTGGTAGTGTATATAATGTAAGCTACAATATACACTATGTACAAACAATTTTTCAATAACAAGTTTGTCTTTTTGTGATTTGACAGCTTGAATAAAGAGTGCATTAAACATTGCCATTTCTAATCTTTCGATTTGCGCAGTTGCACCAGTTTTAACATGCAAACACAAAGGGGAATGTTTAATTTTTAGCTTGGGTAATATGCACTTAACATATTTTCGTGATTAAGAAGAAATAAACTAAGTAAAGTAAATCCATAATTTCTAATCTGCCAAAAATAGTAAAAAAAAAAATATACCCATAAAAAGGTTCCATTGGAGTCCAAGGAGGATAGGTCTCTTCGGGTTGATTGGATCTTGCATAACACCAGCAGACTTACAGGGATCAATGCAGTGTAAACATCTAATGCTAAGCAAACTGAGGAAGTGCCAAAAAAATGTGCCATTGCAGTCATGCTGAGTAAATGTGTCTAATTATAAAGGACGTTCAGATCTGTGGAAAGGGAACACCACTGTTTAACTTGGTAGGATTTCTTGAGCGCTGTTGAGGGATGCGTCTGTTTCACCGCGACAGCTCCTTCCTCTTCCGCCCACGCGACTTTACCAGCCGTGGGTGACACAGAAAGACAAAATTAACCCATCTGCAGAGCTACAGTACCAGTCCATTGTGAAAAATTTCTCAGGTTTCAGTGTGCTGAATACTTCCTTTGTTGTCAGTATGAGCACTGCATTGTACAGATGGCTGTATAGCAGTGACACTGCGATTACAATTATAGCCCAATGCGAGGAAGTAGACAACAAAGGCGAAAACTTCACCATAATCCAATTCCTTGTGTGAAAGAAAAGGAGAAAATATGCCCTGCCCATGCTAAGCAACCCAGCTAGCTAATGCAGACATATCTGCCGTCAATGCATGCTGATTTTAGCTGCCAATTCCTCTCCTGTAGATTTGCCAGGAGCCACGTTTCCCAGTGTTTGTGTGCAGACAAGTGCAGATTTTTTTTGCGGAGGAGGAAGGTGAAGAGGGGGCTCTGCTCCAGTTATGTCGAGTCCTGTCAGGATTTTGTACAACCATGCTTTCGTCTGTCTTGTCATTTTTTTCTCATTCCTTCAACCAGCTTAGGGTGATGAAGAGATCATTGGAAGCACAGTGTCTGCTTTTTCAGAGACCTATGGAACCTCAGCTTGGTAACATCATGGTAGGACATTTTTGTTGCGACTGTGGTCCCTCCAGCAATCAGTATTTTGTTTACAGCTATTTGGTGACAGGCTACCTGTTGCAAGAACCTCCAGTCCTGTCACATTAGAGGGGCCTCCATGTACAGATATCTCTAGTTTAAGGCAGTTTTGAAAGAATATCTGCCGTGTAGCTTAAGGGCCGGTACTCTAAAAGAAAAGTCCCTTTGGAGATCATTACTGCATAAGATTTGTGAGTGTCTCCGAAACCTCCTTACCTTTACAAGATAGCTGAGTAATAAGGCCACATGAGGCTCACTGTATACCCACAGTCTATGAGCCAGCCTGGTAGACAGAACCTACTAGAAATGCAAAGTATGAAATTATATTATAGTTTAAAATAGAAAATCCAATATTAATAGTTTTATTATTATTCCTTAATAGAATAACATAAAACTGAGAAGAGTTATAATTTGAAGAAGTTTAAAGATTTTTTATAAATATTTATAATAATAATAATAATAATATAGCTTGTATTTTTATATTTTCACTTTTCATTTTAAATGTAAGTTTTAGTCATTTTGCTATGTGCGTTTATCATTTTTATTAGTTGTTTTAGGTATTTTTTATATATCTTTAATTATAATTTTTTTTGTTTTAATGTATTTTATATGTTTTAATAATTTGAGTAATTCAACTTAAACTTATTTATTTCAGCTAATTGCCAAGGCAACATTTCTAAGTTTTTCCATCTAATATTTATATAAATTTTTTTAGCATGAAAAAAAAATAAACACTGACTGAAAATTCAGATTTTCTTTCTTTCTTTTTGTGTGTGTGTGTGAAAGAGAGACATGCTGTAAGCTATTTACAACATTGTGTGAAGAATAAATTCATCATCTCAAATGCTTTTATTGACAACCACAACTTCAAGTTAATGATCTCTTTTTATCAACCTGTCCATGTTACCAGCAATCCCATCTTTTAAAAAACGGCATCTTTAAGCAGCTTCCAGTGGCTCCGAGTTCTCATCAGGCCAGACCAGAATTGCTCTTCTTGGCTGCTGAGTGTATAAGTGTGTGTATTGATTCTGCTCTGTGTGAGTCCTTGGTTTATTGGCTGATGGCTGGTAGGATACCTGCCCCAGAGAGAGGAACCAGCCGCTCACAGTTGATTGATTATGGACCTCAGTGCCGCTGATTGCAACTACACATTCACACAAACAATATACATACTTGCATTGTATGACCTCAACATCATAAAATGATTGTGGACAAAAATGTACAAAAGAGCAATAGCGATTAACGCGTTTTCAACATTAATGTCACATTATTTCTAACAGTGATTTTAATATTTCAGTATTTCAGCCTTAAAACGACCTAATTGTTACTTTTCTTCATATTAAATCCATTAGATCCTATGCTGAAATGTCCTACCCTTGCTAATGTGGAGACTAGTCATAACTATAAGTAAGCCATTTGTTGGCTCACATCATTTGCTCAACCAATGGTGTGAGTTTGGGGCAGGGGCAGGACCAGGGTATATATAGTTTTGCATTTATTTTTGCAAAAGTTTTTATTAGTTTCCATGTTAGTGTTAGATTAGTATTTGTATTTTTTAATGTTTGAGTTTATTTCTTATTTATTTTGGTATTTTAGGGCTGCCAAAGTTAATGTGCAAACCGGAATCAATTGCGTTAAATTCCTCGGTCTAGTGTTATTGGTATCTAGTGGCATTTTCAAATTTAATGCAGGCAGGTTGGAAAAGTTTAACGTTTTATAATATACCATGTATCAAAAAAATAAATAAAAAAGGTGGCCATTTTATTGTATTTCGCATACATTTTAAAATCTTTCTAATTACTTACAAAGCACTAAATGGTTTAGCGCCTCAGTACTTGAGTGAGCTCTTAACGCATTATAGTCCATCTCGTCTACTGTGATCTCAAAATTATGGCCAGTTGATAATACACTATATTGCCAAAAGTATTGGGACACCCCTCCAAATAATTGAATTCAGGTGTTCTAATCACTTCCATGGCCAAAGGTGTATAAAATCAAGCACCTAGGCATGCGGACTGCTTCTACAAACATTTGTGAAAGAATGGGTTGTTCTCAGGAGCTCAGTGAATTCAAGCGTGGTACCGTGATAGGTTGCCACCTGTGCAATAAGTCCATTTGTGAAATTTCCTCACTACTAAATATTCCACAGACAACTGTTAGTGGTATTATTACAAAGTGGAAGCAATTAGGAACAACAGCAACTCAATAGCTACAAACCTCCAAACTTTGTGTGGCCTTCAGATTAGCTCAAGATCAGTGTGTAGAGAGCTTCATGGAATGGGTTTCCATGGCCGAGCAGCTGCATCCAAGCCTTATATCACCAAGTGCAATGCAAAGTGTCGGATGTAAAACACGCCGCCACTGGACTCTAGAGCAGTGGAGACGTGTCCTCTGGAGTGACCAATCACGCTTCTCTGTCTGGCAATCCGATGGACGAGTCTGGGTTTGGCAGTTGCCAGAAGAACAGTACTTGCCTGACTGCATTGTGCCAAGTGTAAAGTTTGGTGGAGGGGGGATTATGGTGTGGGGTTGTTTTTCAGGGGTTGGGCTTAGCCCCTTAGTTCCAGTGAAAGGAATTTTTAATGCTTCAGCATACCAAGACATTTTGGGGATGACCCCTTCCTGTTCCAACATGACTGCGCACCAGTGCACAAAGCAAGGTCCATAAAGACATGAGTGAGCGAATTTGGTGTGGAGGAACTTGACTGGCCTGCACTGAGTCCTGACCTCAACCCGATAGGACACCTTTGGGATGAATTAGAGCGGAGACTGCGAGCCAGACCTTCTCGTCCAACATCAGTGCCTGACCTCGCAAATCTGCTTCTAGAAGAATGGTAAAAAATTCCCATAAACGCACTCCTAAACCTTGTGGAAAGCCTTCCCAGAAGAGTTGAAGCTGTTATAGCTGCAAAAGGGTGGGCCAACTCCATATTAAACCCTACGGATTAAGAATTGGATGTCATTAAAGTTCATGTGCATGTAAAGGCAGGCGTCCCAAAACTTTTGGCGATATAGTGTACCTAGAATATCTAAATCAACTGCAGGCGGTAAATCCTTTTCCTATTTAGCACCCAAACTCTGGAACAGTCTTCCTTGCCTTGTTTGGGAAGCAGACACACTCTGTCCGTTTAAATTTAGACTAAAAACACATCTCTTTACTATGGCATACACATAACACATTATCACATTTCAATAATTCACATCCGTTAAAGGATTGTTAGGCTGCATAAATTAGGTCAACCGGAGCCGGGAACACTTCCCTTAACACCCACTGTTACATTGTAAGAAGATTGGCATCTACGCTAATATTAGTCTCTCTGTTTATCCCGAGGTTACTGTAGTCAGCCGTATCCGGTCCGTATACAGATCAGATAGTGGACCTGCACCTAGACACGACCACAACGCAGCCCTGAATGTCAGCAGAGATCCTGTCAACTAGACAATCCCCTCTGAAGGCCTCATCGACACGACAGCCATCCGCACAGATCCTCAGCAATAACCACAAGAACCAGACAAGTCCTCTGCACAGACCTATGACCAGCTTCGTCTCCATACTGGTGTGATTAGTCCGATCTTCAAACCAAAGGAACTGGATCAAATATTTGAATGCTACCGATCCTCAATCTGATTTTTGACTTGTGATGCAGCCTGAATCATAATCACACCATGTTCGTTTGTTGGCCAGAGGAGAACTGAGCCTGGTTTCTCCCATGGTTTTTTTCTTCTTTCTGTCACCTGATGGAGTTTGGGTTCCTTGCTACTGGCGCCTCTGGCTTGCTTAGTTGGGGACACTTAATATTCAACAATATTATTGATTTGACTGCACTGACACTATTGGGTGAGGACTGAACTGAGCTGGATGACGACATCACTGTTTTTCTGTAGAACTGCTTTATAGATTAAATGAACTAATTTAATAATTGATGATCTTTACAACGGAACTGAATCAACATTTAACTGACTTCAGCTGAACAATGAACAATTTTAGAGCTGCTGTACAGCCGAAATGAACTGTTTGCATCATTGAATCATTTTCCTGTTATCACTGTAAAGCTACTTTGAAACATTCTGTATTGTTATATAAATAAAGGTGACTTACTTGTATTTCATTTGCTTTTGGAGTTGGCTAATGAAAATCAATTTTATTTTAGAGTACGTTTACACGACAACGATGTACTAAAAACAGATTTTTTTTCTTTGTATAGATGACAACGTTATAAAAACGATCCCGTTCACACCGATTCGCGAAAACGACTAAAAGCGCTGTATTATGCATGCCAGGCCAGCCGTTAGCGTCACTTAATAGGCTATTGATATAGGCCTACACTGAATAATTAATTGTGCTTTTCTATATGTCATTTCAAGTCACCACGTCTGTCACGATGCCAGATAATTTTTTTAAATCAACCTTGTTGTTGATTTAAAGATGTTTCAAATGTGTCCCATGAGTTTTGTGGTCTGCATCGACTCGCGCATATCCGCTCTGTGCTATCGTGTCTCTGGTCCAGAGAAGACTGTGCCTGCGCACATTCTTTTACAGAGCTGACTCGCGCCAAACACGCATGCCTATCTACCTTTTTCCTAAGTAAACAAACTTCATCCCGATCGGGAGCTGCATGTAGAATATGCGAACGCTCATGTTTTCAGTGCAGGCAGCGGCTAACTTTGGACAGCTTTGTGTCATCTATGCACTCATTAAACTTTGATGAGTGAGGCGCTGACAAAAGACAGTCATTGCTACACTGTACAAGTGATGGCACTGTGGTTTTTAAACCATTTCCATAGGTTTAACATCACATTATCAGCTCGGAAAATACGCTAATTTGACTAGAAACACCGGAGACTGGAAATGTAAAGCATCATTCGTCGGGCAAGACTTCCGCGTTCAGAAAAAGGTGGACAGTATAGACTAAACACGTAGGCTAATGCGAATGTGCATGATGTCACCGTTTTTCAAAAACTTTTGCATTTCTTGCAAAACTGTTTTCAAAAGTTTGTTTTCAGGCCCCCAAACCGCTGTTGTCGTGTAAATGAACGGCAAAAACGCATAAAAAGTTTTCAATTATTTAAAAAAACGATTTTTTTTTGCCTCAGGCCCCAAAACGCTGTTGTTGTGTAAATGAACTGCAAAACGCATTAAAAATGTTCCTTTCTCAGTTGAAAACAGTGTCGTGTAAACAGCCCCTTAGTTTCAGTTTTTTGCAGTTAAGTTTTATTTTTATTTAATTTAGCTTGAAATAAAAATAACCTTGAGCAGGAATCAGGACCAATGGAAGATGGTGATTGTTTGAGAAACCTATTTTTCCAATTGCTTTTAGTGTGCAGAAAACAAATTTCACCTTTAAAAGTTAATATATTTGTATTTCCCAAAACCACTTTGTATTTTTTCTCTTGCTGGCTGATTGGTTGTTTTCTCTTTCAATTTTGTAGGCCCTTTTTGCAAGCGCATCAAAGCTAGTTGGCCTGTCTTCACAGTGGAGCATTTCTGCCCTGGTCTGCTCTTCCCAGAGGAGACAATTAGCCATCCTTCTGCCACATGCTCACATACAGTACTCACTCCCTGACCAACAGCGTGTGTCATCCAATTGGAAAATTGCTACCGTAGCGGCAACAATGTGACTCCGTGTGTCATCAGCTGGTTGGTAGCCTAATTCTTCAGCATGTAATGTACTTTCTCTTCTTTCCAGTGTTTCCAGCTAGCACTGACACTGCCAGTGATTGATCTGATTTTAGTATTCCGTTGCCCCAGTGCCCAGCGCACGAACTGTTGTTGAGGAACGGACCTGGCCATACATATTCATCAGTGAAGAAGGTCAGAGAAGAGAGGAAGAACACAAACACAAGGGACCATGTTCAGGCAGTAAATTCACTCCAGTGTGCCACGGCGGTCGGTGGTAGACGTGACATTTCATAGTATACACACAGAGAGCGGCAGGCGGGGAAGGAGAGGTCTGTCGTTTTTTGCTGCGTTGCAATTGGGTACTGATATACAGGAAGACACGAAGGAGCTGATGTGGTCAAGTGAGGTCAGTGTGCTCATGCCAAAAGATGTCTACTTTCACTCTGCATCCCTTCAGTGTTTAGAGGCTGCCTCTAAATCAAATGCAGCCTAGGCTCTCTCTCCCCTGTTCCTTGCTCTGTTTCTGATTGGTTTCAGTTATTACATGTCTGTATTCTTGATCAGGAAGATCCAATCCTACAAGGTGATGCTGTCCTAGAATTCACTAGAAAATAAGAGCCCAAATATGTTGCATCACTTAGCTTTTAATGTATGGGTGCCATTGTAAATTAGTATTGCTAGATTCAGAAAGTTTTCAGACACTTTCATTCCCCCCCCCCCCCCCCCCCACATTTTTCTCTCATATCAATCTACTTTCCATACCTCATACTGACAAAGCAAAAAAAACAGATTTGTGATAACTGCAAATTTATTAAAAAAAACCCTGAAAATATTCCATTGACCTAAGTATTCTGACCCTTTGCTTTTTGCATTTGAAATTTAGCTCAAGTGCATCTTCCCATTTCTCTGGATCATCGTTGAGATGTTTCTACACATTGATTAGAGTAAATCTCTGGCTAATTCAATTGATTGGACATGATGTGGGAAGAGACCCACATATGGTCTAACAACTGAAAATGCATATCAGAGAAAAAATCAAGTCATGAGGTCAAATCAGAAACAGGATTGTGTCAAGGCACCGATCTGGAGAAGGCTACAATAACTTTCTGCTGCACTGAAGATTGCCAAGAGCACAGTGGCCTCCATAATTCTTAAATGGAAGAAGTTTGGAAAAAAACAGGACTGTTTCTATAGCTGGCCATCTGGCCAAACTGAGCAATTGGTGGAGAAGAGCCTTGATAAGAGAGGTAACCAGGAACTAGAAGGTCAATCTGGATGAGCTCCATGAGATCATGTGTGAAGATAGGTGAAACTTACAGAAGGACAACCATAACTGCATTAATCCACTGATCTGGGCTTCATGGCTCCTTAGTGAAGACAAATGAAACCACGTACTTATTGCAAATATAACTGAAGACCTCCTTGCCTTGAGAGAAACAAGATTATTTGATCTGATTAACCTCAATTCCAAGAGTTATGTCTGGAGGATACCAGGCACTGCTCATCACCTGTGCAATACCATCCTAACTGGCGGATTGGTCAGGGTAAGGAAAGCTGAATGCAACAAAATACAGAAATATCCTGGTCCAGAGCACTCAGGACCTCAGACTGGACAGAAAGTTCCCCTTCCAACAGGACAATTACCCTAAGCACACAGCCAAGACGACACAAGAGTAGGTTATGAGTGGCCAAGCCGTCCAGACTGGAATCCAGTCGAATATCTCTTGAGAGACCTGAAAATGTCTGTTCACCATTGGTTGAGAGCTTGAGAGGATCTGCGGAGAAGAATGGCAGAAAATACCTAAATCTAAATGTGCAAAGCTTGTCACGTCACATCATGATTTGACTTTGTAATTGCTGCCAAAGGTGCTTCAACTAAGTACTGAGATAAGGGTCTGAATACTTTAAATAAAGTTTTTATTTTAAATACATTTGCAATATCACAAATCTGGTTTTTGATTTGTCATTATGGGGTATGTAGATTGATGATAATTTTTTAAATTATTATTTTAGCATAAGGCTGCAATCTAAAAAATGTGGGAAAAAACGAACAGCATTTATTTGAAATAGAATTTGTTGTAGACATGTAAAAAGTCTTTACTGTTCATCCTTCCTGAATAAAAAACAAACAAAAACATTTTACTTTTTTTGAGCCTGTCTAAATTTGACATTCTTTGCTTAAGTTTCTATGGGACTTTCAGTAAAAACTGCAAAGGAACTGCACATTATTATATAAAAAATTGGACAGAGTAGTCTATTTTTTAAACAGATTTTGGGGAAAAAGTATCTATCTAGAACAATGAGATTTAACAAAAGAGTGAAAATGTAATGATGATAATATTAGTGGGTTCTGTATCATACTTGTCACCCTTTACATATGCAAAGCATGTCCACATTGTTTGCACAGTTTGGAACAAAATGTGTTGAACTTTGAATATTTTTTTCTGTATCAGTGATGTTCCAATGGGCATTGGAACTTCACAGCGTTGTTGTTGGGTCTGTTAATCAAGGTCATTCAGGTTATACATTTATCCAAATGTCTCTAATTATTTCAAGTTAACTCTATGTAGCTCCCTCTTGGCCCTATTTATGTGTTGATTATTAAATAAATATTTATTAATAATATGAATTAATTACACTTTATATACAGAGAATTAACTTTAGTAAGAAAACCTCCACATTAAATTAGCCACAGATATAGCCAGACAGGATCTCTCATCTCTAACACTTGTAAGATTTATTGGGTTTGACCAGAATGTTCTTGCATGCGGGATTCATGCTAACTAGAGCAATGGGGGCTAGTGGGAAAAATGGAGAGACTAGTTCATCATGTTAGCCTAGTTACCTGAGGCAGACAGAGACTGCAGGAAAATCAATCGTGCCTTTCATATGCAGCGTCACTGCCTTCCTCTTACATATTCTGCCCTAATGATACAAATGACCACAAGGCACATGTGGAGCATGACCCCCTTTCCTACTTACTCACATATATGTCATATTTAGCGAACTCTCTCTCATTTTCTCCAGAACGGTTCGCTGGGGTAATTATTCCTCGCTTACACCAGCTTATTTCAAAATAGGTCATATGCATTTTATCTTGTGTCAAAATCTCTGCTGAGTATATTTACATATGTGGCAGAAAGCATGTTGCTTTTCTTTATAGTATTTTATTGATAGGATGAGGTTAACCAAAGCATTTAGCATTTAGCTTTAATTAGTTATGTAGAGAGATTCTGATACCTCAGATGAGCTCATTCTGTTACTGTCATCCTTGGGGTTGTCGAAGGTCCCAGGACACTTCGAAAATTTGGGAATGAAGAGAGCAGGCCAGTGCTCAACCAGAAGTGTGGCCTGGCAAAACTAGCCCTTGACATTTCCTTGACATTTGTTGACATTTCTGGACCCATGTAGACAGAGGGAAAGAAGAGTTAATCAAAACTAGGAGAGAATATTGATGTGCAACTGTCAACAGGCAGTGCCATCTGTACCCTCACGGTCATAGAGGTTAACTGCATGAGGTACAGCTGCTGTACTGTTGTCAAGGATGGGTGACTGCACATGTCAAGTCAAGAGTTAAAGTACAGTTTTTGCACTGCTGATGTCACCAAATTTATTTGTATGTCTTCTGCTGAAAAGGTAATAGTGAGATAACATTTTAAATCATTTTTAGATATAAAGTCACTGTAAAAACAAAACAAAAAACAGAAAAGTCCTTCATCAGTCCCACTATCAGTTTCTGTTTTAAAAGGGGTGGGGGAGAGACTGGTTTTTATACCTTGTTATTAATTGAAAGATTAGATGGGCGTTACATTTAATCTTCACTTCATGCATTCTGACTTATTTACACTGTTAAAGAGTTAAACATGGCCAAAATAAAAAAAATAAAAAAACAGAGTTGGACGTATGACAGAGGATTTCTGTGGCAAATATACTCCTTCGGGATTCGAACAAGTTTCAGAATTTTTTTTCAGAGTATGGCCCTGTATGACGTCATAAAGGGCAGAATTCCTTGTATGGGCACTTCTCTCGGAGGAGCGCATGCGCACATCAACCAGAGCGAGAGCAATAGCACGCCCATCAACGAGCTTCGTTCGGTTACGGAAGCCGTTGGCAGCGCTGTCATTTTGTTTCGTTGGCAATCTGCGCGTAAATGGTTATAATGTCAACAACACAAACGTATAGTGAATCGAAAGTTATCCAGGGATAATGCCATGATGTATTTTGTGTGTGTGTGTGTGTGTGTGTGTGTGTGCTCGTGACTCTTTAGCTCAGCCCACTGCATGCCTCCACGAGTTTAGCTGTTTTCGGAAAGAATCGGTACAGCGTATCTGTCTTTTATAAATATGATAAAACTAAAGACTCCTCAGACATATGAAGGATACAATACTATTCTACTGTTCTTTTTGAGGAAACCGTGATAGGATTCTTTGATGAATAGAAAGTTCAAAAGAACACATTTAGATGAAATGCAATTTTTTTGAAACCACGTAAAACTTTGCTGTAACTTAGTGTATGAAGGTAGTGTATAAAGTCTTGCTTTATACATTGTATACATATTATAAAGTCAAAATAATAAGGAATAAAGTCACAATTGTGAGATCTAAATTCGCAGTTATCATCTAATTAATTAATTAATTTTACTCTGATATATTGTCTTCCATAGTTTCGACTAGTTCTAAGTAAATGATTTCCTGATTATTCTTAAAATGGCTACCTCTAAAACTGTATTTCAAGAAAGCACTCTTTGGAAGCAATTTCATGATCTCATGCTAGTTCAGCGAAATCACTATGAAAGTGGCCAGCATTCTTTCCTGATGTGCTCGCTTGGACATTATATCACAGCAATTAAAACCAGCCAATGCCCTTTGTACAAATATGGAGGAAATTATTTTTAAGAATTTTATCTAGGCTCTCTTATCGTCATTGGTAAATAATATGACTCATTCAGGCTTGTTCAATGTGTGACAAAATGCATGCACATTTCAGCTTCCCAGAGTGTTGGCTTGTCCTTGAGAGAAGATCTGAAGATATGGTTGAAATGACTTGGCTAATCGAACGCAGGGATCTCCGGGAGAAAATCACTTCTTTTGGCAACACTTTCTCTCTCCATATATCCTCTGACTGAATCACTGCATTCCTGCCTTCATACCAACTTACATGCAATGAGAGAATATACCTTCAGTGATAAGGCGAGGGATAAAGTCATAGATCAAGCTGTTGCCCTAATACGTCCTTCCTCAGAATCATTTACCATCTTTCGCTTGTAGCCTATTTCTGAGGGTTTGATAGCAGGGTACTGGGGTTTTATCGCATAGTATCTGTGTAGATATGATAGCCTACATATGTTTAAGGGGAAACTCCTAGAAAATGTGTGTGTGGTAAAAAATGCAGGACTCCAGATTTGCTTCAGAACTGTTACTATTATCATCACTTCCAAAAACCGTCTTTAATAAAAAAGCTTTAAAAACATGCTGCATTATAGAACAATTTTTTTTATAATTTTTCATTATTAATTATTTTAATTTTAATTATTTAATTATAAAACGTTATGTTTATAAATAAGCATTAAAATATTATAAGTATATAAAATATTTAAATAGTGTCCTTAGCTAGTTCCATCTAGAATGCTCGGTAGAGTTTACTTTGAGCAGCAATGAACAAAGCGTCACTGCGCCCCAAATCGTATACTTTCCAACTATATAGTATAAGAAAAACAGTATATACTGCTTTTGTGAAGAAAAAGGCTCTAATGCTCCAGAAACACGGTGCATTAAGAGCCGGGGGTGAAAACTTTTTGAATTTGAAGATCAAGGTAAATTGTACTTAATTTGTCTTCCGGGAAACATGTAAGTATCTTCTGTTGCTTCCGAAGGGCAGTACTAAATTAATTATTATTATTTTTTTATATTTAAACAAAATAAGAAAAATGTGGACATCTTTATCCTGTTCAAAAGTTTTCATCCACCACCCCCCACCTTTCTGGACCTTGAAAGTTGCCTATGGGTGGTTCAGAGAGCTGTCCGATTACACTGCTCAGGACAAACAAGGGACTCATGAACAACCATCACTAAACAAAACAAAACAACAGCAGTGGATCATCCAGGCAACAACATACAGTATTAAGAATCAAAAGTACCAGAATGACCTACTACTTCCGCTGAGATTCAGAAGTTGAGAGGATTTATGGGTGCCTCTTATTTCTTATTTGTGCATCCTCATTTCCTTTCCCTGCTTCCTTTCTTTGCACCTCAGGTCCACCCCTCTTAGTTTATGGGGGTGAGTGTAACTGTCGTAGGCCAGTAAGAGCTGTGCGTGTAAACCACACTCCCCTGATCTCAAGAGGCGCTCTAGTGACTGCAATCTTTAGCCTCCTTGCTAGAGTGCCCGCTTCCCACGCCGGATACCATGGTTTGACGGGTTGAGTAGCAGGGCTCTAGAGTGCGACCAAAATTTGTAAGGGTGCAACAAAAATGTTCAGATGGTCCATATATTCTTGTAGGGCTACACTGCTCCGTGCTGTGTGATTGAAATTGCGACCTGAGCACCAGATAATCAGTTACGACAAACAGCATCAGCAAAATAAACGCAAGAAAACAGACGACGAACAATGAAAAGAAATAGACCCATAGAGAGTTTTTTCGTTAAGAAAAGTAGGTCTGTTCCCCCGAACACTCTCCCCGGTCAATGCTCCAACAACAGCCCAGACATGGAGGCAGCTCAGTGAAGCACTTTAAACATTTTTTATTTTTTAAAAAAGATTTTTATTTTTATATACAGTATAATTGTGCTTCAAATAAAAAGAAAAAGTATTTACCTACACCTTATTCTTGTTTAAAATAATTTACATAATATATATGAATGTATATGGAGCGTGATAAAAAGGTGACCTTGAAATTGTGGCGTTAAAGGCGACGCGAGCCGAGGAAAAATTTGGGTGCACCTACATTTTGTGCTGGTGCACCTAAATAAAAAAGTTAGGCGCACCAGTACAACCAAGGCAAAAAGTTAGTCTGGAGCCCTGAGTAGGACTGGTTACATTTGGTGCCATGACCCAGTTTAGGGGGGTGAGTGTAACTGTCATAGGCCTGTAAGAGCTTTGCGTGTAAACCACACTCCCCTGATCTCAAGAGGCGCTCTAGCGACTAACGCTAGAGACTGCAGTCTTTAGCCTCCTTGTTAGAGCACCCGACTCCCACGCCGGATATCATTGAGTAGAACTGGTTTCAGTTGGTCACATGACATTAACATTTCATTCATACTACCAGTAGCGGCTCCTGGTCGTAAATTTAGGTAGGGCAGATTCTGGGTCTTAGCGCTATGATTAACATTTTAAGCTTTATATTCTAATCGCTGAACATAGACTCACTTTGGGCAGAATTCTAATGTCATTGCATTATTCAGCCTGAGGGTGGCGTGCAGTGCTCTAATGATGATTGACAGACTTAGTACACACTAACGTATTGAATACCATCTTAGAATTGCCTTAGTATGTAGTATTTATTGCCTCAGATGTTGTTTTAGAATATTGCAAGTTATGTAGGCATTCCAGTGAGGAAAGTCATGTCCAAACATAAAACAAACACAACAGAA
Organism: Rhinogobio ventralis; assembly: GCA_039654625.1. NCBI lineage: Eukaryota > Metazoa > Chordata > Actinopteri > Cypriniformes > Gobionidae > Rhinogobio > Rhinogobio ventralis. The sequence continues at coordinate 22,393,887 of CM077212.1, forward strand.
CTATTGTATATAAAGGCTATTCACATGAGCATGTTTAAAATAAGGGATTTATACTTTCATTAATTTGATACACTACTCCACATAGGAAGAACAGACATGACAACTAGTTACTGACCTGATGCAGACACATAGATAAAACGGACTGATATCGTCTTGGTCTGGAACGAGGTTTATGCGAGGTCATGTGAAAATTGGTGGGGAAGCCAGAAATCTGCCCAATGTCTGCAGTTCTATTTTTCACCACAGATTTACATTGGAAATTTGTGGGGTTCTGTAGAGCTAGGGAGGGCTCAGAGACCGGCAGTCCCACCTAGTACCATGAATACATGCCTGCCGAATCCATGTGCTTCATTTTAATATATCCTGCTCACTTCATGACTTAAAAAGTCTCGAAAATCGGAAAAATATTTGTTGCAGAATTCTGAATACATTTACAATTTATTAATAATTCAGTGTATATAGAGGTCTATATTTGGATTAATATTTTGGGCTGCCCCACCTGCCCATACAGACGAGCCGCGGCTGCATACTACCCATATTCATACTATATAGAATGTACTTTTTTAACGATCGTGGAGTAACTTCAAATTCAAATGTACTTACTCAGACGGCATGCAATTTCAGAAGCACCATGTGAACCTGAATGTCTGATTGAACAAATTAATCGGTTCTTCTAATGAGTCACTCAAAAAGATTCACTAAAAAGTGGCTGCATCTGGAATCTGAAAAATTATTCCTAGGCACATCCTGTCTATTAAGATTCCTTTATAGGATCGATTTTTGAAGGCAGCACAGATGTATCCTTCTCTACTTATTATATCCCATTATCCTGTGCATTCTGTTGTTTGACAATTGAGCTAAAAAAATAAATATGAATCTGAAAGTTGGAGTTGGTAGTCAGTTTGTGTGTTAATGTACATTTACTTTTCCACTTTTGATGTAATTTCCTGCAAGAAATTACTATTGTAGTAATTAAATATTCGCTAGTTATCACCAAACCTCTCTCTATTTTGTTGTAGATCATTAAACCATACTGCCATAGAAGTCTGTCCGAAATCAGTTTTGTGAGGTATCTTTTGTGGAAACAGTCATTGTCTGATAAGGCAGCAAGGTAACAAGTCAGCTGCCTACGCTTTCGGACGCAGCCAGTCTTGTACTTACAACTGAATACACAGTGAATTGTTCTGAACCATTACTGAGATCGTAACTGGCTCCTTCACTAAAATGTGAGTCATTTTTCAGTTATGTGCACCTGCAATTATGAGTTATGTTTGAGAGAGATAAAGAAGTAGTTTATCATATAAATAAGAATGATTCATCAAAATAAGAATGATTACAGTATAATTTGCCAACTAAAAAGTAATTATAGCTCCTAAATATTTTATTTCAGAAGATAATAGTCTGGACCCAATTAAATTATGATTAAAATATAACCTTTTTCTATTTTTTTTTTAATCTCTTGTTTTGCAGAAATAATTACCTTCTCCTATATAGAGATCCCCCATGAATGCACCAGCTGGTGAGTATTTTCTCCACATGATGAGGTTGACTACAAATTAGCATTAATCCTTTGTCTTTTTTTTGGCTTCTATGCACTGTCCCGCACACCTCATACGTTGTTGACATTCTGTACCTTAAACAAGTTGGATTTCATTAACTTTATGTTTTCTTTTTATCATCAATACTCAAAACACTAACCCCAAATAACCACAACAAAAGTAGTATAATATGTGACCCTGGACGACAAAACCAGTCATAAGTCAACAATACATTGTATGGGTAAAAATGATCGATTTTAAGATCATGTTTCATGAAGATATTTTGTAAATTTCCTACCGTAAATATATCAAAAATTTATTTATATTATGCCAAGGACTTAATTTGGACAACTTTAAAGGCGATTTTCTCAATATTTAGATTTTTTCGCACCCTCAGATTCCAGATTTTCAGATAGTTGTATCTCGGGCAAATATTGTCCTATCATAACAAACCATACATCAATGGAATGCTTATTTATTCAGCTTTCAAATGGTGTATAAATCTCAATTAAAAAAAATTGACCCTTATGACTGGTTTTGTGGTCCAGGGTCACATATGGTTTTTTGTTTGGAAATATGAGTGCCTTGTGTAATACTTTGACCACATTAAAATGCACATGGAATGGAAATAATTTTAACACAAATATGACTTGGTATTACCTCTTCTTTGCTTCATTGTAGGTATATTCAAAAGCTCAATCATTTTATGCCACTATAAATATTCTCATACATTCCCACACACTCTACAGACCAATAAAAAGCTTAAAAAGCACTAGGTGGGAGGCCTGAAAGATGTCCTGTTCAAGCTTTAGTCTGTTATGTGCAATAACACCAAATCATACATATGTATCTAAGAGCTGAGGAGTCTGTGCGAGTGATGTAGATTATATTGTACCTATAACATCTGCTCAGCCTGCCCTGACTCTCTGATCTGCTTCCAATTTACATTCCTGCCTGTTGATTTCTATCGCTCCACTTTGATAAATCATAGAGTGATTTACATTAAGGAAGCCCCACGCTTGGGCTCAAGGAGTCACGCGATGGTGACTGAGGTAAAGCTCAAGATTGAAAGGAGAGTGACCCTGTATAGATATATATCCTGTTCTAAAACCTACAGAGGCAGTACTTTAAGGCATCATAACGGTAATAAATGTCCACTGGAAGCGAGCATAGTGAGAACGCAAGTGCATTTTTATTAATGTAGCGACTCGGCTACATATGTTAATAAATTAAATGAGCTCAATAGGGAATTATAAGTATTGATATTTAATTATTTATAATTAATTGTAACGTGTTATAATTAAATTATAAATCTCCAAATCACCCAAAAGGGAAATACCTAGTCTAAGTATTTGTACAATATATATATATATATATATATATATATATATTTAACAACAATGGATTGCAATTAACTGCAAATATGTATGCCAAATCAGTAGGCTACAGAATAACTTTTAAAGAATTAATTCAAAATTCAACTGATCCATTCGTTTAACGAGCCGACAGTACAATCTTTATCAACTCTCACAAAGTTTTATTCTTTCTATCAAAACTTCAGGAAGATTATCCTTCTGCCACGAAGAATAACTTTCTGAACTAGATATGAATTAAAGTATTCAACGATACTATGAGAGCTTGTAGCTAGATCTAAACATTAAAGTGACTATATGTTTTGTGAGTGGCAACAATGACAATCAACGTGGATATAATGGCTTTAATAATTGATACTACAAATACATACGACTACTACATAAAGAATACATGTACATACAGAATAACGAGAAGTAACGAAAGAGAATGAGAAGAAGGGAAAGAAAAAAAGAAAAGCAAAGAATAACCACAGAGAGCCAGCAAAGAATAATATCACCTTAAACAGGGGCACACATCTTAAACACATCTAGAGCTCAATAAAATTTATACTTGCATGGGATTTTGTGCTGAGTAAAGCGAGATGCGTGTGTTGGAGCTTCTCAGAGTATTCGTGAGCTGAAACTCTCTCTCTCTCTTTGGTTCTTCCGGAGCGTTGTCGATCCGCGGTAAGTTTGAAGGTGGTAAGAGCAAATGTCTTTGCCGAAAAGGGAGGAAGGGAATTGTCTCCGTCGAAGTTGAGAAAGTTGATTGCGCGCTGAGATGGAGCGTGCTGAGATGTCGTTGCCTGTCCACCTGTTCACGAAGTGCGCCGAACTTCAAAGGAACCAACCAACGTGACTGAGCCGCCAAGCTAGGGCCGAAGCCGCCTGGCAAGGAGACGAGTCGAGTTGAGATGACGGGAGGAAGAGCGAGGAAGAAGCGAAAAGACTAAAGAAACGTGTCCTTTGTCTTTTAAGACAACTAGTCCACACCTCTCCTTGGTTAACTTGACCAATCCAGAGGGTGAATTTTGAACGGGAAAGATTTTCTTTGTCTCTGTTTAACGACCCACTTTGCTTGTTTTATGATGTGTCAGAATTAGTACAGTTTTATTCCCAAGGTTGCTAAACGTACTAATGATGCATCTCATGATCACATACTGTGCACCGTTGATTACCAAAAAGAGAGAGGAACATTTAGGTACCAAACAAGCATTGGCTTGAAGGTATAAAAGCAGAAATACATCCTTTACACATTAATGCAAGCATTTAAGATGACCTTAACATTACACACATCATGACTTTGTAGAGTATAACATTGGGACCAAGCATACACAAAGGAATCATCATATACATTCTGGAATAGTTTAATTATGGGCTACATAAAGAAAATGTTTGTGTCTGTGTATTGGAATGAGTCTCTCAGTGTCCAAGTCCTTCGTGTAGAGGGGGAGGAAGATGGTTAGAGACATGGGACGAGATAGCGATCGCTTTGAAGTTCTCACGGGATTCTAACGGTGTTGTCTGCTTTGCCTTGGCCAAGCCATAAGGGTGACAAACAGGGTAATTTAGCATAGCATTAGTGGCACCAGGACATCATTTTATATGCTACATTAACATAAACGTACAAAATACAAAATAAACAAAGACTTGACTTGACTGTGAACGGAAACATAAACATGAACATAAGCTCACCAACAATGGTTACACGAACAAAGCTAGACAAGATACAATGGAAACATTAGGGCTATTTATACAACAAGACTAATGACTAACAAGAAACACCTGTGAATAATCAAGACCAATCAGAACATGACACAGGTACATGACAGGATCACATGAGGGCAAGGGAATCACATGACAAACCAGGAAACAAGACCACAACGATTTTCAAAATAAAAGACATGAAACATGAAAGTGAAAACAAAACCAAAAACCAAACGTGACATATTTGTGGAGCAGTGGTGGGTCCGAGCCGTGGTTGCAGTGGCAGACTGTGGAGCAATAGTGGACCAGGACCATGTAGCAGTGGCGGGCCTGGACCATGGAGCAGAGGGTCGTGGAGAACTCGTGGACCTGGGCCATGGATCAATGGGAGGTCTGCATTATGGAGTCGTGGCGCACCTGGACCATGGAGCAGTGCAGGCCAGGTCTTTGGAGCAGTGGAGGGCCAAGCTCCGAATCCGCTGGAGTTTGGTACATACAGTCCCCCCCCCAAAAAAAAATCTTCAGGGGAAACTGACGTGGCAGACATGGTGGCTGGAGACATTGGCGTGGCGGCCATGACGGCTGGAGACTCTGGCATGGTGGCATGGCGGCTGGAGACTCTGGCATGGCGGCCATGGCGGCTGGAGACTCTGGTGTGGCGGCCATGATGGCTGGAGACTCTGGCTTGGCAGCAATGACGTGAAGAGGCTCAGGCTTGGCAGCAATGACGTGAAGAGGCTCAGGCTTGGCAGCCATGTCGTGAAGAGGCTCTGGTGTGGCGGCTGTGGTATGTACTGTGGAATTGTGGGGCCACAAATTTGGGCCAATCCACAATTCCCACAGTAAGTGAGGAACTGCTTAGCAAGAGTGCATAATCAATATATTCCTCAAGAGTCACTGGGATGTTGCTATCGGGCATTAGATAGTTAAAAAACTTGTTAAGTCCATTTCAGAAAATGCCCTTTAGAGCAGTGTCATTAAAATCCACCTGAGTCCACAAAAATCCTCCACATAACTCTCCAGGAAGCAATCACCCTGAGAGAGCCGCAAGAGCTGAACTGCTTGGCGTTCAATAAGAACTTACACTGCATTCATCATATATTTATCATTCATATTTGTGTATGTTTTCCCCTTATGTTAAACAAACCCACAATCTTGACATGATAGCATCGGCCAGTCTACCACTTACAATCTCTTGTTCCCACTTTTCTGTCTTACACTTTGATATCCTATAAATAAATACAAAAACCACCAAATAAATAAATCTTACATAAAATGAAAAATAAATAAATAAAATAAAACAATGTGCATGCCGAAGCAAAAATATAGACACTTTTAATTCTAAACTGGTGCTCTCTCTGCCCTTGATGTTCACATGCAAGAATGTGCAGCACATGCTCCTTTGTTACTGAAATGAAATTTATTGATTCTATTCTGTGCACCTGCACTGAGACAATTGCGATGCTTTATTCAATCTTCATTTCTGTCAACATACTATGTGTCCAAAACAGTTCTTTTTTTTCTTCGATTTTTTTTTCTATATTATATAAATACAATATATTTTTACTTGTTTAATAAAATTGGAATGTGAATGGGAAAGATCAAAATTCCAATCTCAAGAATTAAAGGCGTTTAATGGCTGTTGATAAATGTGCTTATTAGGCTACAGGCAGGGGCAGATTTTGTGATTTGGGGGCCCCAGGCAAAATATAGGAATGGGGCCCTATACAATTGCACACATGTTCCTGGCTCATCCTTGAGGTTGCTTTCTCTGTTGTGATGCTTGCTGCTGCACTGCAGGTTCCCATAGTTGTGTTCCCCTCTGGAAGAGCCAGGGTCTTTCCCTGGGGATGAGGTGAGAAATGTATCATGGGCTCATAGATAGATTATGGTCAGTCTCTAAAAATCGTCACTATTTTTTAATGAACATTACTTAAAAATATATTTTTTGTTATCTGTTTATTTATTTTTTTATTTACTTCATATCATTAAAATAATTCTGTTTTCTGACAGAACAAAAATATTGTAATACACCTTGATCTATTCAATCAGTCTCTATTGAATCTATATTGTTAGTATAGGTTAAAAAAAGTAAAAAAAAAAAAATCCATTACAAAAGATATACTCCAAAAAATTTACTTTTTTATATCTCTGATTGATTGATTGATTGATTAAATCAGTGATACTCATCTTCATATACCCCAGATAGCTATTAAATATTTAATATTAATTATATCAAAATCTTATTCCTCTAGTCTGTAGCTTGTAAATTGATTTATTTTTCCTTGTCAAAAATGTCATGTCTCATCAGTTTTTTTCCTTTGAATGCAATTTGAGATATAGATGGGGAGAATGGTAACCCTAACAAGAAACGCAGAGCCATCCATGACAGCGAGAGCACAGGAATGAGCAGGGGAAAACTGTGTGTGTGGCTGGGTTATTGTAACCTTTGACCTCTGTCTTTCCTCTCTCCTCATTGCTTGACTTGAACGGAGCTTCTCTCCAATGGGGCTCAGCTGGGCTTTATAAATAAAAGCAGAGAGGTCAAAACCTACCTCTGTCTGACAACCATCTTACACCTACTTTGATAGGACTCTGTAAAATAAAGCTGGCCTGCTGGCCATCAATTCTGGGGCGCGTTTCCCGAATGCATCATTAGCCAACTATGGTTGCAAGTTCCGTCGTTATCAGCATAGTTCAACTAGTCAGTGTTTCCCTAAACCATAGATCCAACGAACATTTGCAAACAGTATCGCAACATTGTGTGGTTGGATCAACAACTCTCGACCTGTGGTTAAAAGCATATAGTTTCTTGTTTGCATGACGTGGGCTTAATAAATCCGTATCTTGAGAAAAATAAGCAAGCTGACATTCAGTACAATCTATATCTTTTATTTCTAATATATACAAATTTAATTTACGTCTTTTAGTTTGTCAAGAGATTAAAAGCACTGCTTTTGAAGAGTGTGCATGTGCACGTACATGCTTTAGTAAGAAAGAGCCTATGATTCTTGAAATAAAGCAAAATAACAGAGAAAATGAGAATTAGTCCTTAGATGCCATGCCTGTAATTTATAGCAAAAAATCTAGCATTAATTCAATCTCAAATGGATTAATTAAAAGTCATTACTCCACCACCTGTGTGACATCATTAACCAACGTGGTTGAACAACAAATTTGCGACAATGCGGTTTTGGGAAACAATCGTGACTAGCTAGTTGATTTCTTCAACAATGCATGTGGTAGTTAAGCAGCGAGTTACATCGTTGTATGGGAAATGGACCCCTGACTGGTTAACTGGTTAATACAGGGAGTGCAGAATTATTAGGCAAGTTGTATTTTTGAGGATTAATTTTATTATTGAACAACAACCATGTTCTCAATGAACACAAAAAACTCATTAATATCAAAGCTGAATATTTTTGTATCAATATTTTAAGTAGTTTTTAGTTTTAGCTATTTTAGGGGGATATCTGTGTGTGCAGGTGACTATTACTGTGCATAATTATTAGGCAACTTAACAAAAAACAAATTTATACCCATTTCAATTATTTATTTTTACCAGTGAAACCAATATAACATCTCAACATTCACAAATATACATTTCTGACATTCAAAAACCAAACAAAAACAAATCAGTGACCAATATAGCCACCTTTCTTTGCAAGGACACTCAAAAGCCTGCCATCCATGGATTCTGTCAGTGTTTTGATCTGTTCACCATCAACATTGCGTGCAGCAGCAACCACAGCCTCCCAGACACTGTTCAGAGAGGTGTACTGTTTTCCCTCCTTGTAAATCGCACATTTGATGATGGACCACAGGTTCTCAATGGGGTTCAGATCAGGTGAACAAGGAGGCCATATCATTAGATTTTCTTCTTTTATACCCTTTCTTGCCAGCCACGCTGTGGAGTACTTGGACGCGTGTGATGGAGCATTGTCCTGCATGAAAATCATGTTTTTCTTGAAGGATGCAGACTTCTTCCTGTACCACTGCCTGAAGAAGGTGTCTTCCAGAAACTGGCAGTAGGATTGGGAGTTGAGCTTGACTCCATCCTCAACCCGAAAAGGCCCCACAAGCTCATCTTTGATGATACCAGCCCAAACCAGTACTCCACCTCCACCTTGCTGGCGTCTGAGTCGGACTGGAGCTCTCTGCCCTTTACCAATCCAGCCACGGGCCCATCCATCTGGCCCATCAAGACTCACTCTCATTTCATCAGTCCATAAAACCTTAGAAAAATCAGTCTTGAGATATTTCTTGGCCCAGTCTTGACGTTTCAGCTTGTGTGTCTTGTTCAGTGGTGGTCGACTTTCTGCCTTTCTTACCTTGGCCATGTCTCTGAGTATTGCACACCTTGTGCTTTTGGGCACTCCAGTGATGTTGCAGCTCTGAAATATGGCCAAACTGGTGGCAAGTGGCATCTTGGCAGCTGCACGCTTGACTTTTCTCAGTTCACGGGCAGTTATTTTGCGCCTTGGTTTTTCCACACGCTTCTTGCGACCCTGTTGACTATTTTGAATGAAACGCTTGATTGTTCGATGATCACGCTTCAGAAGCTTGGCTATTTTAAGACTGCTGCATCCCTCTGCAATATATCTCACTATTTTTGACTTTTCTGAGCCTGTCAAGTCCTTCTTTTGACCCATTTTGCCAAAGGAAAGGAAGTTGCCTAATAATTATGCACACCTGATATAGGGTGTTGATGTCATTAGACCACACCCCTTCTCATTACAGAGATGCACATCACCTAATATGCTTAATTGGTAGTAGGCTTTCCAGCCTATACAGCTTGGAGTAAGACAACATGCATAACGAGGATGATGTGGTCAAAATACTCATTTGCCTAATAATTCTGCACTCCCTGTATATGCAGATATGAAATATTGATTTGAGTGGAAATTATTTCATATTTTTACCTGTAGCCAATATTATATTCGTGTCCACAAAAAAATTGTACAATGTACAAAACAATCGACCTAGCAACAAGATGAACAATGCAACACCAATATACAGTAATTTTAATAATAAAGTCTGCGGAGGTAATTTCTCTACAGTTCTCTACACAAAAAGCAAACAAGAGAGAGCAAGTCGTTGTGATACAAGCGCCATGGAAGTAGAGGATAATTTGGATACACAAGTTCCCCTGTTGGCGGGCCATAAACTTTAAATATGGGCTGCGTCCAAAAACTGGAAAATGCTGCCTTCGGAGGACACATTTCAAGGCAGGAAAACATTAAGGCAGGTCCGAATCCAATGTTAGCATCACTTCCTGTCTCCTTAGATACCTTCATCTGATGTATTTTTGAAGGCAGCATAGATGTATCCATTCCATTTGATGACAGTTGAGCTAGAAATAGAAAGATGACTGAAACTGCAGATATGTCCTTCATTATTGGTTGAAATAATCCTGTAAGTGTGTAAATGTATAATTTCCTTTTTATTATATTTTCAGTTTTATTTAAAGGGATCCTATTATGCACTTTTACGAAGTCTTGATTTTGTTTTTGGGGTGTACTAGAATATGCTTTCATGCTTGATTGTTCAAAAAAACTATATTTTTTATTTTTCACATATTTTACATTATTAGAGCACCTCTCTCCCCAATCTGGCTCGAACGTGCCATTAGTTCCTCTTTCGATGAAGCCCCTTCTTCTGAAATACGAAATGTGCTGTGATTGGTTAGCTGGCACAGTGTGTTGTGATTGGCACCGCTTAACGGAGAAGTGAGTGTTCGGGGAATGTCACGCCCCTTACCATAACTGCGAGTTTCATCTGCTCAGATGTAAATATTAAGGATGGCGTACATTTCAAATCAATTCAAGCCTGATTCAGACTTAAGAATGTTAACAAGAGAATCGTCCAGAACGGGATTTCATGCACGGACTTTGCAAGCACGGATTTTACAGGACATTTCAGAGTGGTTTCAGACATTTTCTTATACATTTCAGATACAATATTATACACCATTTAATAATGAAACTTGTCGGAAAACTATGATAATACAAACAGTAATCGATCACAAAACCATGGGTAATTTTCCTAAGGGGCGTTGAACAGTCTTACAAATGCTAGTAAACACTATATCAACGTTAATGTTGGCTAGCAGGCGGAAGTGGAGGCAAAGCTTTGCCCTTTGTTTACATCGTAGCAACAACATAAAACTTATAATTAAAACTGTTAATAGAAAATGCAGCTATAAATAATTAAGACATACTTACAAGTTGTGATCCACAAACAACAATAACACCATTTCAGGAGAAGCTTTTGTGTGTAGCCTGCATTGTACTCTGGAAGCTGTTCTCCATAAAATGTGCAGTACACAGATAAATGGCGTTATAATTTTCAGGAATACATTTTAACCACTAAGTTTGTCAGTATTAGGAAGATAAAAAAAACGAGTTTTGGAAACGTGTGGAAAAAACGTCTCGGTTATGTATGGTAACCCTTGTTCCCTGAAGGAGGGAACGGAGACGTCAGCTTCGAGATATAGAGAACCGGCCAATGACTATTGGCATGCGAGATTTGCATCTCGCGCTCCACCCTGCAGCGCGGGTATAAAGCAGAAGCGAATGCAGTGCACTGTTGTTTTTCACTGAGGAGCTGAACTAATGACTCGGCTACGCAGTGATGGTACAGCAACTGTGGCGACGGGACGTACGTCTCCGTTCCCTCCTTCAGGGAACGAGGGTTACCATACGTAACCGAGACGTTCCCTTTCAGTCGGTCACGTTCGACGTACATCGTACGTCACCGACGAATTGGGATCCCTTTGGAAAAAGCCACAGTTACTACCACTTCCAGTGCCCAGCGAGAGCCCCTCAGACCCCGTCTGTCCCGGGCGGGGAAATTCACGCAGGGAGAGTCACACTGCTGTTCCGCAAGACCCACTCAGCAGACTATTGGATAACGCTGGGAAAGCGTGCCCGGAGGGACGCTGCGGAAGCCACATCACGCCCGGAGGGAGTTACCATGTGGAGAATACATGTATGGACAGGCCGTGGGCAGTGCAACACACGGAAGTCCCAGGGGTGGTCCCGGCCAATCAGGCGGGGAACAACACCTGACTGAGACGGCAGAGAGCTCTGCCGAGGGAAAGACACGGGCTCGCTGTAGGGAGCCGTACCGTGGAAGAATACACATATGGGACCGCTGTGGGGGTCACAACATATGGAACCCAGCCTAACACAAGTTCCACCAATGCATACGAGTGTTAGACCCTTCGCCGTTTCTGGGGAACTCAACTGGAGCATATAAGCGCACGCATCTGTTCCAAGGGGAAGGGAATGACGCAGCAAGCCGACACTTCGGTGTTACTGACTATGGGAAGTGAGCACACAGGAAGATACCGGCTCTACACGGAGGCTATAAAATCTAGCTAACATGTTTGGTGTCGCCCAGCCTGCAGCTCTACAAATATCTGTCAGCGAGGCGCCACGAGCCAACGCCCAGGAAGAAGCTACACCCCTAGTGGAGTGGGCTCTTAACCCGAGCGGGCAGGGCACGTCTTGGGTTTCATATGCCAAGACGATGGCATCCACAATCCAGTGGGCCATCCTCTGCTTGGAGACAGCCTTTCCCTTCTGCTGGCCTCCATAACAGACGAAGAGCTGCTCTGAGGTCCTGAAGCTTTGCGTTCTGTCCACATAAGTCCGCAAAGCGTGGACGGGACAGAGAAAAGCTAGGGCTGGGTCTGCCTCCTCCGAAGGCAGCGCTTGCAGGTTCGCATCTAAGAACGGCCGTAACCCGCCGCCTTTCTTGGGTACAATGAAGTACGGGCTGTAGAAGCCGGTCTTCATATCGGCTGGAGGGACCGGCTCTATCACGTCCTTCGCCAGTAGGACTGCGATCTCCGCCTGAAGCACAGGGGCATTTTCCTTCGACACAGAGGTGAAGTGAACGCCCCTGAACTTGGGGGGACGCCGGGCGAACTGAATCGCATAGCCGAGTCTGATGGAGACAGCCTTTCCCTTCTGCTGGCCTCCATAACAGACGAAGAGCTGCTCTGAGGTCCTGAAGCTTTGCGTTCTGTCCACGTAAGTCCGCAAAGCGTGGACGGGACAGAGAAAAGCTAGGGCTGGGTCTGCCTCCTCCGAAGGCAGCGCTTGCAGGTTCACCACCTGGTCCTGGAAGGGAGTGGTGGGAACCTTGGGCACATATCCGGACCGGGGTCTCAGGATTACATGAGAGTTACCTGGCCCGAATTCCAGGCACGATTCAACGACCGAAAATGCCTGCAGGTCCCCTACCCTCTTGATAGAGGCCAATGCAGTCAGGAGTACTGTCTTCAGAGACAGAATTTTTAACTCAGCTGACTGCAAAGGCTCAAAGGGCGCTCTCTGCAGTGCGGTTAGCACCAGAGTTAAGTCCCAAGAGGGTATAGAGGGAGGGCGAGGCGGATTTAGTCTCCTCGCCCCCCTCAGGAACCTGACGATCAGATCGTGCTTCCCTAGAGACTTACCATCTACCATGTCATGATTAGCAGTGATAGCAGCAACATAAACTTTGAGGGTGGAGGGAGACAGCCTTCGCTCCAACCCATCTTGTAGGAAGGAAAGCACAGAACTGATCGAATATCTCCGGGGGTCTTCTCGGCGAGAAGAACACCAGTCGACGAACAGGTTCCACTTCAACGCATAGAGACGCCGGGCGAACTGAATCGCATAGCCGAGTCTGATGGTACGGATGAGCCAGCGAGACGGGCTGGGGAGCACTAGCCAGGCTCCCAGCGACCGTACAAGCGGGACCATTGGCACCACAGACGTACCTGCAGCGGGGCAGCGAGGCGGCATGCAGGGACCCGACTCGGACGGCATGGTAGCGGCCCGAAGTGGGGTCTGAGTGTGCTGTGCAACACTTACCTGCTTCCGCTGAGGGGGTGTGCGAGTGTGGGAAGGCCGCTTGTGTGCGTCCCCACAGCTGGCACCCCCTGCTGGCGATTGGAGAGGCGCCTGAGGGACAAGGCATGGGAGCGTCGAACACCACCAAGTGCGCTCTCTTGGCACCCAGAGATAGGACCCATTTAATTTGTAGTTAAAATAAATAAAAATAAATGTATTTTAAAGTTTAGAATTATAGCCTTGCGTGTCCAACCTACGCTAATACTGTTCTAACCTGTTTAAACGTGAGGACCGTAACTGCACTGGGGTGAAAATTAGGATATGGCCCGTCACACCACACCGCTCAGACAGTTCCATGTGACGTTTCACCATTTAGCCTATACTGTTGCTATTTCGGGGTCTAAGACAAAAATAAACGCCATTATAACATGTACATGGAAAATGTAGAAAAACTGGACACAATTATGGGACACTGCAGTGCAGAAGCAAGCATCACAACAGAGAAAGGAACCACAATGATCCAGGAACATGTGTGCAATATTTTTTCTGGTTGCAAAAATAAAAAAAAAAGTGGTGAAAAGGTTAGAAATATATTGTCTGGAGTTTATAAGCCTTCTTCACCATAAATTCAAAAGCAACAAAAAAGCATGAACATTATATCATCTTAACTTCCTATTTCAGATATGTACTGTATGTCAGACATCCAACATTGAACGCTGTAATTCATTGATCAATATAATTACCTTTGTTGGATGGAGTGCAATAAAAAGACTTTAGCATAATCCAGTGACTGGTCATTATGGTGTAATCTATATAAAAAAAAGTGTTTAATCAATTTAATTTAAAAATCATTTGGGGAAGCAGATCATTGACTGTTTTTTCAGACACAAAATGAGTCACAGCAGGTTCTCAGTGTCAGTGTTTTTATCATGTTCATTAAATCGATTTAAATTAGTTAATTGCTATATTCTACATTATAGAAATTATAATTCATGTTTCATTCAGTAAACAGTTTATGCGAAGCATGAGGGTAACATAGGTTAGATCCAAAAAAAAAAAAGAAAAAGAAAAAGAATTGACAGACTGCCATTCTTAAGTTTATATTAGATTATATTTTTACACAATATGTACGTTTTAATATAATTTTGTTTCAGTAGACACCTTGAGATTAATATTTCAGCCTCTGTGGTAATATAGCAGACATTATCTGTAAATTATTTTCTGTAATTGCTGCTGCCACAAGAGTCTGTAAACATATTGTGTTATTTTCCATTTAAACCATGTTTTACAACCAATCACTTATTTCTATTGCAGCTGGGAAAACTGTATTGCATCAATATAATATATACTCAGTTAATGTTCTGTGTCCCTTGATGTGTTTTTATTGTTTTACCATAGGTGGCAGTGAAGAGAAACTTGGGGTTTACCCACTCTTACATGCTATTGCACTTTGCAGTTTCAATGTAAAGTAGAGCAAGAGCTGTGCAGAAAGTGGCTCTTTTACAGTTTTTCATATTTTATGATTAAAGACATTCTACCTCTGTGTTACAAGCTGTTTCATAATGTGCAGCCATAGCTGTGACGTACTGAGGAGCTTCGTATCTCTGGTAGAAAATTTTTTTTTTCCAAATAACCACACACACACACACGCACGCACGCACACATGCATCTAATTGTGTACTTAAATTTAACAGCTGACAGCTGATTGGTTGATTGTAATCCATTACATACCTTTCTATCAAAGTTATCTGACATTATTAAGATGATTTTGTTCTGACACAGTTTAACTCCGAGTTCTTGTCATATTGTATTACCATTTTCTAAACTATAGCGAATAAACTGTGATAATGTGAGAAAATGTCAAAGGTGTCTGAATACATTTTGGTTTGACTGTATATATATATATATATATATATATATATATATAAAACAAGCTGTTAAATTTAAGCACACAATTAGATAATACCAATTTAGGTCAACCAATTACCAAGCAATGCTTAATTATGTTCAGTCTGTGGTGTAAAAGGTCGCATTAGCAATTAAAGAAAAAACACTTAAGCAAAACATTGTCAGGTCAAAGTGTCTGAATAATTTTGGTCCCAAATTTTTATCAATTTTACTGGTAGGCGACTGTATGAAGAATTTTTGGGTATAATATGTCAGTTTACTTTTTTTTGCTATCCTTACTTCCATAAATGAACTATAGTGTCCTGCACCCACTAGTAAAAATTATATCATGGAGTCTGAATAATTTTTGGTTTGACTGTGTGTGTGTGTGTGTGTGTGTGTGTGTATATATATATATATATATAATGCTTATTTAATCGAATTGTTTTTAGTACGTTTTTAGTAAGCCTGTGTGTAATAATTGACTTAAAATGCTACATTTGTCTGAAGAACATTCAAAATCGTGTTTTAATATAGTTCAAGTGTGTTAAAGGTTTCACGAAAAGACTCCATTTCAAGTAACAATCTAGGAAAGAACATTAAAAGCTATAAATTCATAATTATCACCGGTAGGGGGCCCTCAAGGGGCCACAAGGGGGTGTGCTGAAAATTTGAGAGACTTTTACAAAAGCCACTTTTTAGGGCCATCAAAGTTAACATGTTAACTCACAATATTAATTAAATATGTTTAACAAAACATTTTTGAATTTAAATTCTATTAAATTTGCTTTCTAAAGACTGGTCAGAAATCATGGGATTATATTCAATAAAAAACATTTTTGTTGTGGTTTATGTATCTAACAGTACTCCACTAATTTGCTTTGACTTCATTACAATAACAATATAAAAGCTAGTTACAGTATTTCGTTTTGGGAAACAATTATGAGATCATTAAAAAAGCTTATTTTTGTTATCATACTGTATAAATGAGTCTTTATACATGTACATGTACAGCTACCTACATTTTAGGAAGGGGTCCTTGGCGTCAATAAGTTTGAAAACCCCTGCACTGGTCGTTCTCATCATAAATGTCTTTTTCTTTTTGTCCCTTGACAAAAGATGAGGTTGCATAATAAACATAGACGAAGCATATAGCGGGTTTAGTCCAATCCCAAACTTTTCCTAGTTTTATTGGTTCAGTGTAAACAATGAGGTTCCAGCTGTTTCACCAGACATGGTAGTACAGTGTTGATTGACATTTATTTAATGCAATCAAAAGAGATGCTGAGTTATCGTCGCCTCTGATTGGCGGACGCGCCTTCAAGGGGCGGGGATTGGAAGTTGAATCCGAATCCAGCTGTGAATTGGTTCGCATGAGCGGATTCGTGCTATAGACCGTTTTGCCGACTGGGAGAATCATTGGAGACTTGTGTATTTTCGCAATAATGGACAAGACTTCAGCATAGAGAGCTCTCTTGCGCATTCTTTCAGCACGAGATTAAGGTTTTCCTTTTCATATGCAGACAGAAAATCACTGCCTGCACATTTAGAAAAGATTTATGAAGGATTTTACTAGTTGTCTAAGGATCTAATTGTTACTGTTGTGAATACTTTTGAGCATTAGATCTTGCGGTTATCTAATACAAAAAACAAACAAACACTGAATTATAACCATTGTTGCATTACTTTTTAAGTGTGCGCACACGGAGAAAACGAGCGGAGCGCACAATTGGGGATTGGGAAGCAGTTTTGCAGGACTTGTCTTGTTTGTATCTGGCTGTTGGTCATCGAAATACAATGTTGATATCTTGAGGCATGATGTCCAAGTCACTGAGATGCCCATAAACCTGCTTGCGCTGTAACTGTCACCTGGAAACTGCCTGCGAGCTCCAACTGATCCTATTCAATACCATCATTTGGACTGCTTTTGCAACAGAAATGATCATGCGATGAGTAAGCTCGATTTGGGCATATTTTCAGAAGCAATTACAGGTAAGAAATCAACATTTACAATATTTTACTGAATAATTGTTAAAGCATAATCACGCTCATTTGCGTGTTCATTATGTGGTGTGTAATCATTAAAAGGTGCCGCCAAGTTTTAAAGTAAGTCATAGTACTGATTTAAAATGCAAATTATTTTTTGAATAAGATGTTATTGATTTAATGAGAAGACACTTAAGTACCACATCATATTGTTTAGGTGGCTTATTGTTTTCCCCCTCCGTACAGTTCCATCAATCTTTACTGAATACCAGCCTGTAAAATTCCAATAGTCTCAAAAGTATTGCCTACTAATTGTCTATTGTTCAAATGCACCGACCTTAATAATTAATACATACAAAATACAGTTATCTTAAGTGCATTTTATTCAATATAATTTTATTTACAATCATGTCGGTTACATTAAATGGACGTGTACGCTCTTTTACCATGGCATATGCATATTTTTATATATTTTTTTCCAGCATCTTATAATTGCGTAAAATCAGAATCATGTTTCTGTTGTACTGCTAGTAATGCATGCATTGTCTCTCCTCAAGGGGGTGAATGATGGCTGAAGATGGAGGAAATATCTCCGAGGACCATCAGTTGAGGGAAGCAGAGGGTAGCTCCTCTCTTCCAAGGACTTTTATACGACTTAACGACCTGTCCGGTGGCGGGGAGCGCAGTGAGCTTGAGGCTGATGGAGGCGAAAGGCGAGAGAGCGCAGCCGGAGCAGCGGTGGAGGAGGCGTCCGCTAGCGGCGGGGAAGCCTTGCCGTATCCGTCTTTGGCACCGGTTGTGTTTTTCTATCTGAAGCAGACCACACGTCCAAGGAGTTGGTGTCTGAAAATGGTTTGCAATCCATATCCTTTCAAACTCAAATGCACTTTGCCTCACCTGGATGGCATACACCTGTACAGGTAGGGCGCGCTACGGTGAACGCCGCCGGGCGCTGTCTTAAGTTTGGGAACAACGCATTCGACACAATATTAGTAAATAATTCTGGCTTTATCATGTTGTCCTTTTCGGAAATTATTAAATCGTCGAAAAAAACATCTCCCAAACAAAGAGAAAATATATTTTAAAGTCCCCATTGTGCTGATAGCTACAAATTAAAACACTTTAATTCCGCTTGTGGTGTGGAAGACTACACAATCCTGCAGAATATCAGAGTTTATGAGACTTGGCAAGCATGAATGTTACCTCAACAGTCTCATATCTGTCTTAAAGCAGTTGTCTGCGTTTGTATGACAAACAAGCTGAGAAAAGTCATTTTACTCCATTAACTGGCCAATGGCTCTGAGGCATTTTGACATTACCTCATTTATTAGCGAGTTAAGTTATTTGCTTGGTGTCATGAATTTCTTGAGCTAAGAATTGTGATCACAAAGTGCCTTTGGCTCTATATTGTCAGAATTTACTACTGAACATGGTTATTTGAGGCAAAATAATAGTATAAAGACATGTATATGAATTGGTTATCAGTTTATAAGATGGTAGTGCCAATCCGATCTCACAGGGAAACGAGGTGCCGGTTTTGTATGAATTTGATTAGTTCAAAAATGTAAAAAAAAAAATTAGAAAAAAAAGTAAGCACGAAGGTCCACTTCTGAGCCCACCCCATAAACCTAATTGTCAATGGGACATAAGCAGATTGTAAGAATTCCTAAGAATTGGCCACCACTTTGACAAAACGTAAAATAGTTATGAATTGCCATGAAATTGTTTTGGCAGTGCCTAGAATTCAGCCCAAATTGTATTTGGCAAGGCAAAAAGACTATTGCTTTTCACTTTCTAGAAGATCAGATGGGTATCTCCCTCTAGGAGTAATTTGAGAAGAAGTTAATAGCAACATATTCCTGATTTCTTAACTTTGTGATTAGTTAATTATTTAAGTGAGTCCAATCAATCCTTGCTTGGCTTTCAGCAAGAGCGCCTAACAAGTGGTTTAGATTAGTCACATCTATCTAGTCCTAATGACTGTAATTTTTAGGGTGTTGTTAATGCTCTCATTCCCTCGGCAGCGAGATGATTTCATTTTGTATCTTAAGAGGCTTCCCTGTTTAGCTGCCAGTCGTTTCGCAGAAAGAGGAGAAAACGGACCTGATTGCGAGCGTGCGAGGAAGGGATGTGGTTAGCATGTGTGAGTCAGAGGTGTGCACTTGCAGTATGACTGATTCTGGGTGTAGGTGATCTGTTTGGTTTTCGATGGACTCGCAGCAGCCTCGCCGAAGGAAAGAATGCTCTTTTGGATCGAACGAGCTGGCTGGACGTGATTGTGATGTCTGGGTTCAAATGCTTTGTTTTTCTTCAGTAGGAAATATGATGAGCCTTGTGGGCTCTGAAAGGCTGCCCAATCAAACACACTCATCTTTCCCCCATTCTTGTTTCTCAAACTCCTCACGCTCTTCCCCCATTAGATGAGCCCACATCCCTAAAAAATAAGCCAGGCTTATGAAACAGTGCCACTGGGTGGGAGCGGGCCTTGTGGTTCTCCGGGCCTGATGGTCTGGTATTCCTCAGAGGTAATAAAGCCAGCTCTTGCCATCGCATTTCCATATTCTTAAATGCCACTGTTTCTACCGAGTTCCCGTTGGTCCAGTGCACTCATGCGCTTAGGAAAAGACTGAGCCAAAAGGGATCCTATTAACTGTGGTCAAGAAATAGATGTGGAATTCCCTCTCCTTGAATCATCCTGCTGCACTGCTGCACACACAATCTGTTCACTGTCCAGTTGAGATCAATGAAAAGGCTGGCTGTTTATTTTGTTTATTAAATAGCTTTGAAACGGTGGTCAAGTAAAGTGATCATAATACAGCCAAATGTAATACTGCGCAGTACAGTAGAGGAACAAATCAAAGTCTGCAGTGACATTTGCACAAGCGGGAGTGTCCTCCGTATATATCCTCTTGCAGATTTATGTGTCGAGACAGTTCATCTCTCAAGGTGTCATCTCATGTAATGATTCCTCGTATGGTAATTTCTGTTCTTAGATCATTGTTGTGGCGTTGAGTGGGGTTTGGATATCTGGGACTCATTATTTGCGGGAAGATTTATTTATATGTATAGTCTTCATAGATGACCTTTAATACGTCTCTGTAGCCATTAGATAAAGGTCACTGTTTTTTAATACTATGTAAAGTATCTCAGATCGATCTTCTGTTCTTCCCACTGGAAGCATGTAAAAGTGTTTGTCCTGTTTGAGAGTCTTTGGACAAACTCATTTTCATACTTTTTCAGATCAAATAGGTCCTTGTTGCAACGTCTGACAGTCTCATTTGCAATTTGGCATGTGCATCAGTTGATCGCTCAATCAGTTCATCAAAAAGTCTCTTTGTATTATTGATTTGCCAGTAATGAAGGAGTTTTCTAAGTCCTTGTGCGTCTGTTTGCCATTAGCGAATGATTCTGCAGTCTTTGTGATTCATCATTCTGTGTTTGTATCCTGTCATTCATTAGATCTTTTTTAGATCCCTTGAGTGTTACTCTAGCTTATTGAACCTTTGACTTGTCCTCCGTCATGGGGTTTTCTCTGGAACCTGCAGCATGTTATCTGTAGCGTCGGCATTCTGGAAGAGTTTGTGTATGTGTGTACTTAATAATGCCTGTGTTTGTGTGTGTGAGAGGGAGAGAGTTTGGGTGTTTGTGTGACTCAGAAGTTTGAAAGTTCACTTTTGAAAATTGGGCTGCACAGTTGATTGCACTGAAATCGAAATAATGATATGGTGTAGTTCAGTTATTAAACTGATTTAATTATATAAATATCTAATTATAGAATTTGTAAGTGATTTAAATATTATACAGTCTGCACTCTGCTGCATGCTTCAAAGTCTAAGTATAATGTGCACTGAAACGCAGAGCACTCAAAGGCTACGTTCATACTGTCAGCCCAAATCCGAATATTTGTGTATCCGATTGGAATCTGATCTAAAATTATTGACGTCCACACTGTGTATCGCAACTGTTCAGATCCGATTTGTGTGTCCATGCAGCTCTTTCGTTTTCCAGAATATCTGCATTGGTTTCTATGGCAATGACGTTGTGTTGGTAGGCATACGCCAAAACATCAACAACACCCGCAACATAGAGGGGTTTGCAATACAGATGTTGCCTTATTTACAACATGACTTTGTGCAGTCGCCGCGCTGAACTACTGCGTCTTCTGAGGTCTTTTGATGTTTCCTATAACAACGTCTGATGTTCTACGTTTTACGTGGCGTAAGAAAGTCACATTAACAATGTGAATTCCGGTCAGAGTGGTCAGACTGAAACGGATTTCCAGAAATGCAATTTGAATAGGATTTCAAACCACATATGAATGTAGCTTGAAACGGATTTGTAAAAATCATGTGATTTTTTTTGTTTGTTGTTGTTGCAGTTCACACTTGCTAAGCGCATTTGGACTGACAGTCTGAATGTAGCCAAAGTTCTGCATTACTGTATTGTTTTCAAATTTGCGCTTTTCTAAATATCTTTGACACTGCAAGTAATTATACAAAAAAGATAAAAGACAATTCAGAATTAAAGCAAGTAAAAAGAGATCTGAAACCACTTAAGTCCAGGTACAAAGGTAATAATTTTTTTTAAATTTTGAATATAAGCAACAGATATAATGATTATCATACTGCAATATTACACTATACAACAGCTAATTGAAGTTCAGCAGGGTGTGGCAAAAAAGACAGAATAAGTTATTTTTTGGTCTCCAAATTCCACTGCCAAAATAAATACTTGTTCTTCAAGGATGTTCACACTTGTACTCTTTAAAATAACTAGACCAGTTGAAAGAGGTATTTTTAATAGAAATAAAGCAGTTCTCTTTGCATTCACATTGTACCTAAACTTAAGTGGATTTAGATATATTTTTGTCTACCTTTTACCTTACCTTGTACTTTCATTTGTATATATATATATATATATATTTATTTATTGTGGTCTTTCTGTACAGTACTGCATGTATTACTGTAAGAAGTATTTAATTTCCCGTAAATTAAACTGTTGAACAGAAGACAATTTTGAAAAAGCCAATTCCAATGTTTACAAGAGACCGAAAGATGTGCCACAGTGATGCTATGTGTGCAGCGAAATGCTCAGATTACTGATGCAGCTTTAGGAAGGAAAACCAAGTATTAGGTTAGTCTTTAGTTTGTTCATTTGAAAACACTGATAAGCTGCTGTGTGCATTTTTGCTTTTTTAGTAACAACTGCTAATTGGATTTTTATTTGCAGTTCTAGCTGAGCTACATTTGTCATGATTTACATCAAAGACATGCTTTTAATAGCCTCTAAAATTCAGATGTATCCTGTATATAACGCATCGGGGCACTAGAGAATGTAAAGAATGCCTTAATTGATGTAAATAATTCCAGAAGAAAAAGGGAGATTATTCACGTTTTCAAAGCGTAAGAAAAGGACCTCCCTCATTTACGAGACAATATGCCCTCAAGGCATCTAAGATAACATATCTTCCAAGACCCACTGAACTTCCTCAACACTACTAACCATCTCCGACATGCTCCACTATCTTGATGACACTGCAAACACACCCCACAGTAGCTATTTCGGTCTCCAGACCTTAAAAACTAAGGTCAGTAGATAAGCGTGTGATAATGTATGTGCTTTGGGACTTCTCAAGAAACGGTAACAAAATCAGTGGTTTCTTCAGTAAAGACCACATTAAAACACATATACTATGGGTAGGTTCATACACTGAAAAATTATAAACCATTTTTCATGAGCTGAACTCAAAGATCTAAGACTTTTTCTATGTACACAAAATGCCTATTTCTCTCAAATATTGTTCACAAATCAGTGTTAGTGAGCACTTCTCCTTTGCAGAGATAATCCATCCACCTCACAGGTGTGGCATATCAAGATGCTGATTAGACAGCATGATTATTGCACAGGTGTGCCTTAGGCTGGCCACAATAAAAGGCCACACTAAAATGTGCCTCCACATCCAGGACCTCCACATCCAGCATCTTCACCTCCAAGATCGTCTGAGACCAGCCACCCGGACAGCTGCTGCAACAATCGGTTTGCATAATCAAAGAATTTCTGCACAAACTGTCAGAAACCATCTCAGAGAAGCTCATCTGCATGCTCGTCGTCCTCATCGGGGTCTTGGCCTGACTGCAGTTCGTCGTCGTAACCGACTTGAGTGGGCAAGTGTTCACATTCGATGGTGTCTGGCACTTTGGAGAGGTGTTCTCTTCACAGATGAATCCCGGTTTTCACTGTACAGGGCAGATAGCAGACAGCGTGTATGGCGTCGTGTGGGTGAGTAGTTTGCTGATGTCAACGTTGTGGATCGAGTGGCCCATGTTGCAAGGATCTGTACACAATTCCTGGAAGCTGAAAACATCCCAGTTCTTGCATGGCCAGCATACTCACCGTACATGTCACCCATTGAGCATGTTTGGGATGCTCTGGATCGGTGTATACGACAGCATGTTCCAGTTCCTGCCAATATCCAGCAACTTCGCACAGCCATTGAAGAGGCACCAACATTCCACAGGCCACAATCAACAACCTGATCAACTCTATGCGAAGGAGATGTGTTGCACTGCATGAGGCAAATGGTGGTCACACCAGATACTGACTGGTTTTCGGACCCCCTTGACCCCCCCAATACAGTAAAACTGCACATTTTAGACTGGCCATTTATTGTGGCCAGCCTAAGGCACACCTGGGCAATAATAATGCTGTCTAAACAGCATCTTGATATGCCACACCTGTGAGGTGGATGGATTATCTCGGTAAATGAGAAGTGCTCACTAACACAGATTTAGAGAGAAATAGGCCTTTTGTGTACATAGAAAAAGTCTTAGATCTTTGAGTTCAGCTCGTTTATAATTTTGTTCAGTGTATTTAGCTTTGAGCGCCTTACATCTCTCACTTGTGTCTTCCTGTGAATTAAAATTAAAATATGATAACAGAACTCAAACCCAGTAAACTCCTGTGCCGCACCATTAGAGCTCATCTAACAGCCTTCAGCTTGAGCAGACAGCAGACATCTTCTCAGGACATGAAGGAGATTTCAGTTTTGTAGCTGTCAGTCAGATGACTGGCACGGATTTTAATCTGTTCTGATGTGTAACTATTAATGGAATATCATATAGCAATTATAAGGTCTGTCAATCTAACATGTAACAATTTTAGGTTTAATAATTAGGGGTGTTACATAACGATACGACCGGACATTGATTCTCTTAGCCAGCAATCCAATATTTTCCAATACTTCAAAACATGCCGCGCTACAATTTGATTAGATTCAAGGGCCTGTGATCAATATATCAATATTACTATGTGCCTATTTTACACAACTAGTTACATTTTTCAACTCACAGATAACTAGACATTTAATTGAACTCACTGCAAATTATATCCATATTAGGACCTCCAAAAAAAAAAATAAAAAAATTAAATAATAATTAAAAAACGTTGCACATGCAAGATCATAATTTGTCTAATCCAGCTTATTTTTGGCTTGTGCGAAGCAGTGACAACAGTCAAGAAAGTCTTTCAGTCTTCTGTGGTCACTAAGGGCTAGTCACTAATGGTCATGTTTCCACTGAGCGGTACGGTTCAGTACAGTACAGTTCAGTACGATTCGGGACGCTGAACCCTGATCCAGCTTGCGTTTCCACCGCCAGTAGCACCCTTACTTGATAGGCGTGGTATAGCGATCAACGTCATTCTTGTGTGAAGAAGAATGAGACGCAGTAAACAACAGTGGAGGACATACAGCAGATCTTGTTCTTGCTTCTCGGCATGTGGCAGTTTGTCACGCGAAGAAGACACGCTTTGTTTGAGCCAAGGTTGCAGGCTGCAAGGAAAAACACAGGCGAAGAGCATGCGCAAGTGACAATTTTCTGTCAACCAATCAGTGTTCTGCAGTGAGTCTAGCTCCTGTGCTAGGTACCCCAATGAAAGGGTGCCAAAAAAGTGGTACAGTATGGTTGGGAATTAGGGTACCATTCACAACTTCTGACAACAGAAATGGCAAAAATTGCGTACCGTACTGTATTGAACCGTACCGCTCGGTGGAAACAAGCCATAAAATGTGCACATCTAGTATCCCAATTAGGGCATGAGGTAGGCTACAAAATTTGGTAAAATAAATCTAAAAAATTAATTTCATTAAGTTGTTGACAGTTAAGTGAGATTAGGTTAATATCATCCATTATATGATACCAGTAGTCATTTTATCGTTGTGTAAGCGGTCCTATCCGACCCGCTCCGAGCGGGCTTAGAACCGAGGCCTCCAGCGTAGGAGGCGGGCAGGTACGCTAATACCGCAGCCTTTAGCGTCAGTCGCTAGCATGCTTCTTGAGGCCAGGGGAGTAAGTTTTACATGCACAGCTCTTACTGGTCTATGTCTGTTACACTCAACCCCCGTAAATCTCACTCCCATCCAGGCCATGGCACCAAATGTTACCAGTCTTACTCGACCTGCTCAGAGCGAACCAGGGTCTCTGGCGTGGGAGGTGGGCGTGCTAACAAGGATGCTAAAGACCACAGACTCTAGTGTCAGTCGCTAGCACACCTCTTGAGGCCAGTGGAGTGAGGTTTACACGCACAGGTCTTACTGGCCTATGTCCATTACACTCACCCCCCTAAACCTCACTCCCTTCCGTGTCATGGCACCAAATGTTACTGGTCCTACTCGACCCACTCTGAGTGGGATTCGAACCGCACACGGTCTCCGGCGTGGGAGGCTGGCGCGCTACCAAGGTCAGTCGCTAGCATGCCTCTTGAGGCCAGTGGAGTGAGGTATACACGCACAGCTCTTACTGGCCTACATCTGTTACAGATGCATCGTTGAAATCGCTTATACAAATAATATAAATTATTTTTGTATTTAAGTGAAAAGTCAATTAATCAAATTCATCGCAATTAATAGGATTTCCTTCCTTTCCTTCATTCCTTTCTTCCTTCCTTCTTTCAAATAAGCAACAGTTGTTGGCCTATTTGATTTGTCTGTAAAAGAATAGAACATGAAGTGAGCTCTTATTTAATCAGCAGAAAATGTTACTCTGGGCATCCAGCACATCCAGACAGAGCAGGCAAAAAATGAGGGAAAGCTTTACAGACCAGCATATATGAGATATTAAAATTTATTTTTGTAATATAACCAAAGCTTTGAAATATGAGATTGTGTTGATCTTGAAATTAAATTATGTCATCCGCTCTATGGTAATATTCCTCTCCGCGGTGTCACCGTGACTCTATTCTCTACCGCTGAGCACAGCCAGAACTCCCAGACCTGGAAACACGGGTGAAAAACATGCTGCGTGCATCCTTTTCACCTGCTATAGCGAATAACAGACTGCTCATTAGTTACCAAACAACTCCCGCATATTGTCAAAAATGTACATCGCTTGTGTGCCAAAGTATGTGATTTACATCAGCTATATGTTTCAGAATGTGAAAAGCATGAGAAGAGCATGCAAAAATGCTGTTCATTAGAAAACGATCCCACCAGTTACTCTCTCATTTTTTTCCAAACTGTTTGTGTTACTGGCACGTCCTGCTACTGTCTGTTATGTACTTTTATAATATTGCCAATGTGCTTGGCTTGGCAGCATTCTGCTTCTTATGCATTGTTACTCCTGCTATAATTGGTGTTTTTGTTGCCAAATGCTCATACTGTTGATTTATGAAGACAGATTTTGACTCTGGAGGCAATCATTGCACTAACTATTGTCAATTAATCACAATTTAGCCCTCAATTCCTTCATTTGACAACCAGAAACTGAGCATAAACATAAAAAGCAGCTTAAGCCGGAGGGATGAAACCAATTTTGCCATGCAGAAAATGGTCATTACTTTGTGTTCAATATTTCATTATTCCATCTTTTCTTTTTTTAAGGCCACCCCCCATAACACATTTCAGGATGAATCCCATATATGCCAAGTCTGAATTAATGTACAGTGGCTCATTACAGGGTCCTGTCAAAGCCAGACATCTATAAGCCCTCTATTTGAACAAAAAGGGAAGTTATAATTACAGCCAGACTAGTCTGTCCTTTAAATTAGTCCTCTATTACATGTCTAACTATCAGTTGAGAGCAGCTGGTGCTGTATGCTGTATTATATCTAATAGCCTCAATATAGAACACTTTTGTTTGCCTATACAAAAGGGGCTGTTTGTTTTTTAGAAAATATATTTGAACATTAGCTTTCCATATGAAGATAAAGTTAGATATTTGATCTCATATATATCCTTGCATGGAAACCTAAGGATTTGTGATGGCTAGACGACTGTGTCAGAGCATCAGCATCTCCAAAACTGCAGCTCTTGGTTCAGGAATGGTTTGAGGAGCACCACAATGAGTTTGGCCTCCAAATTCCCCAGATCTCAATCCAATCAAGCATCTGTGGGATTTGCTGAACAAACAAATCCGCAACTTACAGGACTTAAAGGATCTGCTGCTAACATCTTGGAGCCAGATATCACAGCACACCTTCAGGGGTCTAGTGGAGTCCATTCCTCAATGGGTCAGGGCTGTTTTGGCAACAAAAGGGGGACCAATACAATATCAGGTCATAATGTTATGCCTGATCGGTGTATAAGCTAAATTGTCATTTTTGATTCATTAAATGTGTGTGAGACCTTCTTTTCTTTTTCCTGAGAAGAAGTCTTCGATGTTACTCGAGTAGTCTTGATAATAAATTAGTTTGAATTTTGTTAAAAAAAAAACAGTACTTTTGGCATTATAAAAATTGCTCTAACTTGGTATGTAGATGGTAAAATTTGGTATTTGTGCATATGTGTCCAATATGCACGTGTATAGACTTGTTTACCCTGGTGGGTTTCTTAGTGAGCAGTTTCCTCCTCAATCAATATATCTGACTGCTTCATTTGGAATATTTACTCATCATAATTGTCTGTAAATTTGACCTGAATTCATGCTAGAAAAAAGGAGAACGAATGAATCAAGCTGAATTGGTTGTTTGAAAAACACCCATTATTATCGAAATGTCAGACTCTTGGAAAGCTCTCTGTCTTTTTTGTTCTCTTTTGAGCGTGTGTATATATTTTTCTTCTATATTACCTTTTGTCACTGTTTTTGCTTGGCCGCCCCCTGCCAATCTTCAACCTCTCAACACTCTCTCTACCTCTCTCTTTCTCCCTGGGCTGTTCCGTGAGATGTCTGTAAGTTTATATAGGAATCAGTCCAGGATTTTCCTACCAGCTTTTTCTCATTAGAGAATTGGAGGAGACTGGAGAAGTTGAGGGGAATGGCATGAGGCAGGAGAGGTGGGGGAGGGAGAAAGAAAGAGAGAAAGAGAGAGAGGGAAACTAGGGAAAGTAGGGGTGAGATGTATGTTGGCCCACCTAACCGAATTCCCATACGGCCTCTGAAGCTCATTACCTCTACCACTTGTGTTTACTTTCCTTTAGTCTTATTACCAGTTAGATCTAGCCTTTCCTTTCCCTCTCACACATCCCCCTTCCTCTGCACGCTAAACCTAGCACATGATATTTGTTTCTGTTGCTTCATTTGTCATAAAAAAAATACAAAAATGGTGGTCTTTATTGCTTTGAGGTACATTTGGTTATACACTTACAATATCAGCCAACATGGGCTTAAATATTTTTGGTCAAGAGGGCGAACTTCGGGGTATTTTGAATTAAATTAGGGATGCACAATATAGTGGTAGTATTAGTTATCGGTGGATGATAGTTTTTTTTTATTTTTTTTTATTTTGAATATTTTAAATTTGCATTTCACATTTTTACATTTACATTACCTTTGTTATCATCTAATGCTCACTTGCAGTGAATCTCTGAAGCCACTAACAATTTAATAATCTTTTCATACTGTACATTACAATATTAATGCCTAAATTCACGTTTAATTTAATTAATTTATATATTAGTGCTGTCAAATCACTTAACATAGAAATGTATATATATATGTATATATATATATATATTCTTTTAGCATTAGTTATAACATGAAAATAACCATTGGTTTATCTGTATTGGCGAACGTGATTTCACCAAGTAGAGCATGTTCCTGGATCAACATCCTGGAACAACATTCCAATCAACCTATCAGATCAGGGATACATTTAGACTTACAACAAGGGTTAGGGGCTTCTACACCATTCTTTTCACCTATCATTTTCCTCAGAATTCAGGGGTTAGTTATGGGTGGGGTTAGTTTTAGGGGTAGGGATAGGGTTAGAACTATGGTTTTGGACAGGAATGTCGTTCCAGGATCAACAAAAGATACTTACTTGGCAAAATCATGGCAACCAAATCAGTAAGTCAGTAAAAATATTATAAATCGAATATTTCTACCTCTTGTTTCTGATTGGGATTTTCATTAAAAGTTGATGAAATAGAAGGTACTACCCAGTCTAATGTTTACTTGTGTGAGGGAATTTGTGCTATGTGACTTGTCAGGAGGTGAGGCATGCCCGATTGCTTTTGTTGTACTCGTCTGGGATGTCTGACTAGCCATGAGAATCCCCTTTTTTGGACATGCTTGACTGGAGGGGTGTGTCGCAGGTGGCAGTGATAGACCCCAGGACTGACCCGCACACTTATCAGCAGCGTCCTCCCCTCATGGCCACACTTAAAGGCCCCTCAACCCACCCGGTGTCATCACAGTCCCAGTCACGATGCTCAACCCAGTGTCTGGGCAAAGAAAAAAGAGATTTCTTACTAGAGATAAAACCTCTTAGGTTATAAATATCTCTTTAAAGCAGAAAGCGTTGTTATATAAAGCTTGCACAGTATGTAGTTACGGCCACATTTTGAATTTCTTTCTTCCGAGAGATTAAAAACATCTGCTTATATGTTTAATGCACATATGACCCAAAAAGAACTAAAGAAAAGGAAAACCACTTTCCTACACCATCCAGTCCAGTGAAACTGATGTGACTTGGTTAAAAGGAATCCCGTTGTGCTCTAATAATTATTGTCCTGAACTTGTCCAAGCAATCCCCTGCACGTGTTTAATTAAAATGGCTTCCAGGCGGTACACCTCAGTATTCTCTCGCCGTAATGCTGCCAACACCTGAAAAGTGAGTGAAGGGGGTGGAAGCCAGGGGAAACCTTCCCAGAATTCCAGCGTTGTACAGTAATTACAGTGTAAAGCTTCATTGGCTTTTATTGGGATCCATCTTGCCCTTGCCGTCGCTAACAATAAGACAACTTATCTGAGGGAAGGCTTGGTGTCTCGCAGCCCCACTGCTGCTGCTTCCTGTAGTTGATGAAAAGCCACAGTGACATTTACAGCTTCCAAACCATTATAGCCTAATAGCCGTAGGTGATGCCGTCAACACTGGCGACAAATAAGCCAAATGAATTCGGGAGCTACTACATTACGTTTGAATGTCATGCCATCACCAGAACAGCACCATGCAGTAATGCGAGCGACAGAGGGAGAACTATGAAAGGGGAAACTTTAACCTTTTACTGCTGCGAACGGGAGGATGTTAGTCCTGTAGATTTGGCAATTATGACAAGACAAACTGGCCACAAACAGAGGTGGCCTGTTGTCTCTGTGTGGCTGTCACAAAGAACCAGGCTGCTCGCTGTTCAACGTCCTTGGTTGGGATTTCAAAACAGCTTGTTTT
This sequence comes from Rhinogobio ventralis, assembly GCA_039654625.1. Classification (NCBI taxonomy): domain Eukaryota; kingdom Metazoa; phylum Chordata; class Actinopteri; order Cypriniformes; family Gobionidae; genus Rhinogobio; species Rhinogobio ventralis. Next base: position 22,424,799 of record CM077212.1, read on the forward strand.
CACTCGCATTGAATATTCATCTTAAGTTCTATAGTTTATTCGGTTTAGATTTTTCTTTTGGTTTTGATCTGTTGCGTTTGGTTCAAGGATATCTTAAGCAATCATCTTTCCCTTAAGGCCTTGCATGCAGAAAATGAATAAGGCTGTCTGTAATCTGGCCTAGATTAGGCATCGCAGTCAGGCTTCCCCCGCGAAACGTATGACTTTTTATACGGTTTCATTTTTCGACGCCCCTTTCCTCACTTCTAGCCCCCTGTGTTTTATTGGAAATTTATTGTGGGGTTGTAATTTTGTTAGTTGGAGTTGTTTTGGACCTTGGGGAGTGTGTTTTAATGTTCAGTTCTTTACATTAGGCAGGAAGTACAGTGGATAGATATTGCCTGTGTGTGTTTTTCCTGATAGAGCTGTCTTGTGTGTACGTGTTGCTGTCACACTAAGTCAGGGGGAGTGGGGGAGACACAGACCTCGTGGTTTTTGTGTCTCTTGTTAACATTTTTTGTTCAGGATTTCCTACAAGATGTGGCTACAAAAACAGTTCCAGACCCCCTCCACATCTCCCACTTGCTCCCTCCCTCTCTCAGAAGACAAAAAGGCAGAAAAAAGAAAAAGAGAAATCTGCTTTTAATTTAAATGTAAGCAGCAATACACTAGAGTCCTCCGGGTCCTAAAGTCCCCCTTCACTGTAAAAGCAGATACTGTATTGAATACAGAACATGAATGCAGTAAAACAAACAAACAAAAACAACATAAAGCAAATAGCTTAAAGAAAGATCTGGTCATCCTACTCTGTTTTAAAGTGTGTCTTTGGGTGAGAATTAAAAAAAAAACATCCTGCAGAGTAAAATAATGCCTTAGCTTATTATCAAATATTATTATTTATTATTACATATATTATATTATATTATATTATATTATATTATATTATATTATATTATATTATATTATATTATATTATATTATATTATATTATATTATATACACAACCACAATTTCCCCCCTTTTAATTCATAACAATAATATATGACAATTCAGTGATATATTGAATAATTCAGTAATAACATTCCTGGTGTTATTTGTGAAGTCTGTGCACAAACTACTAGAGGATCCATGAGTGAGATGTAAAAGTGCGGTCACATTTACCAGTGTTTGGCGAATTTTTGCTGGGCAAAATCCAGTCATCAAATTCATAGAAGGCTGCTTGGTTTGAAAGTGGATGTGAGTGTGAATAATGAAGAAGACAGTGTGGAACAAGGTGATGCTATTGTGACTAGTCTAATGGGTAGTGTGTTGAAACAAAGGCAAAGGTTGTGTGTTCGATGAGTTCCTCTTGATTTGTGTCAGTCGTGTTGTGGGGTGGGTAGGTGTGGTAAAACAGAGCCTTTAGAGGGTATTGTATTTTACTACCGCCATCAAACCCAACCTGTCCTAATGATATTAACTTGATATGTGTCCTCTTACATCCTTGTCCTTGTGAATCATCCGTAACATCAAGGCCTTCAGAGGTTACAGCTACTGAGATGTACAGTGACATCTTCAATATTTTGAGTGCTAAATCATGCATGTATGGGGAGCGCTCTTTGATACTTTAAAACAAGCAAACAGCCTGTCAGAGGAGATGAAAAAGGCCACAGTCTTGGAGTGTTGTACACACTCTGTCTCATGGGAAGCAAATGAGTGCCTTGGCCTCAGACTCGCTCACACCACATCATTTATCTTGTCCTGTGGAGTGTAATCATCGGAGTGCTGTGCAGTCACTCGGGCGGTCTGTGTCCGGGGAACACCCCAGGGGGGCTCCTGCCTCGGAGCTGTCCTCACTGCATGGTGGATATGCTGACCTGGAAGAGAGCCGAGACGCCGGCAGTCTGATCGGTAACGATACATGGTGAGGAAGAAGTGAAATTATAAAATCAGTTGCAGCCCAATATGGGGTGTCATCATTTGCCAAACTTTAGTAATCAAATAATTTGTCTAGTACATGCTATAATTACACTGTGATGCTAGAAAAAGGCATGTTTCCCCATTGACAGTCACTCAGAAGTAACCACATATTCTGCCTTTTTATATACAAACAGCATACTACTCTTACAGTTTCTGCCATATAAAAATATAAAAGTTTTACTAAAATTACTAAACGTCAAACCGAAATAAAAATAAATAAAAGCTGAATAGAAATATTAAAATAAAACAAACTAATAAAAATGACAGGCACATTACAAAATGTAAAAACTGAAATTAAAACTGAAAATCTAAAAATACAAGCTTATTGAAAGAATTAATAAATGCTATAATAGTATATACATAATACTAAAATAACACTCATGTCTGGCAGTATGCTATTCCGATTTAGGCCTGAATGCCCATAATGCAAAGATCCTATTCCTATATGGTAGCCATTTACAGAGCCTGTAAAAAATGTAGCTTGTTGTCATGATCATCTTGTTCTATCAAACCAAAAGTGCCTTTTATAACCAGTTAGCACTATGCTAAGCTAATGGGCTAAGCTGTTGGCTTACTAGCCGAAGACTGATTAAAAACAAAGAAAAGAATATCCCTTTTCCATAACATTATATGTGTATATTTAAATTATAATAACATTTATATTTTATTTATATTGATAATTGTAGCGCATAAAAAGTTATTTTAGTCAATGGAATCGATTTGAGGTTCATGCTAACAAATGAAAATGCTAAAGGATAGCTTTCTCTAGGGCTGTGTCTGAAATTGTCCCTCCTACACTGTAAAAAAATTATATGATCAATAAGTTATGCCAACATATGTTTTTACATTGAATTAACTCATCAAAATAAGTTGAGCCATTTTCAAAGTTTTTTTTAATATGTTATACAAGATAAAATATTTTTTTTAAGTCAGTTTAAATTTTAAGGCAGCAACTTTTTTTTTTTTTTTTTTTTTTTTTTACAGTGTATACACATAGTTCACTATTTGAGGGGATAGCCATTTGTTCTGATGTCCAAAAGTGGACATTATTGAGTGCGCTCATTCAGTACCTTGATAATGAGTGTACAACCAGAGATGGTCTTATTATTGGGAGATACAAGGGTCCGTGGCTCTACCATTTGAAAAAAGCATAACGGCTAACTTGAATCATGCATACCTTGATAACACACATTACAGCCTTGATGTGTTTAAGAGCAAGCTGTCGATTCATTAAAAGATAAGCTATTTCCTTCGTTTATTTAGCATAGTTAAGCCTCTCCTCCATTGACATCCATTAAAAAATGGCCTCTTGTCTTGTTCCCTGCATACCGCAGTGTTAGCAGGCATTATGCGGTTTCGGCAGCATATTGCCTTCAAGTGGCTTTGGTACAACTGATGTATGCGGCTAGCCACTATAGAATACCCATTCACTATAAACGTTTTACTAAGTTAAATTACATGATTCACCAGAAGAACACTTCCGGCGCACTTAGTGTCTAAATTCGCTCACCCGTTTTCATTCACTTATTGAGTGGACTATATTAATGGAGTAATGTAGGGAATAATGAATGGAGGGTACAATTGATCACGGAATTAGTTGTCCATTATTTTCATGATCAATTTTATCAATTAGTTGTAGCAGCCCTACCTCACATGCCTCACAGTACAAGAAGGTTCCAGCATGCCATGCACATAAAGGAGATCTGCAATTCAGATTCAGCCCATGTGACACACTCCTTCTCCAGCCATATAAATCCCACAAAGACAAATGGGTGGCTGAACAGCTTTTCAAGTGTCTAGAGTTTAGGATGCCTTGCTAAATAAATCATATTCTCTTTAGCATTCATTACCACTGTTTAATTGCTCTGCTCATTTTGTTTAGTGGTTAGGAGGGCCGTGGGCTTTCCAAAATAATGATGGCTCATTGGAGAACTACCCCTAATAGTCGTGGGCAAAATCGTGGTAAACAATAATCATATCACCTATCTCCACTTTGGTAGCATCTTTTGTAAATGATGGTTGACAGTGCACAGTTAATTACTTGCTGAAAAGCGCAGTGAAAAACAAGTGCTTTTATACAAAGCACGCCTGTGAATTATTTAGCTAACAGCCAGTTCCCTTCAGGAGATCTGGACACAAAATGAGCAGGGCATAGATTGTGCACTTGGCAGCTTCTTTAGACATTGCATTAGGCATATGGTGTTAACATTTTTTTTAATAATTTTTTTTTTTTTAGCAGGGTGGAGGTATAGAGGAGGTTTTTAAACTCGTTCTTTAATTTTAAATGTAATTTTATTTACTTTAAATGTGTATTTTTATTTATTATTATTTTATTTATTTATTTACTTATTATTTTTTTATATATATATATATATATATATATATATATATATATATATATATATATAATTTATTTTATTTTTTATTTTATAAGTTCCTGATCTCCAGATCTACCCCCACTCTGACCATGAGCTCATCTGACCTGATGAGAAATCCTTTATGTAATGATAAGTGCTCACAAAAGATCCCAGCTTTCAGAGGAGAATGTCCTCCTGAACGGCGGCCAATTACTATGCATCAGCTGCCTAGAATTCCCACTCTTCCCTCTTTATCTCTTTTCTTTCTCTTTCCCTACTAGTATACTGTATGATTTAAGCCACTCTGACTGGTCAGGCAGCAAACAGCAAAGGACACCTAAAAGAAATATTGCAATGTTGGTCTTTATAATTGACAAATTGCATCTTTTTGAAAAGAAAAAAAAAGTTACAAAATCAGTTAGTGGACCAAAATGATAGGTCGGAGCCTGCATAATATCAGCACAGTAACTTTCTAAACATCATTTTGTTTCTTGACAGCCTGATTAAAACCTATGCACCCTGACTCCTTGAAGTAGTGCTGTAGTAGGGCAGTCTGATTGGAGTCTGCAATTTTCACAAGTGCTTTTCAGTTTTGTGCAAAATGCACGAGGCAGTCGGTGAACAGACCGTAGGCACTCTATGGGCGTGCCGTCTGAGACTCTTTTTTTTTTTTTACTTAAAAAACAGCTTAGCTGGTTGGTCAGTGACAACATGAAACATGTGACCAATATAGATCCTGTGTGTATATTAACTAAACATCATTCTCAATCAGTTTTTGCTAAATTTCCTCAGTTCCACCTCCCTCTCTCTTGTTTTTACAGAGTTTTTCAAACCTTGTGGTATGCTCTTATGTTCCCCAGCCAGAGTTGTCATGGAGATCTATTTTCCATTTTTTAAACCGCTTCTTACCTCTGGTTTTATTTTCCCTTTCTCTCTCGCTCCTCTTTCTTTGCTTTTTTTCTACCTTTCATGATTTCTTTCCTCCGTGTGTTGGTTGCCATGGTTTCCCTCACGGAGTGTAGTTGAGGTGTGTAAGCCCGCCCATGCCTTTAGTTTTCATTGTGCTGTCAATCAGCCTGACATCTCTATTGACAATCTCAGCTTGACAAAACACCAGGAAAGAATTTTGGCTTGAGCAATTTAAGAGATATATGTGGACGTTATTTGTATAATAACGTCCACATATATCTCTGGACTGTTTCACTCTCAAGAATTTTATTGCATTTAAAGCCCACATTAGACAGTATTCTGCTTGTTCTTTGTTTCAGTTGTTTTGTTGCTTGACTTTTGGTGAGCCAAAAGGATTTGTTCCTTTCCTTTGTTCGTTTTTTTCATTTCTCTACAAGGCTGTGAAAAAAATGTCAAAAAAATAACGCAGTCCATTGAATGCTTATTTATGTATTTGTATATACTACCATTCAATAGATCCATTAAATTAACAGATTAAATTGATTGTAAGTGACAGTAAAGAAATTTACAATGTTACAAAAGATTTCTATTTTAGATGCTTTTCTGTCTATTCATCACAGTTTTCAACACTGATAATAAGAAATGATTCTAGAGCATTGAAATCAGCATATTAGAATGATTTCTGTAGGATTGAGCGACACTGAAGACTGAAGTAATTGCTTCTTAAAATTCAGCTTTGTTATCACAGGAATAAATTGCATTTTAAAATATAAATCAGTTCTTTTAAATTGTAGTAATATTCACAATAGTACTGTTTTTACTGTATTTTTGATCAAATAAATGCAGTCTTGGTGAGAATAAGAGACTTCTTTCCAACCCCAAACTTTTGAGTGGTTATATTTACAGTTTATGAGAATTTCTGTTGATTTGTACACTAGAAGACTGAGGCAAAATTATGTGAAAATTACAACTTGGGTGCAAAGTTGGACCTGCCACTGCAAAGACATTGTCAAATTACCTGGTATTTTTTGGATGTACTTTGAAAGATCACAGTCAAAAGTTAAACTGGAAGCTTTTGGAACTTTGAGCGCCTGTAGATGACACTTCATTCAGAGTTCCATGATTGTGGGACGCTGACGTGACTTATGAGAAAGGGTCTTCAGCTATAGTTACAATCCCGATATCTCTCGAAAACTGAAGAGGACCTGCGCATAATAAACTGAAATAGAAAAGGTTGACTTCTTTTCAGAAGCTCTCCCATTTACTTCGCTCTCATTCATTTTTAAACCTTGAGAAAAGTCATGGACTGAAATTGATGCTGTGTATCTCTACTTTGAGATCTATGCAGAATGGCTTTTCCCAATGAATGGCGCACTTGTCGTTGGCTTCCTTTTGCTTTTGTGACACGTTAAGGCAGATAGACTGCAAGGAAGTCTGAGAGCACGGACAGGTGCTAATGTGACCTATGAGACTGAGAGATGATGACAGGTGAAGACAATGCCTCACAGACACACCTCAAAGCACTATTATCCAGTCTGACAGGAAGTCAGGTGCATGTGTCCACGTGAAGTTAGGGTTTCCTTCTCCCGTAAAAAAGCATATATGTTTTTGACGGAGAGAGCCTAGAGCTGCACGATTAATCGATAAAAGGTTGTGATCTCAAACATAAGACAAACATAAATGGTTTTGAAAGCCAAAATATTAAATTTCACAAATATATATTTATTGAGTAATCCCTTGTTTTGTAGAGGGACAATTTTCACCTGAGATTTTGAGCCAAATTACAGGGGGGTAAAAATTACTGATGGCAGCATCATTATTTTATTTTTACACAGAGATTGATAAGTCTATTAGTAAATCTGTTGACTTTGTTGCATTATATGCCAACGGTAACAGTTCAAAAACGGGAAAAAAAGCTGTTTTTTTTGTCTCAAGTTTGAATGCCTGTAACTCAAGGAGTATTAAAGATATCTTAATATCCTTTTAGATTCTGATTCTTAACAAACTTTTCTTTTGGTATCTCCATTTTAAAGGCCCTCGATGGTTCAGTCCCAGAGATATGGAGATCTTAATCCTTTTGTCAAATCCCCGCAAAACAGTGGATTACTCAGTAAACATCTATGGCATCTAATATTTTGGCTTTCATCACTATTTATGCCTTGATGTATGATTTGACACGGAGTGACCCAGTATCGTTATTTCTGTGCTACAAATATGCATGTTATCACAGAAGAACTGGGATAAATGTTTATATTTCGGCTATAAACTCTACAGAAGCAATCAAAATAGAGTAAATCATATTTTGAAAGAAACATGGCATAATTCAAATAATGATTGTATTGATTACATCGCTACTCCACCAGGTGACATTTAAAAAATCTGTCATTGAATCAGTCATTCAAGAATTTTTTCAAAAAATGCTGATTTATCCAGGATTTAATTTAAGTCATTGAATCATTCATTCAAACCAATTTAAAAAAATAATAATAATTCATTCAGATTCATTAAACATTTTAAATAGACTGCAGCAATTAACATTTGTCAGATCCTCTGGTAAATTACATGTTATTTTGTTTGTCTGTTTAGAATCATGGGAGAATTGTGATCAGTTTGAAACAAACAAACAAACAAAAAAAAATATTGATTCTCAATATTTCCAGAATCGTGCAACTCTAAGAGCCTAAACTAGTGTGTAAGGTTTTTGCAGGTAAAATAAAAAGAACCAGCACACTGCTATTCATTTTCCCAAAGACATTTATTAACTTGTTGCAACATCATGTAATGTTTTTGCAGACCCATGATGCATGAGAGAATTTAGTTCTCATTGATGAGTGTGTACTCACTGTTAAATGTGCCAGAACCCTAGTGCAATGGAAGATGAGAAGCTTTGCGTGTTTGTAGGTTTCTCGCTCCCATTTATTGAATGGGAGCAGTGACAATAAAGGTTGTGGCAGCAGATGCCTCAGCATAAATTTCACTCTGAGGAAGAAAAGATTAAAGCACTCAGGAGGAGATGCATATTAGGATGAATAAATGCACAGCAGTTTCCTATAGTAATTTGCAAGGATAATCGACTCAAAATAGATTGAACAGTTTTAAAACAACAAGCACTTATCATTGTCAATTGGTAATGTCTTTTTTTAGCAAAGAATTTATCTCTTCCAGATGCCATGTATATATATATATATATATATATATATATATATATATATCTTTTTTTTTTTTTGGCAAATTTGTTGAATTATGCAGGTGGTAAAATGGTAAATGTGTTAAATGGACATAAAATGTGTTTAATGAAACTAAGAGAACTGCAATCATATTGGTAGCTGAAAAGATAATCAAAGTAACCAAAATGTTTAATAAACATACTTGAGGCCAGCTATTTGTTGAATTTTATGAATGGCTTGTGTTCGGATTCTGTTAATTTCAATGGTGCAAAAGTCATAACCTCATAAAAATGTGATGGTATGTTATTCTGTGCACAGAGAATACTGTCTGAAATCTGCTGGCTGATGGCCATTCCACCTTAAAGTCAGCATGACATGAAAGTTCCGATAGTCTTTTCTTGCATTCCATTTTTCCTATGGTGACGTAAATACGAGTAAAATGGCTGGACTTCACTGTCCGTTGGGAATCGTTTGGATCGTTGTCATTTGCTACTGCTGTGATCTCATGTAAGTGACAGTTTATCCCGTCTTCTTTATCTCTCACAATTTGGCTTTATATCTCGCAATTGCAACTTTTTTACCTAATTGACACTTTAAATAAGTCGCAGTTATGAAATATAGGCCCGTTTCACAGACAGAGTTAAGATTAAGCCAGGATTTGGCCTTAATTAAATTAGGATACTTAAGGAGCTTTTATGAATGTGCCTTAGAAAAAAAACATTACTGGTGTGCATCTTGAGACAAATCAATGACACTGACATACAGTACATCCGGAAAGTATTCACAGTGCTTTACTTTTTCCACATTTTGTTATGTTGCTACCTTATTCCAAAATGGATTAAATTCATATTTTTTCCCCTCAATTCTACAAACAATACCCCATAATGACAACGTGAAAGATGTTTGTGTGAAGTCTTAGCAAATGTATTACAAATAAAAAACGAAAAAATCACATGTACATAAGTATTTACAGCCTTTGCCATGACACTCAAAATTGAACTCAGGCACATACTGTTTCCACTGATCATCCTTGAGATGTTTCTACAGCTTGATTGGAGTCCACCTGTGGTAAATTCAGTTAATTGGACATGATTTGGAAATGCACACACCTGTCTATATAAGGTCCCACAGTTAACAGTGCATGTCAGAGCACAAACCAAGCCATGAAGTCCAAGGAATTGTCTGTAGACCTCCTAGACAGGATTGTATCGAGGCACAGATCTAGGGAAGGGTACAGAAAAAATTCTGCAGCATTGAAGGTCCCAAATGAGCACAGTGGCCTCCATCATCCGTAAATGAAAGAAGTTTGGAACCACCAGGACTCTTTCTAGAGCTGGCCGCCCGGCCAAACTGAGCGATCGGGGGAGGAGGGCCTTAGTCAGGAAGGTGACCAAGAACCAGATGGTCACTCTGACAGAGCTCCAGCATTTCTCTGTGGAGAAAGGAGAACCTTCCAGAAGAACAACCATCTCTGCAGCACCCCACCAATCAGGCCTGTATGGTAGAGAATCCAGACGGAAGCCACTCCTCAGTAAAAGGCCGCCTGGAGTTTATCAAAAGGCACCTGAAGGACTCTCAGACCGCGAGAAACAAAATTCTCTGGTCTGCTGAAACAAAGATTGAACTCTTTGGCCTGAATGGCAAGCTCATGTCTGGAAGAAACCAGGCACCACTCATCACCTGGCCAATACCATCCCTACAGTGAAGCATGGTGGTGGCAGCATGCTGTGGGGATGTTTTTCAGCAGCAGGAACTGGGAGACTAGTCAGGATCGAGGGAAAGATGAATGCAGCAATGTACAGAGACATCCTGCTCCAGAGCGCTCTGGACCTCAGACTGGGGCGAAGGTTCCTCCTCCAACAGGACAACGACCCTAAGCGCACAGCCAAGATAACAAAGGAGTGGCTATGGGACAACTCTGTGAATGTCCTTAAGTGGTCCAGCCAGAGCCCAGACTTGAACCTGATTGAACATCTCTGGAGAGATCTGAAAATGGCTGTGCACCGACGCTCCCCATCCAACCTGATGGAGCTTGAGAGGTCCTGCAAAGAAGAATGGGAGAAAATAAAAAAATAGGTGTGCCAAGCTTGTAGCATCATACTCAAAAAGACTTGAGGCTGTAATTGGTGCTTCAACTAAGTATTGAGCAAAAGCTGTGAATACTTATGTACATGTGATTTTTTTTTTTTTTTTTGTGCAAAGTGCAAAAATTTCAAACAAACTTCTTTCACGTTGTCATTATGGGGTATTGTTTGTAGAATTGAGTAAAAAAAAAAAAAGAATTCAATCTATTTTGGAATAAGGCTGTAACATAACAAAATGTGGAAAAAGTGAAGCACTGTCAATACTTTCCGTATGTACTGTATCTTAAAATATGTCAGTGCAAGTTTCTTTCAGTTAAAACTTCTCAAACATGCATTTTAGTCTAGGACTACCTTAAGCCTTGTCTGTGAAACCAGGGGATAAAGTTGCAAGTCAAAATTGCCTTTTTTTATAGAAAGGGGCATCCATAGAAATCTGTCTCAGCAGTTCTCAGCTTTGTCATTCTGAAGGGAGAAGCTGGTGTTTTTAGCCCGGGGCCAAAACTCTAGCATTCTTATCTAGCAGAGGAACGTCTGTGTATGTTAGTGTGTGCAAGTGACAGCAACACAAAGGGAGCACTGACAGTGTGTTTGACTTTTATGTTTAGAGTTTATACCACGTCTCCATCTTGTGTCCCTGAAAGCTCAGAATGGTCTGAATGTTTACACCATCTGCCCGTTTCATTTAAAGTTTCTTAAACCCTCCCATCTCGCTGAATGCACAGTATCTATCTTGCCACAAGAGAGCTTTTCTACACCAGCAGTGCTACACTCTTCTTGTATAATTCATCTGTATAAATAAAGGAGTACTGTATACTCAGGGAAGCTGTGCATCTTGTTTAATGTCATGTATTATTGTGCTTTTCCCTGGTGCATTATTGTCTAGGGTCCTTTGGTCACCTGTAATTATTTTTTAAATAATGAAGAAATATGTTGGCTGTCCTGGGTGAGCCATTTCTGTCTGATATAATGGAGTATGTATGCAGAAGCACTTTGGTGCACTAAGTAGGCCGCTGGGATCGGGGATCTTCACACTTTGCTTTCATGAGCCCTGACATACACCACCATCAGGGAAGATGTATGCACAAGCCGGTGAGCCCCGGCTACCCTACGATTCTCAGCCACCCGCAGATGTTGGGAATTTCTGCATTCAGCAAAAGTGAAGCGGCAGCACTATTTATCACAGGCTTATGAAAGTGGGACAGCGTCTCCTCCTTTCTTTATGCTTCTTCCTTGGTTCATCTCTATACTTTCACCGTTTGATTACTTGTGTAGGACGAGTCAGACCCCTGTGCGAGTTTGCTGAGGGCAGTAAAAGAGTGTTTCTTTAAGTGTCAGGTTTGTTTACTCTATTCAGTGCCGCTAATGTTTCTTTCAAGAGGGAGGACGTTTAGAGGTGGACATTCTGTCAAGGTTTGAGAGTCTTCAATTCTGGCTTTTTAAAGGCAGCAAGAGTTGCCGCTTGCAACACATTGCACTGTAATTTGACATATCCCAGTGAAATAGGAATTTAGTGTGGAAAAAAGTTAGGAAATGACTTGATTTTATCTATTCATATTTGATTAGATTGTGAAAAGTGGGCATTACAGATCAGAAAACAATGCCTGGATAGATATCTGGTTGTTTATTGTTGTCCAGTAGCCTGCATGGCCTAGGTGATGTCAACAAATGATGAAAACAAAACTAGTTTCATAAGAAGAGCAAGATTTTACATTTTGATGATAGTTTTTTTATTTTTTATAAATAGGGTTAATATTGATTCCATGTTGACTTTTAATAGAGGTAACACAACCTGTAAGCATTAGAGATATATTTTAATAGTTTTTTTAATTTAACATTTTGGTCACTTTAGATTAGGGTCCAATTCTTGCTGTTAACTATGACTTTTGCCTCAATACACTCCTAATTACTGTTTATTAACAGTTAGTAAGGTAGTTGTTAAGTTTAGGTACTGGGAAGAGGATGTAGAATATGGTTATCCAGAATAAGGCATTAATATGTGCTCTATAAGAGTACTAATAAACAGCCAATATGCAGTATGCATGCTAATAAGCAACTAGTTAATAGTGAAAATTGGACCCTACATGTTACCAATTTTGTTTTATTATTACATTTTAATCTCAATAAAAACACTTTCACTTCATTTTATGCATATTTTGATGAGTTTTAATATTTTATTATTTAGAGTTTACTCTAACTCTGAAGTTATACATTAATTTTAATTAAAGATTAAGGAGAAGCATCACTGAGCATTTGGAACATTTTTTTAATGATGTTTCCTATAATCTGTGCTTTGGTGCGAAGACAAGGGTGTTAAATGTTAAAATCAGTTTTCACTTGGCTGTATATCCAATAAATACTTTCTGGCATATATCTGGCATTAGAGAGCAGTGACTGGTAGCCTCAATACCGCCTCCAAATAATAAACAAAAGAATAAGTGAAATTTTGGACTCCAAGGGGAGTCACGATCGTCTGGCGAGTCTGATCTTTTGCCTGTGCCTCTCCAGAGACGTTTACTTTCCCCTCTCCGACTGCACTTTCTCTTCCATTTATTCCTTCTCAACAGGATTCAATTGTTTCCTGTGTCTTTTGCTCACAAATCTACACGACTGCAGCTCCTACATTTCAAGTAATGAACAGAAGAGCTGTATTTATGCAGTTTTACAATTATCATCCGAATCCACATGTTGAGCTCACAGACTATGAAAAGCTTCCAGCTTCTCCAATGCTTGTATTTCTTATTACTTATCCTTTTCTGTAGAAGTTGGAATAATTTCAAGAAGCAGAACTTTTTTAGTACTCCAGACACACTAAGATCAGTGTTTTCCTTTACAGATTACAGGTCAGTATCACAACTCGGTTGAAATGATCTGTTAGTTATTACAAATGCACGTTGTTCACCACTGTGGCCATGGACAGGGCGATGTTTGGACAATGCAGGCTTTTTTCAATTGTTTTGGATGAAAGACACATGTGATTAATGAGATTAGCCACAGATCATGTTTTGGAGTATTTTAGGACACTTGTTTTTCCTCCCAGCTCCCTACCATAGCTGCCAAAATGTTCTGAGATCAGGTTTTGATATGAGGAAATACCTTCTGCTAGAATGGCGACCAGAACATTCCCCTGATAAAAAGCACTGATCTGAAAAAAATGACAAGCAATCTGATTGGATGGCGAGCTGTGATTTAAATAAGTAACACTGAATAAGCTTTTGGCTTAGTTGCAAGAACAACAGCTCATTTTGGTGTTTCCTTGGCCGAAGGTCAAAAGCAAAGTAACAGGATCTAATCGGTCCGTTTCAGTCCTTTTTCGATGACCTACCTCTCTAATGCTCGGAGAGAAATGGCACCATTCTTTGTGTTGACTGGTCTTGCAAAACTACAACATGTGCAAAATGCACAAAAAACCTATGAACACTGGCGGTACAACCGTTTAGCTCCTAATCAAAGCTCATGTGAAGCGCGAATTGCTTTGAAAATGTGAAAAAATTATAGAGTATGTCTCTGCTGTTGTGTTTTTATTGCCAGGTACCTAATCTGTGTAATAAAATTCACACAAGGCTTGAAATTGCCCGGCTTCCATTCAGTTAGGAAATGGATATTCATCTGTGTGCCGTATATGATGAAGGTGCCAATAAACCCATCACTTAGCATTATGTGCACTGCAGGAAATTTCTATTGAGCATCGAACTTGTGTGATCTCTGTGAATCAATGCTCTCTTCTCGCTAATGGACTATATAATCCACTACTTGACTGTTTTAAATTGTTTACTCAGATGGTGTGTAAAGAAGAGATCCTCTTCTCTTCAAGGCTAGAGGTTAAGCTTTTCCTGTAAACATCAACATCCTTCTTTGACTGTTGAATGGACATTCTCCCATCGCTCATGAATGGATTGTTCAAAACCTTTATTTCCCTGCAGAGGTCAGACTTGTTTATCTTTAATAATTCCTTTGCTGAAGGAGCTTTTCAAAGGAAGCAGTATTTAAATATGCATAATTAAACAAATGGTCAATAGTCATTTCCTCATCTATGTCTTTCTAAATATTTATGACTTTTTTTCAATTAAACACAAAAAGAGAAATTATGAAGTTCTTACTCCACCACCTACATGACTGTAACAACAGTTCTATACTGTTGAACCAATGTTGTTCGAACAACGGATGTTTCTACGGTTTCAGGAAATGCTGTTGTCCTGGAAATGCACCACAGACCGGTTTTGTGAACGGATTTCAACTAATTCAGTGAAAAGATCCTGCTCAAAAGAATCATTCATTCATAAATCGGACATCACTACTTCTTTCAAGAACACTCCAGGAGAGCTAAGGGTGGATGTCCCTGAAGGGTGAATTTCAGTCTTCTCATAAGGCTGTTGTATGACTTCAGAAGACTTAGAATATGAGAGTCATATGGACCACTTTTATGATACTTTATAGTGCTTTTGTGTCCTTTTTGAAGTTTGAAAACCCCAGTTAGTGATTAATATAAAGCTTTTTTTTTTTTTTCATTCAGTCAGGCACAGAATGGCTTGTACACCGTTGGTCTGCTCATAGTCTGTAAATGTCAGTCGTTGTGTGTAGATTCAGGGTTTTTAGGTCTAAGTAAGGCTCAATAGGAAGCTTCCTCTGGCAGGCGGTGCGGTGAACCCCCAGTGTGCCGTGTGTGAAGCTGGAATTTCACCCTAGCTTTCCTCCCACCAATCGATTGCTGTAGCAGTCAGTCATGAGGGACCACGAGCGAGCAGCACTGTGGCGCTCACACTGCCTCTTTGCTCTATCCTATTGATGTGTTCCACTTTCACACTTTGGAAAAGATCAATGTGCTGCCTTTTGCTTCACTGTAAGCCCTGTCTTTCCTGTTTTTTTTTTTTTTTTTGCTGGCTTCCCAGTTTGTTTTGTTTTATTACACATTTATGGTATGACTTGCTGTCTCACTTTCTCTCCCAGGCCTTTCCGGTCCCGGTCCTACAGCAGAGGCATGGGAACCAGGCATGGCAGCCTGTGAATTATTGTTTGTTTTTGTATGTCAGTATAGATAGTAATGCCTCCCTCTGTCGGGTAGCCTCAGAGTAGAAAAGTGACGGATGGATAAGATCGTATGTGCTTTATTGACTGATAGTCCTCTTTTAGCTTAATCTCGGCTAGCAGAAAACTGAATGGGCCTTTTAGCTTTAGTACTGTTTATAGAAAGCCAATAGAGAGCAATGAGCACTTAAAAGCTGTTGTTTGTACACACTGGAAGAGTGGAGAGTCTTATTTCTGTGTTTTTTATTGACGTCCATGATGTTGTATGGTGGTAGCCATGAGAACGGTCCCAGGCTGAGCTCTCTGGAGATCGACTATATAACGATCCTGTCTCTTTGCCCCAGGGGGCTTGTCCGGTATGCGGCCTTGACTGCTATCTCTCCACCACTGTGGGACTGTGACCCTTTTTCTTTTATTTATCTATTTATGCACTTCTGTATTCCTTTTGAAAAGAAAGCGTAGGAGGGTTGTGATTATGACGTGGATGATGATGGCTCAAGAGTTGGCATTAGCAGTTTTGGAGGCTCTAGAGATGCATGTATCAGTACCATATTGGTTATTGGTCAATATTAGACATTATTTTAATTATTTATTCATTCTTATCCTTTGACATTGGATATTTAATTCCTATTTATATTTTCAACACTCATTTTAAAAACACTAGTAATTTAACACTGCTGTTAATTAATTTTCTTCAGCAGCTCTCAAAAATATAAATTTTGTTAATACTGCACATTATAATGTTGTGATGTTGTGAAGTTTATTTGTACAGTAGGCCTACATCACACATAACTGAGATCTCCACTAAAGAAATGGTTTACCCCAAAATTATTCTGTCATCATTTACTCATTCCAAACCTGCATGACTTGAGAAAAAGGAGGTGTCAGTTTCTTTTTCCATACAGTGAAAGGCTGTCATTCTGCCTAATATCTTATTTTTATGTTCCATGGAAGAAACATAGTCATAAAGGTTTAGAACAACATGAGGGTGAGTAAAGGACTGAATTTTCACTTTTGAGTGAACTATCCCTTCAAGTCTCCTCAGCTTTGAAGAAGCAAATACTGAACTCGCCATTTAAGAGTGTTTAAGAGAGTCTCCATCTTTCTGCCAACAACGCTCAGCTGAAAAAACAGTCTTGCTTGAGCTGACGTCACTGCTGCTAAAACCCTTTCGTCTGGTACTGTAACATCTTTGTAAGGTCAGAGGCCGATGTTTAACTGCTCTCTAGAGGATTCTCAGCATATCCAAGACTTTTCCATATAAGACAGCCCCCCAGCAACCACCCAAAGAGCAGAGATGGTTCACTGTCCCAGGATCACTTAATCAATCAAACTCTCATCCTAAGCTGCCCCTCACTGCCTCTTCTGCCCTCTCGGTTTCTCTCTTCCATCTATATTGTTTGTTTATGTCACATGGGTTTATCTTTAGAACTATTAGATTCTTTACAATGATTGTTTCTCATTGATGCTAAAATATGTGTTTAAAGGCACAATATGTAAGATTTTTGGATTAAAATATCCAAAAACCACTAGAACAATGTTATATATTTTGTTGACTTGTGTACTTACATTATCCCTAATGTTTCCAAGAATGTTTAAATCCAGAGAAATAAGCAGTTTTAACCAGGACACGGACCGTGTCATACGCATTACCCTCGATTTCTAGTTTTATTTTGTAGAAACCATGGAAACACCAAAGACACTTGAATATATTATGTGTTTTATTAGACAGGTGAGCAACTGTTTGGATACATTCATCGACAGAAAACGAATCATTGTTATATAGCTTAATACTCAACACAACTCAACGCTTATTGTTTAAATCTCGTTTTCTTGATTTACCGCGAGTACCATGTTTTACCATACCTAATATCGATCTAGCTTACTGCAGTGTGTAACAAGTGTCTCATAGTAGCCACTGAGCAAACACAGAGTAGCATTATAACATAACTTTCAACACACAAAA
Organism: Rhinogobio ventralis; assembly: GCA_039654625.1. Lineage (NCBI taxonomy): Eukaryota > Metazoa > Chordata > Actinopteri > Cypriniformes > Gobionidae > Rhinogobio > Rhinogobio ventralis. Next base: position 22,442,242 of record CM077212.1, read on the forward strand.
ATGTATGTAATATGATAAAACAGCGCTGAGTTACCCCACATACGCATGACCAGAAGAAGAGGAAGAGGCCGTCTGAGGCCGTCTGAGGCATAATAAAAGCTCCACTGCTCTCGAGCCGTGTGTCACGCTTGTCTCTTATTAGCAATCACTCCAGTGGCCTCCTTCCGCTCCAACTGCTTTCAGCCCCACCCTGCTTCATACTACAGTAACGTTAATAAATCTTTAATGCATTAGCTCATCCATGAATATGATTTCTGCTCGAGACCCGTCAGATTCTTTTCCACCGGCTGTAGAGATTAAGACAACAACTCCCATGATTCCGTGAAATCAAGGCATCATCAAGCTACGCCTTTGTCTTGAATAAGCACCCTCTATCGGTGAAAATTACATATTGTGCCTTTAAATATAATAAATACATATTGTATAAACTTTTTTTAATGAAATGTTTTGCTTAGCAACAGATAATTTCTTTTGTATTATGACACATCTGAATGAAACCGGTTGTTGATTGGATGGAGGGAGGTCTGAATTTAAGCTTACAGTCAATTGTAAGATAGGGGCAGGGTTTAAGCAAACTAAATGATTGGAAAAGTCTGGCATATGTCACCAAGGAGAAGTCTGTCATTTCACTGGAAGGTCCAGTTATGACATTTTGATTATTAATTATGATATAAAAAATATGCAGTGATGAATTGATCACAATAAGATCAATAGATTTAGAAAATAGATGAGGTGAATTTCCTTTTCGTGCCAATTTAAAGTGTGACTAGAATGTCCCATTTTTCGGGGGGGTTGGCCATTATATGTTTTCACTTGCTATCACTAAAATGCTCCATAGTTCATGTTGAGTCACTTCATCCAAACTTAGGTTACAATTCTAACATAATTTCTGCATTCGGTGAGACCTCAGCATGTTGTTTTTAGTGTGTTCAGCATCTTCCAAGCTCTGCGGTCACCGTTGGATTAGCATGTCGTGAGGGGGTATCAGAGTAAAGAGTTTGAGCTAAGCAGGGTTAATGTCAAATCTCTTTCTGCTTCCTCAGCCCTTAGTTGGCACTGGATGTCAGTTTGTCAGACAACAGACCGCCTGTGCTAAGTAATTCAGCGGTGTCTGGTTCTTGCTGTGTTTATAGGCTTTGGGTCTCACATAGTAACCTTGGTACTCAATGGGTCTCAGGTTGAGGTCCCTCGGTGTGAAAAGTGCGATGTTCGATGGAGAAGTAGGTTGAAATCTGCTGTAGTTCTGTATGTCACTGACCTTTAGAGACATCCTCCAGCCTATCTGTGACCTGGCACACAAGTAGGGCACGAGCGAGTATGCATGGACTGAAAAGTATTTTTTGTTTTGTTTCTTTCCATCTTGCAGTTTGCCCCGTTGCTATTTTCATCAAGTGCTTATTATCATGTTATACTAAAAGCCTGCTTGAATTAGAAAAGATTTGGACCACAATGATGATTTGATTTGCAGAGAAGCACCAGGCGTAAGTTGTAAACAAGATATGAAGAAAACCTTGAGTTTACTGAGGGGGGAAACAGTGGACTACAGTAGCCATGGACTTTGAATAACTTAGTTTAAGCTTACCACTGCAGTTCATAAACATAACAAATTTTATTGGGGGGAAAAGAAACAAACAGCCCAGAAAATTTGAATTACATTGAACTCAACAGAAGGGGAAGGGAGTGTTGAGGTCAGTATAGATGGTTAAGATATGGTAATTTCAAGGAATTCTTTCTCTGTGATATTGTGGTCGCTGGAATGTGATTACAGCATAGAATATGGCCTTGGGATTTGTCAGATCATATGACAGCATCAAAGCCAAGAGAGATGATTGGGTAATGGGTGCCACAGGGGATGACTTTTAATTGCTTGAAGCAGTCTGACAGCATACCACAAATACACTACATATGCTCTGGTTTAGGAGTCCTTCTGAAGTTTTGGCTTAATAGCACAGTATAGAAACTGAGGAGTTTAATGTCTCTCACAGACCGGAGAGGGAAGGGAGAGAATGACTTGAGGATATATGCTCAGGATTTGGCATATGTCATCCAAGCTAATGACCCTCCTGAAGGCAGTCTAAGGTGTATAGCTGGTCTCCCAGTCTGTCCGAGCTGTTCTGTTTTGGTAATTTTAGAGTGGTTTTGGGTCCTTAAAAGCTGGTCAGGTTGGGAAACCAACAAGCTGACCAACTAAACCAGTTAAACACCAGACCTGGTTTAAGCTGTTGTTTTCAACAGGGGAACCATGTTTTCCCCCCTTCAAGGATCTAAAAATAATATATTTATATTAAAGTGCATGCAATTTATTGTAACCTATAACATATATGGGTCAAAGACGAGATGTCACAATGTCCGCATCAAATTAAATTTACAAAAGTCATTTTATATACATAAAAAAACATGTTAAATGCAAGTAAAGTGTCTACTTTAATATTTCAAATAACTTTTGTCAAAATAAAATGTCAACATATGGGGAAAATAATGTTCCAAAGTGTAAAATTGTCATTCAGTGTAATGGTCTGGACTTTGATTTTACCATTACATATTTAAATAAACATATAAAATGTACAAAAATATTTGTTTTCTTGGCATTTTCAAATAAGTGTTGGCTGTGTTATATAATTTAAATTTTTATTATAATTAAATTTTTATTTTTTATTATTATTTTTTTTTTAAGTATTTAAATAACCAGGGGACCGAAAATGCAGTTTTCAAAAGATCAAGAAGCCATTCTGAAATCATATAAAAACAGATAGTCATTCGAGAGTCTGTGACCTCATCAAAAGGCACCCTGAAGACCATGTGGTGCTGCAGAAAAGTGAATTCATTGCTCTTAAATATTAAATATTCCACCTTTTCATGGTGTGGTAGCCTAAGTTACAAAACCGCATGTCATTCAGTGAAATGCCAAAAAACACTTATATTTGAAAAATAGGTAGATGTTGTGAATATTTGTGATTAACTTTACGTGTCAAGCTCACTGTTTGATATTGGTGGCCAGTTGATGGCCTGCAATACAAGCTGAAGTATAAGTTTCGTCATTCAGTGTAATGTTTTTTCATTCAGTGTAATGCAAATTCTCTGTTACACCAAAGTGTCATCATTACACTGAACGACAGTGTCACTGTATAAATAACAATTTTAGCATCTTATTTATATAACAGATAAATGAGGAATGTTTAGCACTGACAAATATGTGTTAAACTTAATAAATATTAATATTTTAATGCATTTTTGTATTGTTTAATTTGTGTTATTGATTCATTTTAGATGCTTACGAACAGAGAGTTGAAAGGCACTGTAAAATGCCAAAAAGCCAAAAAGTAAATGCAGACACAGTAGTTTGACCAGCACTCTTAAAGCCCATTCACACCAAGAACAATAACTATTAACAAATGTAAAAATGCATCATAGGGCACAAGTAATTATAATGGTAATTATATCAGCGTCCACATGATAACACCCTTCATTCTAAGAATGTACTGTAGTTTTGTCGTCTGATACTTTAAATGCTGGAGTTCTTTAAAGCGGAGTGGAATCTGATTGGCTGTCAATGTTTTTAATTGTTCATTAGCTGGAAAAAAAAATGGCTCTGAAAGTGAATCCACAATATCGTTTCTCTGTGCCGTTATCGTTATAGTTGTGGTGTGGACTCTACTGTTCTTTTACATTTAGAATGATTTGTTTTTAACTATATCTTTATCATTATCATTATAGTTATCATACTTGGTGTGAACAGGCCTTTAGCAAGGAAAAGAGAAAGGTATTCAGGATTGTGATTATCAGAATAATAGCTTACCAGTATTTCTTAACAGAGAGTTCCCCTCACTATGGTATGTCACAAGTTCAAAAGAGATCATTGAGGGGATTCTCCACCCAAAATACCCATCCTGATAACGTCATTTATGTTGGCAAACAAAAAGTATTCATAAATATAGCTGCAAGGAGTAATGTTTGGAACCGAGCAAGTCAGAAACAAAGTGACAAGCTAAGCAAGCATGGCAGAGAGCATCAGAACAGTAGAATAAAATGCTTATTATTTTTCAACATCTGCTTCTGCCATCATTTACCATTTAATATTAATAAAATTAATTTAATGATACAGACTAATACTTAAAACATTGCAATTATCGGAACAATGGCAATATTATCTCCCTTTTTGGCAAAATGTCATTCAGAGTAACAAACCATGGTCATTCAGCGTAACCGATATATTTATGTAAAAATGAAACAATATACTTATTCTGACCTGTATTAAAATATATAAAAGAATATGTAATCATACTAAATTGTATTATATTTTAAATGATTTTCACTTCCTTACAAAAACTTCTTGCTGACAAATTGGTAAAACCAAGTGGTTTGAAGGATAGTGGCAAAGTATAAAGATTTAAAAATTACAATTAATTAGTATTTGTGGCTGCACTGTGATCTTTAAATAGAGTCTTTTAATATGTCATCAAATGATTCCTGTTTTAAATATGCCTTATAAGATTTCCTGATACATAAATATTGTTACACTGAATGGCATTTTAGTGGGTGTCTTCTGTAAATCATGGTAAAAAATGTATGATAGTCATTATTTTTTGCTCAGAAAAATATCTAATTAAACAGGACACATTCTAATGTAACGGGGAAAAAACTAAACAAAATTTAAAGCTGTATTACACATTTATTTTTTTGATGCTTGAAACCCGTTTTGGATCCATTGATTTTGTTAAGGCAACCTCATCAATATGAATTAATGAGGTGGAACGCTAGTAGTCTCAATTCCAGGTGGTCTCCTGATGTTTGTGCCGGGAGTGAAACTGAGACCGCATTAAATCTACTGTACACTGAGCACCTTCCAGTAATGCATGTCATTGAAGTCCCCCCCTTTTTTTCTCCAAAGTATTTTATTGGGCTGTCAAAGTTAACATGTTAACACATAATTAAATTTTGAACACTTTTTTTTAACATAGTTGATGCATTTATTCAATTTGACATTTATAATTGTTTCATTCTTGTCAGAGCTGCAGCAGCACAAAAAACAGTCCCCTAGCAGAGCTCCTGATTATCTGTAAATGTGGGGGGAAAAAGACTTCCTTTTAATATTTAATTTAATTTTTAATGAGGACTTAAAAATATACCAGTATATATTTAATCCATTGACAATCATTTAATCCATTTTACTTGTGTGTGTGGGCGTGTGTTAAAATTAGGGGGGACACAGCTTAGGTAGCGGTTATCTAAAAAAAGTGGGGTATAAAAATATATATATTTAATTTATAAAAATAACTTGGTATATGAATGAAGGCAGTGTTGCAGTGTAATTGTATTAGTGTAAGGGGGAAAACATTTTTTTTCAGTCTTTTCAATCAATCAAATTGCACAGTTATCTGGAAATACCAGCTACTGAGCTCCATAGTTCATCATATCTTATCCAATGTGGACACTGCTCCAGCATATGACAACGGACAGACTCATTCTAAATGACTCTGCAATAATGTAAACACTCTACAGCACTGTGCCTTGTACTGGAAATTGAAGGGGACTCCTGTGTGAGGTGGTCAGTATGATGAAGTGTCATCTCCAAGCTAGACATGTGTTTGTATAAATATGAGAGAGATGTTCAGATATACCCTTCACATGCTGTAGTTATATGCACACACCGAGCACTTAAGTTTCTGCGAAAGTTATACATTATATGCATTCACCAAATATGCAGTCGGTGATGTAATGGCATCTACAGTTCAAGGTGACATTTATACCTCAATTAGGTTTATCTTATCGTCATATTACAGTCATTATGATGGTTTTCACCTTCCCTATTTCTAAATGAAAACCTTTGTGTGTAGCAGTGCTTGTATCAAATGCACTGAAAGGTGAACCTAAAGAGTTTAGAAACTGCAGTAAATGCTTTCTGATTATTTCCCAGTCACCAGGCACTGAATCATTGCCAGTGACACTCACAGAGGGTGTAAAGACTTTGTAAGCTGTGTAATTGTTAATACTGTTTGATCAGAGTGAGTCGTTTGTAAAATCATGATTTCTTCGCAGAGAAGATTTTAAATGTTGCTTTTGTAATCCAGTGGTCTGTTCTACTGGATTTGGATCAGAGATATGCTAATGCTCTTAAGCACAGGACCATGAGCATGAGCAATTTTGTGGCCAAGATGATGTAATTTTGTAAGATTTATGGACACTCTAAAGTCTAAAGCCTCCTTATTTTTTATGAATGTTATTGCCATTAGCATTTGCATAGATTTTGTGTTATTGGCAGCTGATGTCATAGTTTAAGACTGTACAAAAGACTTTGTCACAAGTGGTGTCACAAGTGAAGTCACATTTACTGTGGTTCTGCAGAAATCCAGTCATTTCAATAACAATCCATCTAATCATGCTATGGATGAGGGTGAAAGATTGCTCACACGGATTTGCCACATTGACCAACAAAAAGCTGCTTGATTTGAAAGTGACTTTGCTTCATGCATTGCTAGACTGTTGACAGTAGACAATAAAGCTATTTTGCCTGCAAATGTGACCGTTTCTGTTATTGTTTCTGATTTGCAATAGGATGTTACAGCATAGAAAGAAAGCTTTACCATTGCATGTTGATTTGGTGATGCTTTCATTCTAGAGCATCTTTCTTCCTGTTGCAATGGTTGTCATAACAATAACTTCATGCGCTTACTGCCTTTCCCTGTTGTCCCCTTAGTTCAGCTTTCAAGTTATCATAGAATACCTATTGCCTAGATAAAAATGTCCCCAAACAAAACAAAAACAATTATGTGGAATGGTTTTATTTTCCAGTAGTTTAAAAATTACACATGTAAATGTCCAAATCTGCAAGCTGTTTTCTGTTATTTGCATTTAATTCTGCTAAAAATTGAGGAAGCTGAATAAAACATAAGTGATGTGCTCCGGGGGAAGGTTGAAATAAAAGATATGAAAAAAAATAAAAATAAAATAACAGGATACTCTACATGAAGAGTTAGCTCACCCAAAAATAAAAAAATTCTGTCATTAATTCCTCACCCTCATGTCATTCCAAAACCGTAAGACCTTCGTTCATCTTTGGAACACAAATGAAGATATTTTTGATGAGCTTTCTGACCCCTCCATAGACAGCAATGTAATTACCACTTTCAAGGGCCAGAAAGGAAAGACATCGTTAAAATAGTCCATGTGACTACAGTGGTTCAACCTTAATTTTATGAAGCGACGAGAATACTTTTTGTGTGCAAAAAACAAACAAAAATATTCAACAATTTCTTCACGTCTGTGTCAGTCTCCTACATTGTTGACGTAGTAAATACAGTGCAGTGCTTCCGAGTTATACTAGAGCTATGCCAGAACGCCGGCTTACCATTGACCGATGCTGTTCACGTGAGCGCCACGACGCATGCGTGTGCTGTATTTACAATGGAAACTGTGTAGAAGACTGACACAGATGAGAAGAAATGTTTGAATTTAAGTCATTATTTTTGTTTGTTTTTTGCGCACAAAAAGTATTCTTGTCGCTTCATAAAATTAAGGTTGAACCACTGTAGTCATATGGACTATTTTAACGATGTTTTTATTACTTTACTGGTCCTTGAAAGTGGTAATTAAATAGCTGTCTATGAAGGGGTCAGAGAGCTCTCGGATTTCATCCAAAATATCTTAATTTGTGTTTCGAAGATGAACGAAGGTCTTACGGTTTTGGAATGACATGAGGGTGAGTAATTAATGACAGAATTTTCATTTTTGGGTGTACTAACCATTTAAGTTTGAGACCATTTTAGAAAGCAATTTTAGAAAATTTGGTCACCATTGCCATAGTTAATGTCATAGCAAATGCTAATGTAACATTTTTATCATCAGTGGGTGTGTGTGTGTGTTTTTTTTTAAATATCTTTCTAGCACTTGCATCATATTGTCTGCCACCATCTTATCAGAGCCAAGATGGACCACTGAAATAACCATAGAGAAATTAAAGCCTGACTCCCTGTGTTTAGAGCTGGAGCTCTGAGATCTCCCAGTTGCAGATTAAAGAGAAGTTAGTATGCTCTGCACTCTTCCTCTCTGCTCTCTAGCTTTCATGTTGCCTTGTTCTTCCCCTCTCCTCATTCCTCTGTTGCTTCCCCTGAGTCACAGTGCTTCTTTTCTCCTCAAATGTTGGAGGATATGGAAAAAGGGCAACTGAGAACACAAGTTGCTACTCAGATAATGGACCAGCCACTGACATCCTGTGATGAGGATTCATTCACTGTAGTTTTCACTGTAAGTCACACATAAAGGCATTTTCCAAAATAGTGCTCTTGATGTGGACTTACAGTCTTGTGGTGTTTTCCGTTTGCACTGGCTTTTGACATCTGTGAGATCGTAGGGTGTCCCATTTGTCATTTTTATAATCTAGGTGGATTCTTATATGCCTTTTTGCCAAGTCTGCACTGATGCAGAATCTGTGCAGATTACTACCAAAAGTGTGCACTTGGAGGAAGTATGCACTTGTTTGTGTTAAATGTTGTGATGCTGTTGGTATGGAATCTGTAGAGTACTTTTAGAGTTTTAGCTCTTATTTGTTCTAACACCAGGATCTATGTTTGTTTCAAGCGCTTGTTTTTTATTTGGACCCCCTTTTTTTATTTAAGTGCCCAGATATCCAAGGTTGTCCAGCAGATGAAACTGACAGGAGCTCTATAAGGCAGTTTCTTTTATGGATTGTGTAGTTATGGCAGCCTCCATGACTGTATAAAGTGCAGCACTAAAGCTTAGTAGAGCAAATTGCTGCTTCCCAAACTATCCCTGTTTTGGCACCAGCTATTGTCTTCTAGTGTCTTAGTGCTTCTGACTCAGTCTCAGCTGATTATGTTCAGTGGATATTTTATCGCTGGAGTGATGAATGGCTAAGTGGTATGTTTTGATTATTGTATGAAGCTACAGGGTCTTATACCGAGTTATGAGTCTGATCTTTTCCTTGCCTGTCTGTTGGCCGGATCTGCTTTTAAAACAAAGGAAACCCATCGGTGTACTGGCTGACTGAATTGTTCTGTAAAGAAAGGCTACATGAAGAGAACCATGTACTTTGGTATTACCATATTTTTTGGACATTCTATGAAATTCATTAAAATATATTTGCAAATTAGATTCAGTGATATAATGATACATTTCCCAGCCTCAAACATAAGCAGTCATGCAATAAGTTGAAAATTTTCATTACTCTTGCGCACAGATGATTTTAAAGGGATAGTTAACCAAAAATGGTTTTGGTTAATCATTTACTAACCCTGATGTCATTTAAAACCAGTAAGTTGTTATTTGTTTATTACGAAAGGTGGCGTTTGCCTTGAAAGTGAATGGTGACCAGAGACTGACAAGCTTCAAAAACTAAAAACACCTTAGAAGTATCATAACTGTAGTACAATAAAAAAATCTTAAGATAAAGATAATTTTTGATGTACTATGACATTTTAATTCATTAAAATACCTTAAATGGATTGTTTCTTCAATCTCTTCATTGACAAATAAGCCAGTGCGATAAGACTTCCACACATGCTCAGTAAAGTTTTCTCTCTACTTGAGATATATACAGACACATATACAGTATAAATTTAACATGAATCCCTGTTAGCTACAAACGTCTGTCATGGCTACATTGCATTTGAATTGAAACATCTAATTTTGAAAATGCCTTATGGGAATTTATTTAATCAGATTTATAGTACCTCTAGTACTAATAGTTTTAGTATGTGAAAAAGTACATATAATTATAAGGTTCCACTTTTAACTTTTGCTTTGAACGCACATTATTCCAGACAGCTAAATGGATTGGTTCCATATAAAGGTAAAAACTGTTCAGTTATATTAATAATGGAATTACTTTGAAGAATTCCATTAGATAATGGAATTATCTACACAATAGATTCATATAATTTATTTTTCAAGTGTTTTATTGCCCAGAGTAACTGTAATGGGAATGATTGTAACATTCTGACTTCTAATATTAAATGTGATGTTATGAACTAGTCTTTTTCATTACACAGTCAGTACAGTTTTTTTTTTTTGTTGATGCATCTAAAAAATGTTATACCAAAAGATGGATGGTATGTTTTTAGTTGTCTGAGAGTTAGGGAAAATATATAAGATGCTCCCTACTGTATGCTAACTATTCACTATCATGGTACAAAGTACCACGGTATTGCGATATCATCATTGAATCATGACTCCACCACATACTTCTTTTGTAAGGGATACTGGGCATGTAATTGTGGCTTATTAAGTGTCTGTCAATTACATGCTGGTTTCAGGCTCCATTTATCATTGTGAAAACTGTTTGTTGACCACTAAATGTAAGACAGATTAATGAGCATCTCAGTAAAACAACAGTGACATTTAAAATTCAGCTTGTTCTTCTCTTTGGAATGCTCATGATTATTTTAAAGGGGCAGAAAGGCTGTCTGTTTGCTTGTGTGTGTGTGTGTGTGTGTGTGTGTATGTTTGTATGAGTCATGGACCTGCCTAATTGCCACAGTTTCTCAACGCAAACCAAAGCTGCTATACCCAGAAACTTGGCTTTTTGCAGAGAGAATTTCTTGGAAGTAAGATCTGATATTGAATTTAACTGGTGGTAGTCCATCAGTTTGTAATGGCCATTATTCTTTTGTGAAAGGCTTACAAATCAAAATAAATATAAATCAGTGTGGGCTAATTTGGCTGTTTTTGAATAACTAATGAGAAGCTCTTTGTAACTTTACTGGTGTCTCATTACAGAGTGATAATATGTGCTTTGTCTTTGAATGGTCTCTGATTTAAGAGCTGCTGGAGCTGCAACACTCCCAACCCTCGTTTACATGTTGTCCTATTTTTTATTTTATAAAATGGTTGCCGTGGTTTCCTCTCTTCTTCAGAGAAACCCAGGTGCAGGTAGCTCATTATAAGCCTGTAGCATGCTTGTGGCTGTTTTCCAAAAAAGCACTGGTGACCATATTTCTGTTCGTCTTGTACATCAACTGAGGTTACCTGATTACATAGATTTTTTTTTTCAGCCTTCGCAGGTTCCCCTTTCACCGTGGTAATGAGTTTCTGCCAATAAATGTTATCTCAGTGAAAGTTAAGGGAATAATAGACCTCCATCCAGGGTTAGATAATTTAAAAAATAAAGATATTTCCTTTTCTCCTGAATAGTTTGCCCTGTTAAAAATTGTAATTTATTTATAATTGTTTTCCAGCATCAAACATTAGCACCCATGATAAATGTGCAATACTAATGTTTAACCATATATTAGTTGTTTTCTGATGATTTCCAATAATCTTGCCCAATGATGATTCAGTTAAAGGTTATTTTTGAGTTTTTTATTTTTGATTCATCATTTACTCATGTCATTCTAAAACTTTATGAATTTTGTCTTTTATGAATAACAAAAGGAGATGTTATGCAGAATGTCCATGCTGTTCTTTTCCATAAAATAAAAGTAAAAGGTGGGAAGAGGCTGTAAAATGCTTCAAAACTGGCAAATAAGCAGTTCTCAGACCTCATTTGTGCAATTTGAATAATATTCATAAGTCATATTAGAACCAGTGATGTTTGGCATCTTCAGCCCTATTCGGACGGGATTAGTTTAACATGGAGAGTTGGGATAAAGTAATTATTACCAGAGCTTCTCATAATTTTAGTCCCTTCCGAATGGGCCATCTCAGTAATAATTACGGACAATGTCTGTAAAGATTATGGTGACCTTTACCTTCTGTAAAAAGGTTCGGAAAAATTCCCTCAGGTAATACTAATCCCGTGCAAATAGACCTGCTGTAATTACTGTACGTATGTAAATATTCCGTCATTTCCTGTTTAAAAGTAGTTTTCCACGTTGGTGGAATGGTATGTAGGGAGTATGGAGGTGCTTGAAAAAGCATTCAGTTGCGTTCTAGGCAGAGGGACAAGTCTGTGGCAAACCTCAAGTGTTTTCTGCTTACCATTCAGATGAAAAGAGCCACAAAACTTCTTTTAGCTTTAGGTAAGTGTCTATTACCAACAGAATCCAAAAAGAATTTAATGAATAAATCGTTCGACCGGATTTAACTGTTATATATAGATTATGTGTTTGCGCACATGATATCAGGAAGCAACTTAATACGCACATGACGACAGGGAGGTGATGGTGTGTAAATTGAGTTACCCCTCCCACTTCTGCTAGTTTTACTGAGATTTCTTATCCCGTGAGAAATGGCCATTAATATTACATACGTCCTGTGGTAAAATTACATTACTCCATCTACCCTTGTAAAACTAATCCCGTCCGAATAGGACTTTTGACATCAAACCTGCCATGTCACGTTTTGATGCTAAATTTCAACAACTTAAATCTTTTCCTTTCACAGAGCAATCCTATGACTTTAAAAGGCTTACAATACAACTTATAGTACATAGTACATCGTACAATAGTATAGAACAAAACACTTTTTAAAAATCTGATCATATTTTAAAACAGTAACACCGTGTCCTAACTACACACGATGCGACGCCGCGACGTGATAAAAGGTATCTTTTCCATGTTAATACGAGTTTTTGTCCTAACCAGCTGTGACGGCGACACACGATGATTCTATTTTAGAAACTGTTTCTATTTTTATGCGACGTCGCGGCTGGAACAACAACACAAAACATGGCAATGATAATCTCAGGTAATGTTTCTGTCGTTTATTTAATGTTAAAAGCGTGTAATGTGACTTTGAATATCATTTAGTGCTCCCAGCTTTGTTGTACTAAAAGCAACAAAGAATAATTCACCTCAGATCTTGAAATTAAACAAATTGAAACAAGAACGTTCAAACTGTGAACAAACAAGTGTATTCTATGACAAAGATTGTTTTAGCAACTCAGTATGTATTTTTAGTAATGTTTAAATTGTGTAATATTTGTGAATTTGATTATGTACTTATCCATTTCCTTGCGAGTGCCGTCAAGATTAATCTCTGGTGCCCCGAGAGCCCGCCCACACGCTGTTCTGATTGGCTGTGGTTTTTTGATTGATTTGTCGCATCTCGTAGTCGCGTTGCGTCTGGTGTGGACAGACATGTTGTTTTTCGCTGGAATCTTATTGCGTCGCGTGTAGTTAGGACACGGTGTGAGGATCACACACTAACAGACATTGAAGGTTTTCTGAACCCAACAAACTCACAAAGAAACATATGGCTCGCTGCTATGAGATGTAGCCTATGACAAATAAGAACAATGTGTTTTAAAACCTCTAAATATCAAACATGTTTGATATCCTCTAGATGGAATCATAGTCTGAAGCTAAAAAAAAAGAAGTCTGTGCCCTTACATTATGCAATTCTCTGTGAAATCCGACTGCCGAAAATCTGCAGACTACCTCTGACTTTCAGCAACTATCACTGACTCTTCCTGGCTGCTAAAAAGTTATGTTTATTCCAGCCTATGGAACATAGCACATGAGTTGTATGGACTAGTTTAAAAGCTCTAGTTTAATAGCTTAACAGCCCATGGTCACCATTCACTTTCATTTGAATGGAGGAAAAAAAGCATTAATCTCCTTTTGTGTTACAAGAAAGAATGAAAATGGATTTTTTTTTTTTAAGGGCTGCTTTCACCCTCTTATTTCTTGGTGACATTATGTAAACCTGCAATCTTTTACTTTCCACAGTCTTTGAGAGTCTTTCTTTTTTTATTTTATATTTTTGCCATCATTTTCTTTCCTTTGTTCTTGCAACTTAAAATAAAAATCTTTGGCTCTTTAGTGAGGTGCTCAAAGAACAGCTGTGGTGTTTTAGGACTAAACTAACTGATCCTAAATTTTAAATCTAATTAAAGAATCTTTTGTTTCCCCACACCATGCCATATGGACGTCTCAGTCTTAATTGTTTATCTAGTTTTAATTTATACTTTAATTTAAACACTTTATGATGTGGTTCTTCTTTTTAATTGCTCACGCTGCATCAGAGAACAGATCCAGTTTAAACATTTTAAGCACGAATCCTCTCATGCGTTTCTTATAGAATATAACCAAGTTTACAGCAGAGCTGTTTCTGTGTGCTGTGTATTACAGGCTCCCCTAAGTGAGATGTGCACTAATTTGCTGGAAGGCAACGAGGTTCCACTGAAAAACTGATATTGGATTTTCTCAGTACGATTATACCGCCTCCATCCTTGCAAGAAAAAAACAAAAGGCAAAATAACAAATTCTGACAAATTCAGCCAACTAGTTCAGTACTAGCGCAATTATTTTCAGCTGTCAGCTACAATAACCTTTCTCTTCTGTTTGATATGAAAAGCGTGCAGAAAACTGAAAGAAGCTGTCGTCATATGCTTATCTCTCGTATGAGTAATGATTACATGCCTGGCTCCTTGATTTTAGGGTCAAATGATAAATCATATATGCCTATGGTATATTTTATGAATAGGCTGCCACAGTGCTAGATGGTTGGGGGTATTTTAAGGAGGTATCTCACGACTTTGACAGAAGAGTCTCTTCCTCCTAGGTAGGTAGATGTAGGAAGCTGAAATGAAGAGGATGTGTGGGTGAGGAAGTGTTTAAAATCACACATGGAAGACTTGATTAGTACCTTTCACTACATCAGAGGATGTCGGAGGGAGCGACCTTACATATCTCAGAATGGAATCGGAAACTAGGAATTTTCACTAGTTTTTTTTTTTTTTGGGATCCCTGCTAAGTAAAAAGGTTAATCCAGTCATGCAGAGTGGATTAACGCAGCTGAAAAGCCGTTGAGGCTGTTTGCCTGAACAGCAAAGCCACTGAATGTTATTTCTTGCACCAAAGCACTCTTTGTTTGTCAGGATCATTTCACTTATGGAGCCACAAAGTCTAGAAAGGAATTCTTCGAGATGTTACCTCATTCTCTCTCTCAGGATTCACCCTAAACGTCCTCTGACGAGTCATGCTTAAACAAAACATGTGGAAACCGCTGACAGGCTTTGCTGCAGAAATAAACACCCCTCCGCCAGTGAAATCACCAGTTGCTTAGTTCGCTGTGATGGAGAGATGACAGTTTCTCATACTGAGACATTCAGTAGAACATGATCGAACTAATATTAAGATGTCTGGTGTAAAAGAAGCCCCCAGTGGTGTTTTTAATGTGAGGGATGTAATGAGTCTGGCATGGAACTCTTGCCTGTAACCACCTAAGTTGCACAGATGTAGCTAAACCTTTGCCAAAATTGGAGTGTTTCTCGTAGTGTTTAGACCAGCAACATGTCACTATTTGTTTTGGTGTGATTTAGAGGCTAAGTGGTTTGGGCAGACAAGAAATAGAGCTGTGAGTTGTTTATCACATATCGCTCACATCCCATTCCTTTCTTACATCAGAATCTAATGGACACTCTGGGCGAACATTCCATCACTTTCTTTCTCTTTTATGAGGCTGTTCTGCATTCTTAGATCAAACATCTTTGGCAGAAATACTGGCCGGGTGTATCCCTGAGTACTGAGAGACAGCTGGGGCGTGGCGTTGGGTGGACGGGGGTTAGCCCATGCCCACCCAACAGGGCTTCTGCCCTTCATCTCTATCTTCTGCTTGGCAGATTTGTGAGGGTACACACAGGTTCAAAAATTTGGGGTCAGAAAATGTTCAAAATGTTTTTGAAAGAAGTCTAATATACTCATCCAGGCTGCATTTATTTGATCAAAAATACAGTAAAAACATTACATTTATGAAATATTACACAGGATGAGTACCAGGTAAGACACTAATCAATGAATAACTATGGCAACTAACAAGATTACAATAAAAACAAGAACTAAACTACAGGAAGTGAACACAGGCACATTAAGTCAAAAGAATATCAAAATAAAAGTCCAGGAACACAGAGACACAGAGAATTGTGACACCGATATCATAATGAATGTTTGTAGAGACATGTAGGATAACAAACAGAACAGGAAATAATATCATACATCATCATAGCATTTGTCAAGCTTAATGTTAGGTGTGCACAACCTGAAGTGGCGCTGCGCAGACAGAACGGCGTATGACATCAAATTACAGCGAGAGCGATTTGAAAGCATACTTTGATGCCGCTTCAAGTTGAACACACCAAATACCTTTTTTTTTGTTAATCAAGGCATAGTTAGTTTAGATACAAAAATGTAATGTGCCTAAAATTAAAATTATATTTTTAAATGAATAATCTGTCAAAAAAAATTATTTGTAAAAAAAAAATACTTTTATTTTTATTTTTAAATGTAAAATACATTTTATTTGATTGTATTTATTATTTATTTTAATTTTTTTTAATTAATTAATACATTTTTTATATTTTTTTATTTTAATTTTATTTTACATGATGGTTACACCACATGACATTTTATGTCAGTAAATGTATTTTTTATTTATTTATATAGAGCCATTTGAAACCAAGCACAATACAAAGAGTACTTCTAAGAACTGTATTTTTTTTCGACTGTATTCTTGAAGCGTTTTGTACATTTAAAATTGAAAAGATCGGTCTTCATGGCAAAATTTTAATTTTAATTTTATTTTTTTTCTAATATTCATTTATAGGTTGCCCACCCCATGATGGCATAGTAATGCTACTGTGAGAGAGAAAATAAATTGTTAAACAATTGAAGTGGTAGGTGGTTTACTGGATGGCTGTTAATAAATTCTTGAATATCATTCCAAAAGAACAAACAGTCCCTAAGCCCACAGTGGATGAATCACATTATGAGTGTAGAATGTTGAATCTGAGTTTTTCTGATTTTATTGTGCTGACTGACTGAATATGCTTAAACTTGCATTTTACTTCATTTGCAATGCACATGGTCTTAATTATATCTGCAATCTCAGGAAAGTTGTTATCATTGTACTGTATGTTCCTGTCTGGTCTCATTAGTGTACTCGAATAATTTGTTCGGTACCTTTGCGGAGTCATCGCCTGCTTTTCAGCACGTGTGCCCTCTCGCTGCCTGTGCCCACCGGACCGGTAATAACTCGAAGCAGACTGATGTTTAACTGTTGCTGATGAGCTTTATTTCACCTTTTTTGTGAATCCGAAACTAGTTTTGTTGAAGAGAAGTTTGCTGTTATAGGGCCATTTGTATCACCTTCAGATCTTTCAATGTTATAAACTATTAAAGCAAATATCTTGCTCTTCACTTGATCTTTTCGGGCTCATACTCTTCTTAAGTGGTCAGTGCTTAAAGGTCAGGAAACAACCTCACAATGCATCCGCAGCCACTGCAAATAGCTTATATCATTCAGAGAAAGGCACATTGCGGTTTGAAACGGCTTCCTCTCGTCCCCAGACCTCGTCTCATAAATATTGTACAAAAGTCGAAAACTTGGAAGAAGAAAGAGGAGACGAGGCGGTGGGGAAGAAGAATAGAACGGAGGCGGAAAGTAGGGCAGAGAGGAGCGAGTCAGAGCAGCCCAAAATGATGATAGAGGGAGAAGAGGTGCTTATTAGAGGAGTGCAAGGATTTTAACACTCCACACATCTGCTGCTGCTATTACTGTAGACAGCCCCAGTGAGGCATAAATGAGCACTGTGGCCTGTCAGTCAAAGCGGCACTTCTCACATGACTACACCACGTTTAGATATGCAGCCAAAACATAGTGAGGAACTTTGTGATGTTTTTTTGGATGGCGTTTTGCGAATGGACCCTTTTCAGTGTGATGATGCGTTTTCACAGATATCAACATCACAATTTTTTTAGGTAACACTTTACAATAAGTTAACATTAGTTAATGCATTAGCTAACATGAACTAACAACATGCTATGTATTTTTTTTTTTTTTAACAGCATTTATTAATCTTTGTTTATGTTAATTAAAAAAATACAGTTGTTCAATGTTTGTTCATGTTCACAATGCATATGATTTAAAAAATGTATTGTTAAATGCTAAAATTAACATCAATGATTAAATGCTAAAGAAGTATTGTTTATTGTTAGTTTAACTAATGTTAACGAATTAACAGCAAATGTAATATTATTCTTTCTTCTGACTGCTTATTCTTCTTCTGAATCTCTCTCTGATTTTTCCCTCTTTTGGAAAGTCATGGAAATGCTAGTCTCACGTAGCCAGACCTTCAGACTGATGGCAGAAGGTCTGGACTTTTTCACAGGTTTCACTGGCCTGCCCAAGAGGACGTTTGACTGACATGTAATGCAACCAATCACAGTTTGTTTTGTTCCGCGTCATGTTTAGGGGCGTGAAAATGTAAAGTTGATGTCCCTGCAATAACAGACCAGCATGCATCTATAAATTATTCATTCAAGAACGTTGTTCAAGTTTACTGCAACAATAGAGCCGCGAACTTCACATACTTTTGAAAATCCAGCGTTTAGTTGATCTTTGTAAGCGCTCATCATCACAGTTTTTTTTTTTTTAAAGCAGAGGGTCTGTTCTTTTTTTGATATATTGCATGTGGCTGGCAAAGTTTTTTTAAAAAACACACTGGTGGGGAAAGAGTTAAAAATGATATTTGTTGTCTTTCCACCAGTATGATGACTTTCACTTCTGAGAAGCCTGGAAATGTGAAATGGGTCCATAAAACTGGCTTTAGACATCTGTCAGTTGGAGTATTTGTTGCATTTGTTGAAGTTTAAAAGGATTATCCACCCCCAAAAAAAGAAAATTATGTCATTTACTCACCCTCATGTTATTTCTGTTTTAGAACAGAGAAAAGTACAATGAAAGTCAGTGGGGTCCAAAACAACATTGGACCCCATTGACTTTCATTGTACTTTTCTCTGTTCTAAAGAGTCTTCAAAATGTATTATTTTCTGTTACAGCTTTGGAACGACATAAAAGTGAGTAAATAATGCCAGATTTTTTATTTTTGGGTGAACAATCCCTTTCATTTCAGATGTATCTGTTGGTGAGCCCTAATTAAAGGCATCACAGACTTTGTTGTTGTGGAAACAAAGACAGCACCATTTTGCTCAGTAGGTATAATGCCAGAGAATGTCCCGAGTCCTGTGTTTTTCTTATGCGAAGGCATTAATGCTATGTAAATTTGGCTGATTCTTCTCTCAAGTAGTCTGGACTGCTCGTCTTGTGTATATTTTCCCTGGATAGTATTTATACTTTTCCTTTTCCCTAGAGATGTCTCTCATATCTAATATGGCAAAATAGAGTGTATATGGTTATGTTATGTGCTGTCTGTAAATGTCTTATATGTCTGGAAGTCTTAAGTCTGGGTTTAAAGCAACACTGCCCTGCTGCTTTTGCTTGTATTGTATATTCAACAGGGTGTCTTTTAATCAATTCTTTAATGTCGAAAATCTGGTAATTTCATAAGCAGAGTCGCAAACCCTCAATTACTCGGGTAACCAAGGGAAACCTACCGGGGGAATAAATCTGAGCGCCTTTAGGTTTATGAGAAAGAAAGGATTTTGAGAAATGTACTGGTGGCTTCTGAAGCTGAAATGAAATGGTGTGTGTATGTGTTTGTGTTCCCAGAAGAGCTACTCAAGCTGCCAGTGCTGTTATTTCTACGGTCTCTACGCACTTTCACACAACAGAGTAGGAAATGCTCATTTACAATTTCATTGGCTAAAATCCTTTTCTTCTTCTTGTACAGATCTGTACAGATGTAAAAGGGTGGTCACTCTGATAGGGACTCTATTGTTTCATCAACTGATACATACAAGGAATAATGGCACGGAATTTAAACTTTTGACAATAGGTCATTGAAAAGGATGCATAATATATTGGTTATAATAGTATTCATTTTGAATACAAATCGGTTTATATTTGATTTCTAATGTATAATTGTGCATGCTCTTTCCCCTATTTTTACATTAATATAACATTTGCTGTCATCTAATGCAGCTTTAAGATTAGTGTTATTAAGTTACTAGTGTTTTTAAAGACAACTTTATCAAATATTAAAATGAATATCCATTTTATCAGTGTTATTTTAGAATTATTTAAATATTATTATTATTATTATAGTATTTATTAATATTTCAAATTAGCTTTTGTTTTATATTTTCAGTTTTCATTTTAATTTCCATTTAAGTTTTGTCATTTCTTTTAGCTTTTTTATTAGCTTTAAATTTATTTTTATTTCAGTTGTTAATAATTGTATTTCAGTTGGTTGCCAATGCCACATTTCTCATTTTAGTTTTTTATCTAACAGTGTTGGGGAAAGTTACTTTTAAAAGTAATGCGTTACAATATTGTGTTACTCCCTAAAAAGTAACTAATTGCGTTACTTAGTTACTTTTTATGGAAAGTAATGCATTACATTACTTTTGCACTACTTTTTTCACATGGGCTAGCATTGCTTGTTTGTTTTTTAATAACAAAAAAAAAACAAACAGAATATGACGCAAGTGAAGAAATTCCAACACTCTTACTTCAGCAATAATAATAATAATAATAATATTAATAAAAAGAAACACAAATGTGATGTTTAATTTAAAGTAATTTTTGCTTAGTATGGTTGAATTGGATCATCAAAGGTCAGCAGCAAAGACATTAGTAAATAAAGTGATATTAAATACATAATGTATATTTGTTATTAAACATATTTAATTATTGCAGGTTTGCAAATATTCAGAATTTGCATTTCACAGTTTTTATTCATTTTGAGGAACGTCTTGGTTACGTTTGTAACCCTCGTTCCCTGAAGGAAGGGAACGGAGACGTGGGGGTTTCGCTCATTTCGTCAGTAACTGACGTAACTCGTATTGTACTGACTGCAAGGGAACCATGAATCTGTTTTTGTGCCAGTGAGATGAGTGAATGCATGCTTACATTTAGTCCATCATGTGAGTGAATGCATGCTCACATTTAGTCCTACACAGCACACACAACGCCTCTACATTACTCCCGATTTCTCTCACGGTAGGGAGAGGTGTTAGTCAATGAATGGCAAAACATTGATTATTTCAAGTACTGAACATGATTTTAAATAGTTTTAGGTTTAATTAATGATAACGACACCGAGAATGATATCTTTTTGTAGCAGCCAAAATTTTATTATTGATATGATATCCGTATGAAAAAGGTATAATTGACCGCCAAGGGGTCCATTTACCATGACCCTGTGGGTCATGAGGCACCAAAAGCATTTGCCTCCCCTTCAATATATTGTGGTTATGGCCCTGGATAAAGAATGTTTTATTTAAACATTAATATTCATCATCCTCGGGATTTAACATGAATCTAAATGATTACATTATTAATTAATAATTGAATAATGATGTGTGGTCATGGGAGTTTAACAGTAAAAATAGATGGCTAAGTGTTTTGTGTAGTCTGCCATGCTGATTGGTAAATTACTGTGCTCATTGTGGTCCTGATGGAGTACAGGCTTGCATGAGGAGGGATACACAATATCCCATCAGCAGCTCCTTACTGGCCACTGAGATGATTAATGCAGTGACCTCTGTCAGTCCCAAGAGTTAATGAAAAATACCCACTCCGCCATCACGCATCATTATGCTGTTTATTTCTGTCAGTTAGCTATCCTTGATTTACTCTGTGTGTGTGTATTTCAGAATGCATGTGTTGATGTGAAGAGGCTATTCTTGTATCCATGCAGCACCACATTAAACCCAATCATGTGTCCTCTAATGGGTGGCCATCATTGCAGGAAATGTTGTTAAGATCATGGAGTATAGATCATGGAGAGGAACAGCTTGATCCGCAAGAAAGAGGGTCGGATAGACTCTGATGACCTGGTGAGAATATCGCTTAGTTGTTGGTTTAGTGGTTGCTTCACTTGGTTTGTACAGTAAGTATAGGACTTACACCTCAGTTTCTGTGTCAACTGGCCAGTTATCTATCAATCTATCGCTCTATTGTTCTATATATCATTCTATGGCATGTTTTCCAGTTTGTTTGTTTCATTAATATTTAGATAATTTTAGGAGTTTTTGTGCTGGAGATGTTTTGAGTCTGTGTTTTAGCATGAGGTGTTTATATTTGCTATGGCTGGGTTATTAATATATGGGTAAGTCTTTTGTAGCCTCATTACAAGGGCCAGAGGCTTATTGAACTTTATGGTGAGTCAAACGCCACCAAAGCACTACTGTCAGCCTAGTTTGCATCAGCGTGTTTTTTTCAGCCTCATTAGAGAATACCAAGCAGTCCCGTGCTCTTCCTCAGCAAACACTTCAAAGAAATAACTGTAATACATACAACACACACACACACACATACACACACACACACACACACACACAAATACAGGCCCACTACTCATACTTAGGTGGGCTGACACATACTTAAATGTCTGTATTTTTACATCATTACCAGTAAACAGGCTTTATTATGTCCTTGTGTGCCTCCAAATCAGTTTTATGTACCATGGGAAATTCACTTAGGTTGTTTTTCTTAAAGCCATAGTTCACCCAAAAATGAAAATTGTCATTACTTAGGCTACATTCACAATGTCAGTTTTTGGGATTGACAACCACATTTACTTACAGGTCTGAGTCTCGAAATGCCCAGTTCACACACAAACTGTCTGTATGAACGTGCAGCGGGAGCGACAGCGACAGTGACCAAAGTAATATTAAAGATGTTGACGTCCATAAAACTGAAAAGTCTTATCACTTTGGACACAACAAGAGTTCATCCGTAAGTTCATCCGTCAAATCTTCATTAACTGACAGCAGCTTTTATATCTGGTGGAGAGTTTTTTCTGTCAATCTTTTTCTGTTTTAACTGATTTGAGCTGAAAGTGGTGAATAAACGGCTAACATAATGTTTTATTTCATCTAATTATAATGGCTGAATGGACTTTAAGTTTACAAAAATTACATTAAGTGCATGTGCTCAATGATACAAGTGGCTCTTGATTATCCATTAGCCTTGAACAGTATCATTTTGAACCCTCATATGCAGGAGATCGCAGACCTTGTAATTTGATAGACTCGTATTGTGGTTGAATGCAGATGCGTATATCACTGAACAGCTGTTTCTGCCCAGCCAGACTGTCTCTGTTTCTGTCTCAGGCCCATTTAGCTCCTGAAGCCTAGGCCAAACTTCTCACTAGCATTACACTATCAATTCATCTGAAAGTGGTGAAATAGTTTAGTATTGGCCTAGACGGCTTGTCTGGAATATTTATTTGGCTTCGGTCACTGTCTAAGACTGAGTAAATGAGAAAAACATATTTTCAACTATATATCGTTACATAATATGGGGGCCCGAGGGGCTAAATCAAGAATTCAGTAGTCATAAAGTCGACACTGCTCACTTGCCAAACGAAAATGCTAGTGATGATCAGATCGGCCTCAAGTTTTGCTTGAGAAACCACTTCTTGAGTGCGTATAATTGAGACTTAGATCGGCCTGTCCCATTCCAGTGGTCCTTACAGTTCAGCGACTTTGGTGTGTTCCACCTGACCTCAGAACAGCAGGAGTCCTTCGGCACGTGGGCTCCAGCTGGAATAGAGGGGCAGCTTGTGTGTGTGGGACTGTGACTCATGGTAAGCCCTCGAATACTAGCGTATTCTACCTTCCTCAGGCTGCGGAAAACTGAGACTTCTCAAACGGGATGCTTTTTTTTCCTGGACCTAGGGGTATTAATAGCTCTGTTAATTGCAGAGAATCTCACGTTGGGGGAAATGAAGTTTGTTTGTGAAAGGAACAAGGCGAAAAACGTCCCCCCAATTAGCTGAACTTTTGAAAGTTTGGCTGTCGCTCCGATGTTCCAGAATTTACTCTCGCTGCCTGAGGGGGGTCTATTATTGGGAGCCCATTCAGAGGGGAGGTGCTGTTTGCTGTCAGCCAATGAGCATAGAGCACCCCTGTACTTCCCTATTGATTTAAAGTAACACAAACCAGATGAAGTCAGCGTGTGTTGCGTTAATGGCGCTCGGGCCTCGGAACGGCTGAGCGTCGAGTTGAGAAAAGTGGATCTTTCTAGAATCTGCATTCCTTTAAAACTGCACTGTGCTTGAAATATTAATCAAGGCGATGTCTTAAGCATCCCGAGCTTTAATCAGACATTCAGCCTCTCTCAAAGCCAGCCAAAGATGTGGCGATAAGCCCCTTAATGAGCAACACTCAGATAAGCATCTTGTGCAGGCTAATTACAGTTTTCTATTTAGTGAAGAGGATCATATTTGACATCTACTGTAAGATAAGACAAGACGTCTTCTTTGTTACCATACCTCTTTTCTCATTTCTTTCATTTTGAGTTGTTCAAAAAGGTACAACACGTGAAAAGCTTTGATTTGTAAATCTTTGAAATCACAGTGTCTTTGTGCCAGGGATTGTGTATTAAGGATAGTGCTCTGTAATCAGAACTCTTCAACCGATGCCATGCCGCTAGATTCTTTGTTACCTGTTTTTCTGGAAACACAGTGATTAGGAGATGCACAATAGCAACATTGTGTTGCTGAATGTGCATTTGGTATGGCAATTTTTTTGCTTTGTGCTAACGCTTTGAATATAAGGAACTAAATTCAGGAAAAAGAAAAAGATATTATAACAAGTACAGGCTTTACAAGAGATTGAGGATGAGAAAACCTTCAGCTAGAGCAGGGGTTTTCAAACTTTATGATGCCAAGGACCCCCAAATATGATGAACCTTTATGGGGGACCCCCTTCCTAAAATCCATCTATATATTTTTATGTATGAATAAACATTTAAACTGTTAGAAAAATAGTAAGTGTGACATTATAAATACAACATATTGTTTCCAAACTTAAATTGGCTACACTTAATGTTGGATGTATAAACCTAAAGAAGAACATTTCAATGAAAAATTACTTGTATAAGCAACTTTCACAATAAATGTATGTAAGCAGCTTACGCACTGCGTCAAGATTACTGCCTGACAACCCCAGAGAGCAAGATAAAGGGGACTATAGTGAGAAAAACTCACTAGAAAGATACCAAGCAAACATATACAATTCTGGAAAGTATGTATACTGCAATCAAGGAGAGAAACATTTAGAAATTAAGTGATTAGATTGTTCAGTAGACTTTATCCATTTTTGCTTTGTCTTTTAATTCTCAGAAGGACCCCTTAGAACCTTCTGGAGGACCCCTGGGGGTCCCCGGACCCCAGTTTGAAAACCCCTGAGCTAGAGGATTTAATGTGAAATATAAAAAAAAATACACCAGACAAATTTTTTGATTATTAAATTGTCAATGTTGTGAAATACTAGTCAAGCTTTATTGGAATGATATATCAATATTCGAAACAAGTTCGAGTTTAGTCAATTATTTATAATAATTTTATATTATTTATTTAAATATTATTTAAATATCCTTTAATTTTATCCTCATAATTTATAATAATAACTTTTTTGTTATAATAATCTAATAATACAATTATAGTTTTGATTTATATTTCTATTCATAATAATTTTTTATTATATTGGTAAAATTTAGATATAATTACAATTGTTATTTTTAAAAAAATTCCCCTCTTGGCTCGGTAGTCCCCTGTTGGTGAATGTGTAACGACACCAAAGTCCCCTGTTAGATAGGTAGACAAGTGTACACACACACACAAAAACGGAATTCCTGGTGAAAAACCTCAATACCCATGATGCTGTACAGAGAATTACACTAATCAGAGAGTCGAAAAAAGCAACACATGCTTTTTTGCTCCAAATCAAAGTTTGTAGTGTTGATTCACGTCTTGGTTCATGGCTTATAACTCTCTAACAAAGACTTTAAAAAAAAAAAACCCTATGGGAAAAATTAATTAATAAATTGTTCCGGAACCAGCATCACTAAAAGAGGGGATGGGGGCTAATGCACTCTATTAACTCGAGGACCACTTGCATATCCTGTATGGAGCACTAGTGGACTGTGGGTCACAACTGGAGAACGACCTTTAATTCCTAGCCAAAAAAGACAAAAGTACACACTATTTGAGTTGCTGCCAGTGTTGAGCATCATGCATAAGTCACTTATGAGGTTCAATTTCAGCTAAGATTTTGCCTTGGAAGACATGTCAACAAGTCCAGGATTTGGAGCAGAGATTTTGTCGATTTTTGTCGCAGAGTTGAAAATGTCTGTTTGCTTTTGTGTGTGAGTCATTATGTGCTATATAACTTAGCGTGCATTTGTTTAAAAAAGAGATTTAATCTACTGTATCTCCCACCTCCACACGTTCCATGTACCTCACCTTATCTGTTTATACATTCATTAGTTTACCTTGCCAAGATTTACCCCGAAGCCCTGAGATGATGGATTTACCACTGCTCCACAGTTTACTGATGAGAAATACTGGCATCACCTTTATTGAAATACTTTACCTCTCACATATTATCTGAAGTTGTTTATACAGTCTTTGTGTTATTCATTGCCCGGGGCTCTCAGTCTACAGTCACTGCTTTAAACCTTAAGTAGCTCTAGGCTCTGTTACGCTGGGATGGTGAGGACTAATTATCTTCTGATTTGCTCTACGATACTGTTTGAGGCTCTATTTAATCATGTCATTGCAACCTCTTATGATGATAATGATGAATTATTCACAAATAGAGCAAACACAGGTGTTTTGAGATACTGCACATGTTTGCACTGATAAATCTGCTGTGAATCCCTTTTGAATTGGGGTTTCTTGGCAGTTTGGGCGTTAAACATTGATGTAGCTGTTTTTAGTGCAGGTTAGGTTAGGTTTGTGTCCACTGAAACTCTTCCAGGCTGACCAATGTTTGAATCAAGCTGTCTGCTCAAGCTAAAGGCTTTTAGATGAGCTCTAATGGTCCAGGAGTTTACTGGGTTTGAGTTTTTATTATCAGATTAAATCCACAAGAAAACACAAGTGAGAGATGTGGCACTCAAAAGCAAAATATGAACCCAGGCTTGTTTTTCTGATGTTTGTATGTCCACACATGGTACTGTATATCATTCTTTATTGTGGAAACCACTTATTCTGTCAATTCTTTGAAGACCCAAATTAAGCACATGCATTATTACAAAGTTATGTGGACTTTTCATGGTCTGGAAATGGTGTGGAGACTGAAATAGCTACTGTGGGGTGGGTTTGCAGTGTCATCACAGATAGTGGAGCATATCGGAGATGGTTATTAGCGCTTTGACCACGTGCAGAGAAAGTTTTGTGATGTTTAAGTCCATAATGAGGATGTGTATTGGCATCTTGGGAGATACGTTATCTTAGATGCCTTGAGGGCATATAGTCTCCCTTGTACGGAAGGTTCTGTTATTTTTTACTTTCATACTTTGATAAGTGATTATTCCCTCTTTTGAACATGCTCCATATTTTCTTTAGTCACTTGATATTTTACTGTACATATTGTTACAGAACTTTTTATAATACACGTCTTTAAGAAAACATGCAGATTTTCAGTTAATTTGCTAACTCAGTGAGTGGTTAGCTCTGAATATTTTCAAAATGTGTTATGACACCTTTTAAAATTGGCTAGAGATGGTGATAATGATACTGTAACTGTCAAATAACAATGGTTTTTGGAAAAGAGGAAATGCACAGAGCAGCTTATGAATTTTTAAGAAAGAACAGTCTTCCAGTTAGGCTAAGACACATTAGCTATTATTACCTCAAGCCGTTGACAGATAACTATTTCAGTTTTAAACATTTCTGATGAATTGAATTGACTCTTTTTGTCTTCAAGGTCAATTAAATTGGAGGAAAACATAATTGTTTACATTTTCTGAAAAAAAAGTTAGCCTTTTTTGCATGCTTTTAGCGTGTTGCTAATGTTTTCTGGGTGTTTTTAGCATGTTGCTAATGTGTTCTGAGTGATCTTAGCTAGGGATGCACCGATATTAAACTGTTGGCCGATACAATAACCATTTTAGCTATATCATTCTTTATATTTGAAATCCGATAACTAATATATATTGGCCGATAAATCTAAATCCAAATTTTTATGTCATTTCTGAGAGCCTGATACAAAAAGTCTCACCATTAAATCCATGCCCCAAGCACACAAATTATAATTTCTCATTATAATTTTATGTAGCATATATGATAGACTTGCGCTGCACATGTTGATTCCAATCATATTTCAAGCAATTCAAAATCATCATGGCAAAGAGTGCGCCTCTGAAGTGTCTCAGGTAAAGGAAATAATTAATTATTTACCAGCTTTAAGATATTGGTCAAATTTTCTTATCCGGCCGATAATGATAATGTAAATCCATAATGTTCTGGTGGCTTGGGTGTCTACTTTTATGTAAATCTGTGTTTTGTTGTTATTGTTGTTGTTGTTTCCATTTTAGCTATATCATTCATGTCTGTAGCACAAATTGTGTTGGGCAAGTTACACTATAAAATGTCATAATAATTAGGATTTGGGGTTTACCAAGCTCCACTAAAAATTCCTGCTGTATTGCATATATTAAGATAACAACAATTTATGCATTAAAAATGTTTTCATAGGGAAATTACATAGAGTTGACCAAAAAAAGCTAATACCATCACATACTTTCTCATATTGTTGTTAGCAGATGTTCCTCAAAATGTTGACTGGAATTCAAGGCTTTTATAAATATTGACAACAGAAAGGCTTGCCATATTACGTGTGAGCTCTGGGGGAAGTTTGCAGTAATATTGTGTTCTGTGCTCCCAGAGGGTGTATGCTTTTATCTGCCTTTTTAAAAGGGTAATGTCGGGGCAGACACGGAAAACTGCAAAAATAAGTGTTTCTGACTGTGTCTGGTTTAAAAGCACACGCTTATTAGTCTTTGTCAAAACTGCCTTTTTGTTTTAAGCTGGTCAAACATACATTGACAGACATATAGGCATGTATTTAAGTGAATAAACCTGTTTATTATTGTTTGTGGCTGTATTCAATGTGAACGGGTCACTCTTGTCCTGTGTTTGAGTGTTTGACACTCTGAAAATAAATGGCACGGCATAGCTGCAATCAGTATTTCTGTCTTTTAAGAACAGTGTTGTCCAATCGTCTGTCTTTTGTGTTTGCCATCCTCTGTCGGAAATGGTCTGAGAGCAAGTGGAAAAGGGATTAAGCTGTTGGACTCTTAACAAGAGGAAAAGAACATCCATGTTGAGACAGGTCGGATACTATAAGCCTATAAGAAGAATGGGACAAATGCAAATGGGAATTGATTGCTGATGCTGTGCTGTCAGCAGATGCTCTGCTTTATATGCGCGACTTTGTGTCTGACTATTTGTTGTTTATGTCAGGGGGTTTTCAAGCTGGGTTTCGGGGACTTTAAGGGAGCCACAAGGGGACGCTAGGGAGTCCACAAAAATGTTGATGTCTAAAGTTATTGTCTGCATTTAAGATATTAATGAAATATATTGATGGTAATGTTTTTGTTGCATAAACATTCATTAAATTTGGCTAATAGTAATAATATTTCATTTGGCTTTTTAAATCTGGTTTTAACAGTAAGAAAAAAAAAAAAGAAGAAAAGTCTGTATGTCTATATTTTTAATATCACACTTAATCTTACATAGTATCAAATCTAAATGGGCTTTTATAGATGAAAATATATAACTTTTCTGCTTTAGGAAGGGCGTCCCTTCAACATATCTTGGCGCCCCTGGCATAAAAAAAAGTTTAAAAACCTCTGGTTTACATTACAGAAGCATACCATACAGTAAAGAGAGCCTGCAACAGGAAACATGGACATTAAGAACCTTGATTTATTGATTCCCAACACATTTGCTGATACGCTGTATTTAAGGTCAGTTTTCCATGAAGGCTAAATGTAAATACATACACACTCACAGAAATATTAACATGTATGTGGACATGCCCCCCTCTTGCAACCTCTCTATCCACCCTGATTTATGTTAATTGTATGCTGGGATCTATGTTTATAGATGTACATCTGATGTGTATTTGGAGGAATTGGTTTATATGTGTGCAACTGCGCATGTATCCATGATTGTGCATGCCTACATGTGTGTTTATCTTCAGTGGTTTCATGATTATGTTGATAGAAACAGTGCAGCCCTTCCATGGGGGTTTTCTGTGACATTTATACAAGATGCTTGAATAAGGTTGGCATTGATCACACCCTGTATAACATATAAATAAAAATGTGTTGCAAGCCCATGGGCTTTCAGCATCATCACAGAATCTATGCGTCGTGTGGCAAATGTCCACATTCAGTTTAGATGCTGCCAGCATTTTCTTGACAATAGAAGATTTCTCTATGTGTGTTTCTCATATTACTTTTGTAAGACTTAAAGGTATCGGGAACTACGGCTGGGTCATATTTTGTGGACGTATATGTATATACAGTCTAGCTCAAAAGTTTACTTACTCCTTGCAGAATCTATGAAAAAGGAAATAATTTTAACAAAATAAGAGGGATCATACAAAATGCATGTTATTTTTTATTTAGTACTGTCCTGAATAAGATATTTTACATAAAAGATGTTTACATATATCTGGAATCTGGATTTATAAATTACCCCGTTCAAAACATTATGTACCTTTGATACTGTGTCGTTACCTGGATGATCCACAGCTGTTTTTTTTGTTTTGTGATGGTTGTTCTTGAGTCCCTTGTTTGTCCTGAGCAGATAAATTGGCCAATATTCTTCAGTAAAATCTGTTAGGTCCTGCAAATTCTTCAGTTTTTCAACATTTTTTGCATATTTGAACCCTTTCCAGCCAATACTGTATGATTTTGAAATCCATCTATTCACTAAAACTTTTTGAATATAACTTATTATTGGTATTGTTACATATCTCGATTATTTTACCTTTTATTATTGTAATTGGTCATTAGACCCAAATAAAATATGAATAATGTTTAGAGGTTAATTTTGAGGTTTGTGATTTATTCCGACTGACAAAATTCTTCAAGAGAAATGCCTGCAGATTTCCTCCTGAGAAGAAAATATTTTCTGGAAATAAACAGAAAGCAGGACATTCATTATTTTCATTATTCTTTCATAAACTGCAATTATTGATATGAATACCAATCCAGAAGGCAATACAACCATGTTTATTCAAATCATGCGTGATATATATACACTCACCTAAAGGATTATTAGGAACACCTGTTCAATTTCTCATTAATGCAATTATCTAATCAACCAATCACATGGCAGTTGCTTCAGTGCATTTAGGGGTGTGGTCCTGGTCAAGACAATCTCCTGAACTCCAAACTGAATGTCAGAATGGGAAAGAAAGGTGATTTAAGCAATTTTGAGCGTGGCATGGTTGTTGGTGCCAGACGGGCCGGTCTGAGTATTTCACAATCTGCTCAGTTACTGGGATTTTCACGCACAACCATTTCTAGAGTTCACAAAGAATGGTGTGAAAAGGGAAAAACATCCAGTATGCGGCAGTCCTGTGGGCGAAAATGCCTTGTTGATGCTAGAGGTCAGAGGAGAATGGGCCGACTGATTCAAGCTGATAGAAGAGCAACTTTGACTGAAAGAACCACTCGTTACAACCGAGGTATGCAGCAAAGCATTTGTGAAGCCACAACACGCACAACCTTGAGGCGGATGGGCTACAACAGCAGAAGACCCCACCGGGTACCACTCATCTCCACTACAAATAGGAAAAAGAGGCTACAATTTGCACAAGCTCACCAAAATTGGACAGTTGAAGAGTGGAAAAATGTTGCCTGGTCTGATGAGTCTTGATTTCTGTTGAGACATTCAGATGGTAGAGTCAGAATTTGGCGTAAACAGAATGAGAACATGGATCCATCATGCCTTGTTACCACTGTGCAGGCTGGTGGTGGTGGTGTAATGGTGTGGGGGATGTTTTCTTGGCACACTTTAGGCCCCTTAGTGCCAATTGGGCATCGTTTAAATGCCACGGCCTACCTGAGCATTGTTTCTGACCATGTCCATCCCTTTATGACCACCATGTACCCATCCTCTGATGGCTACTTCCAGCAGGATAATGCACCATGTCACAAAGCTCGAATCATTTCAAATTGGGTTCTTGAACATGACAATGAGTTCACTTTACTAAAATGGCCCCCACAGTCACCAGATCTCAACCCAATAGAGCATCTTTGGGATGTGGTGGAACGGGAGCTTCGTGCCCTGGATGTGCATCCCACAAATCTCCATCAACTGCAAGACGCTATCCTATCAATATGGGCCAACATTTCTAAAGAATGCTTTCAGCACCTTGTTGAATCAATGCCACGTAGAATTAAGGCAGTTCTGAAGGCGAAAGGGGTTCAAACACAGTATTAGTATGGTGTTCCTAATAATCCTTTAGGTGAGTGTATATTCCTTACCTCAAAGTTAATTAATTGGTTGTTATTCACAACTGTCCATAGTATTTGTTTGGATGTGGTGATTGGTTAAACTCCCTGCCATAAATTTATCAGAAACATAGCTAGGAATGATGGAACAGACCTACAGACCTGACAGGGCGTCTGCAGACATGGTTGAGCAGCTCATCATGGGGATTAAGCCTTTACTTTAGCTTTGCTAGCTAATTAACTTAATTCAACAGTGCGTATGCTGTCTGGTTAGACCACCACTTCATTAAATCCCATTCTACAGGATGTAACATTCCTGCCTTAATCTTCCTCTTTTTGTGCCCTCCATCGCAGTGTTGGGGAAGCTAATTTTAGCTGGCAAGGCTACACAAACTACTTATAATCTGAAGTAATTCTACTACGTAAGGATACTCTTTTGAAAAAGTAGTAAGTTATGCTAAAAACTAGTAACAAAATGTAGCTAACTTCATTGAAGCAACACATTTAACTTTTTGCAGTTGTTGTTTTTGAACCCTTAAAGGTGCAGTTAGCAATTTCTGAGAAACTGTTGATATTTGAAATCAACCCAAACAAACACACCCCTCCTTCATTGCTCCGCCCCCAAAATGCACAAACACGCAATGCAAGTGTGGATGTTTCTTTATCATGGCTGAAGCGAAGCAAAATACTGCTTTGCGAAAAATAAAACAAGATGACGAACGAACGATAAGGAAGAACAAAAAAATTAACATACTGTATACAAGAATATATATGACCTTTTCTCTTTTGTAATGTCTCTCAGCCATCTCTCTTTCTACAGTCTTTCTTCAAATCTCCCTCTTGCTCACTCTCTCTCCTCCCCCATCATGAGTGGACACGCCCCCTCTGCTGATTGGCTGCTGATGTGTGTTGTGGTGCTCAGTTCAATCCACTTTCAACAGCATTTCTCAGAAGTCACTTACTGCACCTTTACATCTGGCAATATTAAATTTGAACATTCATTTACATGAAATACAACTAGTTGAGAGCATTTCATTTTTTATCACTTTCTGATTCTATGCTGAGTGTAAAGCTTTGTAGTTTGGTCAGGTGAAGAAGTCTTTTAGCTTTATGTCTCTCCCTCTCATCTCTCTATATTCATCTCCCTGCTACTTTCGGTGTACCTTAGTGAAT
Organism: Rhinogobio ventralis; assembly: GCA_039654625.1. NCBI lineage: Eukaryota > Metazoa > Chordata > Actinopteri > Cypriniformes > Gobionidae > Rhinogobio > Rhinogobio ventralis. The sequence goes on from CM077212.1 coordinate 22,475,476, forward strand.
CATGTATTTTCATGTTCTAATCACAGAAAGAAGTGTATGCTGAGTTCTCTCGTCCCTCGCCCACTCCACGCTGGTGCCCTGAATCTCTGAGGATTGTTGTGCCAGATTGCACGTTTTGTGCATATTGCCTTGGCTGTTCTTATATCACTCTGCTTTCTCTTTCCTTCCATCTCATGTGGCTTTCTCCTCATTAGCCTCTTTAGGGTTTTCTGGCAGTCTGCACTGCAGTGGTTCCCTATTAAGGATAGTTTTAGATTATGGTGCCCATCAATGGAGTTATTGTCAGGTTCCATGTAATTCCACAGATATAGTGGGTCTAAGTGCATTCCAGCTGTTTCCTGCTGTTCTGCTTACATCAGCTTTCTGAATTCCTTATGCATGGGCTCCCAGTAGTCTATGCAAATTTAAGGGACATGAAATGTAATGAAGCATTGAGCAAGTTATTTTTTTTAAAAAAAAAATCAAGTGAATTTTTTATTTACAGTCCATATAAAGCAATATTAAATGTGTCCTGAGTTTGTCACACCACAGACAAATGTTATTAAGCACCCAGCCAAATTTGAAAGATAAAAAAAGTAAATGAAATAAGTTATCAAAATCTTGAAAAAATAAGCAATATTCTCTGCTCTCAAATGCTGGGGCGTGTAAGCTCACAAGGCTCACAAGGCACCTTACACTCATTGGTGGGCACGCACTGCCGACGATGGCACCAGTTGTCAGCAGGACGGGAGGATGAACGCCGGGATCAGTTCGGCCCCATTCACCAGTAACAGTGGATTATCAGTGAATCCCAGTTGTCTCTGATGAAAGTTTGTAAAGCTATCCAGTGTAAAATGCTCACTGCAGAGGCTTTGGTGGTGATCCTCAGCTCTCCATCAAGGTGGCTTTTCACAAAATGAATCCACCTCTTCTTGATATCATTGTTTTTAGGAAATTTAAATAAGCTGCTAGACCGAGCTGTTTTGTAAATTATTGCAACCAGGTAATATGTATTTACGTGACGAAGGCATAGCTAGCTAGCAAACTGTAGGCTGTAGTAATGACAGTAGTCTCAGCCTCAGACGCCACGCCCACGGACCGTTGGCTGAACGTCTGATGCATATGGCACACTTAACTGGAAACACTTCAGGATTTTCGAAGTCACCATCTGGTTGGTTTAATTCTAAAGGATGTCCGGGAGACGTGTGTCGCGTTCTTTAACGGTCCGCCTGGACACAAATGCCCTGACGCCAAATCCCCCTCGTGGAAGAAAAACGCCATCGTGTTTACAACTGTGACAATAAGCGCTTACCAGGATCAACTAAATGCTGGATTTTCAGAAGTATGTGAAGTTCGCGTCTCCACTGTTGTAGTAAACTTGCACAACGTTCTTGAATTAATAATTTATAGATGCACGCCGGTCTGTTATTGTAGGGACATCGACTTTACATTTTCACGCCCCATAAACATGACGTGGAACAAAACGATCTGTGATTGGTTGCGTTACATCAAACATCCTCTTGGGCAGTCCTTGGTCAATGAAAGCTGCGATAGAGTCCAGACCTTCTGCCGTCAGCCTGAAGGTCTGGCTATGCGAGACTACATATTTCACAGTCTTTGTAACGTATTTCAGCAAAACATTTCCAACATTTATAATGGGTTTAGAAACAATTCTCTGAATTGCCTTTACACAGACTTTAAAATAAAATGGTAACAATATTTCAGGTATTATAGGATGCCATTTTGGTGTGTGTACTTACATTTGCTGTTTTTCCAATGTAAATTATAAACTGGCTTCTTTTTTATACTTAATTCACATTTATTTGGGTTTATACAATACATATTGACAGATTGTTTCAAAGCAGCTTCACATTAATAAACAGGAAAATAAGGTTATTTATGATGTTGCAAAGTTCATCAATTATAGACTATTTCTGGCCTTTAACAATAGGTTACTGTAAAAGTATGTATGTATTTTCTTGTTGACTATTATATAGATTGAAAGTGTAAATTAAATGGTAATTCATACTTTTTACTTCCAAAAAACATGTACAATAATGCAGTGTCACCCCAGTTATGATTTTCTCACTGTACAGTATAGATAACTTACAGTTAACCACTTTTTACTTTAAAAATGACTTTATTTAATTTTGTTTACAGTTATCAGCGTATTTTACAAATTATAAGTATAATTTAGTACAGTGTTAGGTCATCTTTTTGAATGGCTATAATGTTTTCTATAGTGCACTGGTCTTTTTTTTAGAAGCATGAGTTAATCATTTCAATATGTCTGAAAAACTATAACGCAACCACCTCAATAAAAGGAGGAGCCTAGATATAAGAGCTAGAATTACCATAGAAACTGGATCTCCTAACAACCCTGAAAATGAAAAGAGACCAAGTTCTGCAGAGTGTAAACATACTGTCAAACTGAACTGCGTTTCCATGGCGAGTCACTGTGTATTTACATGCATTTCCTATTCATTAAATTTTAGTTTTAGTATGTCTCTGTGCATGTGTGTGAGTGAGCTGAAAAGGGAAGGGAGAATTAGAGATTTTTTGATGAGTTCATGTTTTCAAATAGCAAAAAATAGTCAGGGAATATTAAATGACTGGAAAGCTCTGTATGTTTTGCAAAGAATTTAGCTCCCTGTTGATTTTTGGGAAGGTCTTGTAAGTCTTGAGTAAACTTTAGGAGAGCAATAAAATACTCTCTTTTTTGCTTGATTTGGTGGTTTGGAAGCACATTCTTTCTGTTTCACTCATTTTAATGATATTCCTATATCTTAAGATTTGATATCCTTATCTTCTTGGCACACAATAGGGTGATCTACAGTACAGTACATTCGTGATGGAACACGTTAAAGCTTTTTACTCTCAGTCTTTGAGTTCTTTCGTATACTACAGCTACAACTACTGAAAATGCACATCAAAACAGTATTTCCTATACAGCATGGTTTTGGAAACATGGTTTGTTACTGGTACAAAGTACCAAACTTTGATCAAGCTTTGCCAGGAACGATCTATTATCAGGCTGATTATGTATGATCACATCAAAGAATAGTCTATATGATCCATCAATATCAGAGGGTCACAAACTGGTGTCCAGTGGGTCGCAAGTGGGTGTTTGGGTGTCCGCTTAATATTTAAGGGGGCAAAAAAAGATCTTGTGCAAGATCTATTTTTAGTTAACTTGTGAAATTAAGTTAAGATTGATGAAATATGTTTAACACAATGCATTTAACATGCACATTCATCAAATTGGCTAATATTAATTTTCATTTTACTTTAATAAAAAGTAAATATTGTCCAGATTTTCAGAGTTCAGATTTCCAGAGTTTCCCACAAATTACTAAGATAATATAATATAATAAATACGCATTTATTATTTTTTTTTAAAGTTTGGAAGTTTGGAAACGGATCACGAACGAATGATAAGGAAGAACAAAAAAATTAACATACTGTATACAAGAGTATATATGACCTTTTCTCTTTTGTAATGTCTCTCAGCCATCTCTCTTTCTACAGTCTTACTTCAAATCTCCCTCTTGCTCACTCTCTCTCCTCCCCCATCATGAGTGGACATGCCCCCTCTGCTGATTGGCTGATTGGCTGCTGATGTGTGTTGTGGTGCTCAGTTCAATCCACTTTCAACAGCATTTCTCAGAAGTCACTTACTGCACCTTTACATCTGGCAATATTAAATTTGAACATTAATTTACATTAAATACAACTAGTTGAGAGCATTTCATTTTCTATCAATTTCTGATTCTATGCTGAGTGTAAAGCTTTGTAGTTTGGTCAGGTGAAGAAGTCTTTTAGCTTTATGTCTCTCCCTCTCATCTCTCTATATTCATCTCCCTATATAATATAATATAATAAATACGCATTTATTATTTTTTTAAAAAGTTTGGAAGTTTGGAAACGGATCACGGATAGTAAAACAGTTTGACACAAAGGTTTGCTGTCCCTTGGCTTGTATCTCCTGAAGGGGTTAAATACTGGAAAATTATTTATTAATCAGATTAAACTGAGAATATTGTTTGACACTGGGTGATTGCCTCACAACACACGTGAAGTGCTGTCATTTGTTACGAAACAGTGGTTTATTTGTACTCCTACACATGCACACAGCGGTCAATTTGGGCCAGAAGATGGTGCAAAAAAAAGAAAAATGAAAGGGCCAACTGCTTGTCAAGTTTTATTTATGAAAATGTGGCTAACATGCATACAGGAAACTCATTCTCAAGTGGGTTATTTAGGATGCCCTGTGAGCAAGTAAGCATTCTGCTTTATTTACTGAGTATGATGGGTTATGACATACCAGGAGATTGGCTGGGCTATTTTTGATCGTTCCTCAAACAGTGGTGGCGGGAGGGCCTTGGATCCACAGAGCGAGTTCTCTGCGAGGATCCCAGCCAGATGCTCTCCAGGGTTATATAAAGGGTTTTAAAGGGACTCCCGAGCAGACAGGGCCCTCTCCACTTTGACGGACCACCCATTCCAACCCTCCACCTCCTCGTCACTGTTTGTGGTGAGAGGAGAGACTCTGAAATTAAGCTCTATGTCAACCAGATGGTTCCGATTCTGTCTGTTTGCTGGAATTACTCTTTCGTCATTGCAGACCTGAGAGCCAGAGTTAATAGTGTTGTTAACATGTGAACTTTGCTGTTTAATGTTTAACAAAGGCAACTAATAGCCTGTACTTCACATATACACCATTCCATTGCTTGGATTAAAGGATATATTTCAGGTTTATTTAGTCTGTTTCTTTCCTGTTGAAAAATACTGCTTGTGTAGTAGAGGTATGGAAGGAAACATGCTAACCTAAGACAACTTCAGAAGTGGAGATGTTCAAATTTGCAACAATACAACATTTAGCATTATTAATAATCATATTAAATATATTAATAGAGCATTTCATAATAAACAATGTTATAATTTGGAATTTTTTTTTAGAGATGGCAAGGGAAGTAAAAAAAAACGTTCAAATTACTAGTTAACTTTGCTTTGTGCTCATGATGAGTTTTGATTATTAGATTATGTACGTTGTTTGTTTTTAGTAGTTTGTTAATTTGAGCAAAATATAAAAATGGTCCATACTTTTCTTAAGAGGTAAACCCTCAGTCCCAAGACCTTATATGTGCCATACACATGGGTGTGTAAATGTAAAATAATAATAATAATAATAATAATAATAGCCAGATAAAACATCTGATCTAACCTTTTTATATTCATATCCAGTTGGGAGAAATATGTACTCTTTTGGTAAATTTTGGTAAAAATTCTTAGACATCACTACTTTGGCTCTCGGGGCCCAAGATTCTCATCTTTGACTATTTTGAGTGTTTAGGATTTTATCTTTTAAGTTTATTTAAGCACTTTTATTTATTTATTTAGGAGTTTATTTGCACTTTTATTTGTAAAAATCATATAGACAGCCTACTTTTTCCTCAGAGCCCCAGTAAAGAACTGCAGTTTGTTTATCAAGAAAGAGAATTCAGTCCTAAAGCATGAGACCTGACAGCTCTGTACACTAAATACATCATCCATCCAGTATTGTCAAAACTCTGCCTTCTGTCTCTGAAAGAAGTAGAATTGTGTTCACTCGGGCGTTATAGGAGATTTTTGGTTCTTGTGGTCCTGGAACATGCTGTACTTTTCTCCTTCTCCTCTGATGTTTGACTGCATTTTTTTCGTTCAGAGTTGAGCTGTTAGGGGGATCAGGTTTGACAGGAGTTGGCCGAATCCCTCCATGTCCTTACTTTGTAGCATGTGTGCGTGTGACAACTGTGTACCACTGTGAGAGCTATTTATCTTATGCGGCCGGCCCTTTTCCTCAGTCTTTTATTATATCTGTCTATATTGATTTTTTTATTTTTTATAGTTTACATCTGTCTTCAAGGTGAATTTTATAGTTATAATGCACAGCAGTAATTGATCGACTTTCAGTGTCCTGAAAGATGTTACACAATTAGGTATCCGTGACAGGGGGTGCACACATTTTTCATTCCCCTGCACTTCTCTTCCATTGTTTTCTTTATAAACATATACAGACATCTTTGACTTTGACCCTTTTGTCTTTTGCAGCATCTTGCACATGACATGGCATACTAAAACATGCCACTCAAGTTAAAATGTAAAAAAAAAAAAAAAATTCAATGCTATTTTGCTAAATCAGGCTGGAAGAGGTTCCAGAGTGGCAAAAATCTCCTTTTCATTTTATACTGGTTAAACTCTTAGTAAGCCAATCTTATAGCTTATTGCTTGACCTTGGTTTGAGTGCTGCTTTATTTTACAAAAGATAATTATGGTGATTTTGCCATTTTCCTCTTTAGCATGTTAATGGCAACTTTGAGGAACTTGCCAAAGAGTTCTTAATAACAAGGTCATATTAATACAACATGTCTTTCACTTTCTATTTTATGTTGCAGTAATATAGTCAACACTGACTCTGAGGGCCCCTTCGTAGTGGTTGTAAGCTGTAGTGATAAATAGCTTCTAAGTAGCCCCGCAGGGATTGTTTCAGCCATCATTTGGCACATAGCGAGAAAGAAAGAGTGAGAGAGATGCATACCGAACTCAGGATATCAAGAGAAAACACTTCACCTCTCCTCTGGTTTCCTCACAGAGCAACCTAGTCAGGGTCTCACCTATCGCTATGCAAATTCATTCTAGGAGACTTTGACTGCTCACAGCTGTTTTTTTATTTTTTTGTGTGTGTGTGTGTGTGTGTGTGTGTAAGGTTGCTTTTTAACATATCCAATTTTTTTTCCGCCTGTTTACATTCACTTTACATACACAACTGTTTACATAAATGTCTGGTATCCAATATCTATGTTTACATTAATTCCCGCCCAAAATCATTTGTCGCTTTACTATGCACATGGTAGACCGGTTTTGAATGGCCGTGCTATAAAAATTATTTATAGCCTATATTTCATGTATGTAGGGTGGCCATGATTATTTGTTAGTATGGACAAGATAACAGCTGTCATGTTTTGCAGCGCACAATCTGACCGAAAGGCATATATACAGGAAAGTAATGGTCATTTTCGTTTGTTATTTTATTTACAGCTCATTAGATCTAGAATTCTGAAGTGAAATAAAATAGCACTGTAAGATTAAGTATTTTTTTTATGAATTAGAAATAAATAAATGAATGAAGGAATTTGAGAGAGAGAGAGAGAGAGAGAGAGTAATAGTGAAGCTCGCTGGTTTAATTACAGCCAAGTTATCACCTCATTGATGAGAAATCTAACGTAGCTTTCAGTAGTGAAGCAGTTTTATTTATAAAACTCATGGGGCAGAGGTTGAAAACCAGCTCCTGAATGTTTCTGTGAGCATGCAGTTTATTTCCTTTATAAAGTTTCCACCTCAATAAAAAAGCTACGAGCGAGCGCATGCAGGCACGTCTGCTTCATAATATAACATTATTGTGTCGTTACGTGTCGCCTTGTGGTGGCTTGGAATTCAAAGGGGAATCGGATATACATGTTTAGACGTAGGTTGGATGTCCAGATATTGGATATGTATCTGATTTAATACCACATATGGAAGTGGTTTAGATCAGATATGAAAAAAAATCAGATGTAGTGCAGATTTTTGTGTTTACACGTGTGCCACAAATTCCGATCTGTGTCAGATGCGAGTAAAAATCAGATATTTTGTACCAGTGTAAACGCAGCCTAAGTGTGTTTGTGTGGGGGGGAGGGGGAGAGAGAGAGAGAGAGAGAGAGAGAGAGAGAGAAAAAAAGTGTGTGTCACTGATGATTCTGAAGGTCTGCTTTAATCTTCACTGGACTGCAATTCTCCTCACTGTTTCAGCCAGAGGGAAGACATGATCTAGTCTCACTCTGACAAGCCCCAAATAAGCTAGAACAGTCAGCCAGGAATGCAAGACCAGAAAAGACCATTTTTGTCCCTCAATGATATAGATTAATGACTTAAACAATATGAAATTCCAAGATTCCAAAACCCTTTTAGTGGAATCTCTTTGCAGTATGTGAAGGGAGTTTTGTGGCTGTCACTCTGAATTGTATGTGGGTGGATTTCAATCAGTTTCAAAAGTTTCTTTAAATGACACATTCCCATCAACAATTTATGTGTCTATTGTTATTATCAACCCTCTCAAAACTCCTACTGAGATCATCAGTATTGTCTGTTATGAAATTGCAGTGGGCCAAGAGATTTTCCTTGAAAAGCAGATGTATCCCAAAGAAACCGGGAGTAGATATTAGGGTGACCTCAGATAAATTTGACTTTCGGGATGGTCAGATCTGAAAGATTTATGTTCTACATATAGTTTTAAGATTAATGCTGTATCACTGTCCTTTTGCATAGAGTACGATGAGAACAGATGGAGAAAATGATTTCTGCTAAAATATACATGCCTCTCATACCAGCCTAACATACAAACAGAATTACATAAAAGGGTTGAATATTGAACTCTTTAAGGAAACGAAAACAGACAGACAAACACGAGCAACACATATTAGAACTATTCTGTCATTTGTGCTTTTGATCAAAGTTCTTGTGTCTGGAAAAATCTGACATTATTATTATTTATTATTATTATATATTATTTTTTTGTCATAGTCATTTCTTGTTTGGAAGAAAAACGTATGAAATGTGCCCTTTCTTGTCTCTTAAAGGTGAAGTGTGAGCACCAGCAGCACCAAAAAGAATCGCGAAAATAATGATTGAGTGAAATTTCAAATGGTTCCCTCCCTGCATTGACACTTTAGCCTAAGTATGCTCATGTTTTGAGATAGATAGATAGATAGATAGATATAGACAGACAGACAGACAGACCAGGCATTAGTGAAGTAAATGGCATCAATTTTGATTTCACGTTGACTTCAATATACAAAGCATGCCTTCACGTTTCATTGTGACGAGTGAGAGAGGCATTGTAACTCTCAAGGGGATTTATGAGCATTTACCACAACCATGACTGGTTCTAATGCGCCACGTGTATGACTGTGTTCAGTGATCTAGCGTGGATTTGTCTGTGACCTGTCTCTGTTTTGTAATTCAAGGATGCACGTATACCTCAGAGAAGAGACTGAGCATACTGGAGAGCATCTTAAGAGGAAGCAGCCCACTGAACTGGGACCAGTTTGCTCTCAGGATCTTGCCTTTTGTTGTTTGCTCTGTGATGTAAAAATAGCTCCGTGCCCCTTTGTGTCGGCACTCTGATCCTAATGAGATGCCGTCCGTATTTTGGTTTTAAAATGTTTTATTCATTATCCCTTTGCATAGGGGGGAATTTTCTTTCTATTCCTGATCACGCACAAGTGAATAAACATACGCAGATCATATTTTTCAGCATCTGCCATTTACCTCAGGGTGCAGATGGTGCTCGGGGGTCATGATTGCTTAATACAGACGTGGTTGCTAAATATTAACGCTTTGAAATGGGAAGATGTTAACTGCGTTTTTGTAATGTTTTGTTTGAAAGCGGACTCACACATTCAGTGGAAGGTGTTCTTGTATTCATACACACACCTTCCCCAAATTGGGACATTTTTTTTTAAATCTGTTACATTTGCTGTAATGAAAGGGGAAAACTACTCTTCTGTTTATGAAAATATGACCACTGACAATCACCATAATCAATGCTAACTGATGCAGACTGATCTTCTCCGATAGCACGTTTGGGAAATGTTCGCATTACGATTCAGCTCAATTTTCTTGACGGATGATCTTCTCTCTCCATAAAAGATTTCCGTTGCTATTGTGAGTCGGCTCATATATTTAGGAGACATGGCCTTCTGAAAATCGATCAGAAGCCAATCAATTCCGTACCTGTGTTAATCTAATCTTTCTTCACACAACTGAGGGAAGACACCATGATACTTTTTCTAAGGGTAATAAAATTGTTGACATTAGTGCTCTTTCTACTACTTTTGTCATACAGTAGAAGAAAATATGTAGTAATAATAATAATAATAATAATAATAATAATAATTTATTATAAATAAAATAAAATATTATTTGCCAATATAATATAATATAATATAATATAATATAATAATATTTAAGCAGCAGTGTCATTTCACCAACTTTACACACCATCAGTATTTTATATTTCTCTTAATCATTATTTGTATATTGTTTTTCAGTTAAAAAACATCCCTACAATAAGATATATTTATTGGAGCAAAATTGCATAAATGTAACAAATGTGTTTTAATTTATTTGTTTATACTTCAAAAAAGTAGAAAGCTAATTTTATTTTATAACTTCTCTTTAATTTTGCTTTTCCATCCATCCATCCATCCAAATTTCTGTGTAAATTTTGGTTTCCGTGTGATAATCTCGTATGATGGGAAGTTACCTACACCTATTTAAAATTTTAATGCGTTTTAGTGGCCTGGTGTGCTCGAATGGCTTATCATTTAGCACCTGTGCCCCTGAGTCAGGCTGCCAGAGGCTTTGAGGATAGGTTGGAGGGAAGGAGAGAAGGAAGACGAGGGGTGAGCCGACCTGATTGTCTCCGTGCCTCAGGGGCCCTGTTGGCGAGAGGCAGATGCCACCATGCTCTGACACAACCATTGGCCTTGTCACTCTTCCAACACTATTAGAGACACAGACACAGCAGTATGTACTCTCATTTGAGGCGAGACCAAATGCATCATGTATCAAATGACAGAGCTACATACTTCATCATTATGTGTGAGAGTTAGTCCATGTATTATAGAGCTATGTATTGGAGTGTGTGACTGGGAATGTGAGTTGCCAAGTGCAGTTAAGATCAATTACATTGCATTACTTAATTCCCAGTTTTAGCACCGTCTTGGGGTCCATACTCGCATGTGATTAGCTGTATGTATATTATGTTTCCCATTGTGCCAGTGGAAAACTCACATGCTTACTGCAGACTCGAGCCAGGAAACACCTCTGCTCCTTTGTGCTCTGAAATGTCTGTTGCTAGGCAACATTGGCTTTCATCATGAAGACTCATAGTTCAGCAGAATAATGTCTCAATTATTGTTTTGATGACAGGCATTAGAATGGTATAGCAACCAATTTATTGGTTCATAGCAAAAATGAGTGCTAAGTTCTGAAGACTTAACACGTAACCCTCTCTTTATCTGAAGTTAACTAGCTGCTGAAACACTTCGAAAGCATTCAGTCACATGTTTAAATGTATATATGCATTGGAAGGATTGACTGAATCAATGGAAATTATTACTTTGTCTGTTAACTGATATAAAAAATAGAAGTTATTTGTTTGTTCGTTTGCTTGCTTGCTTTTGGACAGTAATAAATGCCTTAATCATTACATTTATTTAGTTTATTTTCAAAATCAACTTATTTTATTTTCAATAATTACTATATTTTAGTATCAAAACTATGAATAATGTTTATTTATTGCTTTTGGACACAATAATAAATAGCAAAACTACTAATAATCATTCATTAATTTGTTTGTTCGCTCACTTTATAATAAATAACCTAATCTTTAGACGTAGTTATTTTATTAATAACATTTTTGCTATTAAAATCTATAGTGAAACTCTCAAAACTAATATCGTTCATTTGTTTATTCGATGCCTAATCATTACACTTAGGGGCCATTTACACGACGTTTTTAATTTGCCTGTTCATTTACACGACAACAAAGTTTTTGTGGCCTGAAAACAGGTTTCAAAGGGCAAGTTTTTGAAAACGATTCCATTATCGTCGACAAAAACGCAAATTTGTGAAAATTGTGACGTCATGTGCATGCGCATTACGTGTTCAGTCTATAGGCGCGTAGTGTTCCTTGACAAAGTGACTACTGGCCTGAAATGCATAATACAGTGTTTTTAGTAGTTTTTGCTGATTTTTGTAAGCGGATTTTGACAATGGTGTCGTCTCTCATTTAATTACTTTTCCCTTGAAAAAGTAAAATAAGGGATTACTCTTTTAATTACTCTTTTAATTTAATTAGTTAATTCTGATGTAATTGAACTAAATACTGTAGACTATAGAACAATTATATATAATACAATAGTAGAATTAACATCAAAATGTAAAGTCTTTTTTATGTATCCTTCTCACATTTGTAATACTTTGGTCAGTTAATAAGAATAATTTATGTAGTTTTGTATGATTTATTTGAATGAATTAAAAGAGCCGTTTCATGTCTATCCTTGAATCACTTACCTATCAAGGTTGATATAGGATTTAGAAAGTAATTACTAATAATAAGTAATTGAATACTTTACGGAGAGAGTACTTTGTACAGTAATCTAATTACACTACTGAAGATGTAATTAGTAACTAGTAATTAATTACTTTTTTAGAGAAACTTACCCAACGCTGGTTGTGATGTACTGTTAAACGTCTCAAAGCACTCTTCAAACAGAAGCGATCGACAGTAGAAGAGCAATGCATTCAGAGTTCACTACAAGGGTGAACTCTGGTCTTTCCTGCTACATCAAAGCAGCTAATCCTGCCATGGAAACGCCACTTCCTAATGCTAAATCAGGTCTTTGCACTCCTGTGCACATCTCCCTTGGAAGCAATTTCATGTTATTTTGAACAATTAAAACTCCTGTGTCAGGTGTCAAAGCATGGCTCACAGCCATCGCAGGGGGCAGCATGCATCAGCGAAAACTTTCTCAACTGAGTGGCAGCACGGCTGATCTGTTAATAGGTTGATAGACTGCTGCTCAGCTGCTCATTTGTATGTGTGTGTGTGTCAAGTAAATGCTTTTGCATTAGGCTTTTATAATTGGAACATGGAATATAATTGGAATATTCTTGCGTATGTAAACAGTTAATCTATAAATGTCCATAATATCAGCATATGTCTATGTAAGCCTAATTCTTTAAGGGTATATAAGGGCTTTAATATATGTGATGTAGGATTTGAAGCGAGCAGTGTTGTATAGATTAGTGGAACATCTGTAGGGAACAGAGGAGAGGATATAACTGACTGGGGGTAGTAATGGGGGCTCTAGTGTCTCATTTATCTTTGTTGGACTAAGTGGACTCAACGCTCTGAAGAGTCTGAGGCAGATGGAGAAAAGACAGAGACACATTGAGGTAATGCACGGTATGAAGAGGGCCTTAATTGAGCGAATGAACAAGCTAATGCTCCGCGGCAGAAAATCGTTGTCTCTTGGCAAAACATGCTTTGCTTTCAACGTGTACAGCCTCTGTAAGTGTGAAATGTTTGGCACATTCCAATTATTCCTTATTGCCCTCTTAACTCCATGTCATGGCTCTTTGATTGTTAGTTTTGGTTGAATTGGTTATGGGTAGATTCATGTATTTGGGGGTAAAGACTGTCCAGTCAAGGCACATCAAAAGCGATTTTGAAATTGACCTGACATGCACTTGCCTTTTTATTTTATTTCTACCTGGGCAACTAGAACTGGGTGATATTCACAGAAAATTCGCAATTATTTTGCTTGCAATATAAAATTATGCAGCACATGGCAGTGATTTTAATGTGCTTTTTATTTGGCCATTATATTTTTGGAACAATTTTGCCTGTTGCAATCCCTATCTCAAGATTTCCAAGTATTAGAGCATTTAGACAGATATATCAGATTTTAACATGGCAAAAGTGCCATTGGAGTTCAGTTCATTTTTATGAATCAGTTCAAACTATCAGTGAATCAATTAACTATTTAAACATTGATTGTGTTATGTTCAAAAAAGTTGAGAACCACTGCCTTAGTATTTTTTTTTATGTTTGTTAATTTTATTACAAATCATTAGTATTTGTATTGTTTTTTAGTTCTTAGTCCTAGTGTTGATTGAATTTATGGTTCCACCCCAGCTAACAATAATATGTTCAGTGACACTTTAGTATGGGTAACATATTCACTATTAACTACGACTTTTGCCTCAATAAACTCCTAATTTACTGCTTATTAATAGCTAGTAAGGTAGTTTTTTTAGTGTTTAAGTTTAGGTATTGGGTAGGATTAAGGGATGTACTAATAAACAGCTAATATACTAGTAATATGCATGCTAATAAGCAACTAGTTAATAGTGACAATTGAACCCTAAAATATAGCGTTACCATATGTTCTAAAAACGTTTCGCTAATGTTCCCATTTAAGTTATGAAAACATTATTTCTAAAAGTTCTCTAAACTTTCAAAATGTCCAGGTCTTTAAATGTTTAAAAAATTTTATTCTTGGTTTTACAAACGTTTAGGGAACATTCCATTTTATCGTTCCACAAATATTATGGGAATGTTACTTATAAATGTTCTCTAAACATTCTGAAACAAGTTGTAACATTTAAAAAATGTTAGATGAACTAAAATGTTTCACAAAAAAAAAGTTCCATGAACAATGTATAAATAACATTCTTGTGGAAATGTTTTAAGCACATTATTAAAGACCAGATAATTGTAAACAAATGTTACTGAATGAACGTATCTTCATAACTTTGGGAGTATGTTGCCAGAATGTTAACCAAAGTTCCCTGTTAGCTGGGACTGATTAGGAGGAAAAATATCTGCCTTTTTTAGAGCAAATACAGTAAGCCTACATAAATATCTCGATATCTATTTAAAACTAAAAAGCATTTGAATGGCCCAGTCCTACTTTTTTGTGATTCATGCTTGTGCTACAAGCTAACACTAGCCTACTTTGGATACCAACACAACAGGTTAACAAATCCAGCAAAATTTTCAGATCTTGGCCATTTCATCTCCTCTGTGATGCATGTTTATCCATGTGTTTTGGTTTGAACAGCGTGTTGTGTTTGTGTCCCACAACGAGTTTCTAATTTTGAACCTTGCTTTCCCTCAAGTTCACTCTTTTTTTTTTTTTTTTTTTGAGGAATTTGGATTTTTACACTTAACAGACAAGCAACAGTTACTCGCAAACTTTTCTAGCTTTAAGCAGCTCCCTGGTGTAGAGCAGAGATTGGCTCTTTTAGCACTTCTGCTGTCAGATGTCCCCAGTTTTGTCAGCGTTCCATCACAAGATTCCTTCCTCACTGATCCACAGAGACTTCTGATCTTGTAACAGAACTGCCACTTGCAGAAAGTTGACCCAAAAGAGAAGATGATGAGGAAATCTAAATGTTTTTATAGCCATCTGGCCTTTAAATTGCTTCTGAGGGTTTTTTAATGTTTCTCTCAAACCCTCCTTCCATTTTAGATGGAAAGCTGAACCTAGCAAATGCTTTTGGACTACGGCCCCTGAAGCATCTGTACATAAATGAAAGCACAAAATGTTTATGTCTCAAATTTCCACTGGATTAACCACTTAATAAAACTTATATGGCATTTTGTGTCTTAGAGCACAGCAAATTTGAATGATGATATTTGCTTTACATATTGTATGTAAAATCTGAGATGGCTAAGAGGCTCATCGTGTATTTATGCAGAGTTGTAAGAGGCACCAGAAAACTTACACCTCCATCTGCTCACTAACTGTTCATACGTCTCTCTATTCTATTGTTTTATGTTTCGTAATGCTATGCTTCAGAAATTAAATGGTGTTATATCTGTTGTGTTTTTTTCTGGGAGATCATGCAGGACTAATTGTTAACAGTGAGGAAAACAAGGGACTGTGTGCACTAGATGAGGTTCCTTGCCACTTTTGTCTAACTGTGGTTTAAAGGCCTTGATATCATGTTATCATACAAAAAACAGTGGTTGTTGACCAGAGCCTTTCAAACGCCAACAACATAAGCGTGAGGATTTGAAAGATTTTTCATGTCTGGGGGAACTGTCCCTTTAAGAAAGGTCAGTGTGAGTTTTTTTTTACCTCAAACTCTCCTTTGTTCACCCCAGAGGACTGCAGCTAACTTTACAGTTAAACTTTAAGTGCACTTGAAAAAGGAGCTTTTGTGGCACAAAAACATTCCCATTCCCCATAGACTCGTTCCCAAGTCCTTAGAATCACATTTCTGCCTTTTTCCCCTTTCTTTTTAGGCTTTTACATGCAGAAGTTTGACAGATGGGCTTGTTTGAGGAATGAGGATGTGTCAAATGTGAGATTCGTGTCTGAAATATTGACTAAATTCAGGCCTATCTTGTGTCAGATCCATCTCTGCCAACGCAGATCGGGAGATGCAAATTAGCTAAATCTTAGTCAATTCTGTCTATCAGATGATTTAATTGGTTCATAATTAATAGTGTTGCATTATGCATTGAGTCTTTTTGGGTGCTCCAACCATGGGATGTATATTAGATTTTTTTTTTTTTTTCTTCAGATATTCATTTTTTATTTCATGCATGTCTGTATTTATTTATTTATACAATTTATTTTATGTGAATGCATATACAATACTAGAAATGGCTACACAGCTTATTAACTCATTTTTAAGATCACTGACTCACTCAGTATACAGTATGTATGTATGTATGTATTTATGCATTTACTTCCTTACATTTTAGGTTTAGATACTTTTTAAAACATTTTTATGCAATTTATTAATGTATGAATTAATTATTATTTAATTTTATTATTATTATTATTATTATTATTATTTAATTTGAGCCTACACCGCTCCCCCATTACACTGAAACATAATTGTATTTATTTATTATATATATATATAATTGTGTTATGTGCTATGTTATTCCATGTTTAGATGTGCATAATGCTTCTTCCCCAACTCCACCATGATTCAAATTAAAGATGCATGTTTACTGACTTTTTAGGTGTAATAGTTTTACCATGTATTGTAGTTACTCACAATACCCACTCAAATAAGTCTCAAGATTGGGTACAATTTGGAGCAAAATGTCCTTTCCTAATGAGTGTACTGATGACATCATATTAGGAACGTGCTCAGACATTTTGAGGGGCAGTGGCCCAAACTGAGAAAAAGGGCATAGACTAGAATGTCAAATGAATGTCGACACGATGGAGGAGTGCGACTGAGGTGCAAGCGAGAAATGGAAACCCCGGAGTGGATGTGTAGCAGCATAGTCATTATAGAATGCATTTAGTATGGATTGAAATCCACTCCACTCATATACAGTATTCTACCTGCTAGACGGGCACCGCAGCCCATGAGGGCAAAGGGCCAGTGGCTCGGGCCCCATAGCCACCCTTCTGTGCACGTCCCTGCATCATACCATGGAATGTTTTTTTGCATTGGGGCAGGCTATGTCTTTTAGTGCAGTGGCACCAGTAGACCTAATCCTGTGAGGGTCTCAGCACAGGACCATGTCAGGACATGTGACACTGGAGAATGTAAGAGCCTGGGATGAAACATAGCTAATGCCAAGAGCTCTGAATTAAACATTGGACAGATGAAATACGGCTATTAGCCATGCATGGCATTCATCCATATGGGCTCCTGAGACCCTGGAGAAAGGGCCACTAAACATTTGAAGTGCCTGCATGAACACATTTAGACTCACAGAGAAAGAAGGATACCAATATGAACGGTTTGGAAATGAATGAACAGATTGTCTGAAACTCACATATGAAAATACTATGTGCATTACATTATTTATATATATATATATATATATATATATATATATATATATATATATATATATATATATATATATATATTGTTGGTCTGATCAGACCAGTACTAAAATAGATACTTGGTGCATCTAGTTTCTAGGAAATGCATTTAGCTTTATTACTTAGCTGCTGGGTTTATTATCATTGCATGTCCTTGCAACAGAATTTCTCAATAGTTCTGCATCTTGCATAGGGGATGCCCCCCCCTCATTTTTTCCATTACTTAGCACAAGATAAGTTTATACCCAAGTCCAGGAGCTTGAGAAACCTGAGCGTGTTGCTTATTCAGCCCACCTCTGTCATTCTTTCAGGTGTGTTTGCAAGCATTAGTCTGCAAAATCGGCCTGGAAAAGCTGCAGAATCGCACACACAAACATACACATGCCATATTTTTATGCCTTGTACCTTTTTTCCAGCCTGTCAGAAGAGTGAAAGTGAGGCTTTTCAGAGCATGAAGGCAGCCTCATGTGGGAATTGGGCTCCACATAAACACAACATAAAGAGTTGATGAGGTTTTGATCTCACGGTTGCCTGCGAGTGAAACCCACCTACACAGAAATGGTGAAGGGGGTCCACGTGAGAGAAAACGTGTCTGCTCATGGTGCGCGGTGGAAACCATTAAGGATCACACAGCATTTTTAAGCTCCTTTCTCGCTTCTGATTCTGCCCGTTGCATGAGTTCACTTTGTTTTTCCAAATTAAACTTTATGAAATAATTTATAAGCACACGTTCCAGTGTTCTCATTTATTGTTTATGGGGACTTGTCTGGATATTACTGTCCTCCATTTTATCTTTTATTACTGCTTTCTGGCAAAGAAAACATTTGCAATGTCTGTGACTTGCTACCTGTATTAACCCTTTTAATCCTGTGGGGATATTAAAGTTGCAGAAGGCTCTGCTGCTGTTTTTTATTTATTTATTTTTATCAGTACATATAGTTTTGGTTGCTATAGATTTTTAAAAAAACTGACAAATAAGTAGACAACTTTAGGAAGATCTTTTGACAACTTGCTGGATAATGTGTCATGTGGTGGGTTGGCTGTTTTCTCTGAAATGCACCTAGCAACTCCCTTATTATCTCAATCTTTGCATTCCTATGCATTCCAATCTTTGGTTCCTATGGGAGTTTCTATATAGAGACAGAAACAGTCAGCCAGTCATTATTGCAGAATAAACCCTGACAGAATGACCAGGGAAAATAATTTAAAATCAATATTGCATGTTATATTTTAATGCAAGAATAAAGAGTCAATAAACTAGCAAAGAGTAGTAGATTGATTGAAAAGTAGCAGAAGGTTGCAAGTGACCAGTCAGAAAGTATTCTAGAGAGAAATAAAAATTAATTGCATTAAAAAAAAGTGCAATACCACACAGTATGAAAGATAATATGAATAATTATAGTTTCAGACATCTCTGGAAAAAATTTTTTTTTAACCCAGTAATGGGTTAAAGGCACAGTATGTAAGTTTAGCCGCTAGAGGTCGCTTATTCAAAACAAAGGAGTAGCTTGATGACGTCGTGAATGAGCGTGGAATCATGGGAGTTGTAGTCTTGACTCTTCACGTCCACAGCCAATGGAAAGAAATCAAACGTACTTGGGCAGAAATCATGTTCATGAATGAGTTTTGAAGTTTTATTAACGTTAGGGTTGTATAAAGCAGGTCACACCGGTCTCTGAGTTTTTATTATGCTTATGCTGCAGTTGGACGCTTCCGCTTCCGTATTTGGGGTAACGCAGTGCTGTTTTATATGGTTAAAACAATCATACTAAATACATTTGAGTCTGTTGAAAGTTGTTATAACGTTACTCTGTGCGTTCGCTTGGTGGCTGGTATAAGACTTTGCAGTAATCGAGATCGATAGAATATCATATTAATAAAAACAGGATGACTAAATGACTGTTGCTAAATGACATGCAATTGTTTTTAAAATATATTGTATGATGGAGAAAGCACTCTCTGATTATGCTATGTTAGCAACTTCACAAAATAGTGTTGTTGCTGAGGCATGGTAAAAACATTACTCACGGTGAATCAAGAAAACAAGCGTTTCAAACATCTTTGTCCTGTGTTGGCCACCGTAGGTTCTCTATGTGCTTCGAAAAGGAGGGGTGAGCGGTGGGCGGTTGCAATTCGCAACCTCGCCGCTAGATGATGCTAAAACTTACACAGTGCACCTTTAACATTTTAGTGATTACACTGAAACTATTTATTTGGCATTCAAAATCTACTTGGTGTTGAAAATCTACTGCGTTGCACTGTGTATTAATAGCTGGGTTTCTATCCAAACGTGAAGCGAATCTTTTCAAAGTTCGCAAAAAAAGAAGGAAATACAAATGCGAATTAGGTGCGTTTCCATCAAGTTGTTCGAGCAGATGACGTGGTATTGGTAACCTAGTAACCAACAGTAAATAAAACACTATTAGTGTAAACAGTAGTGATGTGTCGTTCGCGAACGAGTTGGCTCTATGAGTTGGTTCCCATCTGAGTGCCGTTTTTCCTTTTTGTATATTAATACAAGACAGAATAATATTATTATCCTTTCACTACACTGCTCAGCCACACATCAAGTAGTCACTAGCTGAATGTTATTTTGATGTGTATGTGTGCACGAATGACCTTGAACCGTTTGGTGCCCATTGAAGTCCATTATATGGAGAAAAATCCTGGAATGTTTTCATCAAAAACCTTAATTTCTTTTCGACTGAAGAAAGAAAGACATGGACATCTTGGATGACATGGGGGTGAGTAAATTATCAGCAAAAGTTTATTTAAAAGTGAACTAATCCTTTAAGGGATTTTGTTTGAAAATTTGGGTTTCCATCAGTCGTTTCTGCGCATAAAACCAGGGTGATGGAAACATAGTCATAGATTAGTTTTCTGTTGATAAATGTATATCCAAACAGTTGCCCGTCTGTCTAATGAAGTGCATACTATATTAAAACGTCTTTGGTGTTTCCATGGTTCCTACGGAAATCAAGGGTGGCGCAGAGATGATTTCTCTGGATTTAAATATTGTTGGAAATGTTTGAAATAATGTAAGTATTAGTACACAGGTCAACAAAATATATAACATTGTTCTAGTGGTTTTTGGATATTTTAATCTAAACATCTTACATATTGTGCCTTTTAAGTTGAAAAAAATCTGATCACTCAAACCACTTCAGCAGGTGGTCTGAGACATGTAAATGCATCTGTAAATGCACATATGTAAATTTTACTCCTCCCAATATGTAAAAAAATGAAAATAAATGTGTGAGAGCATGTATATGGCATGTAATAACCTGATATAACAGCACAACTGCAAAACGCATCATGTAGATGAGTAGCTGAGCATCTCTTCAGCAAGCCGACACAAACTGCCGCAAATGAAGCTGAAAGTAAGTCGCAGATGCTCAACATGCAATCATCTTCATTAAAAGTAGTGACTTAATTATATTACCAGTGCCGATGCTACTCTGTTCCACAACAGGAGTTACACATTCTGAATAGCACGTAACTTAGTTCAAGTTCACACGTGCATTCGGATCATTTTGTGCAGATATAATTTGGAATATTATGTTTATTTTGTATGTATCTGATTAATCTCATATATGATGCGTTTTGTTGAGTTAAATAATGAGAACACTATTTGGTTACACTTTATTTTAAGGTGTCATTGTTACAGTGTAATTATATATTTAAGTACTAAGTAATAATACTTAACTACATGTACTTACTTTAGGGTTAGGGTAGGATTAGGGTTTGGTTGAGGGTTAGTTGCATGTAATTATGCATAATTTTCTGATTCATTTGGTGAGGAACATGGTGTTTTGAGCAGCATTTTCACACCCAGTCATGCTGTTGGCTATAAGCCACTGCTGTAGATGCATATTGCAGTATTAAAGCTAAAGATTAAGCGATAAATCGATCGATCATGGGAATTTGTGTAAATTGACATCCCTTTTACTTTTATGCATTATCAATTTAATGCATCCATGCTGAATAAACTAGTTCTTTCATCAAAAACTAAAAAGCTTAGTACTGACCCCAAACTTTTGAATGATAATATACTTGCATGATTTATTATTAAAACCTCTATATAGTGTATCATCCATTTTTTACATTGTTTTTGAGTGATTTTCCTCACATTCATGATTTCAGTTCCACTAACTCTCCTCTGTGCCTCTGGTTCAGTGTATATAGATCAATGATGCCTGAGAGAAGTTAGCAGCTTGTAATTAGTCTTCTGCCTTTCTGGGGGAAGAAGACACATTCTGTCTGTTTACATTATTCATGCAGAATACATTACAGTCTCAGCCCCTTTATGCAACTGGAGACGTTCATTATGGTCAAGAACTATAAAATACTGTAAAACCAGTGTTGAGGCTTCATACCAGAAATCATTTCAGAGAACACAGAATGTGCCGGGAGATACATTATTGAACTTTATGACTTCTCATATATCTGCACACAGGACTAAGGCCGGTTATTTCAGGATGCCATTGTGAAAGTGTGATCACATGAGAGGCCCGTATCCCACTATAAATCCACTAAGCGTTTTCGCTTGACATCTTATGTGTTGCGTAATTTCATTATTCAGTTATGATGTCATAGGAAAGTTTCCTGCTAGGAGAAACTCTGGTCAACAATAAAACCATATATTGTCCTGTTTGATGGCGCATCGTCTTATTTTGTTTTGCCGGCTTTAATTATGTCCCCTTGGGCCCTTCGCTGGCAGTAATTGTGAAAAATTAGCTGGTTTCTGTCTGGTGCTACTTTGCTCAGACGGCACCCCATATAGGCATTAGCATTCTTGTATTTAATTTAGATGTAAATGTGCGAGCTCGACCCCTGGATTGGTATGTGGCATCTGCGTAACCAGCCACACATTCACGACCCTATGATCAATTACTAGCGGTGAGCTAAAAGGATGAAGGAACTCTGGGTCATTTATTCCCCACAAGTAAATCAAGAAAAATAATGACAAACATAATGACAAAAGCACCATTGGCCCTGTAACACGGTTAGCTGGACTGACCTTGTTTTCGTGACAGAGAAAGTGATTTTAGCCTTTGAAATGTTATTTGTTAAAGCTGTAATAACTGAATTATGTGATCGCTTACCATAACGTGACAATTTATTACAATTTCATCATTTTTTTCCCCCTGAGAAACTTTGCACCCGCTTTCAAAACTTTTGAGATTTTTTTGTGAGCTAATGCAAAGTTTCTCAGGGTGGTCACTGTGATTTTGCCAAGTAAGAAATGTTCCTGGATCAATATTTTGTCAATCTTGGAGCAACTTTCCTGTATGAGAATTTAGGCCTAACCCTATCCCTACCCCTAAACCTAACCCTACCCATAACTTATCCCTAAAATCAGAGGGAAATGATCAAGGCTATCTCACGACCAATTTGTACGTATTTGTACGAGGTGGCTAATTCGAACCAATTCGTACGACCTGTGTATACTGCAGTGATGGGCAGGTTTTAGGGGTGGGGTTTGAGGTAGGTCATTCGTACAAAATCATACGAATTGACTAACTCGTTAAATACGTGTGATTTAGCAAAAATCTTTCCATTTCGTACCAATTCGTATGATTGAGGTGGTACAATTTCGTACGAATTAGCCACCTCGTAAAATACATACGAATTGCCGTGATATCGGGTTGGAAATGATAGGTGAATAACACTGATGTAGAAGTGCCTAACCAGTTGTAAGCCCAAACTTGACATAAACCGTAAACTTGTCCCTCAAATCTGATTGGTTGGTTTTAATGTTGTTCCAGAATCAACAAAGATGTAGATCCAGGAACATGCTGTACTTGGTGAAATCTCATTCACGTTCTTGGTCTAATGCAAAAATTTTACAAGGGAATGCAAAGGTTTTGCCAGCAAACAGAAAGTTTCTTGGGGGAATGCAAAACTTTTGTGAGAGAACGCAAAAACATTGAAATAGATTTTTTGTCTATGTAGGGGCTGTACAAAAGGTTCAGTGGGGTTCTATATAGAACCCTAGGGTTCATGACTCAATTTTAAAGTCTTTATGCCAAAAATAGGGTGGCCGAGAGAGCTCAACATGCTGCAACTGAAGAAAACATATGCAAAGGTGTTTGCAGCGTGTTTCTGTATTTGGGTGAGTTGTGAACTTTTGCAGCACGTTACTGTATTTGGTTGCGTTGTGATTATTTGCAGCACATGTTGTAAAACTGATGAAGTTGTTTTCTTAATGTGCTGGTGTTTTTTCTATTTGCATGCATTTTCTTCAGTTGCAGCGCGTTGAGCTCTCTTGGCCACCGTACAAAAAGGTTCTGTAAGAAGAAATGTCTTAAATCATTGCATAATACTTTAAATTTTCTAGTGATAAAGTACGTTTACAAGCTTTTTAATTCATAACATTTAATAATAAATAAAACTAAATCCAAAAAATTATTCCATGATGGGAGCCCCTGTATGAAGGGCTTGACAGAACCTTTTAATGTTCTTTGTAGAACCTTTTCCTCTAAGAATGTGTAACAGTGTGAAAGGACATAATTTATACAACAGATATATATCAATAAATTAGCAGTAGTTCTGCTTAATTCGAACTCTTTATCGCTCACCTTACCAACATGAGATATTGTTAAAAATATGTCTGCAGATAGCTTTGGATGTGGTATCTAGGCTGCAATAATGTCATTCGTTTATATTCTGAACAAAAATGGTTCTTTTTCTGTGACAGCATGTATTTTCTCTGTACTGTTCCTTAACTTCTGCTTCCCACATGGTTCGAGAGGGCCAGCATGTTGGTAATCCTGCTGAACTGCGTTACTCTGGGGATGTTTCACCCTTGTGAGGACAGCCACTGTGACACAGAACGATGCGAGATACTGCAGGTAAGTCTCATTCTTAGAATACATCACCTTTTGTAACCCCATGTACTTAAAATAGATCAAAGAATAGATGGAAAACAAATTAAAATGTAATTGGACACAGATTTGAAGTTTGCGTTAGAATGAATTCAAACAACTGTTACAACTCAAAAACGGGAGGTTATTTTCGGGCGTTTGTCATCTTCTCTCGTGGAGCGCTGGGTTTCTCTAGATATCCTGAAGCATGTTGTGTTGACTCACTTCCAAAAGACACAGGAATGCCCAAAACCACATGTGGTGATAGGCAACAAAAAGATCCTCGCCTGTAATTCAAAGCAGATTATCACAGGAAAGACACTGCTCTGGTTTATCGTTGACTTGGGAACATGGCTCAGGGACTTTGATTTCAATCTGCTAAATTCTTTTTGCTTTGTTGAACAGATGAGTGTTTTGCCCTAAGGATATAAGAGAGCTATCCTCTTTTGTTCACTTTGGATCCTCTGCTATGGATATCTTTTATCATTCAGGGACCCGGTAACAATTCACTTTTATCCTCCATAGAGGACATTGGTATTGTATAGAAATATAAATATTGGGGACATTACCAAAGGAAATTGTTTTTTAATGTACTGTATGTGTATATATAAACTACTGTTGAAATATATTTTGGTTGTTGAAAGTTTATTTGATCAAAAATGCAGTAAAAGCAGTAAATAAATGGAATTTATTTATTCTTGTGATGGCAAAGCTGAATTTACTCCAGTCTTCATTGTCAGATGGTCCTTCTGAATTTATTCTAATATATTTTCCGCTCAAGAAACATTTCTTCTTATTATCAATGTTAAAAAACAGCTGTGCTGCTTATGTGTGTTGATACTTTTATTCGTATCCAGTTCTTGATGATTCTATGGATATCTCTCACCATACGCGAGAGACTGTCCATGAATTTTCTTGGCAATGATTTTTCGGGGTAGGTTGCCAGGTCTTTCCTCAGCCCTCCCCATTACAAGGCTTGGGACTCACACACACATGCATTCAGACCTATGAACAATTTAGCATCTCCAGCTCACCTATACTGCATGTTTTTGGATTGTGGGAGAAGCTGAAGAACCCGGAGGAAATCTGCGCAGACACAGGCAGAACTCCACACAGAAAGGACTCCTGGCTCAGCTGGGACTCGAACTGTGGAACTTCTTGTTGTGGGATGACAATTCTACCCACTGAGTCTTTGCGCCGTCCTCAAGAATGTTACTAGTACTACTAATATAAAAGGTTTCTTGATTACCAAATGATTTCTGAAGGATCATATGACTCTGAAGACTGGAGTAATGGGTGCTAGAAATGGAGCTTTGCCAATAAAATAAATAAATAAATAAATAAATGTAAAAGGAAAACCAGTTATTTTCAATTATAATAATATTTTACAATAATATTTGATGATTTTTTAAAATTAAATAAATGCATCCTTGGTGAATATAAGACTTTCAAAACATAAAAATTCCAAACTTTTTTAATGGTAGTGTGTTTAACCAATGTATGAACCTTTTTGCGTGTGTGAAAATGTGTCTTTTGTCTTTATGTATCATCTTCATTTCACTTCAGTCCTGATCTCTCATGTATTTTATGTACTGTCATGTGAAGAAAATTCTAGCTTCCCAAAACTTTTTTGCTGGCTCTCAGAAAGTTATACAACACTTTCGAAATCTCTTTCTCACTGTACTATGTGATTCCTCTAATGTTATGGGGGTGTCATAAGCCTTGGAGGGCTATATAAAAACAAATGAGCCTGAAATGGCCCAGCCCTAGAGAGGATTAAACCACATTAAATGAAGTGTTTAAATCCCGACTTCAAAACCACTCATCCAGGCAGTCATTGAAATCAGGCACTTCAGAATACAATGTGACTGATTGTGACATGAGGTGAATCACCTCTTATTTCTGAGTTATTAAGCTAATGGTTGCTGTAATGAACGATACTAATCTGTGATCTTTACATTGTGACAGCGGGTCAAGTTCACTGTACAGAGTGCCTGTGAGACGTGATTATAATATTCTTTTCAAAGGCATACTGTCACATAAATCATATATCAGCTATACAGTGGCTTGCCTCTAGACTGGATTTTAAAATCAATATTGACATACTCTTGACAAATTACCTGAAGAAATAATTGTCTAGTGCACATAATCTCTCAAAATGCTATTATATTTTGTATTTGTGGTAGTGTACTTGTGTGTGTAACCTAATTAATAGTAACCTAATTAATTACATGATGTGCCGATTAATTAATCTATTAATCTAATCAATCGCACATCAAATTTGGCTGAGAAATAACCCCTAAAAGATCATTTAAAGTCATTATTGTGTTAAATGACAAAAGCATTAAATATACATTACAAAAAGTAGCTTTAGAAAAAAATATTTTATTTGATTCAACATCAAACTTATTACACACTGTTATTACAATGTTATTACAACTATCACCAAAATATGAAATTATTTTTTTGAATGAAATTAAACTCTAAATAAGAAAATAAAATTGCCAGTCTAAATAAGTAAGTCATTGATGCTAAATTCGAATTTCGGCCATTGAATCATTGATTCACCCGAATGAATCACTCAAAACTTGGATTAATTCATATACTAAACACCACTGTGTTGCTCGGAGACGCACAGCAGGTCTGTTCTGGCTTTATAGGTAATATTTTTTGGGGCTAAATTGAGCAAAAACATATTGTGTGTAAAAAATATCACAGTATTAACGTCTTAATGATTGAACTGTTGTGTAAAATCAATAGCACATGAATGTTATCAATATCATGAATTTTAGGGGCATTCTATAGGCTCCATCATGCAGCCAGTCAACCTTATAAAATGTAAGATGACCTACGTACTGTGGGTCTGGGGCAGGGCCTAATATGATGTTGGTCCTCTGCGTGCTGCAAAAACAGCACTGACCTGAGGACGAATGGACTCTACAAGACCTCTGAAGGTGTCCTGTGGTATCTGGCTCCAAAATATTTGCAGCAGATCCTTCAAGTTCTGTAGTCTGCGAGATGGATCTGCTGTGGATTGAACTTGTTGCTCCAGCACATCCCACAGATGCTCCATTTGATTGAGATCTGGGGAATTTGGAGGCCAGGGCAACACCTTGAACTCTTCATCATGTTCCTCAAACCATTCCTTAACAATGTGTGCTGTGTGGCAGAGTGCATTATCCTGCTGAAAGAGGCCACTGCCATCAGGGAACACTATTGTCATGAAGGGGTGTATCTGGTCTGCAACAATGTTTAGGTAGGCGGTTCATGTCAAATTTATGTGCACATGAATGGCTGGACCCAGGGTTTCCCAGCAGAACATTGCCCAGAGCATCACATTCCCTCCACTTGCTTGTCATCATCCCACAGTGCATCCTGGTACCATCACTTCTTTAGGTAAATGGTGCACACGTACACAGCCATCTACGGGTTGTATAAGAAAACAGGACTGATTGGACCAGACAACCTTCTTCCAATGCTCCAAGGGGTCATCATAGGCACTCTGATTGATATCCGGCTACGCAGCCCCATAAGCAGCAGAGTGTGATGCACTGTGTGTTGACACATTCTTCCCATAACCACCATTAAAATTTTGTGTGACTTGTGCCACAGTAGACCATCTGTTTGCTCGGACCAGAAGGGATAGCCTTTGTTGTCCTTGTGCATCGATGAGCCCTGGGCACCCAACACCCTGTTGCCGGTTTGTGGTTTGACCCTCCTCCACCCCCATGATCTGTGGAGAATCAACAACTAGCTAACAATCTAAATGTGTTTAAATACCTAGTCTCATACCCCACACCCACTCTGACCTGCACTTCACACATACACCAACACCTCCTGCAACCTCTCTCCTCCCCCTTCCTGCTATTCAACCTGCACTTAATGTTAGGACGTGAACCAAGTTTTCAGAAAACAGCAGACCAGGAAAGCTTTAGGCCCAGACTGTGTTTCACCTGCCTGTTTAAAAGTCTACGCTGACCAACTGGCCCCAATCTTCACACAGATCTTCAACAGATCACTGGAGCAGAGTGAAGTTCCCTGCTGCATTAAACGTTCCACTATCATTCCTGTCCCCCCAAAACCCTAAATCACTGGACTTAATGACTACAGACCTGTCACTCTCTCATCTGTGGTCATGAAGTCATTTGAGAGACTGGTGTTGGCCTACCTGAAGGACACCACTGAACCATTGATGGATCCTCTTCAGTTTGTATACAGAGCAAACAGGTCTATGGGTGACGCAGTCAACATGGGACTGCATTATATCCTGCATCATCTCAACATACCTGGGACTTATGCAAGGATCTTATTTCTGGACAACACCATCAGACCAGATCTTCTATCATACAAACGAGGAATCTTCTATCATACAAACTGGCCCAGCTTTTCGTGCCCACCTCAATCTGTCAGTGGATCACCAGCTTTCTGACAGATAGGCAGCAGCTAGTGAGACTGGGGGAACTTACACCCAGGACTTTCACTATCAGCACTGGTGCTCCTCAGGGTTTCATCCTCTCCCCACTGCTCTTCTCACTGTACACAAATGACTGCACCTCTAAAGACCCCTCAGTCAAGCTCCTGAAGCTTGCAGAGGACACCACAGTCATCGGCCTCATCCAGGATGGTGACGAGTCTGCTTACAGACAAGAGGGCGAACAACTGGCTGTCTGGTGCAGTCATAACAACCTGGAGTTTAACACGCTCAACACAGTGGAGATGATTGTGGACTTCAGAAGGAACAGCCTAGCACTCCCCCCACTCAACATCATGATCAGCACTGTGGAAACAGTAGAGTCATTCAGGTTTCTGGGCACTACCATCTCTCAGGACCTCTGAAGTAGGACAATCACATTGACTCCATTGTGAAAAAGCAGCCTCTGCCAGCAGGAAATAAACCTCTGCCAGCAGAGGAACAGGAACTGGAACAGGAGCTGCTGACAGTTCTACTCAGCCTCAGTCTGTCCTGTGTTCATCTATAAGTGTCTGGTTTGGTTCAGGATACTACAACAGACAGTCCGGACTGTGGAAAGGATTATTGGTGCCCCCCTGCCCACCCTGCAGGACCTGTAGTCTTCCAGAGTGAGAAAAAGGGCAGGTAAAATCATCACAGACTTCACTCTACCCGGCCATAACCTATTTGAACTGTTGCTTTCTGGACGGTGCCTCAGATCAGGGGTCTCAAACTCAACTTACCTGGGGGCTGCTGGAGGTAGAGTCTGGGTCAGGCTGGGCCGCATCAAGTATTTCACAAAAAAAGTGTTTCAGGTATTCCAAAAAAGGAGCACAACTGATCCAATCTTCTCAATCTTTATTATTAAGTATTATAGCATATCGGCGAGAACACTCCTTCTTGCAATCGTAATGAAATGGACTATGACCTACATTAAACCTTTAAATAAAAGGGTTATTGAGCTGTTTACACTGTCATATAAAATAAAAATAGCCTGCACAGCGACAGGAAATAAAAATGAATGTAAAAGACCTGCCTACCTTACCAGAGCATGTGAGCGGATCGGAGCTCCACTCATGAACCGCTCACCAGTAAAACGACGTGTACTCAAATCCCGCTCCGACATGAAATTTCTCTGCACTATAGCCTACTATAAGCTACTTGTTGTAGCCATTAAAACACGCATTTGTTTTCATATGTTTAAATATTATAATGTTATTTTTTTATTTAATTTACGTCGATTATGAAAAGTG
Organism: Rhinogobio ventralis; assembly: GCA_039654625.1. NCBI lineage: Eukaryota > Metazoa > Chordata > Actinopteri > Cypriniformes > Gobionidae > Rhinogobio > Rhinogobio ventralis. The sequence goes on from CM077212.1 coordinate 22,505,480, forward strand.
AACAGGACACATAAGATGCGCAATATGTCAGAAGACATGGGGGTCAGAAATGATTTTGACCACTTCATTAAGTTTTGTTTTGTTGAAAGCCTTTCTTTAAAGTGAATTTTGTTTTGTATAAATTGTATCTTAATTTTAATCAATGTTTTATCAACCATTTGCTTGGATTTAATAAATAATAAGCAAATATAGCAGACAATGACATGGAGGCGTTGGCGGCGCATGAACAACGGCTTAAATGCGTGAACAACGGCTAAACTACTAGAAAGAAAGAAAAACTTTAGTTGGGGCAGCCCTAGCTACTTATTTCAGATAGGCCTATATTCGAACCAGCATGTCACAAAGGGCATTCTGGGTTGAGCGTGCAACACTCATGAACGGAATCTTCAGAAAGGCGCTCTCCACTCTGGTGTACTATTACCGCTTTGCGCATTCTTTCAACGCACACCGCACACGCAACAACTCAGCTAAAAGGTGCGTTTCAGAAGAACGCGTGGGCCGCACTAACACTAAACTTTGATGTCAAGTAGGGGGCCACAAAATATCATCTCACGGGCCTCAAGTGACCCGCGGGCCGCAAGTTTGAGACCCATGCACTAGAATATCTAGGCACAGGAACAGTTTCTTCTCACAAGTTATTTCCCTCTTGAACAGTTAAATGCCTTCCAAGTGCAATACGCCACTTTTTCTGTGCAATATTCTCCAAAATTAATTTAGTCCCATTAGTCCCATTCATTTAGTCCCGGGAGCAAACCACAAGCCTTGCTGTTTCAGAGATACTCTGACCCAGTTGCCTTGCCATAACAATATGGCCCAAGTCATACATTTATATAATTTAGTAATGTACTTTTGCATAGTATGGAGATTTAGGAAAACCTATCACACACATTTATACTGCGTTACATTTGAAATGGGATTTAAAGGCACTTACTTGCTGTGATTTTCCTGGAACCATCATCTTTTACTCACTAACATGGGTGAGAATGCTTTCTTTCCATGGATAATGCCAAGTTTTCATTGGAATTTAATGGGAACAGATCAATTTATTTGTTTGATTTTTATTTTGTAAACTTGTATTTTTCTGAATGATAGTAAATGAAACCTGTAGCCCAGATAAACCCCAAAGCGTTTGGAGTGTTCCCCTCCCTGCTTCTCTCGGAAATAAATGGCCTGGGCCTTTTCATCTTTGAGATCTGAGAATTTACAGCGATTATCTTCTCCAACTGCTCTATCAAATCACTCTCCCTCTTGCCATATGGAAATTAGTGTGCTTTGCCAGAAATAAGATTGCAAACCTGGTCATCAGGAAATTTACAAAGACATACAATCAGCTCTCATCACTGTCAGGGAGACACGCTAGGGCTCCATAAATGACGTGACTCAGGTTAGCCCTCGGCATGAGATCGAAAAGAATGCCTTTGGTGGAATAATAGAATTCAGGGAAATACAATAAAGCCGGGGAGCATGCCTGGCATCTCTCTTTTTCTCTCTGTGCCCCTTCTCTTCTGCCCACACAGCACATTATCATTTATTTCTTCGGTGCTTTCCTCTTTCCTTTTTCTTCTCTCTGCAGTTTTGGCAGTTTTTATTTCCTTTCATTATGTAGTCACCTACATATAATTCTAAACACAAATGACTTTCTTTCTCCTGTACAATGCAAAAGTTATTTTGAAAAATGTCTTAGTGTTTTCTTCTTCATAATGATAGTCAATTCAGTACAGTGTTGTTTTGGACCCCATTGACTTTCATTGTGTGGACAAAAATATTCTTCAAAACATCTACTTTAATATTTCACACACAAAAAAGAAAATCATACAGGTGTGGAACAACATGAGTGTGAGTAAATGATGCCAGAATTTGTGGGTTAACTAATCCTTTCAGTACCAAATTGCAGCATTAGGATGCTTGTGTGTGTTGTTATGCAAGATTTAGTTGAGTAGAAAGTGTAGGTAAGTTTCTAGGGCAGAAAATTAGTAGTTTCATGTTTAAGAGGAGAGACACACATAAAGTACTGTGATGTGAGTAGAGCTCTGCGTGTTTAACAGTACAGATTGAATTGACTATTATTATTTTGCCATAACCTTATTTCTCTCTACCCTGTTCTGTCTTTTTACAGCTCCCTGTCAGCATGTTTTTTGTGGATGATGAGATTCTAATGCATGGTTTGAACTACATGTCAGTTGTACAGTGATCTGTTGTAGCTTGATTTTTAGCATTCTCTCCAGGTAAAGTGAGCATATGTTGTTCTTTTTGTCTGCTGCGTAACTCGGGAATTCCATTTGCTTCGGATTCAAATAATGACACTGGTGGTTTATTGCTGATGCAATGAGTGCAAAACTAGTCAAATGTACCTTATGGACAAAGTCCGTAGAAACCATAGAAGTTCTGTTGTCGTTTACCCTCATATCATTACAAAAGTATATGAATTTATTTCTTCCATGGATACGTGTTGACAAATGTCTACGTTTACACATGGCATTACCATGCAACCTGTATCCAGATGTTGTCCACATACACATTGAAAAGACAAGTGTAAACGTGTCTCTGATCAGAATGTTGTCCGATCAGTATGTCCTGGTCCAGAGGTAGTCGAGGAAGCATTGTGATCGGATCTCAGTGACGCAATCTAGCCATCGTGTCTGTATTCACTGGTGGACGTCATATAAATCCCTGCCCACTCTCTCTTAGGGCTGTCAGGAAATAATGGATGATGCAGTTGGACTTATTTGAACTTTAAACTGTTTATATAGAGTTACTTGATACCCTGTGTCCTCTTTCATTTTAATTGTACAACATTTTCTGAACGAGGTAATTGTCACTGGTGGCGGTGTAATCACAGCCCCATGTAGAGATGCACGCTACTTGCTGCCAGAGGAATAATTTTATTTTTAATGTCATATGTTTTTATTGGTTCAGCATGTTTATTATAAATAATTTCCCATTTCTGTCTACAATATAGCCTATTCATTGCTTGCTATAATCTTTGCACTTAAACCTGGATGTTATGACTCGTTTAACATGATCAACCCAGTTATTTTTGAATAATCAATTATTCCTTAATTTAAACAATTTCTATTCTTTTGATCTAAGACTGGTGATCGTATAGGAAAGTAAAGTAAGTGAAGTCAAAGTTATGTTTAATTTGTACCATTTTCACTCGTAGCTTGTTAAGGTTTTGTGTTGTTTAGTTCTAATTAATGCTCTTTAATGTGATGTGTTTATTATATTATGTTCTTGTAGCTTATTTCTTTAATAAGAAGGTGGTCAGATTCTGATGTTTTCTGCATAGTACACATAGGCCTACAATAGCCTATATAAATGCTTATGCGCTCTCCTTTCAATAATAAAATGTGTTGGAAAGACAACATGACAACATTTTTCTTTGTTTCATCATACAAGATTAATGATGGGATACTTAGGGCCAGATTTACTAAACAGGGGTGTGTTTCCCGTACAATGACGTTACTCACTGCTTAACTACCATAGTACGATGCATCGTTGAAGAAATCAACTAGCTAGTCACAACTGTTTCCCGAAACCGTATTGTCGCAAATCTGTCGTTCAACCACGTTGGTTAATGATGGCACGCAGGTGGATGAGTAATAACTGCTTTTAATGAATTAGTTTGAGATCGAATTCATGCTAGATTTTTTGCTATAAATTATGAACATGGCATTTGAGGACTAATTCTTATTTTTCTCAGTTATTTTGCTTTATTTCCAGATTCAATCACAGGCTTGTTCTTACATACTAGAGCACGTACGCACATGCGCACTCTTCAAAAACGGTGCTTTAAATCTCTTGACAAACTAAAATACATAAATTACATTTGTTTGTATTCGAAATAAAAGATATAGATTGTACTAAATGTCAGCTTGCTTATTTTGCTCAAGGTAAGGATTTATTAAGTCCACATGTCTTGCAAACAAGAAACTATGCTTCTAACCACAGGTTCGAGAGCTGTCATTCCAACCACTCAACTTTGCAACGCTGTTTGTGAATGTTCGTTGGAACGATGGTTTCGGGAAACACCGACTCGTTGAACTATGTTGATAACGACGGACCTTGCGACCATAGTTGGCTAACGATGCTTTTGGGGAAACGCACCCCAGGGCGAATTAGCGTGAGAGCACAATCCCAAAAAAGCGCAGATGGGAGTGGAAAGTTCTGGGTGTGATCTACTCACAACGCGCAAATTAAAAACCACTGACGCAGCCAGATCATCTCCATAATGACCAACGCAATCTACTAGTTAGTGTCTGGTTTAAGACATGCTTTTTTGGTCAGTAAATAATGGCACAAACACCAGTAAATTGATGAGCGCAAATCTTAGTAAATCACCTTGCGTGATACATTTAAATACTCTTGTCCCATAAATTGTGCATCTGAAAGGGAAACTCCAACAAATACATATGCAATAAGGTCAGCTGCAAAAATAACCCTGTCCACGCCTTTTCAGCACTAATTTCTCACTGCGTGTCTTTAGCAAATCCTGACAGTAGTTTTTTTTTACGCCAAAAGACTGTTTGTGCTGGCACAAGCTGTTAGTAAATCTGGCCCAAAAATTGGTAGATTGGTAGATTAAGTACCCTATTATATCTTCTGAAGACTTGTGACAGTATAGGCTGATTCACACTACACCAACGGACGGCAACCAACAGCAACAATCACAGATTACAGTAAATCACATTTCAGATATTCCACCCAACAAATGCGGGTTGAACATATTTAATGAAATCTGCATATATCACCAAATATCAGAGACCACATGTGCATTATTGTGTTGGTTTATGGTAGTGTGATGATTGGTGTTTTCCTGCTGCATTGTACACGTCTCTTCATTTTCCTTCTAGACTCCATGATGTCATCGGCATAGCAACCGCTCTCTGCGCACATGAATTAGATGAATTAGTAAAAAGAACACAGAAGATATTTTTGTTTACCCTAAGTGAATGTGTGTTGCAGCTTCCTCCTCTCTTTGTGTGTGTATTTGTGGGGGTGGACGTATAGTCTGAAGAAGTTCTGGATTTTTTTTTTCCCAAGGAAAGGCCATCAGTTGCACTAGAATAACCTTCTCACAGCACAGACAATACACCACTCAGCTATTTGTACAACAAAGAGGACACCATGAGAAGATTTATTCAGTGCCAAAAGATCACCGCACGAGCACAAACACCCTCGCTTCCACACGCGCGGATGAGACTGACTCTTTCTGTGAGCTATTTTTGAATGCTTCCCCAGAAATATGAAAGAGAAGGATGACATGTATTAAATAGAAATGGGTGGATGAGATGTGGTTAGAAAAAGGAGGGGAGGAGGAATATGGGAAGAGGCTCTCTGAAACAAAGGAGATGAGAGACAGGGAAGTATAAAGAGGAAGATATTCATATAGCGTGTAGGGTGTGTGTGTTTAGGGAGATGGGGGAAAAAGCACTGTAGATAATATTTAACCCCTAAGCTCTGCTTTCTGGCTGTGTAGACTCTGGGAGTGTTTTGTCGATGGGTTCCCCTGGTCTGCGTTGTTTATCTTTTGGAGGGAGCTGTTGAACCGTAAAAGGGCCCGCAGAGATTTGTAGAGCTGTGTGAGCCAAGAGCTCTACATGGACTGTGAACAAAACATATATATTAAAAAAAGTAATTTGACAGTCACTGTTGTTTCATACTTATATGATACTTATGAGATGCATCCATCTCTCTTGAAGTGTTGGGGTCAAGATCAATCAATAATGCAGGGATCAGGGATCAACAATAAGGATGGCCAACATAAGAAAGTTCTTGGCTAGTTGGACCGATGGACTGTCTTTTGCCTTATCAGAACAGTATTTTTTCACTGAATCTTATATTTATTTATTTATTTATATATTCTAGCAATTTGCAAGTTATGCCAGTTTTAATATTTGTTTATTTGTTTATTAACCCTTTCACACATAGAGATCAATACAGTGGACAGCTATTCAAAATAGTTGCACATCAAACTCTACAGTGGACAACATGCATCACTAGCTATAATTCAGCTACAATTCATACTATTACTGTGACTGTTGTTTTTGAAAGTACTTAATTTGCAGTAACTTTACTGACTGTAAATAAATGTATTTGTGCTATTAGGATGTAATTTGCATTAACATTAAAAAAGTAATCTGATTACATAATGCACGTTACTTGTAATGCATTACTTTATTCGTTAGATCAAAAAGTAATCTGATTACGTAATGCACATTACTTGTAATGCATTACTTTACTCTGTAGATAAAAAAGTTATCTGATTACGTTAGTTACTCGTTAGATCAAAAAAGTAATCTGATTACGTAATGTATGTGACTTGTAATGCATTACTTTACTCATTAGATCAAAAAGTAATCTGATTACGTAATGCATGTTACTTGTGATGCGCTACTTTACTCGTTACCTCAAAAAAGTAATCTGATTACATAATGCATGTTACTTGTAATGCATTACTTTATTTGACAGATCAAAAAGTAATCAGATTACATAATGAATGTTACTTGTAATGTGTTACTTTACACATTACATCAAAAAGTATTCTTATTATGTAATGCACATTACTTGTAATGCATTACTTTCCTCGTAACATCAAAAAAGTAATCTGATTACGTAATGCATGTTACTTGTAATGCATTATCCCCCACACTGTTTATTTGAGATGAGATTGATAACACCTGAAAAACACCTTTCTCAGAGGAGAGCTAGGGTAGGAATGTGTCCATCTTGAACATAATCAGAATTATCAGCAAATAAGGGTAAATAGACATACTCTAGTAGACTGGAGGGAATGTGATCATTTTCTTGGAATCATGATCTTTAATGGAATTATGTCCTCATGTTCTGTTATCAAAGATACACAAAGTTCAACTTGTATGAAGTTCACTTGCGTTTGCAATATTTTGCATTTATATTTTTTGTATATATTTTATAGTTTTCACATGATTTTATATCATTTTATTCATTGGTTTGTTAAATACACACAATATTGCTGTGGTATTACTGTATTATGTTTAATACAGTATCTCTTCAGTTAAAACCATAAATGCATACTGTCCACTCAAGTGAACATCTGAAAATCTTTTTGAAAAATATGTGTAAAGAAAATACATTTAAAATCTTGCTTTTCATGCCTTAAGAGCAATAAAAACACATAGGAAAAAAGTCCTGACTGAGGTGGTCCTAACTCATGCATGAAAGGGTTATTTAAAAAAAAAAAAAAAAAAAAAAACATTACAACAAATAACAAAATATAATCTTTGGCAGCACAATGAAAAATAAATTAACACACACAAAACAATAATATAATATATGTAATATGTTTATTATGTTTAATATGGATAATGTGTTTTTTTTTTGCTCATTTATTTTTTCTTATGCTGCCAAATATATTAAGGTCACCAAGATAACATTACTAAGGTTACGTTTTCTAGCTGGCTTAGATAAAAGTGTGTTTATAGCTGTCATCAAGCTATTAGATATGGCTGTATATATATATATATATATATATATATATATATGTATGTATGTGTATGTGTGTGTTTGTGTGTGTGTGTGTATATATGTATATATGTGTTTCTGTAATGATTTTTAATAATTAAATATATGTATTGAATTATTATTCATTTTTTTATTTACATTTAATATTATTGAATTATTATTCTTTAATTTTATTTTATTCACATGTTTTTCTTACTCTGCCAAAAAATAGTACTGGAAATTAGTGTTGTAGTACTCGAGACCGGTCTTATTTTTTTTGGTCTCGGTCTTGACCACATTTGTACTCGGTCTTGTCTCGGTCTCAGACTTAGAGGACTCTGGATTTTGTTTCAAGACCGGTAAAGACGACAACTGCTGGAATATTACTAAATTGCCGGGTGCATTGTCTGATTTAATTATTAACATCATTAATGTGATTGCTTCAGATGCAATCAATAACTTATTTCTACTTTGATTTATTTATTGTGCTGGTTCAGAAATAAGGGATTGTGTCAAAAATGACACCAAAATGAATACAAATGCTCACAAAATTCAAGATATTGTTGCAAAAAAGTATTTGTATGAGATCTGGATTTTTATATTATAACATCTGATATAATTAAGCAATATCACAAGAGCAAGAGATCTGTTTTTACAAATTTGAGCATGACTGCAAACATTATATTGCTTTTATACAAAAAAATATTATTTATGCATTTGTAATTTACCAATTCAGATGCATCTTCTGTACCACCACCAGTGCAAAGATGAATTTTTTTGTTAATGATTTCATTGGATTGGTATAACAGCTCTATATATAGTGTCTTATTCTAATTATGTTTATTGATTAAAAATAAGTAATTTCTCAGTCAGTAATGTGGATCTTTATGAATTTAAGGAGTGCTGGTCTGGTCTTGGTCTTGGTCTTGGTCTTGTCTTAGTCTCGTCTTGGTCTCAACCCCTCAAAGTCTTGGTCTTGTCTTGGTCTCAACACACATTGGTCTTGGTCTCGACTTGGTCTCGGATTAGGTGGTCTTGACTACAACACTACTTGAAATATGGAAAACATCCTTATGTTGAGTAGTGTTAATGTACAGGGCTGGAGATTTTTGTTATTTGTAGTGCAATTATTATTATTTTGTGTTTGTGTTCACCATATGTTCACATTAAGGCAGATAATTAGATAACTTTAGGGTATAGTCTTAGGAGATCAATCTCTGTCTGAATATACAATCTCCTCCCTCAAACAATTGTGTAAAATGAAATCTCACAGATTCTCCCCTCGTCCTCATCCTGACAGCATTGTTAATGGATGTTTTGTGTGTTACCATTAACTTTGAATTGGCAATAACTGTAATACTCTATGTCCACTATGTACAATACAAGTAGATCAGAGATGAGGTAATACATTAGTGCTTGGCTCTGAATAATATACAGCGCAACAGTAAATGCTCTCCACTGCGGCTTAATTAACATTCCCTGCATTGTCAGAGTGCAAGTGCTTTGGCTGGAGGGAATCCCGCACTTAAGAGCTTTGACTAATGTCCTCGCTGGCTGAGAATGCCCAGGTGTCTTTCAGTGACAGTCAACCTTGAGGAAACAAGGGTCTCTCTGAGTTTGCATAGCCGCTGATGTCAGCCTAGGGACCCAACCTATGGTCTTTACTCAAGAACTCACAAACAGCCTTTTGCATCTGACTAGGGAAAATACATATTTAATAAGGCAGTTTACTCCACTTTATATACCTATTGTTGCAATGAAATTAAAGGAGGCCTGAATAGTTCACCTGTCTAGCAAATGTTCCTTCCATGCATGTAGTTCTATTCAAGTAATTTTTGAACAACAATAAACCGAATAATCGGTAAATTGACACTGTGACACATTGTGTAATATACATTTTATAGTAGAGTAGAGTAATATAGACTTGCATTGTTCATTTTCACAAATCTGTACAGAGACGTTTTGGTTAAAAGCGCACTGACAGACTGACTCTCGTCTTTTAATGTAAAACACATTTCGGGTAACGTAAGCAGAGCACTAGAAGAGGATTAGTGGGTAAAGACTTGGGTGAGTTGGCTGTTTGCGCCCACTCAGACTTACTGAGATCACTGTGTAAGGATGAGTCAAGGCTTATAGCCCCTCAGCTCATGGACACACACACCATGCTGTGACATCAAAGTGGAAATTTAATATTCATCTGCATATGCCTTTGGAGAGTTTATTTCTTTATGTATAAGTTGACCTTAATATACTATGAGTTAAGTTATTTCTCCTGATGAAGAAAAGAAAATTTTTGCAAGCTTTGAATTGGACAGTGCAGCATTTTAAGCTTTTTCTAACCCATCGGATATTTTTCTCTTCCCCCCAGGACTTTGATGATTTCATCTTTGCTTTTTTTGCTGTGGAGATGGTAATCAAGATGGTTGCACTGGGCATCTTTGGGAAAAAGTGTTACCTTGGAGACACCTGGAATCGACTAGACTTCTTCATTGTGTTGGCTGGGTGAGTCCTCCTAAATTAATTTTTTCTTTGAGTGAAAATGAGCACATTTTTATATACACTACATTTGGCCAGTAAGATCAAGTTCAGAAAATTTTCAGTTTCAAATAAATTCTACTTTTCTTTTTCTTTTCTTTTTTTTCTTTTTATTTTTTAGCTTGCTTTACATCAAAAAATCCTGAAAAAAGTTCACAAAGTCACAAAGTTTTTGTTTTTAAATTATTTTTGATCAAATAAATGCAGCCTTGGTGAACACCATCCATCCATCCATCCTATATAGAGCTATATAGTCATGGTTACTATTTCCTATTATGTTCACCAGAAGAAATAACATGTAAAATGTAAAGATAATAATGACAGAATTGTGATACACGCATGGTTAGCTGCAAATACATAATTCTTTAGTGTGTCTTTGTGAATGTCAGAATAATCACTTTTCTCACTTTCTACATTTATGTGTATTTGTGAATCTCAACTCTCCGCACTGTTGTGTGAACCACTTCAATGTGAAGCACTGATCAATGAACATGGGTTTGTAAACACCATAAAACAATGAGACTGGTATTGAATGCACACAGTTAGTTGTGTGAATGTGTACCCTTGGAAATATAGTAAAGAAAATGTGCATCACTAATAAAGATCACAAAAGGTTAGAAGAGACAAGCAGCTTAGTGGACAAAGATTTGCAGTTTGTTAACCATAGTAGAAACACACACACACACACACACACACACATTTACAATGTACATATACAAACACATGGCATTCAGTATTGACTTGGCATGGTGTGTGCTTTCGAGAAAACACAAGCACCCTTTTCCATTCCATGAAGCTTGTCAGTCCTGACTCAATGGCTGCATGGGCTTTATTGCCAGCTTTACTACCTCGGACCTAACCTCATGTGTCTTGTTGGTAATCTCACAGGATTATTTGTTGAAATGGAAATCAGCCCAGCATATGGAGCATATGGAAGCACATTCATGAGGCATCAGCAAAAGGGTCTCCACAAGATAACCATACAAGAGTGGCAGACTGCTGGCTTGTTCCACTATTGGCTTAAGCTTATTTCCCTCTGGGTGTTTGCTACTTCTACAGAGGAAATGCTTACCATTCAAACTGGTAATTTGTGACAGTCTACATTTTATGTTTTATGGTCCTCAGCAATTTGGTCAGTTATGGTACCTTCTGAAGAATCTGGCAAATCTTTGGTTATTACCTTTACCAAAAAGTACTGATGGTATCATGTGGTGCATGGTTTTTGATGTAGACCATGATTCTGAAATGGCATTCACATGATACTCCAAGATACTTCCACTTCTGTGGTATATGTCCAAAAATACAATGGTAGTACCAAGTGACATGTCCAAAAAACAGCTAAGCTTAATTTATTTTTTGGGCTTTGGAAAAAAATTGGCAACCAAAGTAAACTAAAAAGAGTAATTAATTATAAACCAGAGAACTTGGAGGCATGGTTAATATGAACCATTTGTTTCAGTTTAAACGTTAACATTTAGTGAGTTTTTTTTCCCCCTTTTGGAACATTCTGATACAATAAATCGCAAGTCTAAAACTGATTTTAGCCTGCATACTAAGTGAATAAATTGGTGCTGGTGGTTCAACTGGATGGTTTGGTTACCAAAACCCCCTTCACTGAGACATTGTTTTGCTGAATCTTCTGTTCTTTTCTATCTGAGGTGAGCCAGAGAGCATATAGAAGTCTAAAGATCTTGGCTGCTGTACTCTGGATCATATGTCTTTGTGTGTCTCATCTGCAGAGACATTGAGGCGAGCATTTTCTCTTCTCAATCTTTCAAAGCAAACCCTTAGAGAATGCAGACCCTCGATACACCCCACCAAGACGAGGTATCAGTTTCAGACACCCGCAGCGGTTTGGCAACTTCTGCTGAATCACTTTTAAATTAGTCTGCCCTTTTCCCATCCAGTCTTCACACACACCGAGTTAAATACACACAACTTCCCAAATCCACAGGGCTTCTACAGAGATTGTGACAGTGTCTTCACTTATTGTTTAAATGCCTTTTAAATGCTCTATGAGACAGGAAAAATTTTATTTTAACAAGAGACAGGGTTTAAAGGTATTTTTAGAATTTCTTCTAGCACACTTTGCCATAACCTTGATGGAAGTAAGTTTTATGACTTTTTCCATAATGCTGTACCAAATGTTGCATACTTTGACAAGGAACCAATATGTTATTATTTCAGGCATTATTCTCTCATGCATTTTCTCTCTACTAAAGGGCTGCACAAAACTTTGTCCTAGACAGGAAACAGACACAAGGCAAATTGTTTAGCTTTTTTTGCTGAAACGTTCTTTTCATTTTTGCTTAAATATTTTACTGGAAAACCTTGTGATTTATGTTTAGTATGGAAGCTTCACCATCAAGCTTCCCTTCCCTTCCCTTCCCTTCCCTTCCCTTCCCTTCCCTTCCCTTCCCTTCCCTTCCCTTCCCTTCCCTTCCCTTCCCTTCCCTTCCCTTCCCTTCCCTTCCCTTCCCTTCCCTTCCCTTCCCTTCCCTTTCCTTTCCTTTCCTTTCCTTCCCTTCCCTTCCCTTCCCTTCCCTTCCCTTCCTTCCACATCTACACCCCCTTTTCCTCCTTTTCCTCTTCCCACTTTCCCCTTCTTTTCCTCACTATGGTTGGACCTTGGCCAAAGAAAGGTAGTAAAGGTTATGATAGTCTGCCTGGAAGCAATGCAGCTCTCTAAGACTTCTGACTCTGACAGGTCTCTGAGAAAGATCTCTCAACTCATGGAAACTCACTGCTTATTTTAGGTTAAACCCAGCAAGCCGACCTGAGAGTTATACCTTAGTGTGTTATTTGAAGATTTTCTTCACTCTGATATTAAAAATCTTTTTGTCTGTCCCACAATGGGTTTTTCAGATGAACGTCTTGGTGAGAAAATGATAATTTACTTTCTGGGTTGTTTGATCTGGCATGTATTCTGTTTCATGTAGACAGCTGTCATTTTCTGGTCAAGTCAATAGTTCTAAGGCTAGCACAACCTGTCAACTCAATTGTCATCATTCATGTCAAGAAAGCTGACAGTTACTGTCTTCTATGTGACTGTCACCAGAACATGTTCAGTCGGACCTCTTTAGAAGCTTTCATAAGTCCATCATTCAAATCCTTCAAAAATAGTTGATGAAGTTTACTTTTTATATATTTTCTAACTAACAACTGAGAATAGAGTTTAGAGGCAAGTCTGCTCTAAATTGAACCACAGTAAATGCTCCTGATCAGGTCATGACCCACATCTGCAGTGCTAATGGAGTCTCCCTGTGCCTGAATGAGGATTCCGTGTCTAGGTATAGGGGGCTTCAGGAATGTTATTTGGCTTGGAGGCTGTTGATGACACTGGAAAGCATCCAGCCCTTTCATCTTAGGAGTTATTCATATTTGTCTCATATTTGTATATGGAGACGCCTGGAACTGATAACGCAATTATTCACAGGTACTAGCAGATGGCTGAGAGCATCCACACATCAATCAGGTCGAGATCCATTTGCTAACCTCAAAAAGAAAGGACAGCAAAGTATTTGCTTTTATTGACCTTTTTCTTGGATTTGGTGAAGCAATAGCTTAGAAATAATAAAGCGATAGTACACCAAAAAATCATTTACTCACTCATGTTAAGTCTACATGACTTTTTATGATAATTTAACATTGCCTTTGCATGTTTTTTTTAGGCTTAAAAGACTCAGTCCTCATATACCATAATTGGGTGGCTCAGTAAAGTTTGTCATTAACTGCCTTTTGTGTTCCATAGAAGCAACATGAGATTTATGAAATATTCAGGCTTCATATAATGGCTTTTGTTACTCTCATTCTTAATTCTGTTTGGGAAAAAAAGCATAAATTGTATGCTAACATCAAACAAATCTTACTGTTGTCATCTGCTGTTCCAATCCTAAATCAAACAACTATCCTCATTAGTCATGAAAGAGAGGAGAACCCAAATGTCCACCTCTGCTTCTGATTAAAGCCTAGTCCACACGTACACGGGTATTTAAACCCATTTAAACTCAGTTTAAAAAAAAAAAATTGCGTCCACATGAAAACGCAAAACACGCTATGAATCGCTGTCAAGAGCATGCCAAACCAACAGATGGCAATATAACCCTAACTGTAAATATATATATATATATATATATATATATATATATATATATATATATATATATATATATATATATACTGCGTTTGCGTGTGGACGAACGGCCAAACTGAAAAGAAAAAGCTGTGGTTTTGAAAATACCCGTGTTCGTGTGGACAGGGCCTTAATGATCCTGCTTCGACTGTTTCCAGACCCGCTGCTGACACACTTTATGTGCAGATCCAGACCATGTCAATAGGACGAGACAAGGACAAAGCATTATGAACAAAGGTTATCAAACGTTTCCTCAAGAAAAAAAAAGCCAGTTGCAGGTCCCCCTCATTCGTTTATTTTTTCACCCATCAGAGGAACACTCTTGTGGCTGAAGCGCACAAAGCAAATCAGGTTTCCTCTTCATCGATTCGAGTTATACGTCTTATCTTCCATTATGATTATTTTTCTATAAAGCAACTGTGGGGCTCCAGAGTGGGTCAGTGTTGACATAGTATAGTGTATATAGAGTCAAGGGGAAAGATAGATATAGGAAAGAACAAAATCCTGACTTTATTTCTCATTGAAATGGTGGGAAAGGTAGTGCAGTGCCTAGACATTGTTTTTCTTTGGACTGGAAGAAACTTGTTTGGCTTAGGTGTTGAGGTATTGTTTTGAAGAGCACTTCAAAAAAGAAACTTGTCATTTTGCTGTTCTGAATCCGAGGCTATAGGGGCAGATTATCCTGTTCCGACCATAGTAAATCAATCAGTCTCATCCCATAAAAACAGAAGAGCACCCCTGACGGTAACTGTGTCTGAGAGCTTGTTGAGAGAGAAATACGTATATAGAAAAGTAAAAGACAGAAATATAAAACTGAAAAGAAGTATTGCATGTTTGAATCTCTCTGTCTCTATCTGTTTGTGAGCTGAGACAAGTAGAAGCCCCATGAAATCAAAATATTTTTTTTTTTGCTTTTAGTCCATAACTGTAAGAGGCAATTTTTATGCTAGTCATTTCCTAATAGTTTAGGAAACTTAGTTAAACCGAAGCCGGACACATTTCTATGTACACTACTGTTGGTAAGGTATTCTCTTATGTTCACCAAGGCTATATTTATTTGACCAAATGCCAAAACAGTAATATTTTGAATATTAAGTAATTGTTTTCATATTTTAAAATGTAATTGAATCATTTAATCAGCAGCCATTACTCCAATCTTCAGTGCCAAATGATCCTTCGGAAATCCTTAAAATGGAAAACGGTTATGCTGCTTTTTTTTGTAAAACAAACACTGTTTTATCTGTTGCTAAAATTATGCTAAACTGTATTAGTCTTTATTTGTCAAACCTATGCACAAATTTAAATTCATTTGTAGATGGTCTAAAATGAAATAACAGAAATAAGACAAAGAATTTGATTCATGTGGACAGACTGAGAAGGAAAGTGAGGACAGAGTATGTGTGTGTGTGTTGTTAGGGGTATCTTCCTTCTCTATCTTAATGGAGAGCTGATTGTTCGGAAGTGAACCTCCTCTGAAACTCGCCTCATTAACCTGCCAGGTGGTGGAAGACACCAAGCTCTGATTGAACTGCAGCCAGGACGGCTGCTTTGAAGACCACAAGGGACTCTGAGAGGATGGAAAGAGAGAGAGACATAAAGCATCTGAAATGCAGCATATACTCTGTTGCAGCTTTTTTCTGTGAACCAACCAATCTTGCATTGATCATACAGAACAACTCTGGTTTATAACGTATGAAATGGAGTACGTCCCAAAAAAGCTGGTATTTCTAATGCTGCAGGAATGTAAATGTCTTTCAGTCCTTTCAATAGTCTGTTGTGTAGCTGTTCAAACAAGACACAACAGCACGCTAGCTCTCTCGGGTGCAGCCAGAGATCGAATCAAGCAGATTTCTTATAGATGTGGAAGGCCACACTTGTTTTGGATCCAAGACCCTTTACTCGCTCATACTTTTCCTATTATAGTGACCTCGCAACTGGCATTGTATACGCAGCATGGAGCCGTTGTTGATTGTGCGACCATGTTGTCAAGAAACAGAGTGATTCTGGGAAGGTGTGTCATCCTTCATCATGGCCGTGCCAAACACAAACAGATAACAGAAGAAAGGTCTAGGTGCTGACTGGACAAACGCCCGGGCCTGACACTTCACTTTTTGTTTATATGTTTGCAAGCGGCCATATTAGTGATTCATATGTGTGTACGAAAGAAGTAAGAGGCTTGTTGACTATATCACATTTACACACGTCCACCTTGTTTAGACACATCCTGCGTCCCTCTGGGACATTTTTTCTGAGTGTCCTCACGCATGTCCTGTCTCTCTACCCTTCTTTACAGGCATTTTGTCCTTTCTCTCTAACCCTCTCATCCCTCTTCCTCAAATCTGTCCTTCCTCCCTATCTACTTCCTGTGTTCCCCTTCTCTTTTGATATTTTCGTGTTTTCTTCATTCCCATTCCTTCAAATTTTAGTCTTAGTCACCACTGTTATTATTTTTGCAGTCCAGTTGCCAGCTGGTTTCCATCAAGCCCAATCAGTGCCTTCAAAGCTGTTCTGCACATTTCAGGAGCAACAAAGTCAGAACACATTTCCTCACTGCCCTGCTTGGCTAATGGGGCTCGCACTGTTTGCACGTCACCGACTTCACTCGATCCATATTTGAGAGCATGGAGAAACACCCCAGATCACGCAGCTTTAATCTAAGCAGGTCACGTGACCATGAGAACCCTCATTAACGTGCATACGCTTATCAGCATCAGCATTGCTTATAAACTTGATATGTATAGTGTAATCTACTGTACTTTTTTAAAGTTGTTGTATGGCCAGAAACAGTTATTGGGTTTGCAATTACACGGTTGCAAGCTCACAGGCACGTAGAGACACACACTTTGTTTATTTTCTACAAAAACATGCAATTCTTTTATGTGCCTCACTCCGAAGTTCACATGTGCGGAACAGCTGTGGAAGTGTTTGTTTGCGAAAGCTCTACATTAACCTTCCTTCCACCTCTCTTTGACCTAATTGAAAACGATTCAGTGTAATTGTTTGATGAATCCTGATAACTTTCAATTGATCTACAGTATGGCGTTGGCAGTTCGGCAGAAAACACGCCACTAATGTGTCTGGGCTGTCAGTGTTTATTTGAAAATATTGCTGCCCTTTTATGCTATTCTGCCATTAGTAAGGGATACATATGGAGGATGTTAAAAATTAAAAATTGCAATAAAATCCAAAGTGTGGATTAATTAACCGATGAACTGTAAACCGGGGATAATGTGTCTTCATTAGTGCATGCATATATTCCATAATCTTGGCTTTATTAAAAGTTGAAACTCTTTTTGTTTGTGTGTTACAGGATGCTGGAATACTCTCTCAACCTGCAGAATGTTAGTTTCTCTGCGGTTCGAACTGTCAGAGTACTACGACCTCTTCGAGCTATTAACCGAGTGCCCAGTGAGTACAATATCAGCAGCCATGTTTGAAATGTACTTGCACGCTTACACTGTAACTTAATGAAGATGCTCTGTTATATAATAATATGTGCACATATTTGTTTATATTGATTTACATTATAATGTTAAGTAAAAATGTTATGTTACATTTTAGAAATAATCTTACATTGAAAATATTTCCAAACGTAATGAAAGTGAAAAATACAACAAAAAACTAAAAAAAATAAAAATAAAAACAATAGTGATGTTTGCTTAAAGACTATGACTTAAAAAAGTTGTATTTGGTAATGTTTAATGGTCCTGACCTAACATGAACTATGAACAGTTTTATTTTTATTAAATAACATTAATAAAGAATAATAAATGCTCTATCAAATGTATTACTAATTGTTAATGTTAATACGGCATTAACTAACATTTAAAGGGATAGTTCACCCAAAAATGAAAATTACCCCATGATTTACTCACAGTCAAGCCATCCTAGGTGTATATGACATTTTTATTCCAGACAGATACAATCAGAGTTATATTAAAAAATGTCCTTTCTAATCCAAGCTTTATAATGGCAGTGAATGGCCATTTATAATGTGTTAAATATGGATATTTTTCTTACACGCACAAACGCATCTCTTCACTTTAGAAGGCCTTTATTACCCCCCTGGAGCCGTGTGGATTACTTTTATAATGGATGAATGCACTTTTTTGGTCTTCAAATTTTGGGCTGCCATTAACTGCCATTATAAAGCTTGTAAGAGCCAGGACATTTAATATAACTCCGACTGTATTTGTCTGAAAGAAGAATGTCATATACACCTAGGATGGCTTGAGGGTGAGTAAATCATGGGCTAATTTTCATTTTGGTGAACTATCCCTTTAACTGATGAAACCTTATTGGTTGAATTAGTGGTTTTAAATGTGCAAAGACATGCACAGTAATGCATTTATATTTATATTATATTGAGATCTGTTACTTGTGTTCTTTGTAAGTTTGTAAGAATTTTTGAAAAGTATAAATAAACCCCAAATAATTAAGTTTTTTTAGTTACAGCAGTATTTACTATAACAGTATTTATTTATTTACAGTGATTGAACGTACAATTAAGGTACATTTGTATCACTTTCTATTGTAGAAAATGGGAACTCAGAACTTAATTCAATTTATTAATTCCGTGCATTCAATCAAAGAGTTTATTAAATTCTGAATGTTCTATGTTGAATTGCATTATTTAAGCACTGTGGTCAATTAATGTAATTTAATCAACATTTGAAAGAGAAATGTAGCCTGGGCTCAGTCATATACCAGATGAGTTCATGCCATTTTAGGGACTTTAGATTTATAGATAATTTTCCTCTTCATTGCTTTTTACGGCTTCTCACTTTCCACACACACACACACACACACACACACACACACACACACACACACACACACACACACACACACACATCCACACACACACACACACACAAACACACACATTCACTCTCTCTCTAAGGCAGGGTGATGATATTTCATTGGCCACATCGTTATATACCGGATGTTTTACTCACCCTCCGTGCCAAGGAGATGCCCGCGGTTCTCCCGCGGCTCTTATTTCATGAGGACCCATGTCTGGCCGATCCTGCTTGATGTCCCTATTTGTGGAGGGTAGTAAAATGTATGTTGAACAATGGTAGTATTTAGCTGGAGTGTTTTGACTAGCCCAGACAAGGTTTTGGTGAGGGTAATTTGTGTGGGGTCTCGTTCAGTTCAGTTCTCACCCCTCTGGATACAGTTCAGTATGTCTATCAGTCTGACTAGTGCTGGTCCTCCCTATACGCAAAGTACACAAGTTACCCCCGAACCACCAGGGTACCCCATGGCTCTCAAATATGATTTAATGCCTAGGGCTTTGTGATTAATAGAATTTTACTTTTGTTTTTTTTTTATTTTGGCTTCCAACGATTATGAAAACACGATGCCACATTTTGTTCTTTTCCTTTAAAGCAGTGAGCTGTCGCCTTTCTACGTAACATCCAAATCAGTCAAATCATAACGCGAGTTATATACAGTCTCCTGTCGGACTTGCTCTAAAAAAATAAAATAGTTAAAAACATATTGAGCTGCGAATGGCAGCTTTCTGTGCGCCTCAAAACATGGACAAGTATAGGCTACTTTGGACTTAGGCTGTGCATTTAAAATGACAAATACACACAAACAAAAATTCACTTAAACGTGTTCAGTCATGTCTGAACATAAAAAAGTGGGGAAGGTAATTGAATGCTTGTCAGTGTAAAAAAAAAATGACAGCAGCCTAATAAACATGCTGCTGTCTATAATTTAATGAACGCACTGACAGGGGCTCCTTAAAAGTTTTGCTTAGGGCCCCCAGAAGTTTAAGACTGACACTGAGTCCGACAGACAAACTGCACCCATTATTCATCACTGCAGCAGGTAGGCCCGGGGGGTCAGAAATGGCATCCAGGTGCATTCCTCCTTGTTCGTTTAGCCGACAAAAGTGCATCTATTCATATCATAATTTTTGCCTAATTAATACCTGTGCCAATCAGAGACAGTGGGTGAAGTGGTAGCAGACAGCCTAATTAATTATTCAAGAGCCACCCAGACTAATTAAAGCCTAATGTTTGCATTCATTTGGGAATTATTTTATCTCTAGCTCGCCTGCTGCGGACCATCACTGGAAGAATGGCTGACAGAGAT
The DNA here is from genome assembly GCA_039654625.1 of Rhinogobio ventralis. Taxonomy (NCBI): domain Eukaryota; kingdom Metazoa; phylum Chordata; class Actinopteri; order Cypriniformes; family Gobionidae; genus Rhinogobio; species Rhinogobio ventralis. The sequence goes on from CM077212.1 coordinate 22,525,737, forward strand.
TTTTGTTGATCCTATTTGTCATTTTTTACTTTTTTTCCCCAGCACTAATCAAAACAAAAAGGGTGAAAAAGCGTAGTGGGAGAAAACTCAAACCATCAATCATTAGACTGTCAAGCTAAAAGCTAAAGCATCATGTCATAAACATTTTGAAATTCTTTTGACAGAAAAGAAAAGTTTGAATAAAAGACCAAGTATTGGTGGGCATTCCCACTCTACATGGCTCTTTCCACAAATAAGGTCTGAAAGTATTTATTTTATTTTATTTTGTTTATTTTTTATTATTATTTTTAAAAAAAGTATAGTATGGAGATGAGAATGAGGTAGTGAAAAAAAGAAGCAGACAATAATTTGTGCAAGTGTTTTTTTTATGTATTATTTATTTATATGTATCTATTTATTACAAATGATATGTGAAAAGAGGTGCTTAACTTTTAGGAAATATTGTACAAGATATGTAATAATAATAACAACAACAATAATACATTTAGATTTTTTTTGGTTACACTAACAATTAAGGACACCTTAAAATTGTATAATTAAACATTTAAGTACTGAGTAATATTCATTAAATACATGTACTTACTTAATAGGGTTAGGATTAGGGTTTGATTTAGGGTTAGTTGCATGTAATTATGCACAATTTATAGTTATTACTATAGTAACTACATGTAACTTGTAACAAGGACACTAAAATAAAGTATTACCGTTTTTTTTTTTTTCTTACAGTAACTTCGGTAACAGGGTCGAATGGTTGAGCTGTACTATGCAGACTCACGTCAGTTCTACTGTTTCACATCACCTTCTTCTATGTCCTCTATACCTCTGTGCCCTCTGTCTTTCTGTTCTCTTTGAGAAGCTGTCTTAATCAACATCACATTCTGTTGTTCTGCACACCCATGGCTTGATTGATGAAGGGACATGTCGAAACTGTCAGTAGATGACAAACATGTTCCCTCACAAATCAAAATACTCAACAGAGCTGTGATGTACAGCTGGCTCACTCTTTGGTGTGCCGGTGTGAAAAGCGATCTCTTAAAAGGCCTGTAATATGTGAACAGACCACTATACGTGCCCTTTTACTCCCCCTAGAAGGTGGATTAGTCTGTCAGAAAGTCTAGAGCTCCTTTACACTTCATCTTCTGGATTAGAATTCACCATGATTCCGCACTTGAGGGCGGTTAGAGGTTAATTGGAAACCCGCCTCGCTGCCCACTTGTGTATTCTATTATTATTTGGAGCGAAGAACAACATCATGTCAAGTGTCTGCCAGTGGTGAAGTTGCGGCCATCTTTTTCAGAAGGCCAGCAGTAATTGGAGTGGTGGACATGTAGATGGTTGAGAGACATGAGGGCACTATTGGAGGGAAAAAGACGCAGACACAGAAAGAGAGAAACTGTTAACTCTGCCTATCATATGACTATTTTTATGAATTATGGAGATGAGAGTGAGGCAGTGCAACAAAGAGAGCAGACAGTGAAATTGTTACATGTCTAGTCTGTTTTGCTTGTCTTTGAGTTTGTTCCTTTGTTCAGTTTTCCCGCCATTGTCATAATGAGTTCATTCCATCACCTGTGTCCAGTTAATTAGTTATGTCTAGCACCTGTGTCTTGTCAATTACCTAATTTGCTTCTGTGTATTTAGTTCTCAGTGTTTCTTCAGTGATTGTCCGTTGACGTTCCTATATACTGGTGTTTTGAGTGTTCCCTGAGTCATTTGTTTATTAAAAGTTCCTGTTCCAAGTTCTCCTTCGCCTTTGTGAGTTTTGATACACCTAGTTTGTAACAGAAATACTGTATAATTTGGGTAATCTTGTGTGATTTTAATAGAGAAATAACACTTGGACCAGGTGGATGGCTCTATCTTCCACTATTCAGATGGATTAAACAACAAAGCAAAAAATATTTTTAAATGTGTATAAAATGTATACCATTTGGGATACATTTCAAATGGCGATATGAATATGAATTATTAAAAACATAATATAATTTATAATTAATATAATATAGTATAATATAGGACGGGACACAAGTTTGGATTTTTTTTATTTTTATGTTTCACCAAGGCTGCATTTATTTGATTAAAAATATGAAATATTATTACAATAAAAAACTTTTCTATTTTACTATAGTTTCTAATGTAATTTTTTCTTGTGATGGCAAAACTGAATTTTCTGAAGCCATTACTCCAGTCTTCATTGTCACATGATCCTTCAGAAAGCATTCTGATATGATGATTTGATGCTCAGTAATAATGGTTGTCTTTATTATCGATGTTGAAAACAGTTCTTCTTAGTACGCAATATATTTTTTCGTGTGAAATTATGATACATTGATGAATAGAAAATTCAATAGAACAGCATTGTATTTCAAGATTGATAATAATAATGATGATAATAAATTGACCACCAAATCATATGCATATTAGAATGAGATAATTATATTGTATAATTATATTGTGTGTAGAATGAAGTATGGAATTTATTGATAGTGCAAAGGCGCATTAATAACCTGTGGAATGGATGGATGATAGAAGCCTGGCAGTTTTTAGTTATGAATCAATATGTGATTACATTATTGTTAGATATCTATTTAGGCTATGCATTTTACCAGCATCTCTTCAATGAGCTTTGTGTGATGCAGAAATGAAATCAGTGGGTTGAGTGTTGTCCTTTTACAACCTTATTGAAATAATATTGTGAGTATTAAGCTTCTCATCTCTTTAGTTAAGTGTTCTGCCAAGTATCAACACCCTTGTGTTAAAACTTATCAGCTGAACAACAGTGGAATATAGACCCCTGTGTTTATGCGGTGTTCATGTCCCCTCACGCAATTTTAATTAAAGCTACAGAGAAGCTGCTCTTTTATTATCTGTGGAAGCTTATGAGAAATAAATAGAAAGCATGGTTATGATCTCTTTTCCCCCCTGTGCTTTGTTGTTGAGCTTGTTTTTGGTGCATGTGGAGGACTCTAAAGGGCAGGGGGATCCACAGGGACCCGAGCACACTGTGTGGCCCTGGAGACTCTCTTTTTTAGCATAATAGAATGGCTATGACAGGATATTTACAGTCTCCCCTTGGGGAATACACTCTCTCTCCTAAATCATCTTTTCAGGAGGAGTTTATAAATGAGTTAAGCCACCTGCGTAGAGCGAGACCTTTGCATTAGTGAATTGCTATAGACAGACATAGCTGGGTCAGATAAGGAAACGTCATTTTCTGGAATATTTGCTAGGTTTCATTTATGTCAATATGGGTGTCAATGCAGTGGTAAGGAAAATAAGGACTGGCGTCTGCGGAATAATCATATAAAGGGGAAGTATGTCATTTCATGTTCTCCCATTTTCATTTGCAAAGAGAAATAAAAGTAACAGTAAAATAATACATTAATACATTTAGAAATTGTAATTTGTGTAGGATTTAACACATTTTCATACATATATAATGTATATTAAATTACATGTGTAATTAAAATTTTGCATTTATTTTTTTACATGAATTAAACAAACCATTTATTATTATTATTATTATTTTTATAACCAAAATGTATTTATTTACTTTTTAAATACATTGATAATCAGTTTCATCATGGTATTTCTTATCCTCTATATGGTTTTCAAAACATTTTTGACAAAGCTGTGTGTTTGAGAGGTCTGTAATATCTGTATACCTGTTAGAATTTCAAATAATTTTGATGACAGTTGCCCCAATGGTGCAAGCCTTTTATTGTTCATGAGGCTCAGCCAACCAAGTAGTAAGTAGTAACAAGTAGTAAATGCCATGTGACTGTTGAGTCTGACATTACATTACATTTTGTATATTTTGGAAAATTACACAATTCAATGAATTGTATACACAGTTTGTAAAATTATAGGAAAAAGTGATATTAACAAAGAATGTAGACTAAAGTTAGCTCAACCTCATGCTCAGACAATCCAAATATCGTATTCTGAGGAAACTCACATAGCCCGGCTATTCCATTTGTCAGTCTTTTTAAGGGACCAAAATTCAGGAAGGTGATTTTCTCCAGGAAATACACCTACCTGTGGGGAATTACCTCTCAGTTTGTAAGGGACACAGATCTGTGCCGCTGTCACTGATTCAACGCTTGTTAAGCCCTGAATTGGCAAGCTTAGCTGAATTGCTGTGCTAGGGTGAACTCCACAGTCATTTGGAGTCACTAATGACCGAAGTTTCTGTGCAGAAATCTCAGAGCAGTGGATTATCCACGAGAAACACAACGTAATTGGAAGAAACACTCCAAATTTCAGAGACCTCGATTGTTTTTCTGAATTCACCATTTCCTAATTACAAGTAAATAGATACATGCTGATAAAAACTCACAAAACGGCACTGCGTTTCCTAATTTCCCTGACATAAAAATATTTTGAGGCCATGTTTCTATCAGGGCGTCTCATTAGTGAAGAGTGAATTTAAGGGGCTAATTCCCATCTCGAAGCCGACGGCTTTGAGAAATGCAGCATCTGCACAATACTGAGCTCTGTAAACCCACACAGCACAGAGACATTTTATGTGATGACACGGATCTTCTATTGTCATTCATTCCTGTTAATGCCTCACTGCTTATCGCGACTCACTCTTCCTCCAAATGTGGAAATTACAGCCGGCCACAGTTATCACCCACAGACTGCAGGCTGCCAGGGAGCACCGGCTGGATTACCCTGCTTTACCAATTACCTGCCAAACCCTGAACAGGAAATGATTTTCATCATTTATGCTTCAGTCAGCTGGCATTGTGGTTTGACACAGGGCAGATATATTGGAGAAGCCAGGGCAACAGTGTCTGAAAAACTGGATATCAGCAGAGATTTTTACTGGCACATATAAACAATCATACTGTGGGTCTACAATGTGCCTCCACAACCATGAAACGGAGCAACAGTTTGTTCAGTGCATTATAGCACTATAAATTCATATGTTTTATGAGAGCAATATGTTTGTTGCAGTTTTTTTGTGTGTGTATTTGTTTGTGTGTGAGGGATAAAATAATACTACGGTTGCTCTGTGTTGCAGGTATGAGAATCCTGGTGACGCTTCTGCTGGACACTCTCCCCATGCTGGGCAATGTGCTGCTGCTTTGCTTCTTTGTTTTCTTCATCTTTGGGATTGTAGGAGTCCAGTTGTGGGCCGGGCTTCTCCGCAACCGCTGCTTCCTCCCTGAAAACTTCTCCCTGTGAGTATGATGGCTTTAGTATCAGGGTTACAATATTAATTTACAAGTGACCTCAGGAGTCTTGAGATAAGGAGGTTTGTAATGTGAGAGCACATTATTGTAATGACGAAAGGCCAAATATCAACACCAGATCTATTTATTCAAGATTTTATGGGCCTACAGATTAAAATCAATAAAGAGCAATACATAAATTAACAAAAACAACTCTATATTACACCTATCTACACTCACCTAAAGGATTATTAGGAACACCATACTAATACTGTGTTTGACCCCCTTTCGCCTTCAGAACTGCCTTAATTCTACGTGGCATTGATTCAACAAGGTGCTGAAAGCATTCTTTAGAAATGTTGGCCCATATTGATAGGATAGCATCTTGCAGTTGATGGAGATTTGTGGGATGCACATCCAGGGCACGAAGCTACCGTTCCACCACATCCCAAAGATGCTCTATTGGGTTGAGATCTGGTGACTGTGGGGGCCATTTTAGTACAGTGAACTCATTGTCATGTTCAAGAAACCAATTTGAAATGATTCGAGCTTTGTGACATGGTGCATTATCCTGCTGGAAGTAGCCATCAGAGGATGGGTACATGGTGGTCATAAAGGGATGGACATGGTCAGAAACAATGCTCAGGTAGGCCGTGGCATTTAAACGATGCCCAATTGGCACTAAGGGGCCTAAAGTGTGCCAAGAAAACATCCCCCACACCATTACACCACCACCACCAGCCTGCGCAGTGGTAACAAGGCATGATGGATCCATGTTCTCATTCTGTTTACGCCAAATTCTGACTCTACCATCTGAATGTCTCAACAGAAATCGAGACTCATCAGACCAGGCAACATTTTTCCAGTCTTCAACTGTCCAATTTTGGTGAGCTCGTGCAAATTGTAGCCTCTTTTTCCTATTTGTAGTGGAGATGAGTGGTACCCGGTGGGGTCTTCTGCTGTTGTAGCCCATCCGCCTCAAGGTTGTGTGAGTTGTGGCTTCACAAATGCTTTGCTGCATACCTCGGTTGTAACGAGTGGTTATTTCAGTCAAAGTTGCTCTTCTATCAGCTTGAATCAGTCGGCCCATTCTCCTCTGACCTTTAGCATCAACAAGGCATTTTCACCCACAGGACTGCCGCATACTGGATGTTTTTCCCTTTTCACACCATTCTTTGTAAACTCTAGAAATGGTTGTGCGTGAAAATCCCAGTAACTGAGCAGATTGTGAAATACTCAGACCGGCCCGTCTGGCACCAACAACCATGCCACGCTCAAAATTGCTTAAATCACCTTTCTTTCCCATTCTGACATTCAGTTTGGAGTTCAGGAGATTGTCTTGACCAGGACCACACCCCTAAAGGCATTGAAGCAACTGCCATGTGATTGGTTGATTAGATAATTGCATTAATGAGAAATTGAACAGGTGTTCCTAATAATCCTTTAGGTGAGTGTATCTATCTATCTATCTATCTATCTATCTATCTATCTATCTATCTATCTATCTATCTATCTATCTATCTATCTATCTATCTATCTATCTAGTACTTCTATTAATTTTCAACCATACATAAATTTGTTTAGTTTACTATCTAGCTCTGTTAACCCCACAGCTATCACTGCACTAAAAGCATGAATTAGACCCCATGGATTCACGGCCTGGCACAGCGTTTTGAAAGAATCCATTGCCTCTCAGAGATTGGCTTGGAGCTGTGATTATGTAACATTAAGACGGTCTTAAACTGTTAAATTGCTCTTAAGAAATAAATATTTCAAGGGTCAGGGTTCTTTGGAAGGCTAGGATTTGTCCCAATGGGTAATTTGTGCAGCTAATTCGCCATGGCACTTTCTCTCTGAGGTGAATTTGTGTTGACAGACGGCCCAATTATCCAGTGTCAGAGCCAAACACCATTAAAGCTAGGCCTTGCTCAATCGCTTTTCTTCTGGAGATAGTTACCGTTGATCTCGCTGTAGCCTGACTGGTGCTTAAATGGGTGTTTTCCCAACCCTAGGAGAAACTGAGGCCAAGCGCTGAAGTCTTCATTGGCCTAGTTACTGCTTAATGCACAGTGGATTTGCATTTATTTGCATGAGTTGTCTGAACTGTTTGTCTATGCATTACATACATATTCGTTCTTTCTTTCGTGGAACACAAAAGGTGAATTTTTTAAATATCCTGGCCATTTGCTGCACTTAAATGACAGCAAATGAGGACTAGAACTGTCAAGCTGCAAAATGAAAAAAACAACAACATTTTTTTATTAAAAATTATTATTACTTTTGCGTTATTGTGCCAGTTTTGAAGCCTGAAAGCCTCACTCCCCTTTCATTGTAACTGCATGGAATTAAATGTAAGATTTCTCATTTGTCTTCTCTAAAATAAAGAAGGTCATACGAGTAATTACATTTTCACTGCATCAACTATCATTTCAAGAAATCATCATAGATTATTGTTGGTGTAAAAACAAACTCTGCTGATAAAATGTGATTTGTGTTATCTTTTTGTACAGGCCTACCAGTCTAGACTTGCACAAGTACTACCACACAGAAAACGATGATGAAAACCCATTTATCTGTTCTCAACCACGGGAGAATGGCATGCGCCTGTGCACCTCCATCCCCACACTCCATGAGGAGGGCCGACAGTGCCAGCTGGACATGGCAGCTTACAATAGCACAGACAACACCACCTGTGTCAACTGGAACAAGTATTACACCAACTGCTCTGCCGGAGAGGCCAATCCCTTCAAGGGGGCCATAAACTTTGACAACATTGGTTATGCCTGGATTGCCATCTTTCAGGTCTATTATATATCTTCTTTTATTGCTTATGCTGTGAAGACTTATACGAGGAAAGAACTATAAAAACACTTACAATGACTTAATATGACACTTAAGTAAGAATGCACAATATATTGTTACGATATCGGTGGAGATCCGATACTGTGTATTTAAATGTGCATGCTCATTTTTCACTGACATCATCTGATGCTCAAAGTTAGTCTCTAAAAACACATATAATTAAATAACACTGTTAAAATATAATCTTTTGCAAATCTCAAAGTGAATGCCTATTTTTTCATACTAAACTGTACATTATAATATTGTGATGCCTAAATTCACTTGTAGCATTTAAAAACTATTTCATTTATTTGATTATTGTTTGATTTAATTGATTTACACAAAAATGTAAAGAATTTTAATATTAACCTATATGATTAAAAAGTATTATAGGCTTCCTGGCCAATATCTATGGAAGCTTGTTTCCTCCACAGAATAAAAAAAGAAAAAAGGTATAATTCCGACTTTTTATCTCACAATTTTTTTTCTCATTCTCAGAATTACGTGAAATAAAGTCGCAATTGCGAGTTATAAAGTCAGAATTGCAAGTTTATATTTCACAATTCTGACTTTATATCTTGCAATTGTGTGTTATAAAGTCAGAATTGCGAGATATATATTATATTATTGCCAGATTATATTTCGCAATTCTGACTTTTTTTCTCACAATTGCGAATTTATATCTCACAATTCTGAGAAAAAAAAGTTAGTTTTCTTCTGTGGCGGAAACAAGCTTCCATAAATATCAGTGCTTTCCTACAATTTACAGTTTACTGTAAAGATATGGCTTCCCACAGCCACCAGAATCTGAGGCACTTTGATCCAACGCTGACATATATACAATAACTCACTGACTGATCCAAACTGAGACTAAATTTACTATCATGAACCCAAATGTGCTTACCTCAGTTGACCGTTCAGTGATATTTTAAACGCCTGACACTGTGTTTAAATATCAAAGCTCATTTGCCCTGGGATTTTGGATTAGCTCTTTTAGAGTCTGGCTTGAAGACAATTCCAGGGATCAGCGGTCTGTATAAATTTTTTTGTGTGTTCTTTTATCACAAAAGGTTGATAAGGTTTTAATTCTTTTACAGCCGACAGTATGTGCCCACTGATTCTAATCTCAAATTGAATTAAACTTTCACTTCTCATGTTTACAACACACCAAAATAGAAATCTATTAAATATTTAGGAGACTGTCATGTACTGAACTGTGGAATGGCCTGATGACTTAATCTTCCTTTTGCAAGCGGCCAATTCTGTGGCTAGGCGCTTAATTTTTAGTATCTAAAAATGAATTAGCTGTCTGACAGCCCTTCATCCTGCTAGCACACCCAATTGCCCTGTAAATAGCAAGCAATGTGCCTTTCCTTTCCGGTTTTGCCTTTCCCTGTTTCTCCCTAATCTAATCTGTGACCGATTAATCAAAGGGAATGTAGAGTGCATGCTGGGTATGGTGTCCCTCCTGAGCATACAATATCTGTATTGTCAACCTAATCATGCATGCTTGGGTACAGAACTGAAAACTGATCATGGGAGCATATAATCAGAGATTACTTATGCTTTTAGTTTGCATGTCACTGTATTGACATTAGGCGTTTACCCAATCTTTTTTCGCACTTGAGGTTGATAATCGGTATCTAAAGTTCAAGAGCAAAAATAGTTTTATATAAAAATAATGTATTTTATAAACTGCCTCTCATGTGTATAAACTGCACTGAATCACTTTTGTTCTTTCCTGTAGGTTATTACTCTTGAGGGCTGGGTGGACATCATGTACTTTGTTATGGATTCTCACTCCTTCTACAATTTCATCTACTTCATTCTCCTGATAATAGTAAGTGGCTTCGGGCTGAGCTGGGCAGACCAGCACACGTTTATGAGAGTGATACCTGGACTATCACTGTCACTGACCAGGCAGACTACCTTGTACTGTCTTTGATGTAACTACGCATCAGACAAACTTAGACAACTCACTAGAGAAAGACAAGAAAATCATGTTTTAAAGATTTTGAAATTACATCAGTGACATATATCAGTGGTGTGCAGTGGTGTTTTAAAATGAGGAGGCAAGGCCCTTATATATTTTTTTTATATATTTCAAATTTAAATTTATGTCGCTGTTTAACTTAAACCTTTTCACTTATTTAAAACCTGGTTAAATAAACATTACACAAAAAGAGAGACCAAATACAATTCTATTTTTTATTTTTACATTTTGTAATGTTCTATTTATTAAAAGCAAGTATAAATTTAATCAAGTTAGTGTGTTTACACACTGCCACTAAAGGCAGTAACAATTTAAACAATATATAATATTTGTGACCTAATGTTCAACTTTTCTTTTCAACAGTCAACTTATTTTCAGCAGTCATCTGTACACACTGGTCACAGACACAGAGATGTACATTTAATTTCCCCAAGCTGATTGCTCAGTAAAAACTCCCAACAGTCATCATGTTTTCAGGACATTTCAAGTTTGATTTTGCCGTGACATAAAGCGGTGATATCTAAGTGGCTGAGTTGTTTAATTACTAATTAGTCTTCCCATTAAAGCCATAATTGTCTTCATTCAGGCCAATTCGAGAATGTGCATGAAAACAAGAGGTGGGATTTATTGCACGAACCAATCATATCCAATCATAACCGATCATATCCAATCAAAGCGTAATGGAGGCATTGCCTCCTCCCCGTGACTTTCCCCCATTCATTCTCAATTACCCCCTATCAAACTCACCTCACACTTTAGGGGGACTGTTTAAACTCAATGGGCTCAGGGGAGGCAAGCATCAACATCAGTGTAAAAAAAAAGTAGTTGCAGTTGTACTGTATATTTCTATGACATGCAATGAATCATGTTTTGTTTAAGCCTAGCAAATGGATTGTTATAATAAAATGGACACAAAACTGTTTAAATTTGTCCATGATAGGCATTTAGGGATATTTAAATGGATAGCTCACCTAAAAATTTAAAATCTGTCATCATTTATTCACCCTCCGACTTCCTTGTACAGAATGCAAAAGAAAAGATTTTGAAGCTAAACTTGTCCATTGTATGGACAAAAAAAATAACAACACTGAAACATTTCTCTTTTGTGTTAAACAGAAGAAAGTACAGTATGTGGCATTGTTCTGAATGTCTAATCTGTTAATTTCAAATCCTGTTAGTACAGAAAATAACCATCGATTTTATGCTTGCTATTTTTATCATGCTATCTTTTCTTGTTGTTACAGTAACAATGTTGTTAATGAGCAGTGATGCTCTCTGTTCATGGTCTACTCCACTCCCTCCACTGTTTTTCAGGTGGGCTCGTTCTTCATGATCAACCTTTGTCTAGTTGTCATAGCGACACAGTTCTCTGAGACCAAGCAACGGGAGAGTCAGCTTATGAAGGAGCAGAGAGTGCGCTTCAGGTCCAACGCCAGCACGCTGAATAGCTTCTCTGAGCCAGGAAGCTGCTATGATGAGCTGCTCAAGTACCTAGTCCACATTATCCGCAAAGGCATCAGGCAAATCGGCCACCTCATCCGGGCCGCCGGTCGCAGGGCAGGGCTGCGGATATGCGCTTCCCCACCGCTGGAACCGCCACCCACGAAAAGACGTCGGCAGAAGCAGCGCCAGGGATCCATCCGACATGTCATGCACCATCATCACCATCATTACCATTTGGGCAATGGAAGTGTCCGAACCGACGGGGGCAGAGAGGTGGACAACGGTTCCCAGAGTGGCAATGTCAACAACTCTGGGCGTCTTATGCTACCTGTCATTATCCCTCAGCAGGACCCCTTTTGTGGGTCTCTGGTCCCCAGCGGTGCAGAATCTATGCATAGTGTTTATCAGGTTGCGGGCCATCTCGAGCCCCTGCGCTTTGGCCCCTCACCTTCTCCCACGCTGCTCCAGGCATATAAAAGAAACTCATTGCCATTTGCAGCTCCAGTACACAAGAACTACCCCACGTTACAGTCATCTCTGGCCTTAGAGCAGCTCAGACAGAGAATCCTGGAGCCTGGAGGAGGTGGTTGTACTGCTAGTGTCCTTACCAACCTAAACATAGCCCCAACTCCCATCAACACCTCACAGTGCCTGGTGGAGACACAAGGTCCTCCTGGTAAATTGATTTTAAATTAAGTTACTTGAGTTGAATGTGCAACACACATGAGTTTAGAGTAAGACTGGGCGGTGTAAACAAAATCACTGTACAAGTAATTTTAGATTTATATTGATTAGATTTAGATTTATATTTTGTTCACATCATCCTCATGGTAATACTATATAATATAGTTACATTTGCTGGAAATTCAACCCAGAGATGTCTATTCGATAATCTAGTTAGAGACTTAATAAAAGTATTACAAATATTATTACATAAATAAAAGTATATATATATATTTGAAAAACCATAAACCAACCATAAACAAAAAACATAAATAAAAAACTGCAAGGATGCCCTTATGAACTCCAGTAGTGCTTATTATTTCAAGACACCTTACAATTCAAATGAAAGGATGTGCATATTTTTTATTTGATTTTTGATTGTGCATTTTCCAACTATTATAGCATCCAACTATTATATAACTATTATAGTTTTTATTTAAAATTGGATGGATGGATAGAACTATAATTTATACATTTTAAGTGTCTACAAGTGTTAAATATTAAATATTTTATCTTGCCAAATTGACATTAAAAAATACTAAATATAAAAAAAACTTAAAAAATAGACATCTGTCTATGCATATTTTTTTCTGATGTATTTCTGTCTTATACATTTCAGGCAAAATCATCTGCAAGGATGCCCTCATGAACAGCAGTGGCACAAACTTGGACACTGCTTTGACCTTTGAACCAGAGACGTGTCCGTATTGTGCCAAACTGATGGGAAATGACTCAGAGGGAATGGATGGGAATGAGATGGCAGACTCTGACAGTGAGGGCGTGTATGAGTTCACACAGGATGCCCATTATCGGGACAGTAGAGATCCCAACAGAAAGAAGAAGTTTGCATTAGGAGCTCGAGCAGCAAAGGTGGTCCATTTCTGGAGGCTGGTGTGCGACACTTTCCGGAAGATTGTGGACAGCAAGTATTTCGGACGAGGAATAATGATCGCCATTCTCATTAACACACTCAGCATGGGCATCGAGTATCATGAGCAGGTTAGTGCACGTCTCTATGCTGTTCTCACTGATTTGATATCTGGAAATCCAAATTTTTAACATAAAATGATGTTTTTACCTTAACAAAACAGAAAAGTAAATTTTTCCTCCTAATTGCGTCTTTATATATTGCTACTTTATCTCACAATTGTCATCATTTCTCGTAACTGCGACTTCATATATTTCACAATTGTGTATTTACATGTAACTGTGCTTGTAAATTTCAAATCTGACTTTACACTACTGTTCAAAGTTTGGGGTCATTATGATATATATATATTTAAAATAATATTTGTATTCAGCAAGGATGCATTAAATAGATCAAAAGTAAGTAATGTTACAAAATATATCTATTTCAAATAAATGCTGTTCTATTGAACTTCTATTCAAATATTGAGCAGCACAACTGTTTTCAACATTGATAATAATAAGAATTTTTTTGAGCAGCAAATCAGCATATTAGAATGATTTCTGAAGGATCATTCCGACACTGAAGACTGGAGTAATAATGCTAAAAATTCAGCTTTATTTATAAAATATATTAACGTAGAAAACGGTTAATGTTAATATTATCACAAGGTCACAATATTAATGTTTTTACTGTATTTTTTTAATCAAATAAATACAGCCTTGGTGAGCATAAGAGACTTATTTTAAAAACTTTTAAAACAATCTTACCGACCCCCAACTTTTGAGCATAGTGTATGTCATAATTAATAAAAATTATATATTTTTTTCAACACATAATGTGCCCCCACTGCCCTTTTCTGCAGTATTACGGAATGCAAGACTTTCCGTATGCACCATGTTTTTGTTGTTTACCATTGTACGGGTAATTCACCATACTAGAGAATGAGCATGTGTCTGAGGGCTGAACTGAAGAAAAAGGGCAACTGGCACACATCTGAAATTCATTGCACTGTTTACACAGTGTGCTTGCATGCCTCACAGTCTTCCAGATCCTTTGGAGGGCACACACCACGGTTCATGCCCGCCTGCAACGGCCCCCCTTGCTCGTGATTGAAGTCGTAACTCAGGACTTTGACATGAACAACTAGGAAAATGATCAGTATTTTATGAGACATTGCAACTTTGAAGGATGATGAAGTGATGTAGAGTTTTGTATTTTTCATATAAAATGGTAGATTCTCAGACAAGAAAACAACATTCATCATCACTGACTCTGATTAGAATGATTTATTCTGGTAATTTGAGAGTTATTCAAAAAATATGAAATAAATGGGAGCATCTGCTGGCATCCAGGAGCAAATGTGCGGGCAATATAAGAATTTTGGTTCTCTGCCTCATGAACTCAAGCTACCACCCTGACAAAAATGAATGCGTTTTATTAGATGTAGAGTCATCACGTGAATTCACTGGGTCCAGGATGACATTTTTGTTGGGTGGCAACAATTTTTCCCCCCTTACTATGACCCTGGTTGGAGTTAAACTACTATTCAAAAGTTCAGAAATCATCCTAATATGCTGATTTGGTGCTCAAACAACATTTCTTATTATTATCAATGTTGAAAATAGCTGTGATGCTTAATATTTTTGAGAAAACTGTTTTTTCAGGATTCTTAGACAAATAGAAAGTTTAAAATATAGCTGCAAGCAGCCATTAAGGGGCTAAGCACAAAGAAGCAAGCAACCACCACTTTTTTATATGTCCTCAAAGTGTCTAATTTGGTGAAAATATCTCATTTTGTTTAGGTGTTATAGACATATATATGTATGAGTACATAAAATATGACCCATGCACGACTTTGATTGTATTTTTGCCAATTACTATCAACATTTTGGCATTTGGGCTTTAATGTTAAACCAACGACCTATGATTTGGAATTTCCTACTGTGGTTTCGTCTCGATCAGACTAAAGGCTGATTTATACTTCTGGGTCGGACCTGCACCGTAGCCTCTACGCTGTGGGCTACGCGTCAATTTTCATTTATATTTCTGCTTCGTTGTCCGTGGCGACGCGCAGTTACACATGCAGAGGGAGCATGTGTATCCCTGAGGGAGGGGTTCTGGTAGACCAATCACAGCGTTTGCGGTCTGCGTAGAATTGACGCGTTGTTACATTTTTGGAGAGGTGCACGTCAGGGTACGTCATAGGCTACGCGTGCAACACACAGCCTATGACGTAGCTACAGCGTGTGTACACTCGATACAGAAGTATAAATTGGGCTTAACGCTTTCGAAGATGTTTTAACGTTAAATCGCAACGTTGCACAAACTATAAGGCAAAAAACCTATCATGTAATGTATCGTTGGACAGGGTAGGCTAGGATTCAGGGATCTAAGGAGATGACTCCCATGAAAATAAGTCAACCACATCAAAAGTTATGAGCATATGAATATTTGATTTCACCACTAGGTGGCGCTGTCTCAAAACTTATAAGGCTCTTTCAGGGCATCGTGCTGATGACCTATACCGAGTTTTGCAATGATAAAATTGGATATCATTCAACTCAGCATGCTGCCCTCAATCTAACAAGACCAGTTTTAACCTTTTGGAAGTTAAATGCCGAAACGCAGCATGTAGCCTCAAGTAATGTTTGTGATGACATATATACCAAGTTTGGTCAGAATACGCTAAAGCGTTGTGGAGATATGGCATGCTTGTCTTCGAATTTATTCGAGAATGGTTGGGTTTATCAAAAAGCTTTTGATAACTTTTTGCCAGCATAGCCTGAAGATGATTTGATTAGATTTTCATGAAAAAACGTAGTTTTTTAGGTGGAAAAATTTGGTGGGAAAAGTTTCATGACGGAAAATGACGTCATAGGGTGCAATCAAATCGTATTGAGCCAAGGAACACATACGGTTCTATGGGCTGCCATAGACTTCCAGAGCGGAAGAAGAAAAAGAATAATAAGAACGCCATTAGATGCCAACACACCTTCAGTGCTTGGCCCCTAAAAACAGCTTCCATTTGAAATTATAGTACATCACTTTTGAATGGTAATGTACAGAATATTTTAGCGTGTGGACCTGTAACAAAAGAGATGTGATCTAGTGCTTTCCATTGTCTGTACTTGTCTCCTTAGTTGTTTGCCGTAGTCTGAAAGAAGCTAGCGCACGCACACAGACACACAAACACACGGATGGCATTCCCCTCCCCCTCAGGACTTCTTCTGCTTTTGTCTCTCCTCTCGTTTTGTTCCCTGTAAACTCCCGGGGAATTCTGGCAGTGAATGTCGTCTTTACGGCGCAGTCCATCTGGAGAATTGGAGACTGAGATAGAGCAAGAATTTGGATGCACAAGATCACTTGGGTTTTTTGATCCCCATAAAACTTCCAATCTGGCTAATTGCATCTGTTCCTGTTTCACATTCCTGAAGCTTCTATTGCCTTTTGTCTTTCATACTTGTCTGAGCTCCTCTCTTCCAATCACTGACATCCTGCATCACTTTTTAAACCCACTTTGGAATGAAAAAGAAGCTCTCGACTGCAACAATTTCAGCTTTGTTTACCAATCCTGGGCTTGAAATGTTGCTAGTAGGGTTCAAAACATTATTTGATGTTGTGTTGTCCAGTTTTGGTATTCCATTGTGTGGTACAGATGGAAAAATCACACATTGCTGGATAAAGTTAAGATCAAGTGGAATTTCACAGAGTGTAGCCAAAGGGGGGAATGTGTGAATGACTGAGAAAAACAGGCAGAAGAGGTTTTGCTACATTGATCCGAGCAGTGTTCTGTGCGGCCTCCTTCCATACCCTGCTCTGTGTTTCTTGGAGAGGAGACATGTTGATCGCTTGAAAACCACACAAAACTTGACCACATGGCAGCTATTTAGAGAACTGAAGTGTGTGCTTTTTATTTTAGAGGTTAAAAATAAATCCACAGGCACATCTCCATCTCTCTTTTCCATCAGATTTCACATTCTACCTTTAGCCCAAGTTGTTCAAAAGCTCCTCGGCCCATTCTGTTTCGTTTATTTTTTGGCTTTATTGCTGTTTCCCTTCCATTTCGAGCTATATATCTGTCAACTGTTTTAGCCAGAAAGGGATATTTGCCTCCATAGCTGCCTTTTAGGATTTTACTCAAAAATATTTCTCCCATACAACCAGGGCCTAAAATTAAATGCGAGTATATGCGTGTTGGCGAGTATATGAAAAGGTGCCAATTGGGCGATAATATTTTTATGAATATTAGCAATGTAATGTTGTGAGAACATGACCGTGAACAAACCTGCATGATGCTCAGGATAGTTGATGGGCACAAAAGTTTAAGCCTTTTATTCAGTTATTCAAGCGCAAGAAGAAGTAAAAGGGAACTCAATTTGTTACTCGCTATGTGGGAAGTTTTCTGTGCGCAAACGTGTGGAAGTGTGAAATCCGCGTCTCAGACAGCACAAACTGAATTCTCTTTTGCATCTTCTTGCACTTGAAAAAGCCTGTATTGGCGAGTATCCTCGTAAACATAGTCAGTTATGTCTTGAGGAAATATAAACAATTGTGAAAGAAAACGCATGTCTATTAGTATATTGGATTCGTGCATTAGCTCTTAAAGTGACAGCAGCCTAATATATACCTGCTGCCGTCTGTCCTTAATGTTAATCAAACAACAAAACACAAAGAAAAATCACTCACTGATCTTGATTGAATAACTTTTGTAACTTTAATAAGGATTAATCTATGTCATACAGTGAAGACTATGCAGTGTTATTTTACATTTGATTACTTTATTATACTGTACCTGGAAATTGTGAATTAACACCGGTATCAAAATTTTTGGTGTCATAACCTGTTTTTGCAAAAACAGATTCATGGCTGGTAAAAACAAAAGTCACAAGCCATTGGCAGGTGTGGCAAAAAGTTAGTCTCTGCATACGACTAATACTTATGTACACTACTAGACATATTGGACACTACCGTTCAAAAGTTTGGGGTTGGTAAAATAAACTGCTTTTGTAAGTTTCTTTGCTCACCAAGGCTGCATTTGTTTGATTAAATACTACTGTAAAACAGTAATATTGTGAAATATTATTACACTTTAAGTAACATTTCTCATTGTTAGCAAAGTTGAAAAGTTTGTGGAAAATGTGATATATTTTGTTAGGATTCTTTGATGGATAGAAATTTCAAAAGAGCAGCATTCATTTGAAATAGAAATGTAAATATACATTTAAATGCATGAGTCTTTACTGTCAATCTTAATCGATTTAATGGATCTTTGCTGAATAAAATAATTATATCTTTCAAAAATAAAAATCCTAATTGACCCCATACTTTTGAATGTCTACTGTCAACCAATGGAAATAATGCTGCATTCTTCCATATCCCTAACCAATTCAGTGAACAATTATAATGCAGCTTATTCTTAGCACAGTTTTAATAATCGGATCTGCTTAGGCTGTTTGCAATTATGAGCAACTTCACTGTAGTATGCCAAATTTATTATTGTTTTATTTTGCGAAATTCGCATTAAAAATAAAATGTCTAAAATAAAAAACAATTTGATTCTCCCTTCTCTGTTTATTAAGATATACTATGTGCCATGTACCATGTTTATCTATACCCTGTTTTCCAGCTCAAGTATCTTGTTGACACATACTTGTACCGTAGGTGAACTTTTTTAAGCTCTTAATCTTACATGCACTATGAAGTCCTTTAAGCTTCCCATACTTCCCTGTGGATTGGTGGTGCAGGTCTGGTTCATGTGCTAGTGTAAAGAGGAGGATGACAATGTTCAAATGCACACGTCTTATCCCTCACCCTGTGTTATGCGTAAATAAAAAACTTTGCCTTCAATCAGAGTATTTAGCATAAGAAAATTCCACACAATTCCAAGCCACTCATTAACCCAGTACCCAATCTCAACATGCATCTCTGCTGGGAATCTCTCTCTCTCTATGTGTCTTTCAACCTCTTCCTCCCACGCTGCCCCTTTTCTACTTCCTTTCCCTTCCTAATGTGCTTTTGGGGCATAATGGTTATTGTTGCTCTGGCTATGAAAGTTAATGAGTACCGAGGGTTGCTTGCTTTGTTTCAGGACTTGCCCTGGGACTTCACACAATCTTTGTAATGACAGTTAGGCCTAGTTATTATTGCAAATACATCAATGAGCTCTTATCCTCAGATCAGAGCATGTATTATTTGGGCGTTTAATTGCATGGGTTTAGCCAAATATGAAAATTATCAATAGCTTGTGTGAGGAATAAACTGAAATATATGTAGCCCCAACTTCCTGTTTCAATAGAAAATATTTTGCGGGGTCTTTAAAATGTCAGTATTTTGTCCACTGCACATCCACCTCAAGCATTTATTTACTTATTTATCTTACTAAGTTGTTTTAGGCTAGTTGTTTCAAACCGTTATGTGGTAAACATGTGGTGAACTTTTAGCTTCAAGCAATTTGAGCCATAATGAGGTTACATAATGAAAGGAAATGAGACCAGCTAGTTTATGCTTCAATGAAACGATCTCAACTGCTCATCATGGGCTTAAATTATTCCAAACAATTTCTTTTTCACTGGATGCAAACTCGTCATTGTTGGTAATGAGGAAACACATATCTCATCTTTGGGACGGGGCCACCACAGTGGTGTTCTTTGCCAAGGGAATTTTTTTTTATACACGAGCACTGTAAAGCTTTCTCCAGAAAACAACCTCTTCAGCTTCCACCAGTGACAACTGAAAACAATGACCTATCAGGGGGCAGTTTAAATGTGGCCAATATCAGATTTGAGTATGAAGAGGTCACAATCCTGAAATGACCCGCATGTGCAAAAGAACAATAGCAAAGACGGCACACAGCACTGAATCATACTGAAACAAACATGGAGGTTACTGAAGTCAGCATTAACATGTTCATTTATAAGCTGATGTGCCGCTGAAGCCAGCAAATTTCCTCAGGTGATGAGGAAGCAGACAAGGGTGACGTGAAAGAGAGCAATGTTTTTCTCATAGTTTTTCCAAGTTTTGCTTGTATAGAACTGTCACCGTATTACTTATGAGTATAACAGCTCACTGTCCCACTGACTAACTTCACTGCCGTCTTTCATATTCACAAAGTGACCAAAGAACTGCTAGTAAGTAAAATCTTTGGAGTGACTCTCATGAGTGCAGAATTGTGATGAATGTTGATCTAGAGCGATGTAAATGTCGCATGAATTCTGATATGACTGTTCAGACTGAAGTTGCATCACAAAACATTGGACCCTTATCTGATTTAGGACCACATATGGTAGTGGCCCAAGTGGATCAGATTCCATGTGGTTTGTGCTGTTCACACTGTTATGAAAAAAAGCAGATTCGGGTCGGCTTTGAGACACTTTTGCCTGCAGTCTGACTGTAAAGTCTAATTGTCACCCTCACTCTTGCTTGTTGTCGAAGCCCAACTTCCACAATCACTCTGCACCCCAGCGTATATATCCACTGTAAACCCTAACGCTCAAAATAATTAATTGGTTTGAGTAGAGCCAACTCAAATTAAACAAATTAGTTCAAACAAATTAACTTATTTAGAACTATTTTAGAGTATTTAGAACTTACCTTTTCTTTTGAGTTCTCAAAACTGACACATTTTTAAGTAATCTGAATTGTTTCATTTGTTTTGAGTTTTATGAACTTGTTTCTTTTAATTTAGACTAACTTTAATTTATCGAAACTGGGCTGGAATTTCTATTTCCTAGCATGCTTTGTCATGACACTCAAAAGGGACAGTAAATGCCAAAATTAAGTGTTATATTATGTTTTTTGTGTGTGCAAGATTAACGTTAAGTGGGAGATTTAGTTGTGTTTAATGTTTTGTTATGCTAGTTTAGAAGAGTTTCTGTTAATATAAATTTTTTGTAGTGTTACCATCATGGTGACGAGTGGAGCATGAGCTTAGTTTGAGAACAGATATGTTAAATGTTTTATATTGCTGTACTCATTCAGCAAGTGCTATGCTATGCTAATACAACCAATGCATTGTGTAATCAATTAGCAAGGTGGCATTTATTGAATTAGCTAGTCAAGTTTCCACTACTAAACATTTTAGATGACATGATATTTTTAAGTTAAACTGATGAATTAGCTTACTCAAATATTTAAAGTTCAGGTCAATTAAAATGTATGATTACCAAATAAAGATAGAAAAGTTCTGCTTACTTAAACTTTAAATTTCTCAACGGATTGCCTTCCTTTTTTTTTAGTTTTGCCAACTTACTGGGGTTTACAGTGTGTATGTTTTTCACAGTGCTTTGTTTATAGAAGCTGTATAATTAGATTAAAGGACAGTGATCTTGCATTTTCTGGAATGAGCAGCAGCTGATAGCAAAGTGCAGCTGGTGAGATATGGCCTTTTAAGAGCAGTTCATCTGAAGAGGGTTCTGGCTTGTCTGAGCTCCCTGTCTGGATGTTTCACACCAACACCACCTTAACATTTTGAACACTTTAAAGAGGGCCTATTATGCCTCCTTTTACAAGATGTAATATAGCTGGCTTGTACTTGTATATTTTAATTGCTCTTAACTTGAAATATTCGAGTAAGCGCACTCAAACATTTAATTTAAAACTATCATGTAATCTCAACTTAAATATTTTTAGAAGTAAAAAAAAAACATGGCTAGCTTTAAAATTCAGTTAATGCTAACTTGCTAAATGGTAACACAATGCTTTGATGGCGTTAAGCATAGCAATTGCTGAATGAGTACAGCAGTATAGAATATTCAACATACCTGTGCTCAAACCAAAAGTTCATGCTCCAATTGTCACCATGATGGTAACCAACAAAACCAACCTAACATAAACTCTTCTAAATTAGCATAGCTAAACATTAAACACTAATAAATCTCCCATTAATCTTGCACAAAAAATTTAATTTAATAATTTTAGCATTTACTCTAACTTTAGAGCGCCATGGCAAAGCATGCTGGGAAATAGAAATGCCAGCCCAGTTAAATTTAAGTTTGTATAAAATTAAAAGAAACAAGTTCATAAAACTCAAAACAATGAAACAATTCAGATTGCTTAAAATGTGTCAGTTTTGTGAACTCAAAATAAAAATAAAGTTCTTTATACTCATAAAAGTCAATTGAATTGAACTAATTTGTTTAATTTAAGTTTACCCTACTCAAACCAATTAATTATTTTGATAATTAGGGTTTACAGTGTAGAGTTGCTCACCTCTATTTTAGATTTTGGCTTTTGAACCTTTGTTTTTATTTTCAAAGCATCAGCACATAACGGCACTTGTGTCCATCTGCCGCGAATATACTGCAAATTTTCTAAAGAACGCGGGAGTCTTTTTTTTTTCTGCTACTAGTATCACCATGTCCCTCTAGGGACTCCATAATTTTTAGATATTCCAGGCAAAGAAAGTGAAAAACTGATGTTTCCTGAATCAAAACCTTTCAAAGAGTTCAGAGTTAGTCTTCAGCCTTGCCGTTCTTGGAAAAAAATCACTCCTGCAGAGATTTGTGTGTGATGTACTCTTCCCACAAGTGGTCCTGATTTGAACTGAAGGGCCTCACCCTATGAAGAGGCCAAGTGCAAGCTCCTGCTGGGTAGACAGTGCCCAACCTTCAGCTGCTCAGATCCAGAAACAGCTAAAAAAAAAACTGCTGGCTTTCTTCCCTACCTCTGTGAAACCACAAATAGCCCCACACTTCATCATCGTGCTCCACGGACCACTTCTAAATCTGATTAGATTACATTTAATTCTATTAGCTAATATAGATGTTATTTTTCATTTCATGCACAGTATGTAATTGTATTTTTTCCTCATTACTTTGCGGAAACAATCATCTCAGTAAACAATTAGAGTGGTTACATAGTTTTTGTCATCATTTAAAGCTCTGAAGTTTGGTGACCTGTCTAAATGTCTCTTGAAATCACTGTTAGTTTTCATAGGCAAATAGTTGCGTGCTTGGGGATGTTGTGTTTTGTTTTCAGGCGTTTAAGACTCTGTTCATTAAACCCAGCTAGCCGTGATGTTTCAAGAATGTGTTATGCGTGCTGGGTCTCTTGCCCAGTCTCATTTTTACAATCGAAAAAACCGAAGCGAAATATGAACCGGCCCATATGTCTCTCCTTCAATTCACCCGTGCCTCATAAAAAAAAGAATAGAAAAAGTTTTTCTCTGCATACCGAACTATCAACAACATCAATTACACCAGGGAATCTGCAGTTCTTTCTTTGTAGTTCACCTGTATCTGAGTTTTAAGTTCAGCTTGAAGTCGTTCGAGACAATGTGCTCTGATAAAACAAAAGAATGAGAAACTTGGTGTTTATGATGTCAAAAAGTTAATCCCCACGTTAGTTTATCTAGCACCGCAAGCTATTAGGAAATATGAGGCCATGAAAGTGTGAGTCTGTGTTCTGTTTAATTAAATGAGAACAAAATATGGCTCAGGGCCTTTGGAGTTGAGTAGATTCTTATATTTTTCTTATGTAACTTCATAATTTCAAATGGTTTGCGATTCTGTGTATCAAACAACCGGGTAGACTAAAGAGTGACACTTCTGTAGATCTGTAGTCTGTAGCTGTTTCAGATGATCTATGGAGATACACGCATCGAGAAAACCTCTAAAAAAGCATTTCCATTTTCTTGCATTTTTGTAAAGATATCTTTGTATTGTACTTTTTTCGATGCACCGATGTATCAGATGTATGCATCAGCCTCCAGTTTTTATAGATAGATCAAAAATAGATATATAGTTCAAATCCATGTTCTTTGAAAATTATTTGACGATGCAGCAAACTAGCTAGTATACAGTAATGCATGTGTTTTTGAACTTTGCTAATTTAAAACATGATCAAAATAGTCTATTTTAACCCTTTAATGGATACCTCGGGTCTTTATTGACCGGTGACATCATTTAATACTCTCCCCCTTATTCATTTTTTAACTTTACAGTAGGCATAAACCTTCTTAGTATTCCTCAATCTATTCATTATAAACAATATAACACGAAAAAAAAAAAACTCTAGTGATCCGAAGTATGTAATAGTGTACGTATTTTTTTTTTCTGCGCAACAATAATTGAATCTCTGATGACTTGATAAGTGCAATTCACCTTTATTCCTAAAGGTGGCAATGTCTGATACACAATGACGACGTGATGTTTCACTCATTATTACCGCAGGCATAAAACAAAATGTATAATCAGCAAAACTTGCAATGTCTCAGCGATTTACTGCAGAGCAAGTACTGAACGCAATCAGATATTAGTCTTATTGTCACTTATTGGTGGATCTGCTGAAGAAGCTGTCAGCGATAAAAATATTGATTTCGAAGAAAGCGATAGTCTTAAGAATATGGTTGAGAACGCAAATATGAGCCAGATATTGTGTACACTTTAAGCATTGCAAAATTATGGCATCGCTGTGATGGTCTAGGTTTTATCTTCTTCTCTCTCTTTTTTCTTTTTCAGCCTGATGAGTTGACAAACGCTCTGGAAATCAGTAATATCGTCTTCACCAGTTTGTTTGCTCTGGAGATGCTCCTGAAACTGCTGGTCTATGGTCCATTCGGCTACATCAAGAACCCTTACAATATCTTTGACGGCATTATTGTAGTAATCAGGTATACATGCTCATCTGCATTCCTTCCTCAGAACTTTTAAATGCGTGTTACAGTAATAACGCTGCCTGCATCACTGTTTATTGACGTTCATCTTCATTTCTGAAAATGCACACTGGCAGTGTGTTATATATCACAAAAGTGACAGCCAGACAGAATGCAGCTATTACTGAGTGATGGGACATCTGTTGCCTGTTCAGTCTGATGACTGTCAGCTGTCATGATGAGTGCTGCAATTCCACGCCCATCCATTCACAATTGACATAAATTAGCATATAAGACTTCTGAACAAGCATCTGAAAAGATTTGGCATGGTACAATGTTATGATGGGTTCTTGCATTTATTAATGCTCAACATGTTGCATATACAGTCACCAACACACACTATTCTGGGGGCGTGGTTTAACATGGGGGGGGGGGGGGCACGTTCTGGTTATAGTAACCATAGTAACCCAATCATCCTTTGATGGAAAAACAAGCAGCAAATGTAATAAGCAAAAAATAAGCAGCTTTTTTTAATTAACAAAAATTGGATAAAACATAAAATTTTTGTTATTACTAAATAAACATTAAAATAATAATCAAAATTAATCAAAATAATAAATTCAGTCTGTAGGAATTCTCCTCCACACGTTGCAAATTTGCATATACTACCATTTAAAAGTTTTGGGTTGATAAGATTCTCTTATACTCACCTAGACTGCATTTATTTGACCAAAAATAGTTAAAACAATATTGAGAAATAAGTTAAAATAATATATTAATATTGTGAAATGTTACAATTTAAAATAAAGGTTTTCTATTTATATTAATAAATCGATTTGCTGTCAATCAATTTAATAAAATTAAGTAATTAATCACAGGTTTATTAGGCTGCCGTCCCTTTATGACCTGACGCGTCACGCACATGACACGAATCTGGCACATCCATTTTCTCACAGCTCTTTACGTTAATTTAAGATTTAAGATTTAAGAACTCATTTAAGATTTAAGTGCTTTCTAGCACAAAAGAGAACTGGAGTGCTGTCTGAAGCGCGCGCGCGCATGTGTGTGTGTGTGTTTGTCTGTCACTCAGACAGGAGATTCACAGACAGTTTCTCTTTTGTGTCTTGTTGTGCTTAAAACGGTTTAAAAGCATTTGCTTGAATAAGAGCGTGATCATATAATGTAACGCTAGTTAAAGGATAACGGAAAAAACGTATGCTGCGTTAATTGAAAAAAATTTATCACATGCGTTAACTCGTTAATTTTGACTGCTTAAATTAAAATGTAATTGATTCCTGTGATGGCAAAGCTGAATTTTCAGTGTCACGTGATCCTTGAGAAATCATTCTAATATGCTGATTTGGTGCTCAAGCAACATTATTATTATTTTTGGGGGGGTATGGAGTGGAAACCAGTGATGAATTTAAAGTTCAAAAGAACAGCATTTATTGGAAATGTTTAAAATTTATTGGAAATATTTTAAATATTTAAAGATTTTACTGTCAATTTAATGCATCTTTGCTCCAAAAAAATGCAGTTCCTTGCATAAAATGAAATGGTCTATCAGCTGTATTTAAGTTGACCATTTATATGTACTATTTGAGATGTATGAGATTCCACAGGTGTCTTTTTTTGTTGCTCAATTGCATGCATTCACAGTAGTTTTATTTTAGCTTCTTTTAATCAATTAGCTGGTGACATTTTTGATTTCTTTGAAATGCAAAAAAAACTGCTCTAACACCACACCAAAACATGTTGGAATGTTTTTCTTTCAAGAAATAAGAGGGAAACTATGGTAGCCGGGGTATGTTTTAGCATTGTCCTTCTTATGCCTTCTGCCAGATAGTCAGATGTGTGTGTTTATATGTGTTGACAGCGTCTGGGAAATTGTTGGTCAGCAGGGAGGAGGATTATCGGTGCTGCGGACCTTCAGACTTATGCGGGTATTGAAGCTGGTTCGCTTCATGCCCGCTCTACAGAGGCAGCTGGTGGTTCTGATGAAGACCATGGACAACGTGGCCACCTTCTGCATGCTGCTTATGCTTTTCATATTCATTTTCAGGCAAGATGAGAGATAATTTTGTGCATTTTGAATGTACTGTATTCTGGTGATTTATTTTTCAGTTAACTGTATTTTGTAACTTTGTTTTACAGTATTCTAGGCATGCACCTGTTTGGATGTAAATTCGGCTCTGAGAGAGATGGAGACACACTTCCTGACCGCAAGAACTTCGACTCTTTACTGTGGGCCATTGTTACAGTTTTTCAGGCAAGATCCCTGCATTTTACACAAGCTGCATTTTCAATCAGGCATCATTTCATCCATCTTGAGTGATAAGTGGACATCACTAAATACAGATCCAACATGTTTTGTGATCCCAGTTAATTACAGAATTAACATTTCAAACACATGTACATGTTCAAAACATTGGGGTTTCTCTTTTTTTTTAAAGAAATTAATACTTTTATTAATCAACGATGCATTAAATTGATCAAAAATAAGACAGTTCAAACATCAATTAACAATAATCTTAGTCAATGTTAACTAATCTAATGCATTATTCAAATCTAAAGTTTTGTCGGTTAATCTTATTTAATGGATGAAATCATAAACAATAAACAGTTATAACAAAGTTATTGCTCATTGTTAATGTTAGTTAATGAATTATTGCATTTTTTTCCACAAAAGTATTAAGAAGCACAATTGTATTCAACATTGATAATAATAATAATAAAAAAGTTTCTTGAGTAAATTAAATGTTTCTTGAATAAATAACATTTTAAAAGGTATTACAACAGAAGATTTTTTTTCTAATAATATTTCACATGATTGCGGGTTTTACTGTATTTGTGATCAAATAAATACAGCCTTCTTGCAGAAACTTCTTTCAATAAAATTTTACAGAACCCCAATTTTCGAACTTAAGCGAAAATGAGAATTTGATTAATTGTTGCTGATGTTTTTCTGATATGTTTATGTACATCAGATATTGACTCAGGAGGACTGGAATAAGGTACTTTATAATGGGATGGCCTCCACCTCTCCAGTGGCTGCTCTTTACTTCATCGCCCTCATGACTTTTGGAAACTATGTCCTGTTCAACCTGTTGGTGGCTATCTTAGTGGAGGGATTCCAAACAGAGGTAAAGCCTGTCTCCAAACTAGCCTGAACACTTTCATCCTCTTTTTTTCCCCCACTTAACTTGACAGTCTGTCTTCTCCTTTTTGTTCTTTAGAGTCTAGCACATATTCCAACACCATATCTTTCTTCTCTCTTTCTCCTCTAGCTCTCTCCTGTCCCCTTCGTCTAACACTATGTCCTAAACAGGCACAACGTGACAAGATTCAAGTGAAAAATGTCGCTCGACGCAACAAAATCACAGCCAATCTGTTTGCATGCTTTCTCACACTCCACTCCACAGCTGAAGAGCTTGAAACTAAGAATATGTACCTTGAATTTACATGACTTCTCATGATGCTTCACTAGACAGCAGCCTTTTTATGATTTTCTCTGAGGTACTTGAAGGCTTGAACTTGAAGGATTTGTCATGTCAAAACTTCTTTATCAATCTCTTCTCATCTTTTTTTGATGTTTAATATATGTGAAGAGCGATTTTGGTCCAGTGAGTTTCGTGTGGGCAAGGATATGTAGCGCAAAACCACATGAAAGAGACACTGGCTGATGTTCAGAAAAGAATACTAGCATACTATTCCTATGGCATACATTGTAAGAGTAGTACGCTAGTGCTATTCCGAATTTAGGCGGTATTGGGGAGAATGGGAGAAATCATAATGGTTAATATAGCAGTCAATAATAGAAGTCTCACCTTTTAACATTTTGATAGTGTGTTAAAATGTGCACTAAAATGTACACTAAAATATAGTTTAACTGGACCAACTTAATATAAAATTTTTTGTTGTGTCCTAAGTTTCATACTTGTGCACCTTTCTATGTTATTTTGTGGTAGAAAAATACTTTGAGTAGTGTTCCAACAATAAAGTCCCGTTCACACTAAGAGCGATAACTATACCGTCCACACCAACGCATGTTACAAGCGTTATAAGTGTGCGCTTCAGTAGAGTGTGCCACTTTAAAGGCCCATTGAAGTGCCTTGCACAGCATTATTCAATGTGTTGACATAATTTCCACTGAAACAGGAAGACAGGATTTATCGAAAAGCTCCTCCCCTTTTGAAAAAAAAAAGCCAATAGCATTTAGTTCATATCACAGCTCGGCCAGAGCCGTTGAGCTCGGTAAAGCCTCCTAACCGTTTCTTCTCTTAATTTCCTCCATATCGCTCCGTATAGCATTCTGTGCAGAATTCAAACGTTTTCTGGTCTGCGCCAACTCGCGCATATGATCCGCTCTGAGCTATCGTTTCTCTGGACCAGAGCAGACTGTGTGTGCGCTGCTGCGGTTCACGTGACACTAACATGAAACCAGACTTCATTCACCCCAATGGAAAGCATATTTACACTGTCTGAATCATTCCCTATCCCCTATACTGTATAGTGCACTATATGTGTATATGTGCCATTCACCATGTAGAAAATAGTACATGTGTGAACAAATGACCGATTTTAGCCGCAGATTCAGCGTCTATTTATAATGTAGGGATTCTAGAGAGCATTTGATTGGACACGTGCCAAGTGATGTCATCAAAATCATTGATCCATATTGGCGGAAGTAAGAGACTGTAAGTTTTGAACACTTATATCTTCTAAATGCAAATTTTGTCATTGTTTTGGAGCACACTAGCTTATACATAACAATAAGGCTAACATATTCGTACTAAAAGCCAAAAAACTTTGATTTCATGGCGAAGTTTTTTAAAGTTGGTTTAAAATATGTTATCGATATGTTTTCTTGAAAAAAATCTTTGGAGATTTTGGTCTTTCTTATTTACAGCTGCAGTCTGTAACTTTTTTTGGGTTAAAAATGATCCAAAATCAATTGTTGAGCAAGTATATAACCAGCCAGTGTTCAAAACGATCTCCTTACCTTAGCCCAATTCACAACAGTAAGCTTGTCTTTGTGTCATTACGTCGCGTCTGTACACATAAAGGAGTCTGGGCTAGTAGGCTATATCGAGTGTGTGGATGCTGCAGGTGGCCGATTGTTTGTGGCCTCTTCTCACAGCAGTTGGAATGTAATTAAACTTGTCATTTTGTTGGCGGCTTGTAATCCAGAAAGTTCAAAGCGACAATCATCGTTGACAACTTGTGCGTTGATAGACAACCCACACATACACCTCAAAATATTAGATTCTTCGGCGTTGAGGAGCAGGGCAGATGCACAACCCACATAAAGAAGATAACGCTGCAAATAACTGCAATTTCAGGGTTCAAACAGAGATGGCAACAAAGAGGTAAAACTTACAGACTGCAGCTTTAAGAAGATAGATAGTATAGATTAGAAAATAGCTGCCTGAGAGTGTTTCCAAGATGGCTGCTGAGTGAACTGAATTGGGACTTCGCGCCACACAAGTACAGAAGCAACTGACAAAATGTAGTGTCCTTGTCACAGCTGGTTATGACAGAAATTTCGCATTGTGCCTGGTTAGGACACTATGTAGGATTATTTATTCAACTAGAAGTGATGAGTTTCTTGTTCTGTGTATAATACCTACTCCACATTCATGCTCGCTTATGAGCCCTTGTTCCCATCCTCCTTCCTTCATTCTTTTGCTTTATCGCCTTCTTTTTCCATGATCTTATGAGACAACTTATCTCCCAATGCATAGCAGCCATTCTTCTCTGACAGAAAGACAGACACACACACAAAAATGGCCAGGCTCAGGATAAATCAGAGATATAAATGTTATACCTATGTATCATTTTGGGTGGAGAGGTTGTTTTATTACTGTCTCTTTTGAAAGAGACAAACCGAATCATGCAGGTTGGCGTGTGTACAGTGCAAAAAATCTAGGATTCGATCACCTTTATTTGTATGGTATGAGGTATGGTGAAGTATTGAATGTAAAATTGTATTCATGTGCATTTTGTTTGAACTCTTGGTGTTTGGCTTTTTGGATATAAAAATGTAATGCTTAAAACCCTAACAATTTATTATAGCCTCTGCTCACACGGTCGATTTAAAAAATTGTAAAAACTTGTAATGAAAAAAAGCTCTAGATTTTGATTGATTGTTCAATTGAACAAAATCATTGTTAGAATAACGAACGATGAATCAAAAATCTTAAAGTGCTTTTTCTGTAACACCTCATTAGAGCAACAACTATAGCAACAAAACGTAATTGAAAATTGGTTTGTCATTTATTTTCATTTGCATAATGGGAGTGAAAGAGAAAGTTCTAAGTGTGGATGAACAGATACAGACTTTTAGTCGACATGAGAGAAGGTAATATCTGGTCGAAGCTCAGTTCTTCGCTTTTTCCCCTCTCTAAAAGATGAACGTGCCTCTCCTGTGTCTGCCTGCCAGACAGAAATAGCTTTCATACTGCATCATGGCAGTTTAGAGGAAATTATGTTGCTCAGAAGCCTTCAAAATAAACTCTCTACTCTTAAATTAGAGAGGATAGCCCGCACTCACCTGACCCCTATCTGCCCTTACCTTTGCTAAGTGCATCAAATATTATATTCAAATCCCAACTGATGTAATGCCCGTATCCTCCTGCTCTCCCCTTCAACTGACGGACACTGTTGACGTAATATTTTAACCTTACATGTTTTTCTGCAAACATCGTGTTTATTTTTAGTTGGTCGAAGTTTTCAGTGCGTCAGGGTTGCTGGGGAAACCGGTGGCTGAATGATGCGTGTGAAGCAGAGGGATCAAGCGCCAGGATGAATGTCCCCTCAACAGCGTAATGTCCCATCCACTGAGGCAAAAAGAATTCACATTGTAAACAGGCGGTCTCGCTCGGACTAGCATGTCAGATTATATGTCAGCTAGTTCAGTGACCGTTCCATGTAGCTTATTTGTTAAAAGCTGGATTTTTGTTTATTTTATTTAATTTCCTGTATCTTACTATATTTGCATCCATCAGTGGAACCTATATAGGTCAAATATACTGTACACTTCAGTTTGGGGTTGGTATGATTATTATTATTTTTTTATGGTTTTGTTAGTGACTTTATGTTATAAATTAAAGTTAATGACTTTATGAAATAAATGTTATTTATTTCTGTGATGGCAAAGCTGAATTCTCAGCAGTCATTGACTGGAGTCAGTCTTCAGTGTCACATGATCCTTCAAAAATCATTCTAATATATATGCTGATTTGGTGCTCAGAAACATTTCTGTTGAAATCATTTATGCTGCTTAATATTTTGATGGAACTTTTTTTTTTTTTTTTTTTTTTTTTTTTACTAGATACTTTAATAGAAAAAGAAGATAATTTTCTATAACAGTTTTTACTGTCACTTTTGATCAATTTAATGCATCATTGCTGAATAAAAGTATTTAAAAAATCGTACTGACCCCAAACTTTTGAACGGTAGTGTAATTATGTAACTGTGCCACCATAAATGCTAGGAATATTATTAATAATATAATATAATATAATATAATATAATATATAATTAGTGCTGTCAAATCTTTCATCGCGATTAATCTCATCTAACATAAAAAGTTTGTTTATGTGTGTCTGTGCGTGTATATATGTATATGTGTACATCATATATGCATACACACACACACACACACACACACACACACACACACACACATATATATAAAACAGAAACTTTTATGTTAGATTTGATTAATTGTGATTAATCTATTTGACATCATTAAATTAATTTAATATAATAATACAATAGTATAATAATATAATACAATATAATACAATATAGTACAATATAATAAAATGAAATAAAATTATAAAATAAAATAATTGTGATAGCATAATTGTTGCATCATTTTAGACCTATATCAAATAGTTAAGAGTTGATACCTGCAGTTGCTGCATTTTTACTATGAGCAACATCTCCACAAACTCACTGTACTGAGCATGCTAACAGCCTAAACTCCACCCAAAATGCTAAATTGTTTTTACTTCAACAGAAGTATTTACTGAAATGTGGGAGTAAAATTTCTCATACTTGGTCTTTTGTCAATTTTCTAACACTTTTCTATGCTTTTTCCCCTTTCTTACCCTTTCGCTCTGTGTGGTAAAATCCTAACACGTGTCCGCTTTAGGAAATAACCAAGAGGGACGATGTGCATGGCCAGCTGAGCTGTATTCAGCTGCCTATAGACTCAGGGGTATGTAGCACTCTGCATGATGTAACCCAGTGAGACTAACCAGGAGGACCTCAGAGTTTGTGGACAGTGTCACTTGTGATTGTTTCTTGTAGAAGCAGACTTGACTTAAAGTCTTTCTTCAGGTTCACTTGCTCAATGCCTGGCGGCAGAGTACAAACCTTGTAGAGCCTCATGCTTTATTTTATCTGGCTGAAAGGATGTGTTTAGGCTTATGGAAAGCCTCAGCGAAATCAGACAAAGCCAGACAGACTGCTGTGCAAAAGCAAATAAGGCAACTGGGAAGTCCTTTTGAATAGGTCTCAGAATCGTTTAATATGCAGATACGTTTCTTAATACTGCTTTACTTTTAATTATTTTGATCTTGTAGAATTCAGAGTTCAGTATCTCAGCGATTGAGAAAGTCCATTCAGTGAGCCAGAGCTGAGTGGAAGCACTTGACCCTGTTGAGGAGACTCAGTCTGTTTGTGGTTCTGGACATCACATCCTGTATTTGTTTTCATTCATACAGCTGTGCTAGGTGACATTTGCAGTGGAAGGCCATTAAATGGAAAGCACCAATGGCTATGTGCACTCTCTGAGAAAATGGTACAAAAGCTGTCATTGGGGTGGTACCCTTTCAAAAGGTTTGCACCTAATATGCACCTTTAACACTTAAACGCATACCTCAGGTCTTTAGTGACCTGGGACGTCATTCATTACCCTCCTCCTCATTCATTTTTTAAAGTTAGACATCAACCTTCTTAGTATTCCTCAATCAATTCATTTTAACAATATAACAAGAAATTAATAAAATGAAAGAATGCCTCTTTTCCCATTTATTTTTTTGTAAAAATTATATGACCTGAGGTGTGTAACAGTGTAAGTAGATTTTTTTCTGCACAACAATAATTGAATCTTTGATGACTGAATAAGTGAGGTTCACCTTTATTCCACAAGGTGGCAATGTCTAATACACAATGATGAAGTGATGTTTCACTCATAGTTACTGCAGGCAGAAAACAAAAGAATAGGAAGTATCATCAGCAAAACTTGAAATGGCTCAGCGATTTACTGCAGAGCAAGTGTTTGAGATCGCGAATATGAGCCAGATGCTAAATATACTGGGAAATGAGCATCTGCTCAAACTGAACCCTTCCAAGCTTCAAAATGTAACAAAATATACTTTATTTTATTCTTCTGTAATTGTTACTCTAATATGAGGAGAGTTTTATATTATCGCGACAGGTAGAGATCCATTCTTGTTAGATATAGATCTGGGTCGCTAAAGACCCAAGTATGTAATAATGATTGGCGAAACATTCATGCATTTAAGGGTTAATGTACTAATATGCACCCTTATTATGGGTAAATAAAGTACAAAGTTGTACCTTTTGAAAGTGTACCGCCCCAGTCATCTGTTTTGTACCTTTTTTTCTGAGAGCTTTTGAACTTGTATCTTACGTCTTCCAGCCCTTAACCTTGACAAAACAAACTTACATAAACCTCTCCGCTAGTTCTTACTCAGGGGCTATTAGCACATCTCATGTCAAAACATGCCTGAAATATCTCTATCAGCAAGGTTGGTCAAGCCCAGTAGAATTCCCAAATTAAGATCTGTGATTGTTGAGCAGCAGTTGCACAGCAACCTTAATGTCTTAATTGACAGAACAGCCCCAGTAGGCTTTCTTTTACACCTTGAACCTGACCAAAGCAGTTCTGGCAAACAAAGCTTAAAGGAATCATTCTTAAATTTAAAATCAATGAAAATCTTGACATTTGTGAGAAAAGTACAACACAATCTCATGTCACTTTGTAACTATGAATGCACTATGATCATATGAATTCACTACCTATTCACCAAAACACAAAATACACATTTCAAAATAATATATTTTCATGAGATTGGGTTGTAAATGGTGCAATGTCCGATTTGTAAGGGAATCATTCTTTTGAGTCAGATCTTTTTAGTGAGTTGCTCAATTCACTTCACAAAACTGGGCTGTATCCAAAATTGCATACTTCCCTACTATATAGTGGGCGAAAAACAGTATGTGACATAAGAAGTATGAGTAGCCAAAAAGTACCCGGATGACCTACCGGATGAGAGTCTGAAGTGTGCATACGATGGGCACTTTACTATCCCATGAGGCAACGGGACAGGATTTGTGAATGCTGGTGACGCGACACAACTGACTCTAGTAGGTCACGTGATAAGGGCAACATGGCGAATGTAGTATGTCCAGATTACATTCATACTATATAGACCATACATTTTTAGTGGTTGTGAAGTAATTATTCAAAATAAGTGTGATTTCGGACACAGCCCTTTTTAATGATTTGTTCACAGAACATGTTTGATTCATGAACAAATCATTCTTTTGAGTCAAATCTTTTTAATGAATCAATTGACTTAGTTCACTAAAAATGATCTCAACGATTTGTTCACAAATCATTCTTTTGAGTCAATTAATCCATTTATTCCATTCACAAAACTGGTCTGAATGATTTGTGAACAAATCGTATAGTTTGAGTCAAATCTTACAAAAACGGAATGATTCTTTCGTAAATCAGACTGATCAAATTCTTGAGATCTAGTTGCAGCTGTTAACAGCTCACTAGAGGGAAGATTATTGAGTATTTATACTTTTTTTTTATCTGCATGAAAAGGTCATTCCAATTTTTTTAAAAACATAAGTGTAAACTATTGCTTTAATAGACCTTAGTTTTAACTGATTTTACATAGAATACAATAGCTAATAGTTTTTGCTAGGGCTTATATCAAAAAGTCAGATAGCTTATTTAGCTTATTTAGGTGTTTTATATTTCTGCCACGTCTCTTTGCTCAGAAAGGCCAAGTCGGAGTTTGGATAGTGAAGTCTAATCCAGACACATCGTCCCCAGTGCTCAATTCTAAACATGCAGTAAGTACCAGTGGGTGCTGATGCTAAGCTAACCGCTAACTGCATCCATGGGGCCCAACTGAAGGTGGTCGTCTGTTCATGAAGATGCTTTGTAGTGCCTCTCTGCTAGTTCAACCTATCACAGCTGTGTTTTGTTTTATTGTTCACTGTTGTTGAGAAGGGGCAAGGAGTCCCTCTCATGTCTTGACTTACAGAGCTTGACTCCAGTGTCATAACTATTTCAAGTTTGTTTTTTGTTGCCTTAGTAACGTAGATATTGTGTTATTCCCTATTGACAAGTACTATTTACTCTTTTTCATTGTAGTTATGATGTGAATTAATTGCTGTTCAATTGTGACGTGTTTAGTGTTGCAATGATCCCACTGGTTTCAATGCAACTCAAATTTGCTTTGTTTTTGTTCCTTACCCATTTACACACCCATTACTAATGCATTTTTTTTTTCCAGAGACCAAAATACACAATGCTTTGATTCAGCTTGATGCTAATACGTGAAGCCAATGGGATACATTGTTCGTAGGTGCAAGGTTTGTCAGAATAGTCTCCACTGTGTCTCCTCTTTGTCTTTGACCATTAGCTTCATTGAGTACTGTGAATATGGTAAACATATGCTGAAATGCAAATTAAGTTTGCTATTGCCGTTTGCACATCAGGTAACCACATGATGAGGGAGGAAAAGTTTTCATCTTTTGTCATATTTATCATATCGTATTTAAATTCCATTATCGTCCACAAATAGACACCTTAATGGTCAAACTGAAAGAGTGATCCATGTCCTTAAACAGTGGTCTCTGTTTTGACAAACCACCCAGGGTTGAAGTTCTGTGCTAGACCACACTGAAACACTCTCGGC
The DNA here is from genome assembly GCA_039654625.1 of Rhinogobio ventralis. NCBI lineage: Eukaryota > Metazoa > Chordata > Actinopteri > Cypriniformes > Gobionidae > Rhinogobio > Rhinogobio ventralis. The sequence goes on from CM077212.1 coordinate 22,562,395, forward strand.
ATTAAATCATTTTAAGACTAGCCCAAGACTGGGGACGAGGAGGACACAGGCCAAACAATGTGATGAGCCCTCTGATAAAAATAGCAGTGTTTATTTCTCCGCCTGATCATTGGATGTGCCTCCTCTACTGGTGCTGCTCCTCCAGTAAGCCGAGAAAAAAATCCCACACATATTAATCCGCATGTGGATGTGTATTACGCTAATATAGCAGGTGGTCTGACCATGAGATCATCTGCTTAAAAATATACAGTAAGATACATTTAACTAATATTTAGCACACAATACTTGTGGTTTCAGAGTGGTGGTGCAACCTGGTGCTGTCAAATGCATGCCGGCACTTCGTTTTTGTGGATTACCCCAACTAGGATGTCTCTCCCTTAGATACCAGTCACCCTCTGGCCTTTTTTAAAGGGCTGCTGGGGTGGGGAGACAACACCCTCACCCACCTGCCTGTTCCTCACCCTGAAATATACTTCCCTAAGCTCCAGCAACTCTAAGACCTGCTAACTAATGTTTGTTTATCTTTCGCATTTGATAAAGGGTGATGCCTCAAAGTCTGACTCTGAAGCAGATTTCTATGCACGGAGCTTGGAGGATGTTTCAGGACATAAGAAGGATCTGTCAGCATCATCCGGTGAGACTGCATAGTTTACATGGAAGCACATGTACATTTTTTTTCTGCTGACCAGTACGATTTTTACTTGCACTGTCAACAAATTCACTGGCCCCATCACAAAAGAATGGTTGATTGGTTCTCAACAACATTTTTGCTTTTTTCAGCCAGTTCCATGGTTTTATATGAGTTTATAGATTTATGAACTCAAGTTTGTTTCAGCAGACCATCCTCACTGTTTAGTCCTGATATTGTCAAATGAGCTTGTCTAAAACATGTAGCCATAGAGTATACTGACACTTTTTTTTTTTTTGCAGGACACAAGCCATTTTTTATATTGAACATGATTATTGTGCACTCCTATATTTTGAAATCCACAAGCTAGCTTCTGTGCTATCCCAGATACCCTTTTACCCTTCTAACATTGGGTTTATACTTTGTATTTCTGTCTTTTTGACATAATGCATGGTCCTTTTTGAAGATTAAAACTTGTTTTAAAAATGCATGCTTGAAATGGTTCCTAATGCATTTTTTAGCTGTCTGTCATGTTTTGTAGTGTCAGTGATGTTGAGCATACTATCCCTGTCACTTTCTACAGTTGTGCCCATCAATGGCCATGTGGATTTGAAGACCAGCCTGACCCCTCCCCTCATCACTCACACAGCTGCAACACCCATGCCCATCCCTAAGATATCAGGAGGAGGAGACCCTGCACTGGGCTACGAGTCCCGCAGAGGCAGCAATGTCTCCATGGATCCCAATGGACACGATAAATCTCCGGTCAGTATACTGTTCTCTGTTATGATAGAGAACTTTTTTTTTCTTTTTTGTCTGACATTGTACTCAATTTTATAATAGTTAGTGGTCTTATTCACTAAAAAATGCATAAAAGAAGAAAATGCTACTATAATGCAACATCGGTTTTTTTACGCTGAATTAAGTCAGACTTATTGGGTCACATACCCCACAGACAAGGCTTAAGCCTATAGTCCCAGACTAAAATGCATGTTTGAGCTGTTTTAACTGAAATAAACTTGCACTGGCACATCTTAAAATATGTCAGTGCCATTGTTTTGTCTCAAGATGCACACCAGTAATGTTTTTTTTCCTAAGGCACGTTTATAAAAGCTACTTAAATAAATTTTATATAATATAATATAATATAATATAATAAATTATAGAATGTATAATAATGTAACTAAATACATTTGTATCTGTACATGTGGTGGAGTGAATTTTTGCTCCAAAATGTTCACACTCAGGCTTTACAGTAAGCCAATGAGATCTAATTTGAGAGTGACATGTTCCTTTCCCCGTGTTTCCTCAGTCGAGTGCACGGAGCTCCCCTAATGCCCCCTGGAGTTCAGCCAGTAGCTGGAACAGCAGGCGCTCCAGCTGGAATAGCTTGGGCCGAGCCCCCAGTCTCAATAGGCAAAAACGGCAGTCTGGCGAACGGCGCTCCTTGCTGTCCGGCGATGGCCAGTCCAGCTCAGATGAGGGAGATGCGGGAGAGAGTGGAGGCGGTGGGGTAATGTCCGAGGGTGATGATGCCTCCCTCGCCAGGACGGACTCCCTGGGCCAGAGGCCTCGGCACAGGCGCATGGAATCCCTGGAGACGCGTAGCTCGTTTGATCTGCCTCCAGACACCCTGCAGGTGCCATACATGCATCGTTCCGCCAGCATACATAGCGCCCGGCCACCCAACTTCCTCAGCAACGGCAAGAGTTCTCCATCTGCAGCCACCACACAGCTTTCTCTAGATGAACACCACAGTGAGGATGACAATGCAGATGATGAAGGAAACCTGGTGAGAAAATCTACACTTGATTTATTAGAGCTATTTTTCTGTTCCTTACAGTAGATCTATCACAAATGTCTACCAATTCTCTTCTATTGAATTGGCTGCTATAAGATTACAAGAAAAATAATTTCTATATCTTCTATTGCTAACGAAACTAACTTACATATAATCTCACTTGGTCATCCATCTTTCAGAGTCGCAAGGATCGTCTCTTCCGCTGGCTGGAGCACAAGCAGCCTGAATGCTGTCGGCAGAGGGTTACCTGGTCGCTTTACCTGTTCCCCCCACAGTCACGGTGAGTATCTGATGCCTTCTTGGCTCTTGTAGTCTTACCTGCTGAAAAGACCATCTAAGACATTTTCAGGAAGTGAATACTGTCCTGGGGATTCCATTCTACATTGAGGAGGGCCCACATAAATTTCATGTGTTTTTTACCAATAGGATTGGTTGTCTTTTGTTGACATTAATAATACTGATGTTAATTGATTTATATCCAGGATAATTTCTGGTTTGATGTAGATGGTGTACTTGAGTCCTATATATATATATATATATATATATATATACCCAGTGTTGCTTCTTTAGTAATTTTATCTAATTTCAAGGCTTTCTAGGATTAGGGTTAGGATTGTATGCATCTTAAAGGAACACGCCGACTTTTTGGGACTTTAGCTTATTCAACGTATCCCCCAGAGTTAGATAAGTCCATACACACCATTTTTATCTCCGTGCGTGCCATAACTCTGTCTGACGCACCCACCGCTAGCCTATTTTCAGGTGCTGCGTAATATCATTGCGCCTGTGGCACCCATGGTACGGCAGCAAAGTTCCTGGATTATTAAGCAGGAAAGAGAGTATAGTCCCTAGCCATATCAGTCTAGAAAATTGCAACTTTGCATTTTCCGTCGATCTTAGTACACGATGTAACTATACACATCACAACATGTAAATAGGAAAATGTTGGCGTTATTTTGTCATTTATTGAGCAGTAGGCTAGATGGAGCCGTTTACCTCCAGTCTTTGTGCTAAGCTAGGCTAGCGGTGGGTGCGTCAGACAGAGTTATGGCATGCACGGAGATAAAAATGGTATGTATGGACTTATCTAACTCTGGGGGATACGGTGAATAAGCTAAAGTCCCCAAAAGTCGGTGTGTTCCTTTAATTGTAAGTTTATAATAAATAATAAAAAAGTTATTATATTAGTATATTAACACACACACACACACACACTTATGCCGGTGCAGCAGTAAGACAATATGCACTCATATTAGTAAAGATACATCTTCTAAATGCACTTAAATGGATAGTTCATCCAAAAATTTTAATTCTGTCATAATTTACTCACCCTAAAATTGTAATTTTTAAAAAGTGAATGTATCTTTACTATGAGTGCATTTAATATATAATGCAGTGTTGCTTCTCCAGTAATTTTATCTCGTTTGAAGAATTTATAGATATTTTAACTGAAAAAATTGCACAAAAATACTTGTGGGCCCTATAAATTTGACATAAACATGAATTTCCAATATAATATTTGTTCTTTAGTGCTGGTCAAGTATGTTTGGTTTTTCTGGAGGAGCTGGTTGACTACTTCCTGCTTAAACTAGTTAAGAAGTCTTGTGGGGACACAAACTCTCAAGCATCCAACATATGCTGGTTATTTCAAAAGCTGAATCACGTTTATTATAGTACTGTGGCTCACGTTCAGTACAAGAGTATAGGTTGCCCCTAAGCCCTAATAAATACCCTCATTAAGATGCACAGGTAAGATGGGGTGAGAAATATCCTGTACTTTTTAGCATCTCCCTTAGGCATCTTCTTGGTATTCCCCTTCTCATCTCTTTCCAGTGCTTTCCATTTTTTGAAATGCATGTCTGCTCACATTAAGCTCCATGGAGGCTTCACTTATTAGAGAGCGAGAGGAGAGGAAAGAAGAACTCAGCATTGCATGTTACACTCTGTCAGCGCTTTGCTAATTAAACATCAAACAACCTCAGATCATCATCCTCCTCCTTCCTGTGCGAGCCCTGGATGATGCAAACTATCACCACTTATGACATGCAGATTGGCATACATTGGTGTCACCAAAACCAAAGCAAAAAGGCTTGAGATTTTAGTATGTCCATCTGTGCGTGTTGTAAGCATGTCTGCGGTTATGTATACTTGACTCTTTCTTCTGATGTAAAACAAAGAGATTGTCAGCTTGTCACACTTCCATCTTATAAGATGTACCATGTTACATTGACAATCAAAGAGGTTTAATATGTAAGACTGTGCATTAATTGTTTTGATCTGTAATTGCAATGTTTTATTAATGTATTTTAACTTTCAACTAAGATACCATTAAAAAGTTTGGTGCCGGTAAGATAAAAAAAAAAAATATATATATATATATATATATATATATATATATATATATATATATATATATATATATACATACTAAGTTGGATGCTGTTACGGTTATTTTAAATGTTTTTGAAAGAAGTCTCTCTTAATGTTTTTGCTCAATAAGGCTGCAATTCTTTGAGCAATAAACAGTAAAAACAGTTATATTATTACAATTTAAAATAGCTTTTATTTCTATTTTAATATATATATATTAATAATATTTATAATATTCCTTACTCCTAAGATGGCAATTCATTTTGAAATATCCATTATTTTATATATTTCAAATTATTAATTAATTTCTACTGAAAAATAAGCATTGTATAGGCAATGGATATTTGCTTTAAATATTTTTGTCATGTCTAAAGCTCATTTGAATGTTTTATATCATTAGACGTGACATTATGGTATTTTTGAATGCCTGTCTGAAATCTTGTGTGAAGTTGTCTTAAGAAGAACCTGTGAAGGTTCACCTACATTTTGTAATATCGCATAAACAAAAATGCTGGATGGAAACGGCAAGATGCATATAAATTCTAAAAATGCGCATAAAAAAACGTATGCACTCAATTGAGTTGGAAAACATGCGCATAAACTACGATGAAAACACGTTTACCAAATAAAGTCCTTGGTGTGCATCAAGAAATACATTTGCGATGGGATGTCATAACTGGACCAATCAGAGGACGTATCTCGTTGCATTTAGTATAATTACCTTCCAGAACTGTCTTACACAATTGCGTTCCCAAACAGCAGACATCCGCATCCGAAAGCAAGATAACTTTATTGCGTTTCGGAATTTATTATATACAAAATTATTATATACAGTGGCTTCTTCTACTGCAGCAACTTTTTCTAAGCAATTTTTCTTAGTGATATTTAGCGGCAGTTTATCAGGAAGTGATGATTTTGTTCTCTTCAGCTCACTGGATGGAAACGCTGCTTTATTCACAAATGTTTTATGCGATATTCCCATTTTGTGTTAAGTTAAATTCGCAACTTTGGATGGAAACATAGCTAACAGCGTTTCCATTAACCGATGTTTTTTCCTTTTGCAATAAGTCATTCCAAAAATTGTGGCCGTAGGCGTAGGTGTGTTATCCAAGCATTAATGGCAAAGAAAGACCAGTTGGGAGCGGCCACGTATGAGGTGTTGCTGGGAGGTAATAATACACGATTTCACAGAGGAATTGTGGATTCAGAATGATCATGTGACTTTTACGTACGCCAGATGACCTTTAAATGCGGAAAAACTGTTTCCATCGCAGTTTTGCGAAATATTCCTTTTTCAAATTGCCTCGAGTGTTTGCTCAAAACTTTTTGAGATTTATGGCAGCTTTTGCAAAATTGATGTGTTTCCATTCACAAATTTCAATTTGCGCAATTTGAAGGGTAATGGAAACGCAGCTCTTGACTAACTGGGTAGCGAGGGAGCATGGCAGCTGCCTAAGGTTTCAGACACAGCATTACACTTCTCTCCCCATTTCACCCCGGCATGACCACACTCCCCAGCATAAGAGATCGGGGCTGTGAGAGGCAGGTTGGCATGACAACAGCGCAGAGTTTGCTGTCTGTTTCCACACAGTGCCGTTCTGAGCATGAATTCTTTAACATCAGGCCACATCTTGAGACATTAAAGAGAACTGAGCACTATTTATTCATAAAAAGGAGTCATGCTGGCGAGCTGTAAGTCACACACACATTCAGCATAAGTTTGTCACTGTTTCTAACAGAAAATCAATTGCGGTGAAAAGGGGGTGGGGGGGGATGTGTATTTCCATTAAAATCAATGAACCCAAATTAATGTCAATGATGATCGTTAACATCTCTTACGTAATACATTAAATGATTGGACTGCCAAATGCTGTTATTATTATTTATTGGTCCAACTTTAGTACAACACAAGGGTGAATGAATGACGAAAGAATTGTAATTTTTGGGTGAACTATCTCTTTATGAAAACTCTACTACTGTAGTCTCACTAAGCGACTTGACCTTTGTGAGCCATCTTTCGGGGAAATTACTATTTTATGAATTCATTTTATGATCAGCATTATTTTGCCTGTTTGCATATCTGGTGTGATAATGTCTTGCAGGTTTCGTGTGACATGCAATAAAATCATCAGTCACAAGATGTTTGACCATGTGGTTCTTGTCATCATCTTTCTCAACTGCATCACTATCGCCATGGAGAGGCCCAGAATCGACCCCTCCAGCGCTGTGAGTAATGTAACTTCATACACATACAAACACGCAACCATGTCATTCAAAACAAGATTTGCTGAAGACATACGTGGTCAGGTCATTGGGATTGAGTGTTGTATGCTTATTTTAATTCAAAATGAACTTCTTTTATACGTTTTATACAGTTTTTGCAGATTTTAAATTATTCTAATAATACTCAAAAACAATCATGTGACGATTCAAATAAATGTTGCAAGGTTTGATCCCATGCTCCCTCTTGTCCTTTAGTCTCAAGGGTATGTTGCTTTATTTTTATTTATGTATTTTATTTTATTTATTTTTAATGGGATAAGCATCACAGAATATCAGTGGGCTGAATGCTGATTTAATTATCTAAGACCAACTGGATGTCCATGAAAGTATATTTTAATGTGTATTTTAAAATGTATTTCTAAATGATTTATTTTTATTTTTATATAGCATCTTATATCATGTTTGGTTGATGTGGTTGCTTCTATAGAGAGTAAAAACAAATGTCAGAGAAAGTTTTTAGGGCACTTAAAAGCATGAAATGGATCTCTCTCTCTCTCTCTCTCTCTGTAATATCTGCTTTTGACAGATATCACAGAGAGACAGAGAGAGAGAGAGAGAGAGAGAGAGAGAGAGAGAGAGAGAGAGAGAGAGAGAGAGAGAGAGAGCTTGGCTTAAATGCTTTGCTACATCTCATTATCAATTTTGTATGTTTACTACTGTCATCAGTTACATGTCCCCTCAGGATACCTACAGTAAAACAGAAGAGCATGAGAAAATTGTGTTTTATTTTATTTATATACTATAGAGTCAAAATTGTTTCATTGTGGCATTGGTAAACTGTATATTAATAAAATTATTTGGGGATGGGGGGTGTGGAAACGGCTATTTTAGTGTCTGTTTTCAAGGGTTTTATGTCTTGGCAGAACAGCAGTGCTGCAAACCTTCTTGAAAAGAGACAGCAGATGTCCATCATTTTTGCAGCTTCCAGATTTCTGACATTTCAAGGAATGAATTTTCATAAAATGTTACCCAACAAGACTTTTCTCTCATTCTTGTACCAAAAAAGTAAATGTTCAACCTCTTTATTAATTCACAGTAAAGTCTGTTAAGCCAAGTCAAGAGCTAGCCTACTTTGGACCTTCTAACCATAATGAATTAATTATCCTAATACTTAATTAAATATAAAATGTACATCCAGGGTCACTCTAGTGCTCATTCTGTTGTGATTTGTGAGCTAGTTTATGCAGAATTAGAGTTCCTAGTATTGTGAATGCTCCACTTATTGTAAATATGCCTTTGATAACATATAGGTATGCATATGTTAGTGCAGAGAGAGAGCCACAGCGCTCCACATGGCAGAGAGCAATAGTGCAGACAAACTCATCTCCAGTCAGAATCCAGCTAATATATTCCTGTATATATTTTTAATCCAAGTATACTGACTCACTCACAGAATCAAATGTCAGTTAGACATTAGTGAGAGAGTTTTTTTTTTTTTTTTTTTTTTTGTTATTCATAGATTTATATTCTGTTATTTGCAGTTATTTACACCTTTTCTTGATTTGGAACAAAAAAATGGGGGAAATGAATAAATAAAACCCTTTTCCCCCTAAACTGGTGAAGGATTATATCGAAAATGGAAATATAGGACCTTAAACCCTCTCACGTGTAATGATTTTCTGAGACACATTATGTAGCATGGAAAGGTTGTTTTTTCGTTGTGTTATTTTCCGGCGGTTTAATCCATGTAATCCAGTTTTTACCATGTGTGCCTCTGAGCCTCTATGATATTTGTTTACTTCCCCCAAAAGACATCATGTCAGCACTTCATAGAAGAGGAAAAACTCGACTTCTTTTCCTTCCCCGCATGTGAATTTTTGGAGACTTGGGGCAGATGGCACACTGTGATTTTTGCTATTTAAAATCTCAAATGATATATTTGCACATTGGCGTAAATACTCAAAAAGCCTTTTTTTTTTAGATTTATGAATTTCAGTTGTATAGTAAAATTTCATCAAATTGAATTGAATAATCCTTACATAGGCTATTATTCATATTATGAATTAAGAATTTTAAATGAGTAAAAAAAACCAAGCTTAATAAACTATTATCTTTTAACTAATATTAGTGGAACAAGGGAGTGGACCATTTAGTTTATGTGATTTGTATTCATACATTAAAAGAAATTTAAATGTTTAAATTTATGAATACAAATCACATAAACTAAATGGTCCATTCCCTTGTTCCATTAAGATTTATACAAAATGTTTTATTAAGCTTTAGCTTTTTTACTCATTTAAAATTCTTAATTCATAATAGTGAATAATATGTAAAGAAATGAAATTTTACTATACAATTGAAATTCGTATATCTTAAAAATACCTTAATTTTTTAATAATTTTAATTTGTTTTGAGGGTACACAGCAAGATTATTGTTAATACAATTTTAGTAAAATTCACTTTAAAAAAAAAGACCTAAATTATAAACTATTCTAACCAAAAATAAACTGAAATTTAACAAACAAATGTACAAAACAAATAACAATAGATGATGTTACTGCATGTCATATCAATTTCTAAATGTTTTCTGGTAATGACCTGTAACATATTTGCTAGGTAATGTGCACATTTCAATACGAATCCACAGTGTGATATGACATTTATGAGTAATTGTAGAATCTCCGGACCAGGTAAAGTCAGTTCGCTCCAACTGTCACTACAGAATTGTGTAACTTTTGCTGTAATAGAACACCAGTGTTGAGCTTATGCAAACCATCTCATCTCCATGACAGACTTGATCTATAGTAACAGGTACCTCACTGAGCTCAGATGTGTGTCATCAATATTTCATATGAAGACATTTTTTCATTTGGGTATGAACAAATGCCATCAGACTCCCCACCTGAGTCCCCCTCTGAAGACAAGGCATGAGCATGTCTTTTCAGTACCCAAAGTAATGGGAAATGAATGATGAAAATACCAAGGGGAGTTTTTGATTACTCTCTCTCTCTCTCTCTCTCTTTCTATCTCTGGTCACGTACACACTGAAAATGCATTTAAATGTGAAAGTGGATCTGTTAAATTACTCTTTACTAATTGCTTTTGATTCACACTAATTCAATAATGAATCATTTTGATCATTTGGTGTACCAGTTTGATCAAGTAAAATGGATAGACTCAAAAAGAGCAGTTGTTTTGCGCTGCGCTTTACACAACAGCAATGTTCAGCTGATAAAATGTTTTTGAGCACAGTATATTAAGAAAAATGCATATTTTATTCATATTTAATATAGTTGTTATATATTTTGTCATCGTTATACATATATATCCAATAAGCAATACATTTTTACCGTATTTATTAATCTGCCAACGTTAGTTAATAAAAATAATAAAATAATAAAAATAATAAAAACTCATTGTTCATTGTTAGTTCATGTTCATTAAATCATTAAATAACATTAACATATACAACTTTTGTTTTTTAAAATGTTTTAGTAAATGTTCAAAATTAACATTAACTAAGATTAAGAAATGATTTAGAGGTATTTTTTGTTAGTTCATGTTAACTAATGTTGTTAACAAATTGATTGTGAAATTTTACCATATGTTTATTAATTTAGTGCATATGTTTATTAATTTTCATTTTATTTTTGGAGCACAAATTTATATATTTTTTTAATTGTTTGAAACTGTTTTTAACCCAAATAGGCTTTAGTATGGAGCCCCCAAAGGGTTGCCTGGCTATAACCAGACCAAGTTCAATTTAAGATTGAACATTGGTCTGGGGAGTCTGCTATGTATTTTCTACTGCACAAGAGGCGTGATCAATGAGCATAATTCAAATGACTCTGTACGCAATTGGATAGTCCTTCAACCACAAGAGGCGTGATCAACGGGCAATGACCCATCGCTTCTCTATCCGTCATCGTGTTAAACCCGCCAATAACGCGCCAGGTGGATAAGCCAGTCTGTGATTGGTTCCCGCAAAAGTGTAACAGAAGCAGTAGAAATTAATGTACAGGTTTCCAGACTGAGTTGCAGGGCGAAATCAAATCGCCGGCAGATCAGTCTGGGTTTACCCAGTCTACCCAAAGGGACATGGTGATGGGAAATAAATATGAGATGGGAGGAAAATGTAAATTTTAATGCTTTTGCGTTCTCTCAAGAAATTTTGCGTTCGCTTCACTGATCTATATAATGGCTGGATTGCTAATTCCAGACGTTCTAAACTGCCATCAGGCGGTGAAGCCACTGGAAGTGTTCAAGCGGCCATCTTACTATTCCCTACAAACAGAGGGCATCATTGACTTACAACCAAAACATTGACCTAAAATCACCCGCTTTGCAGCGTCTCAGTCTCACAGGATTAGTTTTACAATATATGTATGTAAATTAATAGTTACTTCAGATGTTATCTGTAATGTTTATGGTCTTTTCGGAGAGGAGGATGAAATCATTTATTGAAATCGTTAATGTGGGTGTGTCTACTGCTGACACAGGTAACGTAACTGAACTAACACAAATATATTTCTTTATGTATGTAATTATGGTAAAAATATTAAACATTAACATATATCTGTGTTTAGCTGCAGAAATTGATTCGAATAGCTTATACAATAAATATTAACACAAGCCTCTATTACTATATTGCACTCTATTCAAAGTTTGCCATGCATCATCTTGGAAATAAAGCAGTCCGCATTATTTGTCTGAATGAGTTATGATGCATGTATTTTATTTCCTGATTGAGCAACATCTATTTCAGACTCTTAAAAACAGCGCAAATGTATGGCGATCACAGTTTCCATATGAGTAAAGTGTAACGTATGCAATGTTGTTGAATTCATTATTAATTTAACCATCGTTAAAATCATTAACTGCCTCGAAATGCATAACGAAATCATTGTTGAAACAATTGCAGTTAGCGTATGAATAAAAACAATACTATAACACAACATAAATACATAGGCACAACAGTACAAGGTGATTTCAGGTTACAAGGCATACATCTTTATTCCGATTTCAAAATGCGCCCTTTGACATTTGCAATAGGCTACATACGCTAAAGAATCTTGTCCGCCCGCTGAGCTGATCTTCACAACTGTAATGAATATGAACGTAACTTTTTAATAAACAGGGGAAATTCCCGACTTTAAACGAATAACCATTTCCCTGCTCAGGACATTTGTGCTGTAAGAATGTACAGGGAGACTTAAAATATAAAAATGGTGTCTCCTTAGGCAATGTTTTCTTAAATTTAAAATCATATCATTTCCTATTGATTCAATAGAATGCGTGAGCTTACTAAGGAATACCAATATGGCGGCTCGGCGGCTTCACTTTGTATGACGTCATGAGCAATCCAGTTCTCTATATAGATCAGTGGTTCACTAACAAAATATATGCGTTCAATATCCAAGAAACTCCGAGAAAACAAAGTTTCTTGGGGGGGACGCAATATTTTTTGCAAGGGAAATCAAATGTTTTCTGAGAGAACAAAGCAAAAGTTTTACATGCGAATGCAAACGTTTTTAAATATATTTTCTCATATTTTTCCAGCATGTCCCTTTAGGGGCTCCGTACTCCGTACTCTCCGAACCAGAGACGTATCATTGTTTGTATATTTTTAGTAAATGTTTTGTTTTTAACTTTAATTTTTCACTCTGAAGAGGAGTCAGAATTATATTAACTGAACAGTGTACTTTTTTTTTCTGTTTTCTCTGCCGAGCTGGATGTTACCTCTTTTGAATGTGTGTTACCTCAGACGTTCAGTAACCTTTAAAAGAATAAGAGTGAAGGACAGGGGTTGTCTGACCCTTCTCTTTCGCAGACCAAACACTGTGCTTCTCAGACATGCTCTTCCTCATTCATGAATTCTGACCCGCACATACACACACGGTTCACTCGCCAATGAATGAAAACAAGCCTGAGCAGAATGGAATGGCAAAGACGTCAGTCTGTTTTCAGAAACAATACAAACCGCAGCAATGATGTCAGCAGGAGTCTTTCTCAGAGAGAACAGGAGCTTTAGAACATAGTGCCATGACCCACTGAAACATGCATTAGCGGGGGGTCATGGGAAAGATGGCCCTTGGGCCCTGCTGCTCAGACACAGTAGGAGAAGGACAAATAATCCAGAGAGAGCATGTTCTCAACACTCCGCCGTGAAGATCTCCACTGCTTATTTTGCTTCCACGCCACTTGTTTAAAGTACAAATCAGCTTCTCTTCCTTATGCACCCATGTCCTGTTTATGACTGTTTAAACACCAAGGATTATTTGCAAGGTTATGAATCCTCAAAAAACCTGTTGACTTAAACAAAATGGCTTGTGCCAAAGCCGAGGGCTGATTTGAATAGGGATTCCCATTCAAGAGCCAAAAAAATCATGAATCTCAGTAATAACGTCAAGCTATAATTCAGAAATCTATGCTTCTCTCAAAGGAACCATGGTGGGATCTTAGCAACCCTCCACTTAACTGGGTCACTCCTAACTGAGACCAAACTAATAATCTTTGTGTAAGCAGCACACATTGTTATCCATTAGGCTTTCACGATCCATGCATGCCTGACAGAGCATGTAGCATAGACTACACAGTGGATATTAATCTTTTCTGTTACCTCTAATGTAAACGGCATTGTATTTGTTTAATGTATGTTCTCTTTGTCTTTGTCTTTTAGTACGGTGGAGTGTAGAGAGGAAAGTAAGGGAGAAAGAGGCACAATGGGACAAGGGCAGGTTTAAACACTAGGAGGGGTAAAGGTTTAAATTGCTGACCGTTTGATTTGTATTTTGGTCATTTTTAATTCGGTTTGGTTTTGTTCTACATTGTTTTACTTTGTACATAGCTATTAGGGATGCATGATTAGATCGTTTTGAGCCAAATATACCAATAACCAATATTGTAACACTGTAACTGACTGATCTTGCAGTATTTTTTTTTTAAAGGGTTAGTTCACTCAAAAATGAAAATTAGCCCATGATTTACTCACCCTCAAGCTATCCTAGGTGTATATGACATTCTTCTTTCAGACGAATAAAATCGGAGTTATATTAAAAATGTCCACGCTTCCAAGCTTTATAATGGCAGTGACTGTTGGGTCATTTTTAAAGTCCATAAAAGTGCATCTATCCATCATATCACTGCTCCACACGGCTCCGGGGGGTTAATAAAGGCCTTCTGAAGCGAAGTGGTGCGTTTGTGTAAGAAAAATATCCATATTTAAAACTTAAAATACCGGTCAGCCTTACTCAAGTCAACTTTACGGCGAAAGAGTAACCCCTGACGCGATGTAATAGGAACATCACAAGCTTTGACGCCTCTCGCAGATAGTGCTGGGCAACGCCCCTCTTCTCTAATATCGAAATCCTCCACCATTTCTCTTTAAAAATTCTAATTTTAGACTTCTAATTCATGACTGGTGTTTTGTTCTATACTCTGCGCTTCTGCGTTCGTCAATACACATGTGTCAAAGGTTCAAGGGTCAAGGGTTACTCTTTCACTTGCGTACCGCTGACCGCCGGAAGCTAGGTATTTTGGTCTATAAAGTTTTAAATATGGATATTTTTCTTACACAAACGCGCCACTTCACTTCAGAAGGCCTTTATTAACCCCCCGGAGCCGTGTGGAGCAGTTATATGATGGATAGATGCACTTTTATGGACTTCAAAAACGACCCAACAGTCACTGCCATTATAAAGCTTGGAAGAGCCAGGACATTTTTAATATTACTCCGATTTATTCGTCTGAAAGAATGTCATATACACCTAGGATGACTTGAGGGTGAGTAAATCATGGGCTAATTTTCCTTTTTGGGTGAACTAACCCTTTAAAGAGTCCTTTTTAAATTTAAATTCTTTCCTTTTTTTTCTCCTTTTTACACAAACTTGTTCTGCAGCTCGAGTCATCACATTTTGTAGATTTATATTCACACCTACAGTACCATCTTGGGGTCAGTATGATTTTTTGTTTTTGAAAGAAGTGCCCACCAAATTGCATTTATTTTATCAAAAATACAGTAAAATAGTAATATTGTGAAATATTATTGGATTTTTTTTTACAAAGCCGCTAACTTGGTGATGGGAGAGAAAAAAAATAAGATGGGAGGAAAAAATATATGTCAATGCTTTAGCATTCTCGCGCTAATATTTTGCATTTCCCCGAGAAATTTTGCAATCGCTTGCATACGCAAAAGTTTAGTTTTCCTCCCATCCCATATTTTGTTCCACCACCATGTCCCTTTAGGGGCTCCGTACAATTTAAATTTGACAATTTTACAATTGTCTATTGTAATATATTTTATAGTGGTATTTATTTATGTGATGGTGTCACATGATCCTTCAAAAAACATTCTAATATGCTGATTTGGTGCAACATTTCTTATTATTATCAATGGTGAAAACTGTTGTGCTGCTTAACATTTTTCTGGAAATCATGATACATTGTTTTTTTTTCCAGTTTTCTTTGATGAATAGAAAGTTCAAAAGAACAGAATTTATTTAAAATTTTGTAACATTATAAATATATATACTGTCACTTTTGATCAATTTAATGCATCCTTGCTGGATTTTTAAAAATTATTTTCTTAAAAAAAAACAAAAAAACATTCTAACTAACCCAAACTTTTGAACAGTTCATTCTTTTTATCCATTTGGAATTTCTTTTCAATTATGTCAGTCTGGTGACTCAGAAATACATAGAATTACCATAACTGCTCCTGAATTACCATAAATTGACATTTCCCAAATCATACACATTTTATGTTTTTAGAGGAGTTTTTAAAAAAGAGATGAACAAAAATATACTGAGCTGTTTAAAGGAACACGCCGACTTTTTGGGACTTTAGCTTATTCACTGTATCCCCCAGAGTTAGATTAGTCCATACATACCATTTTTATCTCCGTGCGTGCCATAACTCTGTCTGACGCACCCACCGCTAGCCTAGCTTAGCACAAAGACTGGAGGTAAACGGCTCCATCTAGCCTACTGCTCAATAAATGACAAAATAACGCCAACATTTTCCTATTCACATGTTGTGATGTGTATAGTTACATTGTGTACTAAGACAGACGGAAAATGAAAAGTTGCAATTTTCTAGACTGATATGGCTAGGGACTATACTCTCAATCCTGCATAATAATCCAGGAACTTTGCTGCCGTACCATGGGTGCAGCAGGCGCAATGATATTACGCAGCGCCTGAAAATAGTCCCCAGCACGCTCTCTGTGCAAGCAGGTTGTCACATTGGTGGAAGTTAACCTATTTTCAGGCGCTGCGTATTATCATTGGCTGCACCCAAGGTACGGCAGCAAAGTTCCTGGATTATTACACAGGATTGAGAGTATAGTCCCTAGCCATATCGGTCTAGAAAACTGCAACTTTTAGTTTTCCGTCGGTCTTAGTACACAATGTAACTATACACATCACAACATATATATAGGAAAATGTTGCTGTTATTTTGTCACTTATTGAGCAGTAGGCTAGATGGAGCCGTTTACCTCCAGTCTTTGTGCTAAGCTAGGCTAGCGGTGGGTGCGTCAGACAGTTATGGCACGCACGGAGATAAAAATGGTATGTATGGACTTATCTAACTCTGGGGGATACGGTGAATAAGCTAAAGTCCCAAAAAGTCGGCGTGTTCCTTTAAGGGAACTATTTCACCCTTCATGAGCACATGGCTCTTTCTGTATATCAGCATATTAATTCACCTGTGACGTTGGTGTTTCTGGTCGGGTGAGTCAGATTCCTTACACAGGAGTCTCTAAAATTGAGTCATACGAGAGCATGAGGATGGAGTCTGTTGACAGTGTTACTGTCTGTTATAGAAAGAGGAACAAGCAGTCCTGGCTCAGGTCAGAGAGGCTGGAGAGGACAGCACCTGCTGCGTGGGAAGGCCGTGTGGCACAGACAGAGGGCGAGGGGAGCAGGAGGTTTTTGTGTCTGCACTGTCATTTTAGGATGATAGTGCTGTGTAACAGTCTTGTTTGTGGACCTGATCTTACGTCTCAGTTTCGTTTAAATGTAAATGGAAACAAACAAACATAAAATCTAAATGTAATCAAAATTTGTTTACACATTGTCTGTTTTGTGATTTAATTAATTTCAAAAACTTGTAGTGCAGGTCAATTTATGTTTTGATACATCGTTATTATAGTTAACAAAAAATACAAATAAAACAATAAACTTTTGTCACTTGAAATAAAATATAATTTAACTTAAATAAAATAAAATATAAATAAAAACTTCCATTTTTTTTTCAGCTAGTTGTCCATGCATATATTTTTTTTTAATGTCCTCTAGTTTACTTGATGTACTAAAATAACTATAACTAAAACTGAAGTAAAAATTCTATACACATTTAAAAAAAATAAAGATAAAAACTAATACAATTAGTATATAAAATAATAAAATAACAAAACATAACAAAATGTACAAAACTGTAACTAAAATTAAAATGTAAAATATGAACACAAAACAAAATCAATGAACTAAATCAAACTATAATAGTGTCTCAATGAAACTAAAATAACACTGTTTTGACCTGACAGTGCATCATATTACATCAAATGTATGCTGGACAGTGCTGGATAGTAACTGATTACATATACAGATTACAAAAATTAAGGACATGTAATTATATTATATTACATTTTAAAATACTCGTGATCAGACTACAGTTACTTTTTTATTGATGTTATTCTCACAATGGCGGTAAATTATTCATAATTCATTGATTCTCCCTACTACTACTTTTTTTATCTTTTAATTTTCTTTTCTAAAAAAGTCTATAGTTTTTTAGTTTATATACGTAGTTTATATACGTTCAGAAGGTCTTTCAGGTACCCCCTGAGGTTTTAAGTTAATAAGTTAGGTCAATAATAATAATAGTAATAGTAATAGTAGTAATAATAATAATAATAATAATAATAATAAGTTCACGGTTCTCTGATGTCGGTTAATGGTCACATACATACAGGTAAACAAATAAAATATTGTTAAAAAAATAAGTTTGCATTTTATTTTGATTGTTTTTATTTTAAAATTATAATTTTTTTTTTATGATTTATTTACTTTACTACTAGCTTTTAATTAAACTCATGAACTCCAGCCTGAAAAACCCTGACTTAATGTAATATTTAATGCACTTCATGCTGTTGAAAACAAAGAATGGAATATATTTTCTTTCTCTTTGTATTTTTATACCAACGTGGTAAAAGATCCTATTCAAAATCAATGTGATAAACGAGTCAAAGGTAATCAAAAAGTAGTCTAATTACCTTAAATGTGTAATGTAATGGATTATGTTACTAACTACAATTTTCGTCATGTAAATCGGAATCAGTAACCAACTACAATTTCTAATTCATCTACCCAGCACTTATATGCAGTGTCAGTAGAAGTTTATTTCCAGAGGTGCAAGCTGGGTGAAAAACACTGCAAGACAGTACAAATACCAGGGTTCCAACTCATCCTGGAAAACCTTGAAAACCTGGAAAATAGATGACAAATTTTCCATTCCTGGAAAACACATGAAAAATTTGAGAGAATGTCAAATGTCCTGGAAAATCTTGTTGTTGTCCTGGAATTTATTTATTTATTTTTTTAAGTTATTTCTTTAGCCGAGTATAAAGAGTTTATCGCTGACCCAAACGTTTACCGCAGAAAGTGCTATGTTCAGGAATGCTGAGTTTGTTTAGTCTTGTGTTGCCACTTGCAGCAGTTAGCTAATGCTATTAACTGCTCAGTGTATGCAGTGAATGTTAACTGGTAAGCAGCTACCTAATCACATAATTTTGATATAAACTCACAATTGTGTGTCATAAAGTGTTATAAAATTTTACTCTAGATTTACTTATATAGTATGTGTTTTATTAGACAGATGAGTAACTGTTTGGATACTTTTATTGACAGAAAACGAATCATTGTTATATAGAGGCTAACTCAACATGATTAGTCTTATTGTTTGAATCTCTCATTTTCCTGATTTACCGCAAATAATTGATATTTATCTTAAAGGGACTATTATTATATATTATAAAGTACTATAAAGTATTTTGTCAAGTGGCTATCATAGCGTAATCAGAAAGAGCTTTATTTGTAGTAACAGTAATACAGTATTTTCTCCACCATACAATGTTTTGAAATTAATTGCACGCCATTTAGCAACACAAGTCATCCAGCTTTTATTAATATGATATTCTAATATCGATCTAACTTACTGCAACGTGCAACAAGTGTCTCATACCAGCCACCGACTAACATAACTTTTAACACACTCAAATGTATTTTAATATGATTGCATATAAGCATAATAAAAACAGCAGGCTGTCGGCCTGCCCTGCTTCATACCACATCATACCTCATAAATAAAACTTTAATACATTAGCTCATCCATGAACATGATTTCTGCCCGAGTCCCATCAAATCGATTGCCATCAGCAATGGAGGTGAAGATGACAACTCCCATGATTCCACACTCATTCACGAAGCCTTTGTTATTGTTTTGAATAAGAGGTGAAAACGTACATACTGTGCCTTTAAGAGCTCATATTAAAAACTATTTTATAGTTAAGTCATGGCAATAAACTGTACTTACTCCTTTTATAGACTTAGAGAGCAATATTTGGCATTATCCTTGTCTTTTATTCCCGTCATAGTAAAATTGAAAAGGTCCTGGAAATGTTCTGGAAAGTGGTTGCTGAAAAAGAGTGAGAACCCTGAAATACTAATTCTTGAAGGCAAAAAAAATTCCCATTCTTGGGGTTTTGGAGTTGGATGATAGTAAATGGTCATAAGACAAATAAGGGGTGTTTGCCACAAGATACTTGACTAACATTATAAATAGACCCCATGGAAGAAAGTACAAAATATTATATGACACCTTTAAGAATTTCTTTTATCTTTATTTTCGTAACACTTTTTGTCTTTGATAATGATTTTTCATATTTGATTTATTTATTTGGACTTCAGAGATAGTTACAGTCATGAAGCTGTTACTTATCCATTTGTTACCCACTGTGTTATCTAGTATCCAGAGAGGATGCTGGATGAAATTTATGGCATGCGGTGTGCGTGTGAGTATGTGATGTTAATGCCCGTGGAGTACTCAAAGCGTGGGCAGAGTCTTAGTCCAATAGATGTCTTCACAGGAGGCACCTCTAATGTGTTATGCCACACACACACACACACACACACACACACACACACACACACACACACACACATGAATCTTCTCTGATCCAGCACTGACTCACCCGTCACTTTCCCTGCTTGTCTGGTTCTCTCCACAGGAACGCATCTTCCTGACGTTGTCCAACTACATATTTACTGCCATCTTTGTGACCGAAATGACAATAAAGGTAGGTGACGGGGTTGGCATTTGTCTCTGTGTGCGGTCTTCTCTGACAGAGGGTAAACTAACCCACCGCCTGGGCCAGAATACCAGCCAAAAGCAAACTTCAGTTCCCTGTGGCTTTTTTTATAGTGCCGATCTCTCTTAGATCAGCATGGCTAATGGAGTCTAGTGAAAACATTCCTGTCACAAGCTTTAGATAGCCGGTCTTGCAGACCTTTTACTGTACTTTTAAAAGGCAGTTCAGCCAAAAATGAGACTGTCATTTATTCACCATGTTGTTGTAAACCTGTATGACTTTCTTTATTCCATATAACAAAAAAGGAGTTTTCAAAGCTGTGATTGTCACTCTTTTTCATACAGTTACATGAATGATCTTAAAAAAAAACATGCAAAAGCATCATAAAAGTGTGGTTATTATTCACAGAAAATATTAAAACCTAGCTCTCCTTGACACATTTATGACATCTGCAACATCTGATCCATAAGCAAATCATTCTATGGAATAATATCTTCTTATCAGTTAATCACCTGATACAGTTCACAGAACCAGTCTGAATGATTCATTCATAAAAAGAAAAATGTTTGTTTAATATATGTAAATGTATGTGTATGTATGTCTGTGTGTGTGTTTGTTTTTCTATTCCGGTGGGGACTTCAACCTGAATGCACACTGACTCGTGTCACTGTGAGGACCTAAATTGAGGTCACCATGAGGAAACAAGCTTATAAATCATACAGAATGAGTTTTTTTGAAAATGTAAAAATGCAGAATATTTTGTGTGTGGGTAGGTTTAGAGGTAGGGTTAGTGTAAGGGGATAAAATATATAGTTTGTACCATATAAAAACCATTACGCCTATGGAGACGTGTGTGTGTGTGTTCACAATATGTACAATTTTTGGATTAAAATATAAAAAAAACACTAGAACAATGTTACATATTTTATCATGTATCATTATCCCAAATGTTTCCAAGAATTTTTACATCCAGAGAAATAAGCAATTTTACCCAGGACAGACCGTGTCTGTGCGTCACCTATCAATGACATCATACCCGCGTTACCCTCGATTTCTGGTTTTATTTTGTAGAAACCATGGAAACACCAAAGACGCTTTAATGTATCATGTGTTTTATTAGACAGGTGAGCAACTGTTTGGATTCATTCATCGACAGAAAACTAATCATTGTGATATAGCTCAACACAGTTAGTCTTATTGTTTAAATCTTGTTTTCTTGATTTACCACGAGTACCAAGTATTACCATGCCTAATATCGATCTAGCTTACTGCAGTGTGCAACAAGTGTCTCATAGTAGCCGCCGAGCGAACGCACAGAGTAGCATTATAACATAACTTTCAACACACTCAAATGTATCTAATATGATAAAACAGTGCTACGCTACCCCACATACACATGACCGGAAGAAGCGGAAGCGGCCATCTGCGGCGTAATAAAAGCTCCGCGAAATCAAGGCGTCATCAAGCTACGTCTTGTTTTGAATAAGCGACCTCTAGCGGCGAAAAATTACATATTGTGGCTCCAAGAAACTTTTCAAAATTTTATAAATGATGAAAACACTTGTGCTATTTAATATTTTTGTGGAAACTTTTTGATGAATAGAAAGAACAGAATTTATTTGAAACATAAATATAAAGGATACGCTTGCAGCATTTAATAGCTACAGAAAGATTATCAGTGAATAAAACGTACATTTCTGTCTGTTCCTCACACAAAGTTATTGTATAGCTTCAGAAGGCTTGGATTACAGTGCAGAAGTCATATACTTGTACGGTGCTTGAAATTTTCAGTTCATATTCACTGCTGCACAAACAACTACTGATTTCTCCTTTTGTGTTTCAAATAAGAAAGTAAGTCATACAGGTTTGGAACAACACGAGGGTGAATAAATAATAAAAAAAATTGTGTGACTATATTAAGTCACTGCTTCCCTTCGACAATTACAAACAAAGACTACGGCAGCAAAATATTAAAATCTCACTCTGACATATTCAACTGCTGCCAGTCAGCTGAATTAAACATTTGAACAAATTCTGCCTTATAAAGGTCCTAAAGAGAGCACACTGACATGAAAAGTCTATTAAGCAAGCCCTGCTCTCTATTTTCCACTCTTCACCACACTAGTTAATACTAAGTGAGGGGGGTGGGGTGGGGGGATTGTCTGCCAGATATTCAAATGACTATCGTTGAAATGGAAGAACATGTTGAGGCCTCTCTGGAGAAGACAGAAAAGTTCATAGGTGTCAGTCACAAAGAACTAGGGTTTCTATTCTGGGGCCCTGCTTTATGCCAGGTCACACCCACCCAAGAGATTTCAAATGAAAATCATGGCAGAGAATAATCATACTCACTGGAGGTTAATTAACGGTGACTGACAAAAACTTTCCGGGTCGGATAAAGATGACAGGGCTGTTGAAACTCCTGGCTTTTGTTGCCTGACATGCCTTTGTTCACTTTGAGGTCTGATCACATTGTGGTTTGATATATTCACCAGCAACATCATTAGGAGCTGTGCATTCATGCTTAGCACTTTTTAGTCAGATGATTCTCACTCCTGGTTTGTTTATCTCAGCTTGTTTATCCCCCCCCTCTGAGCCCCTTTTATATGCCAGCTGTATGCCAGTCTAACCTGATACGTTCACAGAAATGCCACAATAGTGTGAAAGAACTAAAAAGAACGCAAGGGAATAAGTGTGTTTCTTTCCAAATTCAGATTTCAAACACATCAGCTTTCTCACTTTTCCTGTCATGTGCATATTTTTTTTTGTACGTTTCTGACAGGATAAGATTTTGAAAAGTGTGCATATTTTTTCAAAATTGTATGCGTTTTTAACATCTGCAAGAATCATTTGTTATGAAAGCTATAGTAAACAAAGTTCACAACTGTGATTGATACAGATTAAAGTTGAAGTATCTATATTGCAATATATACACCGATATACACCTAATATTGTGTTGGTCCCCCTTTTGCTGCCAAAACAGCCCTGACCCTTTGAGGCATGGACTCCACTAGACCCCTGAAGGTGTGCTGTGGTATCTGGCACCAAGATGTTAGCAGCAAATCCTTTAAATCCTGTAAGTTGCGAGGTGGGGCCTCCATTGATTGGACTTGTTTGTTCAGCACA
Organism: Rhinogobio ventralis; assembly: GCA_039654625.1. NCBI lineage: Eukaryota > Metazoa > Chordata > Actinopteri > Cypriniformes > Gobionidae > Rhinogobio > Rhinogobio ventralis. The sequence continues at coordinate 22,585,913 of CM077212.1, forward strand.
TCCCACAGATGCTCGATTGGATTGAGATCTGGGGAATTTGGAGGCCAAGTCAACACCTCAAACTCGTTGTTGTGCTCCTCAAACCATTCCTGAACCATTTTTGCTTTGTGGCAGGGCATTATCCTGCTGAAAGAGGCCACAGCCACCAGGGAATACCGTTTTCATGAAAGGGTGTACATGGTCTGCAACAATGCTTAGGTAGGTGGTACGTTTCAAAGTAACATCCACATGGATGGCAGGACCCAAGGTTTCCCAGCAGAACATTCAAAGCATCACACTGCCTCCGCCGGCTTGTCTTCTTCCCATAGTGCATCCTGGTGCCATGTGTTCCCCAGGTAAGCGACGCACACGCACCCGGCCATCCACGTGATGTAAAAGAAAATGTGATTCATCAGACCAGGCCACCTTCTTCCATTGCTCCGTGGTCCAGTTCTGATGCTCATGTGCCCACTGTTGGTGCTTTCGGTGGTGTACAGGGGTCAGCATGGTCACCCTGACTGGTCTGCGGCTATGCAGCCCCATATGCAACAAACCGCAATGCACTGTGTATTCTGACACCTTTCTATCAGAACCAGCATTAACTTCTTGAGCAATTTGAGCTACAGTAGCTCGTCTGTTGGATCGGACCACACGGGCCAGCCTTCGCTCCCCACATGCATCAATGAGCCTTGGTCGCCCATGACCCTGTCGCCGGTTCACCACTGTTCCTTCCTTGGACCACTTTTGATAGATACTGTCCACAGCAGCCCGGGAACATCCCACAAGAGCTGCAGTTTTGGAGATGCTCTGACTTAGTATATAGCTATAGCATCACAATTTGGCCCTTTTCAACCTCGCTCAAATCCTTACACTTGCATATTTTTCCTGCTTTTCACATCAACACATCAACTTTGAGGACAAAATGTTCACTTGCTGCCTAATAAATCCCACCCACTAACAGGTGCTGTGATGAAGAGATAATTAGTGTTATTCACTTCACCTGTCAAAAAGTTATGCCTGATCGGTGTATATATATATATATATATATATATATATATATATATATATATATATATAATGCAAATATTATGACACAATCCGTTTGTCTTCCATTGGTCGGGCAAACAGATAAACTTACAAATGGCTCATTTGGGATAGAAACAAATGTTTTTATCATAAAAATTTACACAGTTTGAATTTAATTGAAAATGTATTCAATATTTGTGTTTTAAATCATATCTGTTTGTTGGTGTTGTGAAGGTGGTTGCTTTGGGCTGGTGTTTCGGGAAGAAGACCTACCTGAAGAGCAGCTGGAACATTCTGGATGGCATGCTGGTGATGATATCTGTGATTGACATCCTGGTATCCCTGATCTCCAACAGCGGCACTAAGATCCTGGGCATGCTGCGGGTGCTACGGTTACTAAGGACCCTGCGGCCGCTCAGGTACACTGATCACAACATCCATTCAGTGCTGCATTTAGTCATTATGCTAAATTACAGTTACAAATACATCAAAGCTTTAATGCACAAGTGCACCACCACCTGCCATGCTGTAGGCTACATAAACATTCATATGTACTTTGGGTCAAAACGCTAGATTTGCACATCTTAAATCAGCATTCACTTTCTTATAGGAAGCATAATTAATGTAAAGACTGAAGTTCCACAATTAGCATCTTCCTCACTTAGATGCATCAATTAGCTCCTAATTGATGCAGTATGTAGCTGTGTTTGTGTTTATGCATATTTATGTGCATTTGTGTGCATATGTGTGTGCGCCTTGCACTTTTCCTCCTGCAGAGGAAACTTCTGGAGGCCTTCCCTACGCTTAAATATTTATGACATATTCAAGCAGAAAATAAAAATCAAATATTCATCTTTCCTGCCCAATTTGCCCACAAAATGCTTACACTGGTCTTTCACCCCCAGTCGCTCCCTTCTCTCTTTTCAAGTACTCCTCAGTTTGGGGTCAACTTCCACAAGTTTCTCATGCTACCAAGAGACTTGTATTAAAAATACATCATTTTCCAGTAGGTGTATTTTAGCTGTGTTGGTACAACGTTATAGTGAACAAATGAGCCGTCAACAACTTTCTGAAAAGGAACTGAAAAGAAAAAAGGACCAAATATTAAATAGGTAAAAAGTTGAGGATAAAATGCTGTCATTACATTAATTCAATAACATTTCTGAAAAGGAAAGGCCCACTTGGAATTGTTTTAGTGTTTTATTTATGTAATAGTCAGATACAAGGAACTTTAAAATAATAAATAGGTAAAATCAACAACATGTGCTGTACAGTGTATTAATCATAATTTTTACATTGCTTAAATGTTAATTATATACTTTAGCACCTGTAGACTAGTAAAGAAATAAAATACTTTATTTTTAATTAATTACATTAATTCATGAGAAATTATTAGCAGCCCGGGTGGAACCAATCTTGGGTGTGGATCCCAAACACCTGGTCTGCTATTTAATTACCTCTGGTTTGGATTATCCCTGAACTTACCCGATTACCTGACTTTTTAAAATCATTTATTTTTATTTTAATGTGTGCTGATAAAGCATAATAGTTTGCTTAACTGTATTGTGCCAAATAATGTTGAGGTATTTTGATGAGAATGACGAATACGTCTCTCAGAAAATCTTTTAAAGCATGCTTCACTAGTTTGCTAGAACAGCCAATGAATGATTTATGTCACTACCCCTGAGCATCACTATTACTCCACTGCTACTGAATAGTGCATAGAGATCCAAGCATACCCTTATAGATAATGAATAGTATGTGGAACAAATTCCTTTTTATGTTTTTATTCCAATGAAGTATTGAATCCTCTAGTGGCATAGTTACATAAGGGGAATTAACCTTTAAACAGTATGTGTGATAAGGTCCCATTATAACTAATGACAGTTGCTTCGGTTGACTTTCAGAGAATGTAGAGCACCCGGAGAAGAAAAAAAACACCCTGTAAATTAAACATGAAGTGGTCTGTGTTTTCACCTCGAGCTCCTCTGCGTGAACATTTTAAAGATTCTCACACAGAGTTTCCTCCACTGCCAAAACGCTCTGCTTCAGAGAACTTTACTGTGTGTGCAACTGCCTCTGCACCGCCGAACACCTTTTGAAAGTTTTACTTCTTGATCCTTCCCTCGACAGACTTTATATTAATGCACCTCTGTGTGAAGTCCAAGTTGAAATCAAAAGAAAGACAAAGACAGCTGTAAAAAGTCTCCACAGCGTGGGCTCGGCTACTTCTGCAAAAGTCAATTCAGGGAGGGGTGGGTAATCCAGACCACATGTGTATCTGGACCAGTCTGTGCAGTGAGTTTAAAGGGACAGTTCACCCGAAAATTAAAAACTCTGCTATTATTTACTCACTCCAATGTCTTTCGAAACTGGTATGGCTTTCTTTATACTTGTCTTTAACAGGTTGTCCTAGTTGCTCTTTTTTCATACAATGAAAGTGAATGTTACCACGTTTGTGAGCGATATATTTGTAATCTTCAAATAAAATTTAAATAGATAACTTTTTTAATAAATTAAATATTTTTTTTATTATTAGTATGCAATTAAAAAAAAATAATTTCCAAAATAATTTTAATACACTACTGCTCAAAAGTTTGTGGTCAGTAAGACCCCATTTAAAAAACAAATCAAATATATTTTGTATGTATATATATATATATATATATATATATATATATATATATATATATATATATATATATATATATATTTATATACATACAAAATAAAATAAAGTATCTTATGCTCACCAAGGCTGCATTTATTTAATCAATAATACCACAAAAAGTAATATTGTGAAATATTATTACAAATAACTGTTTTCTAATTGTGTATATATATATAAGTCTTTACGGTCACATTTGATCAATTTAATGCATCTTTGCTCAATAAAAGTATTAATTTTTTATATATATATATTATTATTATTTATTATAATTTTTTTTGTGCTTTTATAGTGCTTTTCATTCAAAACATCTAATTCATACAAGTTTGACATAGGAGTAAGCAAATAGCAAAATTAAAATTCCCTTTAAGGTGGGATGATGTGCCCAATTATTAATGTGGACATCTGTCTTTTGTATGTTAATGTCCATGTTCTCCTTATCAAGTACTAATGGCATTGATACAGAGACGTTTGTGTTTCAATCTTTAGACAGGATGATTTATGTGTGGTGTTAAGGGGGGATGTGCACACTCTGTAAATTCATCATCTCTTTGACCCCCAGGTTAAACCTCTCCACTGTATGTTGCACTGCACATCACCCTTGCGGATCTAAATTAATCTCAAAAGCACATAAAGAACCATCCATCCTCCACTGTCTGTATGAGCCCCAGAGGAACAGACCCTCCCTTAAACACCTGATGCCAGCATCTATCTACAGATTTTACTTTCTCCTAGAAGCTCCTGCTTGACCTCTTCGAATGCAAATAACCCGACATAATCTACCGCTTTATTATTGTTTGTGCTGCTCATTAATTCTCACGCTAATTACGGTCCAGCTTCTTTCACAGTGCCTGTCCACTCTAAGGCATTTGTGAAGCTAATCGAACCATGCTTGACTAGAAACAAGTTTGTTTTTCTGCATTGTCTATTTGCTGTAATTACAAGGACGAAGAATTGCACGAAAAGACGATAAGGACAGATTGGCTCTTTCGGGTTTCATCTGGATGCTGATTAATTTAATTTGCATATCATCGCTGCAGATGTCCTTTATGTCTTATTGTTTTTAGATAATAGCTTGTGTAATTGTGAAGTCATAATTTTACTGGATTATGTGTGTGGGCTAGGGAAGAGATTCAGTCATTAATTTCTCACCCTGGTGCATTAGAACAACACCAAGGCGAATAATGACTGAATAATTGGGCGAACTATTGGGCGAACTATCCCTTTAATATCTTCTTTTGTCGTCTGCAGTAGTAGTAAGTCATACAGGTTTGTAAAGACAAGTGAGTGAGTAAATAATGATAAAAAAATGTTGTTACATTCTGTTTTATGCTGCTGTTTTTACCCCCTGCTTTCTTGATTCATAGTTGAGATTTTTTATATAATTTTTTGTCCTTTTGACGGGTGTCCTCAGATTGTGTGCTTGCTGTGTGTGGGTGTGTGTGTGTCAGGGACACACAGCTTGAATCTCCCAAACTGACGGTTCCCAACCCAACTACAGCATCCTTTAATTACAGCCAAGATGAAAATGTGTCTCTGTGTTCTGGGAATAAGAAGCTCCTTCAGTGCTACTTATTGTTCCCTTCCTTATTTATTTATTTATTTATTTCTCTATCAAAACCTTTCAGAACAAAAAGACCGGATTGGAGAGATGCATATGAAATCCAGTTTTCTGAAGACTTGCAAAACACAGTAACCATAACACATGTTTCCAGAAACCAGTAGCATCAGCATCACATTATAAAAACTAGGACCACCTCCCAAAATACCATGGTATTTACATGTTCCATGAAGATACTTTGTAAATTTCCCTACGTAAATATATTAAGGACTAAATATATTGCTAAGGACTTAATTTGGACAACTTTAAAGGCGATTTTCTCAATATTTAGTTTTTTTTTGCACCCTCAGATTCCAGATTTTCAGATAGTTGTATCTCGGCCAGATATTGTCCTATCATAACAAACCATACATCAATGGGAAGCTTATTTATTCAGAAATATATCATGATGTATACATATCAATTTACCCTTATAACTGGTTTTGTGGTCCAGGGTCACATATGATTATCATACTATGGTAATCATTCAGTACCATGGTATATATGAAAGTACCATGCTTTACCACCCACTTTACAAACATGTATTTCTTTTGCTCTTACTGTAATACTGTATATACACCACAAAGCCTATTTACACATTTTAATGAAAAATTTATAAGCACATAGCTTCACTGTGTTCTGTAAAGTTTACTGTATTGAAAAACATTACTGGCACAACACCTCATGCACTAGCGCCCTCTATTGATGAGGGGTTGAAATCTCATGGTATGAGCACCAGTGTTATTATTTATTATATGCTATTATAGTAGTTATTCATATTTTGAATTAGCTTTTATTTTTCCTGTTTTCTATTTAATTGTAGTTTAAGTTCGAGTTGTAATGTGCTTTTGTATTTTTATTATTTCTATTTAGCTTTATTTTTTTAATACTTTAAATTATTTAATGTAGTTGCAAAGGTAAAACTTCTAATTCTCAGTTAAGTTTAAGTTTTTAGTTTGTTTTTATTCTAGTATTCATATTTTGTTTTATTTCATTTCATCCTCAATTTACGCAACAGTTTTAGTTAACAATGGCAACACTGGTGAGCACACTGTGTACAAGACGTATCATTTCACTGGATTGTCCCTCTCAAATTCAGTCAGAGATGAGCGTGGGTCTAGACATATTGATCCTTCTCATCGTTTGACATTTCCATAATTGATTTTATGGTATTACCTGAAGTGAGCTTTGATAAACACGCTTGAGCTTGTGAGAGACGCACACAGATATTCAGACAAACAAAAGACAGATCAGCCTGTTATCTGCACTCCCTTTGGCAGACTCCTTTCTCTCTCAACCAGTTACTTTGACTAAATCTGATTGGTCTCTTTAAACATGGCCTTTTCTTCATCCTCAGACACTGATACAATCACAGCGCACTTCTTAAGAAGATCAAAGCTGAGGATCAAATCAGGTTTTCGCTGCATTAGCTCAGTACTGTGCTAGACAGAAATCCCTGTCACCAGATGAGGACTAATGTGCCTTTTATTTGTTAGTCTAAAGGGAGAAATGTGTGAAGTCCTTGTTTCTGTAGTATCATAAACATCTTGAAATGCATCACAATCCCCTGCTACTGGTTTAGGTCCTCATTGTGTCCCATTAACATCAGTTCAACACAAACAAGGCCACATATTAAAACCGGTTGCCTTTTACAGCTTTGTTAGAGTATAATTGTACATGTAATGGGCTGTTCACAGTTGCTCTTGAATTTGTCTGCACTACTTTTTAATTGTTGGTCTATGTACATGCATTAGAGGGACATATTTGACTGTTTATTGCATTGTGCAAAAATGTTAAGACGGCATGTAAACTTTAAAAATGCACACTTTCTGTCTCCATTTATTTGCCCCCCACACACACACACACTGTGTGGACGGGCTCTAAAGCAGCTGAATTCCTGTTACAGCTGTGTATTTGTATTACATATGTTATTGTGTGTGCCTTTGTGAGCAGGTGTCTTTGTGTCACTGTGGGTGCCACCCTCCGCAGAGGTTGACAGGTGCAGTTGTGTGCCGGATGTCGTGCCATTAATAATTAGGCTTCAGCTTTATTCCGGCGGTTTAATTAAAACTGTCTCTTTTCTTTGTAGCACAGAAAGTTTCCCTGCAGTATTGCATTGTGGCTGCTTAGCATAATGGCTAGGGCATGAAATGTTTGCTGGTAATTGCCAGACACACTCACTCTTAGAGGAGGTAGTGATTGCAGCAATGATGATATATATAATAATGAATATACTAATAAATTAAAATGTTTATTATTATTATTGTAAGTAAATGTAAATTGCATACAGTGTTGGGGAGTAACTAGTTACATTAATACTAGTTATATATAGTAATTAAATTAGTTACTTATGAAAATATTTACGATTACAAAGGGGGTTATATCTGAATATTTTCTGTATAAAACTAGGATATGTTAAATAATATTAATTTGTTGCTTTGCCTGATTTTGATGTGCACGATGCATCCTGCCATTTAAAGGATGTTTAGTAAAGTGATGCTATTCTGATGCATTTGATTGGCTCTATTGTTTAAATTTGCAGTGCATCACGTCTGCCAATTACATCGATCCACATCGCCGCTAAAAGCTTTAGGCCACAACCTGTCTGTGAGTTGCCACCATGGCTAGTGATACAAATGTGTTCCAGTGCTGGAAATTTAGAAAAGTAATCAAAAAGTAATCAATGCTATCAGTTACATTACTTTAATAAAGTAATTGAAATAGTTACAGTACGTAAATAGGGTAACTTGTAATCAGTAACCTATTACACTTCCAAAGTAACCTTCTCAACACTGATTACATAATTGTATAACAGGATGATATTATATGCAAGTATAATTTAATTTTATTAAATATTAAGTATTTTGTTTTGTTTTGTTTTGTTATAAGAAAATAGTTTTTTTGTGTTAGGGTGCCACTTTAATTCCAAATGTAAAATCAAGATCCTGAAGCAAAACCAGTTCAGAACCATCAGGCTAGATCTGTTGCTTAGTGTGCCAGAGTGTGCTAGATCTGGTTTTAGATATTTACATATAGCACTGAGTCAGCTCTGGTGAAGGTCACAAATGATATCTTGCTTGCTCTGGATTCCGGCTGTTTTGTTGGATCTGAGCACGGCATTTGATATCACTGACCATAACATTCTTCTTGAAAGTCTTGAATTCAGGCCACTGCACTACAGTGGTTTGCGTCTTACCTTGAGATTAGGACTTTTTCTGTAAATTTGGGAAATGTTTTTTCATTGTCTGCTCCTTTTTTCATGTGGCGTGCCCCAGGGATCTATTTTGGGACCTTTATTTATTTACCTTTATATGCTTCCTTTGGCCTGCATTTTTCAGAAATACAACATTTCTTATCACGGCTATGCTGAAGTTTTACCTTCCAGTAAGGCTTGACACCACTGTTTCTTTTGACGTTGTATAGAAATGTATAATTATATTGGATAACAAATAATTGTTTGCAGTGTACTGAGGATAATTTTTTTTGAATTTATTAATAGATTAATAGATTTAATAGATTTTTAGATTATCTTGCTTGCAAGTTGTACAAAATGCAGCCACAAAACTTTTTACTGGGTCTAAAAAGAGGGACCATATTTCCCCTATTCTAGCATTCCTCCACTGGCTTCCTGTTATATTCTCATGTTTGTATATAACGCGTTGTCTGGCCGTGCACCAAAATATATTAGTGACCTTCTTCAGCTATACTGTCCTGCTAGAACAATCAGACCTTCTAATCCTTTACTTTTAACTCTGCCACAGTATCACTTTTAATCAAAAGGTGATCTGTCCTTTTCTGTGGCTAGGCCCAAACTTTAGAAGAGTCTCCCCTATCATGCGAGGTCTGCTCCTTCATTGTAAATTGAAGTCTACTCTTAAATAATTGTTTCTTAAGCATTTGGGAATGTGTAATTGTTGCTTTTACAGTGTAGATCTGCTTTTGCATACAGCACTTTGGATAAGTTCATATTGTGTTTAAATGTGCTTTAGAAATAAATGTTGTTGTTGTTGTTGTTTAAACATCTGTTCTCCTGTTTGATTTTCAGAGTGATCAGCAGAGCTCCAGGACTGAAGCTGGTCGTTGAGACACTGATGTCATCACTCAAGCCTATCGGGAATATTGTGGTCATCTGCTGTGCCTTCTTCATTATTTTTGGCATCTTGGGAGTTCAGGTGAGGAATAAAACATAACCCTACAGAAATAACCAGCATAAACAAGTTTAAATGGTTTTCTGGTAGTTTTAGAGATATTTGGACAGCCTGGCAGGCCATCTTAAACCAATTTAGGCCAGTTTTTGCTGTGTTTTTCAGTAGGGTAGTTTGAAATGCCAACTCACAGTTATATAGTGGATATAATATTTCTTGCTTGGACCAGACTATTAAAGTAAAAGCCAGTCTTAACTTTAGGGATTAATTGGAGTAATTCCTTTAACAATAATATACTGTATAAAGTAACACATAACATATGACAGCTCTGTGTGTTTAATCTACAAGATTGCATTTAAAACTCTTAGTGAGAGTGAAAGAGGTGGTGCATAGAACAGATACATAATTTCTGTCATTTTTGTAAATTTGAAACATACTCTTCCTACCCACAGCTGAATAATTTGACTATGATTAAAATGTTCTGTTTTCCATACTTCCACAATTTACATAAGTCCGTAGGGGAACGCCGATGCAATTTATCTTCCATTCTTCCAGGAAAAGATGCCTGTGCTCTTTGTGCCTGTACAATGTGTCATGTGTAACATTGATTTTGTCCTTGTATGGTTGTAACAGTGTCTTGAAATTACTCTTCAGATAGCCTAGCAATTTTGGGTAAACATGTAATTTCAGTCAAAAAAGTACTACAGTATTTAACAGTGCATAAAGTGATGACAACACTGGCATATTCTAATGTCAGTACTCATTTAAAAAACTGTAATTGTAATATATGTTCTCTCTTATTCTCTGTGAAATATTAATGAATGAAATTATTTAGTTATTTGCTTTAAAGAGCCTATAGGGTTGTCACAGAGATCTGTATGCTATTCCAAAACAATTTTCGCAGAGAAAAGGAAGGTTGTTTGTGTGCTAAAAATTGTTTTTTTTTCTTCCCACAGCTTTTCAAAGGAAAGTTCTTTGTGTGTCAGGGGGAGGATACAAGGAACATCACCAACAAATCAGATTGCGTTTTGGCTAACTACAAATGGGTCAGACACAAGTACAACTTTGATAACCTTGGGCAGGTGAGCACTTAACTTGGCAATGGTTGCACAAACATTTGCTCTGTCTCAAGATGCTTTTTTCGATGTACCTAGAAGCGACTAGTAATGCCACTTCCAATTTGAAAAGAATCAGTTGTGGTCTTGTCCCATTTTCAACAAAGTCAATTGGAGCCATTGAAGTCAGAAGATTTCTTTTAACCTTTTTTATCATCTTTCACCTCCCTCAGGCCCTCATGTCCCTTTTTGTTCTGGCTTCTAAAGACGGTTGGGTGGATATAATGTACGATGGACTGGATGCTGTCGGTGTCGATCAGCAGGTATTGACTGTATCAGAAACTCCTTTTACCTGCATACAATTTTTTTTTGTAGTATTATTCATATGGATTTTCATGCTTGTAGATTCACCTTGTGATAAATTTGATCTGTGGACATTGCAGAAACCATTGCAGGGTCACAGTTTCTAGTGTACAAACTAATTGCGGGCCAGAATATATCCCAGTCATTCGCATTCTCTAATAACTGCAAACTCTGATTGGACAAACTCCATGATCAAAAATCATTGATCAGCATTTCTGTCCTATAGTTTCAAAGAACTGCTTTCCCATTCATCAGTTCTTCTGTAAGCTTCTTACTGTCCATTCATTAGATCTATTTGAAGTGCCTTATTTTACACTCTTTCCTCCAAATAGCTATTTTATAATACAACTAGAATTTTTGAATTTTGAATGTCTGAATAATTTTTTTTTTGCATGAAAAGGAAGTCTCCATGCTTCATGTGGGGCTCCTGAAAATGTTCTGCTCTAATTGACAAGAGCCCAGCCCCCTGTCCTAGCCAAGGCATTCATGTGTTTGAATTGGAACAGATATCTCTTCCTTAGTGCATGCCATGTGGCCTGTGCCTCACTATTGCATGCAGAATGTCCTTTTTTCATGTGGCGTGCCCCAGGGATGCTAGAGGCAGGCGTTTTTTGAAACGTTGAACTAAACTGTTATTGATATCATGGTCACACTTTACAATAAGGTTTCATTTGTTAACATTTGTTAATGTATTAACTAACATTAACTAACCATGAGCGAAACATTTGTTATTGTATTTGTTAATCTCTGTTAATGTTAGTTAATAAAAATACATCTGTTTATTGTTTGTTCATGTTACTTCACAGTGCATTAACTAATGCTAACAAATATTAATGCTTCCGTTGTTAAATGCTAAACATTCTACAGTTGCCTTGACAAGAATTTTTACATTCAAAAGACTACTGTTACTCATCAGATGAATAAACGTTTTTAAGTTGACTAACTGGAGCAAATTAATTGATTTAACTTAATAAGTTGAGTGTGATAGGTTGCCTTATTTTTTCAAGCTCAACATGTTTTTTTTCAATGGCCTTGACAATAATTAAGTTCAAAAGACTAACAATTGCTCAAGAGATTAACAAAAGTTTTTTAAGTTGAGTTAACTTAAAAAGTTGAATGATAAAGGTTGCCTTATTTTTAAAGTTAAACTTTTCTTTACTACAATATATAAATCTCTTCTGCTCACCAACATTCATTTATTTGTTTGTTCCAAAATACAGTAAAAACTGTAATATTGTGAAATATTATTACAATTTGAAAGATTTGTTTTCTATTTGAATATATTTTGAAATGTAATTTATTCCTGTGATCAAAACTGAATTTTCAGCATCATTACTCCAGTCTTCAGTGTCACATGATCTTTCAGAAATCATTCTGATAAGCTGATTTGCTGCTCAAGAAACATTTATTCTTATTATCAATGTTGAAAGCAGTTGTGCACCCTCCAAAAAAATCTTACTGACCCCAAACTTTTGAACAATAGTCATATTGATAGTTCCATATTGCATGAGAACTGTGACTTGCTTAATAATGTGAAACAACCTCTTTAAGTAGGGTTTCCATTTACCTAAGTAGACCTAGCAAACTATTTATCAAACCTGAGATTGATACCAGTTATCTAAAAGAAGACATGGAGAAATAAAACAAACAAACAGTTTATTTGAAAAACTAAAATCTGAATGTTTGTTGTACTGAAATTCTACTGATATGACACTTGCATAATAATTTGGAACACAGAGTATATGTGTGTGTTTGTGTGTGTGTGTGTGTTTTACTGTTGAGCCTTGAGTAGACTTCCTAACTAGCTTAACCACCTATGTGCTCTGTACATTAACCCGTGTTGTGCTTATATGTGTTGTAGCCCATCATGAATTACAACCCATGGATGCTGCTCTATTTCATCTCCTTCTTGCTGATTGTGGCTTTCTTCGTGCTCAACATGTTTGTCGGCGTGGTGGTCGAGAACTTTCACAAGTGCCGGCGGCACCAGGAGGCCGAAGAAGCCAAACGGCGCGAGGAGAAGCGTCTTAAACGCATGGAGAAAAAAAGAAGGAGTAAGGAGAAGGAGCTAGCTGGTCGGTAGCCTTTCCACACCTTTCTGAGTCCTGCTTGATCATTTTTATTTGACCGCGTGCTAAATTAGATGCTAATGCTAATTAGAGTGACCGTCGTATGAGGAATGAGATGCTCGGGCCCGTAATAAGCTAGGAATCCACTCCCCGGCTTGCCCCCCTTTTGCCTGGGAACGTCTCTAGAGCATGTCCCATGGCTTGCATGGTGATCTGCTTACTGAGAGAGCAGGGTGTGTGGTGGACCCCTGCCACAGGGGTCTGCCCACCCTCCTCATCTCATGCATGTAGGGCAGTGCAGTCTGAGAAGTAAATAAAAATCCAGTCTTGTCACACTCAAATTGGTTACATCCATCAGCTGCCTGCTCCAATGCTCCTCCCCAGGATGCACGGCGTGGTATTGATGACCTTCTCTTTCGGTTCCACTTCCTGCTATTCTCAGCACAAGGTGTTAGCATTAAAACGACTTCATAGAGGATCTCTGTGTGGATGCTAGCTCTTGTTTTGACATTGGCTTGGACATTGGTCCAGCATGTTTGATCTTTAAGCAACAGTTAAAAATGGGAATTTCTTTTTTTAACCCCTTGAGAAATACAGATGTAAATAGGTGATCTATAAACTATAACATTTGAGTCGGACAATAAAACTCATGCAACACCAACTTTTATCACTTAATCTCAGTTCAAAGGTCAAATTTATTCCTCTCTAAATGTCCTATCACACCATACTTTCTCATTAAGATCTATATTTGATTTGCGCATTAGCTGATTAGTGTGTCCTTTTTTTTTATAGCGCTATCATGCCATCAATTTTAGTTGGAGAGGGAAAAGTGCTTCATTTTACCCTCAGTTCTTCATCTTTTCTTTTTGGTGTGAATGTCTGACGGGATGTGTCAGGTTTCTTGGGTGGAAATGGGATTAAACCGCGTGTCAGCTTTGCCTGGCTCGATTAATATTTTGAAACTTCTTTTTGAATGTAATGTCTAAATATCCTGAGGTAACTTTGTGGACTTTTGCTATAAAAAGTTGTGCAGAAAAGTTGTGGTTCCTTTCAGGTGAACTTGTTGGTATGACTGTTATCATAAACTGTCAGATATTTCCTTCCACAAAGTCCACAACTATCTAGGACTAATACTCTAGATCATAAACAGGCGGGATAAATATATTTAGTATTAGAGTTTACACACAACAATAGGGTTATTTTGGACTATAATAGAATAATTGGAACGCCCACCAGCATATTACAAAAAAACCATCCTATTTTAGCTCCTTTGATGGTTTCTTTACTTGCCCTACCTGCTTAACATGGTTTCGTTCTTCTAGATGTAATGCTGACCGGTGTCAGTTGGTCCAGTCCTGATCACACACAAGGTACAGATTGTATATGGCATGTATATGTGTTCACCGTGGTGGTGGTGGTGGTTTGTGATGAGGGAGGGGGGACACCGGGTGGGAGGGCACCATCAGCGCCCATGTTCTCACCTCATCAGATCTGATCTGGCCACACAAGAATTGTCTGTGGAAGTGTGTATGTCCGGTTTCCACACCTCATCACCAGTTCCAGCCAGCCCAGCCTCAAGCTCACACAGGGGAAGGATAGAGAGAGAAAGGGATAGAAAAACCGCAAATGTTTTTTTGTTTTGTTTTTTATAAATATGGTTATAGTTCTTGATGAATCACCTCAGCCTGCAGTAAGTGCTTTGGTGGTATTATAGGTCCGATCTCTCGATGTTGCCCCCAATGTGACATACTGTGGCTGACTGTTCGAAGGGAAGAGTATCACTGTTAATGTCTTTAGCTTTTATTGATCTGTCTGCTTTAAAGTTCTCTCATCGGTTTGATGTTGTGGCATAGTGATTCACTTCGTTTTGTGATGTTACCCCATAACGCTGTTTTCAAAAGTTACTGACTTGCTAAACACAACACCACACCTTGCTGTTGTTCAGAGGCTGCATGACGTGTTGAAACTCATTTGTGACTTACGTGAGTGAAATGTTTGTATGGCACACTTGTTCCACTTTGACTTAAGAAAATGTTGCTGTACTGGGCTGCTCCACATGATTTTAACTGATACAGTAACTTGAGTACAGCTGAGTTGTTTGTATGTAAGAGGATACAATACAATATTTGTTCCCTGTACTTCTCAAGTATGTATAAGCTAGGGCTGCTTCAAACAACTATTTTGATTTATCGATTCATCTGTTGATTATTTATATGAATAATGTGCAGATGAACTGTTCAGACAATGTGCAGATTAAAGTCTATATAATGTACGTTTAAAATATTACTTTTATAATATAAAGTTATTTTTAAAAACATTGCTCATTGTTATTCTTGCTGTTGTAGCATTTCATGTTTAAGTTACTCCCCATTTTAAACCTAAATTTGATGTTTTTTACGAAAATGTAACTGTAGTAGCGACACACTCGCTCGCTAATAATGATGATTATTTTCCTTTTCGGTTATTATCAGCTAGTTGTTGCAGCCCTAATATTAGCCAAATTTAACTGAAAATGAAGTAAACCTGACCGAAATGGCATTTTATTTTTTGGATCCACTGATCTGTTGTGCAGAAACAAATGTCTTTGACAGTTTTCAAATCTAATATATATATGGCAGTTATGTAACACAAAAAGCGGAATATTTTTGTGCATGGAACATGTTTACTCGTGTTGTTCACAGTTTTGCTGAGAGACTCTTATCTCCCCCGTTCTATCTGTGTTCTGCCTCGGTGAACAAGAGCTCCCTCATGAACCCCTTTTTCTTTTCTTCTCCTCTGCCTCTCTTTTCTCCACCCCCCCCCCTCCCTCTCTCTCTCTCTCTCTCTTTCCTTTGCCTCTCCTTGCCCCTGTTCACCTAATGTTCTTTCAAAACATTTATTTTTTTCCTTTCTCAATTATCCATTTTAAATCCCCTTAAATTTTGTTTTATCACCAGTGTTTTATTGGAGACTTTATGCAAGTAAAACTACTGATGTGATAATTATTATAAATTTGGCCATAATTATGTGTAAATATGGAGTATAGGTGCAAAAATATTTTTGCAATTAAAATGTGTACACAGCTTAGCTGTGAAGTGGCAGCAGCTAATAAACAAATGTTATGCATCCACACCAGGTGTCAGACGTGTCAGTGTAGCATCCAAGACCACTGGAATAAATAAGCAAAAAATTAACAAAAACATACTTGGCTGCATCCGAAATCACATACTATATAGTAGATGCTACATTTGGTTTGAAACGTACTTCGCAACCTCTCCTGTGGCTTCATGGGACAGTAAAATGTCCATCAATACGAATGCTCGAATACTTTTCGCCTACTGCCATACTACACGTAAGGTAGGGCCCTATCATGCACCCGGCGCAATGCATCGCAAGGCGCGACGCAAGGGTTTTCTGCTAGTTTCAGCCTGACGCAGTTGTCATTTTCACGTCCAGCCACGTTGTTTAAATAGCAAATGCACTCGCTCGCATTGTTGGTGCGTTGCTATTTTGAGGCAACTGAAAACAACTGCGCCATTGACCAACAAAAACCTGGTCTAAAGTCAATAGCACAGTATTTTTTGTGTTCTTTAAAGGGCGCGTTAGTAATATGCGCCTATAGGCGGGTGCACAACGTGCGTACAGTTACACACATAGGGACACGCAGCAGCACACAAACACTTTTAAATATTAAAAATAAAAGGAGAAGATTCCTCTCTGGAGAAGTGTTCAGTCTTTCTGCTCACAAATTCCGCCCTGTAAATAGCGAATCCGTAATGGTGCAAGAGCAACTGGCTTTTAAAGGGAATGGGAGATGAGACTCTGATTGGTTTTTATTGCACGTTATGCCCAAAACACACCCATGACTCATTAAGAGACTAGGTACAACCCTTTTGGACCATGCACCTGGTGCGCCGACCGCTTTTTCCGTCATTAAACTAGCAAAAGCAGATTCGGACACGGCCTAAGTGCACCTGCGCCATGCGCTTCAGACCATGCGCTTAGAACGAGTTAAAATAAGGCCCATACTGTTTTTCGCCTACTATATAGTATGGAAGTAGGCATATTCAGATGCAGCAACTGAATGCACTTCTAATGTGGTTGATGTATACCCCTTTTCCACAGACTTGAAGAATGAATGGTGATGTAATGCTACTATGTGTTGTTTACCTGGCTATGTCCAGTCTAAAAAAACATTGCACATCCCAGTTTTTGTGCAGGCGGTGCGGCACTTCTGTTTTGCAGTTCACAGCATCGGGAGTGATTATAGCTAACTGACGGCTCCAGTACTCTCATCTGTTGTTTTCAGAGATATATTGAAAATCTCTCTTGCACACATAGTTTTATATATCTTTATATAAAGAGCAATATAGTGCAATGTTATAGGATTGATCAACGAGATGGCGTCTGCAGTTCTCCGCTCCCTGGCTCCGTTCAAGACCAGCAAGTTTTTAGGTCCGGATTTAAACTGGTCTTTCCGGTCCGTAACCCGTTTTTCTGCAGTGGAAATGCACGAAACGGTTTAAGAGCGGACACAGACCGGGAACCCACAACAGAACGGTGTTGGTGGGAAAGGGCCCTGTCCCAGTCGGCACACTTCATGTGTACTTGCGGAGACCGTAGGGTGTCACATTTGTCACTTTAGGTTTCACAAGGGTGCTCACGAGTGCCTCGAAGCGCACTTGTGCTGAGCCCGTGAGCTCCACATCAGACTACATTCTACCCGACAGTCGAAGCTGCATTATGTCATTAAAGTGTGGACTCGGGGGAAGATTGCGAGGGCTTAGAGCCATTTTTTGCTGAGAGCTGAGAGCTCTGCAGATTAGCCTGAAGGTGTAACTGCTGATTAACATATGTTGCCATATGTCGAGTGTATCGATCACACTTTTTCCAAATATTAAACGCAGTTAACAGTTGCATGCATCAGCAGTGTTCACACAAATATTGGGTTATGTTGTCGCATTTGGGATGGAAAATGACAGGCTTCATTTTGCTTCTAATTAGAAGGCAATGTGTTCATTACTCGACCGTTCAGCTACACTGTATCTCAGCATATTTTATAATTCTGTTTTGGATTTCTTTTTGCAAGAGGTGGGGTGTTACCCCCTACCAGTCTGTCTCTCTCGATTAGCTTCTTTTCCCCTCCCGTTGGACTGCCGTCGCTGCTGTATGCTCATGTATGGGATCAAAGGGCTGGTTAATCATATTACACTGCAGTAGGGCTGAAACCATCTGCCTCTCCTCTACCTGTGTCCTCCCCCAGTCGCCATTTATTAGCCGTTCTCTGAGGTGCCTCATCAGAAATGTGTTCTGCCAGCAGTTCTGCCACACTATATCAACAAGGCATATCATTTGGAGGTGTCCTTGATTAGGTAACATCTGATTTTCAATAAGTCCTTTTAGGCTGCAGCATTGTAATAATTCTTATCCTGCTACTATCGAGGGATGTTTACATTTTTCATCCATTTAAAACCAGAATGGTGCATTCTTGACAAGCGCAGACAAATTCTGTAGAAGCATCATTTAAAAAAAAAAAACGTTGAATCTTTGAATTCAATTTAGTCTTCTCACATAAAAGCTGATATATATTAATATATTATATATTAATGACATTATTATTAATCGTAAGGAATGACTTAATTTTTGATATTTATTTTATTTTATTTTATTTTAAAGATTAAGCAAAGGATGTAAAATCAGTGTAAAATCACATTTCCATGATGATCAAAACACACATAGTTGATTAAAATGATCACACACTAATTACAATGATTACAGTAAATTATGTCATTTAACCCTTTTTTGTATTACAGTAAATCGTGTAACATCAAATTATAGAGTGAAGTATTTAAGGTAAATCAACTTTTCAATGTGATGTGAAAAATCACCAAACACTGAGGAATAGCTTCTTCTTACTCTTTACTTGGTAAATATTTAATTCAATTCATTTTCATAGCACTTTGCATATTGTTCCAAAGCAGCTTAATATAAAATATAAAAACAAAGAAGATAAAAGGACAAGAAAAACTGTGCTAGACGACTCCCCAGTGAGCAAGCCAAAAGGAAGAGTGGCAACGACAAAAAACACCTTAGGTTTTTCAAGTATAGTAATTACTTGAAATAAGAATACTTTGTATTATTTATTATTATTATTTATATTATATATTTTGCTTATTTTTGCTGCCTAACTCAAAACAAAATGAGTAATAAATAAATAATGATATTATATGAAGGGGACAATATTGTGTTGGATTATAGAACAATCTCTTTTACATGGTCTATCTTGAATATAAAATTTTTTTAATGACTGAAAGCTCATATTTTTCACCATATTTTGAGAATGACACTGCCATTTTTTTTTCAACTCACATTTTCTGGCATTTTTATTCATAGCTGTAAGCACAATCGTACCTAATTAATGAACTGGGATGTGTGCAGTAGAACTTCATAAATAATGGACGTTCTACTTCTGCAGGACTACATGCCTATTCAGTTGGGTTCCCCCGACAGCAAATTCACCTTAACAAAACATACTGTATTTATTTAATTGGTCTTTCTGCACCCTTGTAGAGCTGGGGATGACCTACCTATCTTTCTTTTCATCTCTAGCACATTAGTATATAGTTTCTTGACTGATACTGGGGGAGCAATGAGACAGCGAATGACAGAGGGAGAAAATTAAATTACTAAGTGTCGTGTAACCTCCACTCTTGGCAGCAGAAGGCAGCACGGTCTCTTATGTAACCTGGCAGCTCCAAACACCATTTCCTTTCTTCCTACTGCAAGTGAAAATGACTCAAAGTCTTCTTTATGTAACTTGGGCAAGCAACAGCCCCCCAAAATGAACAGATGGCATAAAGTTTACAGCTGAAAGAATTACTTTTGCTCTGATATATGTCATGATATGATCCTTTACCTTTAGATAGTTCATGTGTCAGCTCTTTTGACATTCTAATAGAGTTGCATTTGGACATTACACATATTTTATGCTCTTTGTGATTATGAAATGCATGGGTGGGTAGTATAAAGTCCATGTAACCATCTTGAAATACTGTATATAAATTAAAACTGCTCATTAACTGGATTAATTTCTACCTCGGGTGAGGTACAATATATTCAACTTAGTTTGATTCTGATTTAAAATGCACACAGTGTCCTACATTTCAGCAGACTCATGCCTTTTGGCAAGAAGTGCACCTAATCTATGGGTCTTCATGGTTCATTCTTTAGGAAGTAGGTTTATTAACAGAATAGATAGAGAATGGAATTAAAAGTCTTCTGCAGGAGTTGCTGTAACCTCTTAGTGTGTCTTGATCTTCTTGTAACCTCACAGAGAATTTGTACTGATATGGCTGGCTTGTTTGTCATGTTGTGGGAGTGGAGGCTTGACAAATACCAGCCGAGAGAGGGATGTAACGCTGTCTGGATGGTTAAACAAGCCATGTGAGCTATAGAGAGAAAATAACAGAGGAAGAGGTAAAGATATTCTGCTGAAGTAGCACCACTTGAGCAGCACAAGTGATCTGTGTTTGAAACTGATGTATCGGAGATTATAGATGTTTATGTGATTGGTCATGTACATTTTGTGTTTTAGCAGAATCAGAAAGCACAGTTTTTTTTTAACCATTGTTCTGTGATTGGTTGTGTGCGAAATCTAGTCATTTTAATAGGAATCCAGAAAAGACTTCCCCAAATTCGCTGTGTTGACCAACAAATAGCTGCTTGGCTTGAAAGTGAATAAATTGACTTTTTTGCTCACCTAATTTTTTCTAATGTAACCACACCTAGTATATATAATTGGGGCAGTTGTGGCCTAATGGTTAGAGAGTCGGAAGGTCACGGGTTCGATTCTCAATACCGGCAGGTAATGACTGAGGTGCTTAAGCAAGGCACCTAATCCCCAATTGCTTCCCGGGCTCCGCAGTAAATGGCTGCCCACTGCTCCGGGTGCATGTGTCCACGGCTTATAGTGTGTGCGCTCACTACTCACTGCTCCTAATGTGTGTGCATTAACTTGGATGGGTTAAATGCAGAGGACAAATTCCGAGTATGGGTTACCTTGGCCTTCACATCACTTCACTTCATATATGGCCAGATATACAGTCAAACAAAAATTATTCAGACACCAGATATAATTTTTACTAGTGGGTGCAGGACACTATAGTTCATTAACCCTAACAACACCCTAACCCAAAATAAAGCAAACTGTGACATTATACCCAAAAATTCTTCATACAGTGGACTACCAGTAAAACTGATAAAAATTTGGGACCAAAATTATTCAGACCTGACCATGTTTTGCTTAAGTGTTTTTTCTTTAATTGCTAATGCGACCTTTTACACCACAGACTGAACAAAATGAAGCATTGCTTGGTAATTGGTTGACCTAAATTGGTATCTAATTGTGTACTTGAATTTAACAGCTGACAGCTGATTGGTTGATTGTAATCCATTACATATCTTTCTATCAAAGTTATGTGACATTATCAAGAGGAATTTGTTCTGACACAGTTTAACTCCGAGTTCTTGTCATATTTTATTACCATTTTCTAAACTATAGTGAATAAACTGTGAGAAAATGTTGAAGGTGTCTGAATAAATTTTGGTTTGACTGTATGCATTTATCAAAAAACGACTTATAAATGTTGAGTACTACAACATAAGTAAAAGCCAGTGTTGGGGAAGCTACTTTAAAACTAGCTTGCAAATGCATTTTTATAGTTGACTTGAATTTTTTTTTTTTTGTTAGACTGAAACGTATGAGCTGAAAGTGATAATAGTGATCCTTTTATTCTAATGATTCAAATATGCAGTTACTCTCTTTGGACCAACAGTGTTTGCATTTGGAGGTTTTACAATAAATTCCCTTTTTCTGTTAACTGTCACGTACCAAACATATTACCTCAAATCAGAACAGGTTTCAATTGTCAGAAATGTCAAACTAACTTCTCATGTTGAGTAATATAGAATGACATCAATCTTGCGGCCCTCTGCACATCATCACCGTTGCCCATCCACCAGCCTCTGCCATTCTACCTCCATCTCAGATGGCCCATCTTGCTCAAGTCAGACTCAGAAAGAAAGTGTGGTTTGTCTGCCACGTCTGCCAGCATGATATATAATATGTGTGTCTGTGTTTTTCGTATCACCCTAGTCTATCCTACAGTATGTTTGCCTGTGTTTGTGTGTGAATGTTTTTTCTTTACCATGCCCTCTCATCACTGAATATATGATTGATTTATTCCCTTTATAATAATTTTGTTTTGCTTAAAAATTCTCTTCCTCTTCTGTTATTTTTCACTCTTTTGCCTGTTTTAAGAAGGCATTTAGTCTGTCATTTCCTGTTGGTTTTGACTCTGTGTGTGCTGGCATATTGTGCCAAATAAAAAAAGTGTATCTGCCAAACAAATTTTTTAAATTGGGTGCATCAGCAGTATGTCCAGCAGACATCGACTCATTACTTTAGGAGCAACTCATTGACCATGCACTTCAGGGGGGTAAAACCAGCCTCAATTAAAAACCATTCGGCTTAGAGTGAACGAAGCTGCAATTTGCTGCCTTCCCTATTCAGATGGCTGTTTTTATCATCTTTGCTTTTTCCCTTTCTATTTTTGTCTGACATTTTGCCATGCAGGCTTTAGAATTTTTCTCTGGCTCTTCCTTTAAATAACAGTCTAGTCCTCCCACTGCCCACAATTCCCCAGTGCTCATGACTTTTACCCCACATGACTCATGAAGTCTGCATAATGGACAGATCTTTCTCGAACATATTTCTTAGCGGTGTAGTTTGTTGTAAGTATCGCTTTATAGGGATATGTCAACCTTAACATGAATAATCAACATCAGGACATTGGTGATGTCCTCCTTTAGACCCTCACCCTTAGACCCTCAAAATGATTTATTTAAATAACAACTATTATTATTATATTATTTTGCAAATTATGATGGTGTTTGTAGTACAAATAAAGTTGATAATGGACCAGAGTTTGTCTGTATTTCCCAACTGACTTGGCTTCTAAGGTACTAGCTGCTATATAGTTAATTTCTTGGATTTACACCTTCCACATCCTCTCTCTTCTCTCTTCTCTTGTGCATTGTTAAAATATTTCTGAAAGGACTTTGGACCTCCTAAAAGATGGGAAGATTCCCGCCCAAAATAAATCATGTACTATTGATTACTGATTTATTTATTTATTTACATTTTAAATGTGTAATTTATATTCATAGATTCATATCAGCATCTTGTTTTGTGATGGCTCTATCAGTAGTATACTTTTTGCAAATATTAAAAAGTAGGGTGTTCATGCATTTTCCATTAGTAAATAATTGTATGGGGTCCAGAGTTTCTCAATTTAAAGTTTCTTTTAAGAGCTTTTTTTTTCTCCAAGTGCACGTGAGCTGCGGCAAAACCAGAATCATGTCAAAAGCATCAAGACCAGCATGAAGTCTCAGTGGGACGAAAATGCCAAGAGATTTGTTGTCGTACCCTCCTTTTTGGGGGTTGATGGGTTTTGCACTGAGTTTTAGCACATAACATGTCCAGGATGGTTGGCGACCAGTGTTTTGTGGCTATATTCAAATGTGGTATCATTCAGCCCAAAACCTTCAATTGCCTCACCCAATTATCTGTCCGTCGTTCTCAAATGTATTCATAGATGGAATTGGAATGGGCTAAAATTGCCATCTAAGCAAAGAGTGTCTCATTAAATCATAGTCATGGTATCATTAGCTTGTGCCACAAAAATAGAGACAGAGATGGAGAGGTCCCAGACCCACATTCTCCATCGCTATTTCATTCTTGTGTTGGTTAAAAATAGTTTTAATCCATTTTCCTTCTCTTTAAATTCTTTAAAGCTGATTTGGCTGATATGGATGTTAGCTGGACCCATTGCAATGGCATGACATCAGAGTGGCACCGCTGCCACTATGAAACAAAAGTTCAATCCATTATCTGTAAATACAGTAGGCCAAGTCCTTCACTTTCTCCCAGCTTTTTTTTTAGTTGGGGCACAAAAGGCCATCTTATATGAAACTCTTTTGTTAAACTCAGTGCAGTACTCATTAGATATAAACATCGGGTTATGGAGACCGCTTTCCCTCTGTCACTAATTTATTAGTATTATTATTGTGCTTAGGAGGATTGGAATTAGCAATGTAAGCCAAACAAAACTAAGATCTTATAAGATTCGCTTTTTTTGAATGAAAGTGCACAAAGGGAGAGAGTCTCACTACAGAGGGTAGGAGGGAAGTAGATGAGTGGGGATGTCCTATGGGAGCTGACCTGTCTACTGTAAAACCAGGCTGTGAACATACACCTGTTCCCATCCCTCCGTAATTGAGCACCTTTGAAACTGGGGCAGTCTACACAGTAATTGTTTTTGGTCCCAACTGAATGGTTTTGGTTGCTGCCCCCCTGGATGCTGATGTCTGCAGCCCAAATAAAGTAATTTAGAATACATGGGTTAAAGAGCAGAACATTGACTTCATCGCAGATCTTGTTAGATCCTAGGAGTCATAAAAATAGCAATAAATAGAATAAATAAATAATTAAATAACAACCAAATTGGCAATGTTTAGCCAAGGCTGGATGTTTAAGATTCATAAGCTGTACATTATGAAGCAATGGTAATGTTGAGTCAGCACATTTAAAAACACCAGGAGCATGGCTTCAATTAGGGAAATTAAAGCCAGATGGGCTAAAAGATTCCTTTAGTAATTACCCGCAGAACCGGTGTTGCTGACATCTTGTCCTGAGAAATCACAACAGAGTGACCTCATATACGTTATATGCATATTTAAGAAATAGGACACGAGCAAAGGAGTGCTGAGTGTGCGATTGTGATATTGCTTTTATACGTTAAATAAAGAAGTTAATATTAAGTAACTAACATTTGAGACAATATTTCCAAACAAAGTCAAAACCAGAACTGTTTCATGTTTTTGAGCAGAAAACAGTAGTGGCGTTTTGTTCAGTGTTTTCAAACAAATCGGTTGAGTCAGTGATTCAATGACTTACTCATACAAACAGCTGGTGAATTCAAAATAGCTTACTACTATATACTTCTACTATAATACTACTATTTTGCCATATTTTTATATGGAAGTAGTAGAGCGGTATGCTAGTATATTTCAAATTTAGCCAGTGACTTGTTCAAGACCAAATGGCGTATCTATTTAACCTGCTGAAAGAGTCACTCCCAGTGTTGTTATTGTTAACTAAAGCTATTAATTTGCTTTTGTTAATTGAAATCAAGCTGAAATAAAATTAGTGCTGTCAAAATTAGCGTGTTAACACATGCGATTAATTTTTTCAGTTTAACCCGTTAACGCAATTAACACAGCATCTGTTTTTCTGTCATCCTTTGGCTAGCATTACATTATATGATCACGCTCTTATTCATGCAAATGCTTTTAAACCATTTAGGCACGACAAGACAAAGAGAACGTGCTGTCTGTGAATGTCCTGTCTGTGTGACACACACACACAATGCACAGAAAGATGCGTGCCAGTATCGTGCACATTAATTTGTTATTTTTTTTAATCGATTGACAGCACTAAATAAAATATATAAATATCAAATGAGTAACTTAAATAAAAATAACGCTTGCCTTGGCAACGAACTGAAATAAAATAAGTTAAAGTTTAAGTACTAAAATTACTAAAACTGAAACTGAAATAAATATAAATTAAAGCCAAATAGAAATTAAAAAAGAAAACATAACAAAAATACAAAAACTTCTACTAAATCTGAAAATATAAAAATAAATGCTAATTCAAAGTCTGTATGGAAAACAATGGCTTAATTGTAGAAATCTCTACATGTTCAACTGAGATTAACATCCAAAAAATTACTTCACCTTTAACAAGCAAATCATTTGGACATGTTCTAGATGAGTCATACTTAAATTCACTATCCAGTGGGGAGCAGCCATGTGATTAAACAAATACTGCTGATGTGGCTCCATTATATATAAAAAATGAAAGGTTGAATGCAGCACCTGTTCCTTCAGTCCAGTGGCTGTTGCCAGCAAAGCCTGCCTTAATGGGCTGACAGGACCACAGGGAACACAGCTGCCGCTCACAGCCCTGTCTGTGTTTCGGGACGATAAGCCCCCCCGGCCCCCCGCTGCTCTGCCATCCCTCTAGTCCTCTCTGTCCTCAGCAAAAAAACAGAGGAAAAACACAAGAATAGAAATAGATCAGCAAAACTAACAAATGCACAAGTCCGTCCTTGTGGAATGGAGATTTGTTAATGTCTCAGGCAATCTCTTTAGAAAGTCCATGATGTAATAGGACAGTTTGTTTTGTTTAGGTATCTCAGGCACAGTGGCCCTCAATCTGGGCTCCTCTGCCTTTGATTTGGCATAGACCACAGAAACAATCACAGTTAAATGAAAAGTTTACACGAAAGTGAAAATGGCCATTTACTCACCCTCATTTTGTTCAAAACCCATATGACTTTCTTCTGCACTATTTAAAGAGAAATTTTGAAGACTTTAAAACTCAGCAAAAGCACCATTACCAAAGTATCATAGAAGTGGTCCATGCAACTCATGCACTATATTACAAATCATATGAAGTCATACAATATAGTATTGTGTGAAAAAAAAAACAGGTCAAATTTGTTGTTGTTCGCTGAAAACTTTTGTAAGATTTGTAAATGAATTGAGTGAAATCAGTGAATAATCCAGTTCATAAAACTAATCTGAATGATTCTCTCACAAATTGGACTGATCCAGTTTTCAAGTTCAACTCACTGACTTAATGATTCATTTGCAATGATTAACTCTGATTCACTCTATTCCTCACACAAAATAGTCATAAGGCATCAGAACTTTAAAATGATACACAAGTCATATGGGACACTTTTATACTTTTATGGTGCGTTTGCGGCATGTTTAGAGACTGAAAGCTCTAGACCCCAGAGCAATTACAATATTAACATTTGTAATTGCATGGAAAAGAGCGACCAGCACAGCCTTTAGAAATTCTCCTTTAGTGTTTTACAGATAAAAATAAAGTCTGGAAGGTTTTTGAACAACATGAGGATGAGCAAATACATTTTCATTCCTGGGTGAACTTATACACATATGATCTATCTCTTAGCTTCTTCTCTTTCCCACTGGTTATTTCCCTCTTCCCCTCTTTTCTCAGTGTGGGCATGAGTGTGTACAAAGCAATGTTTGTTTCAGTACAGTTATTTCATGCTTCCTCCCTATTCCCATGGTTTTTCAGAAGCCCAGAGTAAACCCTATTACTCAGATTACTCACCTACACGGCTTCTCATCCACAAGATGTGCACCAGCCACTATCTGGACTTGTTCATCACGATTGTCATCGGGCTCAATGTCATCACCATGTCCATGGAGCACTACCAGCAACCTAAGGTAGTAGAGCAGTGAGAGTGCATGCGCTTGTTGATATTTCATTAAGGAAATTAACTCACTGCAGACAATGTTACTGTAAGTTCAACTCACCGTTATCTCACTTTATTGATCTGCATAATATTTGCTGATTAGGCAGATAATGTTTATGGATTCTTTTTGCTATACTGCATTTTGATTATATCATAGTGGTGAGTATATAATTTTCTTTATATTATTACACTTATTTGCACTTTCATTGTGCTGCTCCAGGACATTTTGTACCATTGCCTGTGTGTAAAAAAGCCTTATGAGAGCAATGCTTCACCAAAATAAACCACACTGTAGTGTATGCACTGAAATGTATGCATATTCCCTCATCAGTCTTTCCCCCCTGCATAACACTGCAGACAATTCATGAATATTCAATAGAGGACTAAAACAATAACTTGAGTTTGCAGATAAGTTCTGGGAGTTTAGACTGGATTTTGTAAATCATTTGGGTGGTATAATATGTTCTGAACTGCTTTTTTATTCCTTTATGACAAAGGTCACCTTTGACGGTAAAAGACCACTATAAATTACCCTTGATAGTTTAGTGGTTCTTTCAATTGCTAGCCTACGGAAAGTAATAAATAGCTCTGTCTTAAATATATATGTCTTTTTAGGGAAAGTGAAAAAGTGCAGAAGAAAACGCAGTATTTTTTGTGCTATTTAAAGGGCGCGTTAGTAATATGCGCCAATAGGCGGGTAAACAACGCACGTACACACACAGTGACACGCAGAAGCACACAAACACTTTTCAATATTAAAAATAAAAGGATTCCTCTCTGGAGAAGTGTTCAGTCTTTCCGTTCGCAAATTCAGCTTTTAAAAGGAATGGGAGTTGAGACTCTGATTGGTTTATTGCATGTTACACCCAAAACCTACCCATGATTCATTAATAGACACAAATCTTTTGAAACCATGCGCCTGGCGCAGCAACTATTTTTTCTGTCGTTAAACTAGCAAAATCATGCGCTCAGATCGTTAAAATAGGGCCCTCAAACTCACTATTGCGAGACTGCAATTACCTTTATTTTATTTCGCAATTATGAGTTTATATCTCACAATTCTGACTTTATATCTCGCAATTCGCAAATGCTCGCAATTCTGAGAAAAAAATCTGTCAGTCTTTTCCCCTCAGAATTGGACTTTATAACTCGCAATTGCGTGTTTATATCTCACAATTCTGAGAAAGGAAGAAATTGCGAGTTATAAAGTCGCAATTACCTGTGGCAGAAACAGTGTCGCTACTCCCTAAATTTAGGTTTAAAAGTCAACATGTAATTCACGTATTTTATGAGAGTAGTAACTGTAAAGAGATAACCGCGTGTAATGTAAATGTAAGACGTTTCTACAGGATAAAGAAATTACAATAACAGCACTCAGCTGACACGTTTGTTTGAAGAACAGCATTGGGCAGGATGGGGAATAGTGTTTTGTCAATAAAATAAAAAAAATGGCTTTTTATCCAATTAATCGAAGAAAAAAAAGATCCGGCAAACTAATTGATTATCAAAATAATTGTTAGTTGCAGCCCTAATAATATTTATTTCTAATTTTTATTTAATATGTATAATTTTAGTTTGTATTTTCTTGCTGTAGAGCTACAATTGTAAATAACTGTAATTACAATTTATTTTATTAAAGTTCTATTTTAACCCCTAAAGTAGGTGGGTTTTTTTACTTCCATAATATTTGGAGGGGGTAGGGGGGCACCACAATACAATCCTGCTTAGGGCACCTATTTTGCAGCGGCCCTGGCCAGAAACAAGCTTCCATAGGTATATCTTATCTTAAATCAAAACTAGTGTTTACTATCCCTATTAGTCAACTCTGTTGGGATGATTCCCAAGATTTTCACCCATCATTAATGGAGGTCCGTGACCTCCTCTGTGGCTATAAATAGCAGTCTGTTTTAATTAGAGCCCCATTGGCCTGCAAAATCTTGGAACAAGTGAAGCAAAGGGGATTGTTAGGCTTTGACCACTAACACTCTCATTCCGTGAACAAAATCAATTGATTTTCTAATGCGTCGTCACACTTAGCCTGTCCTTAATTACGTACGAGGGAAGGCTAGATCCCTGGCAATGTCCACTGACTGTCAGACCCTGAAGATGCCAGCTAATGAGTGCTGTTTTCTTTGTGCTAATCTAACAACCTTTGATAACTCATCATCTTTTCCACTGATTGATTATGGAGTGACCTATTTGGCCATTCATAGTCTACATTTTTTTGTATTTATTTATTGTTCTGAAGGAGTGTAAATATGCTTGTTAATTTCACTATTACATTCTCTTTGTGGCTCATCTGCTTTAACAGGTCCTGGACGAGGCTCTGAAGATCTGTAACTACATTTTCACAATCATATTTGTGCTGGAGTCTGTCTTCAAGCTTGTTGCCTTTGGATTCCGTCGCTTCTTCAAGGACAGGTAGTAGACGTGACCCCCTCAAAAGTTACACCTAAGGTAGTTGATCCAAAACAATTAAGAAATTGACATTAAAGCCATAGGCGTAGCTTGACTTTTGAGCTAAGGGGGTGCCAGACTCGACTGTGGAAAATCAATAGAAATGACCATTCTTTCGAAAGAAATATAAAGTAAAAATGTGGGAATACATAATAAGTCGTTATTTGATTCTAAATAAAATAAACCCATTTGATTCCATGTTATGGTTTTAAGGAAAACTGGAAAACATTTAATTAGCTAAAATAAAATTATATAACCTATGAATGCTAGTTTTAAAAAAAGAAACTATACTGAAAACCAAAATTCTTGCCTTTAAAACTAACTGGAATAAAAATAAAAAAACACCAAATTAAGTTTTCATATTTTTATTTTTCGTTTCATTTTCCACAGAGACTCCAGAAATGTTATATCAAGGGTGACATTATGAACTCCTTTTTGCGCTTTTTAACATTCAGATTTATCACCACATCAAGATGGTGTTCTGCGCCAAGCCGCTGCTGATTCTGCGAAACGAGCGTGCTGATATGCGGGGTACACCTAGAACTTCTTAAATAAGTTGTTAATTTGTATGTACGTGTCAACATAGAAATTACGTATTTTTTATTCAATAGCTATATTTGAAACTTGCTCCGCCCATGCCATGGAGGTGCTCCAATGCCCCATCTCTGTTTTTTTTTTGTTTTTGTTTTGGTGAACGCAACAGGGTTTGTTAGTATCCCTAAAGCCATATCCTTTGAAATGATATCACAGCTTTGAGATTCCTTGGTTTGCCTCAGACTGTCAGAAGCACATCAATGGGCTGGATGCACTGGCGTCTGTGGTGGAAAACAAGAACCGAATTTATATCACTTGTGGTTTTGGTAAAAGAAACCCCTCTTGAAGCATGCAAAATCACACTGCCTGGGGCTTAAACAATGAGAGAGCCTCCTAAATGGCATTTATTCCTCTTACATTAGTGACAAAGATGTGTTAAATGCCTGATGTTACAGTTTTAATTATGTGTAGGCAAAAATGTAACACACATTTTCTTTATAGAGTTTAAATGATCCATTACTCTTTTAATTAGTCTTGAATAATCAGTCAATACGTGAATTAGTCTCTTTAGTGAAGTTGACAGGCCATTAGAAGTTCTCATGTAATCAGCTTTTTCTTTCATTAGCGTAATAAAGAGCATTTCATGTCAATATATTCCCAGATCCCGAATCCATGTGTAGGGAAATGCAAAGCAGCTATTTACATTGTAATGAGAACTTTGACATAACATAATTGATATGATTTTAAAACGTATCTCTTACCAAAGGCCCTCCCCTGTGTTGAAACTACTGTTAAACATTTCAGAACATGCTGTTCAGGAGGTGAAGGTTTAAGAGTTGAAACTTTAAGGCTTTTTATTGATTTACAACATTTGAAATGGCTTTCAGTTACTTTGGTTCTTTCACGCAACACGCTCCAAGTCGGCAGGGATGGAGGATGGAAGTACACTTTGATCACTGGGCCCCTTAGCGAATGAAGCTGGTGGGAAAAATGTAGAAATGCTTTGTGTAATCATTTGACTTCAATTTCCCAACATTTCTAATGAAACACCTCTCATGGCTGCAGGCCCCAGCAAATTGAGGTTTCCTAAAACAGGCTCTAGGCTCTACCTCACCCATGACAGTGTTATATTTGAACCTCAGAGGGAGTTAAAGTTAGCCGCAAAGTTTGAAGCCATATTTAGACAATGAACCTGCTGAGAAACTTTATGGAAAAGAGAAGTAACATCCAGGGTCAAATAAGAGTTATTTGCACAAAATGAAGTTTCTTTGATCATTTCAAATTTGCATTGCTCACAGAGAGACTCAAACCCTCATGTTTAGACTTCTGGAATTGTACTACACACTTTTTAAGGATACAATGCTACTTTCAAATACTTTTCTGTTAGTGTAAGATTGAGGAAGTCGTATTCTTTTTTGCTTACTGACAAAGGCAATTGCTTCAAAAAAATAAAGGATGCACATTTGATGTGCAATTGATGCTTTAACAATGTATTTTAAAATTGTTGTGCTGTCACAGAGAATTATGGGTAATGTAGTTTTGTTGCTCAACACTGTCACCTCATAAACATGAGTGTAAGAGTTTGGCAATCTGACAGTTGTTCATCAACAGTACACAACATTAATACAAAATACATTTGAATGACAACAAAAACTAAATTATAAACAATTTAATTCTTAATCCAAAGAAATGCACCATTCATGTCATCTTGTAAATACAGTACACTAAAAAAGGTTTGGGGTTGTTAAGAATAATATTTTATTTTTGGAAGAAGTCTCTTATGCTCACCAAAGCATTTATTTAATCAAAATAAAAAATACAAATTGTAGTATTGTGAAATATTATTACAATTGAACTGTTTTCTAATTAAGTATATGTAAATTTAATTTATTTCTTTGATGGCAAAGCTGAATTTTCAGCATGAATTGCTCCAGAAATTATTCTAATATGGTGATTTGGTGCTCAAGAAATATATATATATACATATATATATATATATATATATATATATATATATATATATATATATATATATATATATATATATATATATATATATATATATTATTATCAGAGTTTAAAGCGGTCGCACTGTGTAATGTTTTTTCAGGATTCTCTCTATAATTCTGGAGTTGAAAAGAAAAGCATTTACATTTTTAAAGCAATGTAAAAGTCTGTCACTTTTGATCAATTTAATGCATCCTTGCTGAATAAAAGTAATCATTTCTTTCTTTGAAAAAAATAAAAAATACTGACCCCGAACATTTGGAATAGTAGTGTACAATCATTCTGACATTACTTAAAGGTAGAATTATTCTTATATATTAATTAACATAATGTGTCTTTATGCAGGTGGAACCAGTTAGATCTTGCCATTGTTCTGTTGTCTATAATGGGCATAACACTGGAGGAAATCGAGGTCAACGCTTCTCTTCCCATCAACCCCACCATCATTCGCATCATGAGGGTGCTGCGGATCGCTCGTGGTTTGTATTCTCTTCCCTCTTATCTTCCATACAGCCATGGTCCATTTTTCTCCCTGTGAAAGTTTACACTCCTCAGCGGCTCTGCCTGTTAGCCACAGTAGATCAGACTCGGTTGTGTGTGTCACCCTCGGGATCTCTGTTGTTTCACAGACTGCTCAGCAGAAGCCATAGTCCTTGTAGAAAGAGTCCAGATGGCTGTAATGAGAAATTCAGTTCACACAGCCACACTACTTACACACACACACACACAACACACACAGTGTAGGAAGCTGGGGTGCCTCTCTGCTTGGAACGATTATTCTCCCTCTAATGAAAGAGCTGCTGGGAGAGTCTTTATTGATTATTCCCTCAACAGAGATGGCCAAGCAAACACACCTGCTAGGATGTCTGTGTTCTCATCAGGTTGTGTGTGTGTGCGTGTGCGAGTATGGGTGTGCCTGCACGTCTTCGCAGCCTATTTCCTCCTGGATTCATTCAGACATTCTTGTAATGAAAGTCACAAGCATCATCCACTTACGGCCCTGATTGCAATTAACCAAACCTCCACAATGGCATCTCCTCCATGCCTGAACGGCCATCATTAAAGCTCCGTGTGTAGTGCACGACCCCAATAAAAGCATTCTCCGTGATCTGACCACTGTGAAAATTACATGAGAATTAGTTTCCACTGGCCACTTTTAAAGAAACAGTGCGTCCATTGTGTGCGCATTTATGTCTGTCAAAACAGGGCTCTGTTAAAAGATTGAGTCACAGTTTGATCAATTTAATAATTTTTTTCTCAAATGTCACTTTTGTCAAAATTCTCAGCATGATTTAGTTTTACTCCTAATTGTAATACACTAAATGTGCCTATATTGGTAATTTTTTTGCGATTCCGTGAACACTGAATACAACGCAAAATCAACTAAATGTCCTAATGGCCTAAAGCCGTGGTCACACTACAGACTTTGAGCACACAAATTTTTTACGAACACGGTTGTGATACTATGACGTCACATTCTACT
Organism: Rhinogobio ventralis; assembly: GCA_039654625.1. Lineage (NCBI taxonomy): Eukaryota > Metazoa > Chordata > Actinopteri > Cypriniformes > Gobionidae > Rhinogobio > Rhinogobio ventralis. The sequence continues at coordinate 22,619,695 of CM077212.1, forward strand.
TTTTATAAACAGGAATTCAACATATAAGAAATAGTAATACATTCAAAATGTGAAAATATACATTCTACTTGACTTTACTTTTAAGTTAAGCCAAGAGATCACGCCGTGACGTATAGATCTTCTAATGGCCACATGTCTTCACGTGATTCGAATTTGCAGGTCAGAGTTCACCAAACTTGAACTTTGGAACACATGAAATGCGAAACTTTTCACATGAGCTTTCGTTTGCGGTCTAACGCCTTCGTATGCATATGAATGGAAGTCTATAGTAGTGTGTAGTGTGAACGTCCCTCAAGTCCATAGGTTGTTTTAAAAGTTAAAATCAGAATTTGGTAACAAGATTTATGCATTTTGTTTGTCCTTTGTGTCATTTATGACTATTGTGCATCAATTGTACCTAGAACTTTTTTTTTTAAACAGTACCACAGTACTGAAGCTGCTCCTTACAAAAATAATTAGTGACCTCATAATAAATTAAGGTAAGGTGTCAATTCTTGTTCTTTTAGACTTAAGTGCAGCAATTGATATGATCAACCATTATGTTTTAACCAATAATTTGGAAAAGCTAGTAGGTCTTTCCAACTGTGTATTAATTTGGTTTAAAACATATATTAAAGGGAGAAATTTTTAAACTTAAACTTAGAGAGCATGTGTCTGAGAAACATAAAACCCACTTTGGAGTCCCACAAGGAAGATGCCCTGGTCCTTTATTGTTTTCATTGTACTAATTGTTTAATCTTGGTGGGACTGATAAAGTTTGGGGTCTGTTTTTTTTTGTTTTTGTAAGAAGTTAATACTTTTATTCAGCAATGATTCGTTAAATTAATCAAAAGTTAAGACATTTATAATGTTACACAAGATTTCTATTTCAAATAATTGTTTAAACATTTTTCATAAGAAATGTTCTCGCAATTCTGACTTTTTTTCTTAAAATTGCGTGACAAGCTTGCAGTTGCAAGTTATAAAGTCAGAATTGCGAGATATAAACTCACAATTGCGAGTTATAAAGTCAGATTTGCATGATATAGTCACAGTTGTGAGTTATAAAGTCAGAATTGTGAGATGTAAACACAATTGCAAGGGAAAAAGTCAGAATTGTGAGATAAAAAGTCTAAATTATCTTTTTTTTTCGTGGGTGAAACAAAGTATGGTTACACTTTATTTTAAAGTGACTTGTTACATTGCACTTACTCAAATAAGTGCTGAGTAATAGTTAACTACATGTACAGTACTGTGCAAAAGTCTTAGGCACGTTGGTGTTTTCACACGAAAAAAGTTTTTAAGCCAGTTATTCATGTAATCAATCAATTCATGTAATCAAAGACAGACTCGATGATGGTGAGATCAGATCATACCGGCTGCTATCAGACTTCTTGTGCATAAAAAAAAAAAAAAAAATCTCACTGGATTATTACAATTAATTGCAAAATGAATGTTTGGAAATGTAAACTGATATCTCCCACTGATACACTACAGTAAAAAGATATAAATAACTGGCTTAAAAACATTTTTCGTGTGAAAATACCAACGTGCCAAAGACTTTTGCACAGTACTGTACTTACTTACTATAGAGTTAAGTCGAACGCACAGCCTTGCAAAGTATACTTCTTTTGAATCGTACGCGACTACGCGTACACAGGCATTCGATGCATGCGCAGTTTTGGACAATCTCTTGGCCCAGAGTTACAACCCATGTAAATACAAAAAAAAAAAAAAAAGCGCATGTAAGTACAAAGTACGTGCGGTTACAAAAATTTGGCGGTGCGCATTCAGTACACACATACTCTTCTGATGACGAAATGTGTGTACTCTGACCCTTGCGTATGTGTAAAAAGGAAAGTATACTCTGGCCTTTAGCATTTGGTTTAAGGTTAGTTACTTGTAATTATGCATTATTTACTGTTATTACTATAGAAATGACATGTGGTAATGTGCAACTGTCTTCTCCTTGTAGTGCTGAAGCTACTAAAGATGGCCGTCGGAATGCGAGCTCTGCTTGACACTGTGATCCAGGCCCTGCCTCAGGTACTGCATAAAATTTTTGTCTGTCTCCCTCATAAAGTTCCGCTCTCCACTCATATCCCATGAATCCTGCTCTGCAAGAGAGCTCCCGATCCCCGTTCCCTGTTCTCCTGTGGCCTCTCCACTCTCCACAGGCCTCATTTGCATAGTCAATCTGCCATGAAGAGGCCACAGCAGTGCAGATTGTCTCTGATGGGCGGCATGGAGAATAGCAGAACTGACAGAAGCCAGAGAAGAAAATCTCCAGCATGCACATTCTTTGATAACATCAGGCTTCACCACCGCCTGCAGGGTTTTTGATTTGGAAACATGCCACACCACAGGACACACTTTTAATTCCAGTCTCTCCTCAGAAATGCATTTCGATAATCAGACATGTAATACTACATTTAACTAATTGCCACTAATTGGATTAGATCATGTTTAGCCATCTCCTCCTAACGCCCTTTCACTCTGTCGCTGTGACATTCACACAGTTTCTTACTTCGTTTTTTTGTTGCTTTTTGTGGTTCTAGGCTATTGATCTACTCTCCTGCAATTTGTGAGAGGTGTTCTGATCCTTAAAAGTGTTCTGAGATATCCTGCCAGATTGTGTCAGCTTGATCTTGAAACACTGTGAATCCAGTCAGTGAAGAGTGCACTTAAGAGAGATTAGGGTGGGAAAATGGCCAGCCTTGGAAAAAGAAATGCCAATGCAATCGGATTTGTCAGCACATCTAATCTGACTCTTTTTCATTTCCGTTTTCCTCCGTTTGCCTAATCATGCATGAACCAGTCGTCTGTGATTGTTATATGTTTCACATGATTCTTTTCCGAATCCAGCTGGGTGTAGGTGGGTTATGCAGTGTCATTTTCTATATTATAAGGGTATACCAGAACAGGGTTCAGGCACTTATACTACAGTATAATAATAATAATTATTATTATTAATTTTATTATTATTATTGTTGTTGTTATTTTAGTAGTAGTAATAATAACAATAATAATAATTATTATTATTATTATATTTTACACTATGCTGATGATTTAACAGGATGAACATAAATGTCTAAAGCCATTGCTCATTGCGAGTTATCTTGAATTTAATGTGATATACTTTGAATAATTTGTTAATTTGAAAATATTTCCTAAATTAAAACTAATTTGTTTTTTTGTTTTTTTCTCACAATGACTTAAATTTAACGTGATATACTTTGATTTTGTTCATTTTGAACCATCTTCAGACATTTTGATAATATCATACTGATTTTTATAATTTACATAACAAGATGGAATATTTTAAGTCAGACGGACCAATTAATACCACAAAACATCACACTAGTATGTTCAATTATACAAAACAAATGTTGCTTCACTTTTTGATTAGAAGGATAAAGAAGAAATAAGAAAAACCTGGAATATGTATTAATAAATTGTCTATAAATTAGTTCAATACACAAAAAATATATATATTTAAGAAATATTTTCTTTTTTTTTTTTTCTCTCAGAATGGCGAAATACAAAGTTCTGTCATGAAACTCTAGATGGCGTAGGCTAATTCTTAACACTAGAACCGCCACGGGGTAAAATTTACCCATGGCTGTTTTTCAAATGTACATGACAGATTTTCAATAAAATATCCAAGGCTTCCAGTCATTGACTTTTACTAAAATTTTATTATTTACAATCCCCTGTTGTTAAAAATTTTGATAAAACGAGATTTTAAAAAAACGGGGCATTTATACCTATAAGCACCAGTGGGTCAAATTTATTCAAATTCGCAAACGCACAACACACGATCAAATTAAGCTGTTTTAGCCTATTTATAAATGTTCAAACTTTGGATTAATTATACATTTTTGTTTTTATTTTTATCGTGTATTGTTTGCTACTGTGTTGCTATTTATTCAAGTCTGCCAGTTTCCTGAAAAAAAAAAAATTCCGATCTATGATGTAATGAATAAAACAATTTTTTATGATTACCCCAAATTTAGTGGTGTTGTTCTCTTATTCAAATGATAAATTATATAACCAAAACAAATTAATAATTAATTAGGTGAAACTGTGCGCTTGAATTTGTCATCGTATGTCATCCTTTGTCATACATCCTATGCAGTGCGGTGAATTATCATTGCTCTTTATTGTATATTTAGGGTATAGTAATTTAAATAACATGGGTTATCCTAATATGTGATTAATGACATTTTATTATAATATTACACCACCCAAATATGTATTTATTTCCTTCTAATTCTCGTTGTCATTGCAGGCTGGTTTAGCCTATATTCACCAAAAAGTGATTAGTGTAGCCTGCTTAAAATAGCATAAAACAATAGGACAAAACATAGTTGATGACTAAAAATAATCATTTAATGACTCTAGACATTTACTTTAAGACAGTGGCATAATACAGTGACATATTACATTTTTTAGCCATATCAAAGCCATAATCATCTGCATGGGTAAATTTTACCCGCTGGCGGTTTTAGGTATACAGCGACCCCTGGCGGTTCTAGTGTTAACTCAACTTGCTTGTAATCAGATCATCCTCTATAGGGCACAGCTGATTGGTTCCTGCTGTATCAGTAGCAAATGAGCTTGCATGCTCAGCCTTAAAAAAAAAGCCCTCCAACAGCAAAAATAACCAACAGCAGCAATAACAACAGCAGCAGCAGCAGTGAAGCAGGTCTAATCCGCCAAGAGCTAATATATCAACATTGTCGTACCCATTACCATGCCAAAACACTCAGAGAGTTGTCATGACAGAAATACATTCAAATCAATGTAGTGAAATTATTTAATGTTAAATTTGTGAAAAATAAATAATTTTCTTCTCTGAAAATTATGAATTTAATATTTATCCAATATATTAAGTCACATGATGGTGACATGAAAATGTACTGCATAATTATATCGACCCAGGACTAAATAGCTTTGAGTTTTTTTTATTAGGATAGGAGAATTTTATTTATGGTTTTCTGACACTTCTTATTGATTGAGAGAAATCAGAAAACAAGACTGCAGTTCATCCCCCCACATGTCTGGAACGTGTGCAAAACTACTGCTACAGTAGGCTACGGCATAGTTTGAGATTTAAGTTTACAAAACTGGCAAGCTGTAATCAGGTGGAACACAACTGTCATCTTCTCACTTAATGACTCTCTCTTGTTGGCTCCTCACAGGTGGTATTTCTAGGCCTGCCCTGTCAGTTTCTTTTGAGCTCCATGACAAACTTTCCTGTCTGTCTCTCCCTCTCTCTCTCTCTCTCTCTCTCTCTCTCTCGCTCTCTACAGGTGGGGAATCTGGGTCTTCTCTTCATGTTGCTCTTCTTCATCTTTGCTGCTCTGGGAGTGGAGCTGTTTGGTGACCTGAGTAAGCATAACAAACACATAAATAAGGACCATTTTTCCTTGTGGTCTAATTCACTCAGACACAATCCCAATCCCTCCCCCACCCCCCCCCCCCCCTCTCTCTCTCTCTCTCACACACACACACACAAATACACACACAAACCTATGCACTCCTCAGGATCTTCCTTTCTGGATTTTATTTACACTGAATTGTAAATTACTTAGACCCCCTAGGGAACTGAAACACAACTGCTGGGAGTCCAAAATCTAATTTTTGTGGTGAAAATGAAAATATGATCTACACAACAATACAATATTATGTTAACTTGAAATTAAACCTAAGTCAAGATGCCAAACTAACTTTCATTGACTGTGCCACATTAAAATGTATTGCAATGCACCAGTATATGATTTTCATTGGGTTTTCAATGGAAGTATCTCAACAAAGTGTAAACATTGATATGATACTTTATGCACAATATTATATGACTTAAATGCAACACTCAGTGAAACTGATTAGGCCACTGATGTTGTAACTCTATCCTCTAATGTGGTGTAATTGTGTTTAAAATTGCTTGGTTTATTACTGTTTATTTGTTTTAAATTGCTGTGAGATCACTTTCATATATTTTTGAAAGTTTTCCAACATTGTCTGTAAGAGCAAACCATAAATATGGTACCTGCATCAGATTTTCTCTAAAATACGTGGCAGCACATTTGGCACTGGTTTACTGAATACAGCCTGCTGTGATTCATTGCAGCTCAGCACAATACCAGGGTTGATGTCATTTCCATTTCCAATCAGCCGGCTCAAGATAAACATAGAGACTTCATAATTCATATCCAGCTTTACAATGCTGTCCAAGTTCAATATATGGCATCTACTGGCTGAACTGAGATTGACTTGTCTGCAAGGCAAACTTTTTTCTCTTTCTTCCCAGTTCCCACCTAAGGATTGGGTTAACTTGTTGACTGGTCCATTAGTAGTTTGAGTGCAGGTGCAAATGAATACAGCATCATACATCATACAAGAGTAGAGTGACACCTTATATAGTATAAACCTCAATAAACTCATATGGGCTGCCAACAGTCTCTACGATCTACTTAGGATTAAGATGCTTTTGGGAAATGCAGCCCTGGTCTAGCCCTGTCCCATCATGCCAACATAAAAAAGAGCCGCCATAGCCCCTCAGAATAAAGGTTGCTGAGACGTATGAGTCTGGGAAGGGATTTAAAGGGATAGTTCACCCAAAAATGAAAATGATCCCATAATTTACTCACCCTCAAGCCATTCTAGATGTATATAACATTCTTCTTTCAGACGAAAGATGTCCTGGCTCTTCCAAGCTTTATAATGGCAGTGAATGGCAGCCCAAAAAAGTGCATCCATCCATTATAAAAGTAATCCATAAGGCTCCGGGGGTTAATAAAAGCCTTCTGTGAATCGATAAGTCAATCGATGGGTTTGTGTAAGAAAAATATCCATATTTAAAACTTTGTAAAGTAAAATATCTAGCTTCTGGCGGACTGGCTTCACTATTCAACTTACGAAGAAAGTGTAACTCCTCTCGCAGTTCAAAATGCTTACGCTACGTCCGACGTCATCGGCAGTTACGCTTTTTTCACAAGTTGAATACGGAAGGCGGTCCACTGGAATCTAGATATAACGTGTTAAATATGGATATTTTTCTATGTACAAATACCCATCGATTCGCTTAAGAGCCGTATGGATTACTTTTATAATGAATGGATGCACTTTTTCAGGCTTCCATTCACTGCCGTTATAATACTTGGAAGAGCCAGGACATTTTTTAATATAATTCTGATTGTATTCGTCTGAAAGAAGAATGTCATATACACCTAGGATGGCTTGAGGGTGAGTAAATTATGGGATCATATCAGTATCCCTTTAAAGCCACTATTCCTTTAAAGCCACTTGCAATCTGTCCAAATTAGTGCAGATGCTTCAGGAAATGTATATGCCTCCATGTTGAAAAAGGACAAATTGTACATATGTTCATAATGAACAAACACATCCTTCATCATATGTAGATTTGTACATATCCATGTATGTACCTCTGAGATTTTCTTTCTGTCCCAGTATGTGATGAGCTGCACCCCTGTGAAGGTCTCGGCCGTTATGCCACATTCAAGAATTTTGGCATGGCTTTCCTCCTGCTGTTCCGTGTATCCACCGGGGACAACTGGAATGGCATTATGAAGGTGGGACACAGTCAACTCATAGTGCTGAATTTAAATGATGCACAGTTTGTTTTAAATGCATTGCATGTGTTCTGTGTAAGGTTGTTAGAGACCTATTCAGCTCTCATTTTTACACTCGTGACAGGACACGCTCAGAGACTGCTCCCAAGACACAGGCATCTGCTACAACACAGTGGTGTCCCCCATTTATTTTGTGTCCTTCGTCCTGACGGCGCAGTTTGTGCTGGTCAATGTGGTGATCGCTGTGCTCATGAAGCACCTGGAGGAAAGCAACAAAGAGGCCAAGGAAGAGGCTGAGCTGGAAGCCGAGATGGAGCTGGAGGCTGCGGGTGGAGATGGAGGAATGTCCCGAGGGCACATGCCACCTTTGGGACCTGTTGACATGGGTGGGCCAGCGGGGTCACCCTGGATCTCAAGAGATTCTCGAGACCTGTCTGGACCGCTTTACCCCTCAGACAGTCCACCTGCAGACATACGCAGAGACTCTGAAGATCACATAAAGACAGATCCTGATCGTCCTCATAATTTGGAACCGCCTTTAGAGGTGAGTGAAAATGCTAGGTCATTTTCAGGTTCAACACGAGTCAGACTATATGCCAGCTGGTTTTTAGCTGGTCTAAGCTACTTACCACCACATTAGACCAGCTAGAATCCTGCTTAAGCTTGTTTTTGTCCTGCTTGCTTTTGTTTTGTTGAAATCTTTAAATGTCATAGAGTGTTTCAGGGTAGACGCTCTATTATCTAACTTCACACTATACTGCTAGACTACATGCCGTATGCTTCCATAGGTACCTGAACCCATTGATGTCATTGATGCATATATTAAAGGAATGTTCCTGGTTCAATTCAACTTAAGCATCTACTGCATGTTCTCCATTACCACTGAAAATAATTGTGTCCCTCAATTTGTTAAACAAACTAAAATGTTGTTTACAGCAGTGCACTTACAAAGAAAAAAAAGTCCAGCTCATAGTTAGTTAAAGGGTTAGTTCACCAAAAAAAGAAAATTCTGTCATAATTTACTTATCCTCATGTTGTTCCAAATCCATAAGACTTTTGTTCATCTTTAATACACAAATTAAGATATTTTAATGAAATCTGAGAGATTTCTGTCCCTGTAATTAGTTACAGTCTACGCAACTTTGTCGCTTCAAAAATGTCATAAAGAGATTGTAAAATTAATCAATATGAATTAAGAGGTTTAGTCCGAATTTTCTGAAGAGACACGATCGCTATGTGATGAACAGATTTAATTTAGGTTTTTATTCACATTCATCAACGCACACATCAGATATGGTAAACTTAAGCTCAAGTATGCTTGCTTGATGTGCGAGAACCAATGAGGTTCATTCTCGTGTGTTACACAGCACGTTTCTCGCTCGTCAGGCAAGTGTGGTTGAGCTTGTGTTTATGTTCGCCAGTGTTGGGCAAGTTAATGAAAATTAGTAATTAGTTACAGTTACTTCTTTTAAAAGTAATTGAATTACTTTACCAATTACTGCATATCAAAAGTAATTAGTTACTAGGGAAAGTAACTTTTAAGTTACTTTTATGTCTGCTTTTTAAATGTAAATATGAACAGTACTGAACAGTCAACATAAACATAACACAATAAACATAATTTTTAGACCTATTTATTGTAATCAACAAGGCAACAGGCCTTCAAATCAAGCAGTAGTACAAAAGTCCCTTTTAATACTTGAAACGAAATAACAACTGTCTCAGTCATTTAACAGTGTTTTTTTTTACCTTATTAGGCCCAATGAAATAAAAGTGATTGGCCTACAGTATTAACACTAATTAAGCGAGAAAACAAAGGTGCCTTGAGGTGCTGCATATAATTGAATATGTGATTTAACAAAGGCTAATCAAACATGCCTCATAAGGCAACGCTAAATAGAGATAAGAGATGAGATTCTCAACAAACGTTAAAATGGGCTAACAAGTCTCATCTCTCAAAGCTCATCGTTCTGAAAAACGCGGTGTGCTCTGATTGGTCAGCGATCCAGTGCATTGTGATTGGCCCAAATACCTAATGCGTCTGACAGAAATGTCACGCTTCTTACCATATTTGGAACATCAGCTCCCAAAGCAAAGCAATGACAGATGATAATGTCGGTTCTACCTTATCAATTCGAGCCCGAATCTGATTCGGATGATGCAGATGACCAAGCTGATTGATCAGCTTTGCCAGCACGACTGGACCAGAACGTATCAGATTGGTAAATTTGCATTTGTTATCGTAGAAACGACAAAGACGTAGAAACGTTCTGTGCTCTCCCAGGTGCTAGAATCAGTCCTCCGAAAAATGCGCAGCACACAGTTGAATATTTGAGTTGTACTGTTCTGGAACAGTGTTGTAACTAAAGCTTAGTCAGTGTTTTCTAATTGTCCCCTCTTTTGGAAGGCCAAACAAAGTAGACATGGCAGCTCGGGCGGCAACAATACTACAGCGAGAATGAGCAAGCGTTCATTTTTCACAAAAAGAGAGTAACGCGAGTAACAAACTAATTTAAATTTCAATAATTGTAATTGCGTTACTTGATTAAAAAAAATATTTAGTTACATGTGCTTTACCGCTAAATGTAGTGGAATTACAGTACTCCCAACACTGATGTTCGCGGATCAAAGTTTATGTGAATAAAAGCCTAAATTAAATCTGTTAATCATATAAAGCGATCCAATCTTTTCAGGAAATTTGGACTAAACCGCTTGATTCATATGGATTAATTTTAAGATCTCTATGAACTTTTTGAAGCGACAAAGTGATAGTTGAATGGACTGTCAAGTGGAGGTACAGAAACATCTCAGATTTCATTAAAATATTAATTAAAAAAATTGTGTTTCGAAGATAAACAAAAGTCTTACTGGTTTGGAATGACATGAGGGTAATTGATGAAAATTGTTTCATTTTTCGGTGCACTAAACCTTTAAAGCATTTATAGTAGTCAGTAGTTATAGATTTTTAGTAGTTATAGACGTGTGTATTATTTGAGCTGTAGGTAATGTTTTAGCAGTGACAAATGTTGAGATGAGATGAGATGAGATGAGATGAGATTTGGTTCTGCACTACCGTTGTAATTCCTGTGGATTTCTCTCTAAGTGAAAAGTCCCTTTTTGGCCCTTTTTTGGAAAATTGCAGGGTTTACTGGCTTTATATGGTCATGAGACGAACTGAAGAAGATAGTAAACAAATTTGTTACTCTGGTCTTATGTAAACACACATAATGTTTAAGTCTTGTGGTAATACATACAACACTGCAGCTTTAACATTTATTCCAGTCCAATGCAATGTCATTGACTTCCATGTGAATAATTGTAAACATGGTTTTTGCTTAAACATAGTAAAAAAAAAAATTATATGGTAATTAACAACATAGAGCTTAAAGGAATAATCATCCAAAAATGAGAATTATTTCATCATATACTCACCCTCATGTTGTGTCCAAAAAGAAGATATTTTTGAGAAATGTCTCTGCCAATGTCCACCAAAACAGTTTGGCTTCAAAATATCATCTTTTGTGTTTGGAATAATCTGAGGGTGAAACAAAATTCTAATTTTTGGGTGAACTATCCCTTTACCTTGTCACCTGGACCGTCTTTTAAAATATATTATATACATGATACACATATCTTAATTTCAGACAATATACAAAACAACAAACAATTAACCAATTATTAGTTCAAAAGATGAGTCTGTCAATATGCAGATTTAATATTTGTCGGGGCTTTTCAGAGCATTATAACATGCATTTAGGTATTTACCCGAAAGACACATTTTAAAACACTTGACTGTTATTTTTAAAGTGGGGAAGTCCATCAGTTTTCGTTATTTCCGTAAGTGCCTGTTGTTTGCTCCTTATAAACTCGGTGGTTGGAGGTCAGACTGGTGCCATGGGAAAGTAGTGAACAGGCCTCTTATTTTTTTAATGTAGGCTGGCTATTTCCAGAATACCAGCCATTTTTTATGTTAACAATGACACTACCCCTCCAGCCCTCTTCTGAAGTGTGGCTGTGTCAAAATGTTTTGCTCATGATCAGGACAAATGTTCATAGAGTTCTAGTTCCACCTTGTGGATGTCAGTGGTAGAAGCTGTTTTACCTGTGAGCAATGCATCTTTGTAAGTTTAGATCTCAATACTACTCTGTTCAGCACATAAGTGATACATTTTGGGTACTTCTGGTTTAAAGTATCAGTTCACCCAAAAATAAAAATTATATTATTTATTCACCCTCGTGTTGTTCCAAAGTTGTATGGCCTTCTTTCTTCTGTGGAACGCCAGCACATTCTTCAAAAATATATTCTTTTGTGTTCCAATGGAAATAAAGTCATATGGGTTTTTAAAAACATGAGATTAAGTCTCTATTTTTGGGTGAACTGTCCTTGTTTATTCCTTTGTAAATCTTCCTTCTGACTAATTGTGTTATAGTCTGCAAACTTCTCTCCTTCCTTCATTTCTCCTCTGTTTTTTCTCTGTGTAATGTCATTCACGTTACCACTCCTCATCTCTTCTGCCTCTGTCTCTGTCTGCTCTCTTTCTCTCTCTTTGTCATTCATCCTGTCTTCCACATTCTGGTGCTTTTAGCGGAGGCCTATGCTTGACTCAGTTTCCCTGGTGATCCAGGGCTCACTGGAAGGAGAGCTCAGCCTCATGGACAACTTATCTGGCTCCATCTGCCACTTCTACGCTCTGCCCCCCCTTCCCAGAAAGCACTGCACTGAGAAACAGGTCAATAGCTTCCCTGTTCACCCAGCTTTGCCTCGTACCACACTCCTTTCCTCTCTCTGCCTGTCTTTTCCCTTCTTCTTTCTCTCCTTTTCTCTCTCTGGAGCACTTAAACTTACATAATAGCGCTGATGTTTCTTTGTGTCAGTTACAAAACCACCTCAGCACTGTGGGATTTCCAGCGCTCTTTAGAAGGCAAGGACTTGGTTCTGCTCCAGTAATATCCATTTGTTGAACTGTACTTATTTCCTGATCCCATAAGAGTGACAAAGTCTCACAAAATTGTGTAAAATTTGTTCCACGTTCCAAAGATCATAATTACCCCCAAAAAGTGACGGACTCATCTGGCTGGAGTCGAAGAGGTAATGTGTGGATCGATAAAGAGCTAGACCGCTGTTGAATTATGCAAGAAAATCTCTTTTGGTCTGTTTCACAGAGAAATATTTCATTCAATTGCATTAGTAATGCAAAAAAAACGAGGCTTCTAAAAGCTTTTTTTAAATGCAATTGGAGAATATTTAATGTCTTTATGGAAATAGCTGGCTCTTTTATTTTGACGACTTTGCAAAAAAGTTGTTCCAGCTCAAACTCTCAGGGTCAATTAAATGGTGCAGTATGCAGGATTTCGCCTATTAACTTTTAAGGATCTATGAAAGAGGTTCCACATTATTCCTCTACGAGGGTAATCTGATAGAACTTTAATATCTGAGGACTAATAAATATTTCGGTATCTATCATGGCTACTGACGGAAGGTTATGTGCATCTTGTCAGCTGACTTGGAGGATGTTTCCATCAGGGTTGGGCAAAATTTTGAGTTGAAGAAGTGCATTTGAATTGCATTGACCACACCCCACAGGAAGCTGAATTGGAATTTGAATCGGAATGACAGGAAGAATTTGCAGTATTTATAGCAATATCCATTAACATTTTTATACAAGGCTTTGGCAAGCCAACATTAAAAGTTTTTCTTGACAAACTTTTTTTTCTAGTAAATTATAGAATTTTTTGTGCTGTCAACGTTAACGCATGCGATACATTTTTTCCAGTTTAACACGTTAAAAATATTTAACGCAATTAACCTTCTTTTGGCTAGTGTTACATGATATGATCATGCTCTTATTCCTGCAAATGCTTTTAAACCATTCAAGTGTGACAAGACAAAAGAGAACGAATTCATGTAAAAAAAAAAAATGGATAGCTTTCAATTACACTGTGATGTTGAATGGCTATAATTAATGTTTAACATTGGGGGAAAAATCAATTTTATAGAGACCTCAGTAGCTGTATTAGTATCACTGAAACTGGCCTTCATTAATAAAAATATGCCAAGTATTTAAAAGATACTGTCTTTGTTGTTTCTACATTATTTGGAGATTAAATGTGAAATTATTACATTATAAAATATGTTAAAAACGTATAAAAAGTGTTATTAATTGCAATAAATCGTGATTAATCACAGAAAAAAATCTTTACTTAATCTAGTTAATTTTTTTAAACGATTGACAGCACTACTAATTTTATTTGAATTTCAAATCATTTTAATTCTACTTCATTACACTGAGGTTTTAATTGCAATTCTGCATCCTGTTTGCTACATCAAATTCAAAACATTAATTTGAATTTAAAAGATCTTCTCAGTTTAAATCCGAATGGCGCACAACCCTGTTCCTACGCACTGAACTGTTATGTTCGCAAAAATGAACTGACCTCACCACATGAAGTTGTATTAATTGTACCTGTGTGATAGTCTGCGTGTCTTCTAACTATGCATGTGCTGGTTGCCCATCTCACTCTTGGCTCATCTCTTCTTCTTTAGATTCCTCTAGCCGAGATGGAGGCTCTATCTCTGGCGTCGGAGAAATCCTGGTCCTTAGCTCTGACGGATGACTCTGTCCCAGATGATTTTAACCCCCTCTTACTAACCAATCAGGAGTGCAATGTATTTAACAATAGAGCAAAGTTCATTTTCCACTCCTGCCTCTCAGCCTTACACTGCTTCCAAAGACATCCGCCCTCTCCACCCTGCTTAAGTATTTGGCCCTGAATATTTTATCCCCAGGTCTTTGGCCCTCTAATAGATTTGCTCTGTTCAATTAAATATTATGCTGCTATTTTAAGCTAGTTACAGCACAGTTTTAACTAAACATTCTTCAGAGTGGCACCTTGAAGGACTCCTTGGTTTCATGTGGTACCTATAGACCAATTTGGAGCAGGCGTCACTGTTACGTCACTTGCAGATGCGCGCGCATGGTGGCTGCAGAAAAATAGCTGTAACAAGTGGAGGAAAATGGGCAAAATCCACAGAATAATAGAACATTTTTTGCTGTGCCTTTGGATGTCAGAATCGGAATGCAAAAAATGATTGTCTTAATTTTTATAGAATACCATTGTTGAAGACCCCCTTTAAAGCTAAACGGCAGACGTTTATGTTGCAAGTTACAGACTGGACTGATGAAACCTTCAATGATTAGTCTACTATTAAAGCATGAATTTGATATAAACAGTAAGTCTACATTACATAACACTCTCATATACAATTCATAGGGGACATACATAGCAGTTACAGCATGAAATAATATTTAAAAATTTTTTAACATCTTTTACATTTTGCATAGATACATAGCCTTTTTTATCGCACAATTCAGATTTTCTTTCTTGCATTTGCGTGTTTATATCTCCCAGTTCTGACTTTATAACTCGCAATTGTGAGTTTATATCACAATTCTGGGGGTGGGGGGGAGTCAGAATTGCGGGATATAAACTGCAATTCTGAGGGGAAAAGACAGAATCACAAGTAGAATTCTGTTTTTACTTCTAAAAATTCGCTGGGTGACAAGCTGTTGTAAAATGCGGAGGATATCTAATCAAAACTATAATCTTTTAAAATCGAACTATATTGTATACCGTATCTCTGTAATTCTCTAGCCGAGGCGATCAGGTTTTCTGCACCCATAATGCGCATGCATCCAGAATGTTTACAAACCTATAATTAGCCTATTGTTGTGGAGTTACTAAACTAAAAGTGTCAAATCGTTGTGACACTATAACTTAGTAGGTGTTTTCAAAACAGTGCAGCTTTTGACAGACTACTTTTTCTAGTGAGAGCAGTTGCTATAATAATATTGCTGTCATTTAAACATTCATATAATATTTAGTCAAATGCTGCTGTTAATCACTATACGTTCGACTTACACTACCATTCAAAAGTTTGGAGTCAATACGATTTTTTTTAAAGAAGTGTCTTACACCAAAAATAAACCAAGGCTGTATTTTTTTAATTAAAAATAGAAAACAAAAAAGTAATATTGTGAAATATTTTTACATTTGATAATGTAATGTTAATACATTTTAAATGTCATTTATTTCCTGTGACGGCAAAACTGAATTTTCAGCAGTCTTCAGTGTCACATGATCCTTCATAAATCATTTTAATATGCTGATTTAGTGCTTAAGTAACATTTCTTATCATCAATGTTGAAAACAGCTGCTTTAATATTGTTCGGAAACCATGACACATTTTTTATTTGATTATTTAATGCATAGAAAGTTTTTATAAACAGCATTTATTTGAAATATAAATCTTTTGTAACATTATAATTGACATTACTGTCACTTTTTATCAATTTAATGTGTCCTAGCTCAATAAAAGTATTATCTTAAAAAAAAACTTGCTGACCCCAAAATTGTCAACAGTGTGTACATTACATATAAATAGATATTATATTTAGATTTCAATATGTAATGTAATGTATAATATAAAGTAAATGTATATAATATAATATATTATAATAATCAGTTTTCTGACACTTGGTGGATAAACATCATAAATGATTTATGCAGAGCTGAGAGGCGAGTGTGTTTGGAACTTTGGGGGTTTCTAACCGTCCACTCCGTTCTTTCTTTTGTTCTTTCTCTCTCTCTGAACATTTCCCACCAGCCTGGTGTTTGTATGGTCTAGTCCAGTCCAGTAGAGTAGAATTACTGCCTGTCATTCTGCTCCTTTCCTGTCTGGGTTCTGCAGCTATGTCCGCGTTCTTCTACCCACACGTCTAAAGGCCATTTCTGAACCTCTTCTCCATCTTGTCTCTTCATACTTTTTAGATGTTCCTGTTTCCATCCATTATATGCCTGCATATCTACTTGTGTCTGTTTGTTTTTGTTTCATGATTTTATCTTTGTCTTATTTTTGTGTGTATTAAAAGTGAAGTTTCTCCCTAGTACCATGCTTCTTGAAAGAGCATAGGAGTGTGGTATGGGGTCGGCTTCTGCTGTCTGCCAGCTACAGTAGTACAGGCTCTGGGCGCAGCTTCTGAAGGGAGAAGGCTGATGGTTTCTGTCACCTCACAATTGAATTCATATTCAATGTTTCAGAACTATGCCCATAGATCCATAAATAATTTATACATAGTATTTCTCAGATGAGTGAGATTTAGATCCAGCATGTTCTCATTTCTCTGTCGTATTTATGCGGATGAAAAATATGCACTGAGATATGCATAATTCCTCAGTGCCTATACAATGGAGCATCATTATAAATGCCACCATTAATGTTAATGGGTATATAATTGTTTACCATAAAGAACGACAGTAAACAGTAAAATAGGAACAGAGCAAATTCACAAACAATGAATATGGACGAAAATTTATAAAAATTACTTAAATCTCTAAGCAAGAATATGTGGACTTGCATGAGTATCATTTCAAGGAATAATTCACCCCAACATTTTAAAATTGTAATTACTAATCTCATGTATTACTTTATTACTTAAATTTTTTCATGAAAATAAGAAATTCTGAATAGTGTGTACTTGTAGCCTTCAACACTAAAAACGTATCACAAAAATGGTCCATACGACTCATTTAACAGATTAACAGACCAGAATTTTTGATAGCTGGCTACATTTAGACCCAAATCTGCCACAATTGCTCATATGTGACTTCTATCTGTTTTTTTCATAACATTGTGAACAGCACAAACCACATGGAATCTGATCTTTTCGATTCTGATTCGAGCCGCTTCGGCTACGTTCACACTGTCAGTCCAAATCGGATTATTTGTCTATCCAATTGGAATCTGATCTAAAATAATTGACTGTCCACATTGGCCATGTTCAGACTGTCAGTACAAATCAGATTTTTGTGCAGATCAAATTTAGCAAGTGTGAACCGCAAAAATTTTTTTTGTTTCGAGCTACATTCATATGTGGAATTCTGGAACTCCATATGTGGCATTTCTAGGAATCCATTTAAGTCTGACCACTCTGACCGGATTTTATATGGTTTATGTGACTTTCTCATGCCACGTAAAACGTAAACGTCAGACGTTGTTATAGGAAACATGTTGAAAGTCGCTGGTTGTGTTGTTGCAAAGTGCTGGACGAGCAGAAAATGACAATATAACGAAGACATGTTTTGAAACCGTTGGAGACGACAGCACGGAAAAAAGACATGACAGCGCCATGGACACACAAATCGGATCTGAACAGTTGTGAACTGCGATACACAATATGGACAGTCAATAATTTTAGATCAGATTCCAATCGGATACACAAATAATGGGATTTGGACTGACAGTGTGAGCGTAGCCGTTGTGTATCGCAAATGTTCAACTGTCCATGCGGCTGTTTCATTTTTCCGGAAAATCTGTATTGGTTTCTATGGGCAATGACGTTGCGTTGATAGATATAGGCCCAAAACAACAACTACAACCGCAACATGGAGGGGTTTGCAATACAGATGTTGTCTTATTTATAACATGACAATGTGTAGTTGCCACGCTGGACTACTGCGTTTTATGAGGCAGTGGCAAAACCGTAGAAGGCTGGTATGTGCAGCTTTATTCCATGCTGTTGTCTCCACCGGTTTCAAAACATGTCTTCTTTATATTGTCAATTTCTGCTCGTCCAGCACTTTGCAACAACACAACCATGTTTCTGCAGCGACTTTCAGCATGTTTCCTATAGCAGCGTCTGACATTTAAGTTTCACATGAAGTGAGAAAGTCACATAAACCATGTGAAATCCAATCAGAGCAGTCAGACTGAAACAGATTTCCAGAAATGCCACATAACACATATGAATGTAGTTCAAAACCACATTTCATTTATTTTATTTTATTTTTTTATTTTTTTGCCATTCACACTTGTTTAATCTGATCGGATATGCTCAAAATCGGATTTGGACTGAAAGTCTGAACGTAGTCTTCCATATGTGGTCCTAAATCAGATACAGGTCCCATGTTTTGCAATGCAACCTCAGTCTGAACAGCAATATCAGATTTCATGTGACACTTACGTCACTTAAGAACGACATTCATCACAATTGGGAGTCACTCCAAAGATTTTACATACTAGTAGTTCTTCTGGGTGGTTGCTGATCAGTCCAGGATTGTGACCTGTTCACACTCAAATCTGATATTGGCCACATTAAAAAAAAAAAAAAAATCAGATCTGAGCACTAAGGCTTTGCAGTGTGAATATAGCCTAAAGTGAGTCTGATTCAATCTGATTCAGGAATCATTCAAACAGATTTTGTGAACTGGATGAGTCGATTCATTAAAAAGACTTGACTCAGATTGTTCACAAATGTTCATGTCTGATTGAACTTATACTTTGTCTTATTTAATTTAAATATATAGCATATACAGTACATGGATATGAAAAGTTTAATTAAATGTACATATTCATATGAGAAATATGCATTTGCATTTATACAACATGATTTATGAGAATGTCTCTTGATCAGTCTCCTCCCTGTGTCTAGTGCGCAGTGACATTTGCCTTTCATTGTATGCTAACCAGTCCAGCCTCTATGTATTAGGTACAGTGTGTGTGCGTGTGCGTCCATGTGTTCATAAGGGCCCCTGATGCTCCAAACACAAGTACAGGCTCTCACCTTGACTTGCATCTCTTTTAATGTCCCTCAGAACACAGCTCCACCAGATCCTCTAGACCCCCAGCAGCCAGACGAGCCAACGGATGAGCACTTGCTGTACGTGAAGAAGACCTCAGTGGGCCGCACACATTCTCTGCCCAATGACAGCTACATGTTCCTGCCGCTGCAGCCCAACGCAACCCACAGTACCCACACAACCTCACCTCACCTAGCTCAGACAGGTGCAGCACTGCATTTTATTTCTGAATTTGTTTTAAATATGGTTGTTAATGCGTATGTCAATAATTGTGTCATATCAAATGTCTCCTCACACAGGGTCTACAGGCTCTATCCAATCTCAAACAGAAGAACCCACCCAGCACTTGACTGTGCCCGCCGATCTGTTTAGACCGATCAGTCCTCATAGCCTATCAGACTCAGAGAGCATCCCACGAATCCCCCCACCTCGCCGGGCACACACACTCTCACGCACCCTACGCAGACAGGTGAGCTCAGGCCTATTGCTTTTGATTATGTTGTGCTTGCAGAGTCTGTTCTATTAGCAAATGTTGATGCACTCTGGTTTTACATAGTAGCTCTGTTCCAAAACCCAGTGAGCTGCCTCGATGCATACTGCTTATATATTCCGCTGACACACATATTACCATTCAAAAGGTTTTTTATGTTTATGAAAGAATTCTCTTATGCTCACCAAGACTACATTTTTTTTATATAAAATACACTAAAAACAGTAATATTGTTAAATGTTATTACAATTTACAGTAACTGTTTTCTGTTTTAATATATTTTGAAAATGTAATGTATTCCTGTGGTGGCAAAGTTGATTATTTAGCAGCAATTATTCTACTCTTGTCATATGAAACCATTCTAATATGTTGATTTGCTGCTCAAGAAACATTTCTTATTATTACCAATATTTAAAGCTGTGCTTTAAACCGTGATTTTTCTGTATTCTTTGATTGATAGAAAATTCAAAGGAACAGCATTTATTTGGAATAGAATTCTTTTGTAACATTATAAACATCTTTACTGCCAATTTTAATCAATTTAATGCATCCTTGCTACATAAAAGTATTAATTTCTAGTGCTCTTCATACAAATTGCATGAGATGTTGCTAAGCTAACGGTACACTCAAAAAAAAAAATGATAAGCCTTTTTTTAAGATTTACGCATTTCAGTTAAAGGGGTGGTTGATTTCCCCTTTTTACAAGATGTAAAATAAGTCTCTGATGTCCCCAGAGTATGTATGTGAAGTTTTAGCTCAAAATCCCCCACAGATAATTTTTTATAGCATGTTACAATTTTTGAGGGTGAGCAAAACGTGCTGTTTTTGTGCTACAAATTTATGTTGTAACTTAGTTTGTATTTAATGTAAAGTATTTGCTCTGGCTCTTGTTTTAAATGATTTTGTTCTGTTGTTGTACTTGTTGTTGTCATCTGTTGCCGATGTAAAAGCATGATGTGGAGGTTGGTTGGTGCTGTATTTGTTGGATGTAGTGATGTCACTAACCCGGGAAGAAGCTTGTGTAGTCCCTACCAGCCATTTGTTGTAGTCCTTAAAAAGCTATATATATATATATATATATATATATATAAAAAAGCTTAACATACTGTAGCATGCACAAATTTGGGTTAAAAAAAAGACCATTTTTATTTCTACTTTTTTATGTATACTTTTAAATATTGATTGAAATAAGTATTTGTATTATTTATAATCAGCATTTCTCTTGCTTCATCCACCATCTTGGATTTATTTTTAAACTATGGTATTTTCTAGTACAAATAGTGCAGGTAGTATGTTCACACTGATAATCACTTCCAGGCATGGAGCACTACAAGGCTATGCAGTAGGCTATATTGTTCAACCAAATAAAAACAGAAACTTTATGCACTCCGTGGTAGGTGAATGGCTAAACGTGCTAAAGCTACTGCAGCAACACATGATGTGCATTTGATTAATGTTATTCTTTCTCTGAAAGAACAGTAAATGCAAAATTAGTAAAAAAGTTAGTAAAAAGTTGATGGTTTATTTCTGAACAGAGAACAAATTTAAAACTTTGGGTAAAATTCAGCGCGCATCACTGTTACTTTTTACCGAGCCATCCAATCATAGTGGAGGAGGGACAAATACAGCACCAAACAACCTCCACATCATGCTTTTACATCGGCAACAGATGACAACAAGAAGTACAACAACAGAACAAAATCATTTAAAACAAGAGCCAGAGCAAATATTTTACATTGAATCAAAAATAGGGATCAAAATAATTACGTTGGAATAACCTACATATCGGGAGTGACATATGACTCCTTAAAATAAGCAGCTCACTAGATTTTGTAGCAGAACAATTTTTTCTCTGCTGGTCTTCTTTCATAATGCATAATATGTATTGTCTTCCTTTGTGGATTGTGATTGGAGACTTATGGGAATGTGACTGGTATGAAGTCTGACACATGTGCACTGTTGATCTCTCCCTCTGGCTAGTATATTTCTTCTCTTAATCCTTCCTGCATTCTCTCCTTTTTTTTCTTCTGTTTTTTGGCCTGCATACCCTCTAATGTGACTTACTCCGAGTAGCTCAGCATGGTCCAACCCAAGCCTGACCCCGAGCTGCTCCTGAGACACAGATACTCCTGTTTCTGAGAGAGCTGGAATGGGCTGCTTGAATCAGCTGGCCTCCAGCACCCTCTCCACAGATCCTTGAACTCCATACCCAACTTTATCCTACCACACCCCTTAAATCCCGGTCCTCCAGCCCGACACATTTCACCATGGCTACTGTAAAGGCCAAAACTGCAGGGTAAAGATCATGGGGAACTAAATTAGTAGGCTGATGTCTCGTACACACGTAGTTGCATTTATTTAAAACTTTAAACCATAACAATATTAACACTTTTTTTATTATTAAATTATTAATTATTTCAAATTCTTTGTTTCCCAGACATGCCATTTAGTCAATCTCTTGTCATGCTAATGTAAAAACATTTTCCCGCCACTAGGTGGCAGCATAGTTTCAATCATACAAGTTTCAACACAGAACAAGGACACTCATGGCTTGGTCTCTTACTCCATGTTGGCTAACTTTCTAAATTTGACATGGTTCCTCTTGATCTTTAGCCCCTCCCAAAACACCCACCCACCTCTCTCCTACTGGGCCGGTGTCTCTCTCGGACTTCCTCGATTAAGAGAAATAGACAGATTATAAGGGTTTCCGAGAGATAGTGACTCCAGGAAGAGACATGGGTCTTGTGGTCTGTTGCAGTAGCCCAGTGGCTCAGAGTGCAGTCTGCCAAACAGTGCCTGTAGTTTTGCCCTAGGGTAAATGTTTCTCTGCCCTAGTTAAAACAATACACCTATTGCAAACTTTTCTCTAAAAGTGCAATTGATTATTGTAAGTTTTCACCTATGTGACTTCACCTAGAGCAGTAGCATGTACAGTACTGCTACTCAGGCAGTGTGTCAGTTTTGTACATGGAGAGTAGCTACTTAGTTCATGTCAAAAATTAGACATGAAGATGTAGAGCAAAAGGAAGACAAATATTGATTTGCTAATTTCTCCAGTATACTGTACACACGCAATAGTGCAATAAGAAGGAGCAGGGGCGGTTCTAGGGTCAGGGGGTATTCAGAGCTTATCCCAAACCTCTGTGGATGCATGAGTCATCATATGATTAAATATTAGAATTTTAAACTTTAAACTACATGTTGAAATGTTATGAAGTAAACATTTAAATATAACTGGAGATAAAAATAAAAAAAGGTCTCATCTGTATGCATGCATGCATTCGTTTTTACCCTCAGGCTTTCTGTAGCTCTGTGTACAGGTTGACAGTTGTGACTGTTACTTGTCATTGCAACCGTTTTTAACTGTATTTATAAGATAGTTGATTTACCAAAGTTTGCAAAGTTCATGGCCTTGTTTGTGGTCTTTATAAAACAGTTTCCAAGAACTGCAAGTGTCAGGCTCAAGCACAAATGTATATTCCGTTTGTCTGTGAAATAGTTGGTGCTTATTGCATCTAGATGGAATGCAACTCTGACTAAAAAGTCAATAGATCCGGTATTTCCTTCATTATGTCTGATTTATAGAGCAGATGAGAATGACCTGACATTAAAACTCAAAGTATAAAAAAAAAATAAAAAATTGGGGCATAGCCACTGAAAGCCCATCCCTAGGACTGCCCATGAGACAGAACGTACTAAGAATGTTAACTAACTGGAGGTTGTTGAACTAAGAATGTTACTTCAGAATGTGTAACTACTATTGAGCAAGTTTTATTGAACTTTTAGCACAATTTAAGCACTATTATTGTCGGTTAAAGGTTCAGTGTGTGGTTGGGATGTTTTGGTATGTTTTGTGGTGAGTTACTTCATTTGATACTTTCAAGTTTGATACAAACTTTTAAAAAAGAAGTGTCAGATTCTAAATGTCGGCTACCTCTGATTGGGGCTACAAACTCATTCAAAATAGACGCCCTGAGGCGTTTTTTCTATTTTTCTAATTTCACCTCCAATCCTTTGAAGCAGAGAGCTTGTGGAGTGTAATGCTAATGGTGAACTCCACTCTAACTCCACGGCTCCCCTCCCCTTCCACTGGCTTCTACACCCCTGACATCTCATACTAACCAGTCTCCCTCTCACCTGTTCATGTCCTAATCCCTAATGTTACCCCCTACCTTCCCCTCACCTCCTCCCGTCCCTGCTCTCCTCAGGTGGCAGTGAGTGCTGACTCTCAGGAGACTCTATACACAGAGGGAGGGGAAAACGAGGGTCCCCTGGGACTTAGGGAACTGTCGGACCCCCCTGTCAAACTTCCACCTCAGCAGCAGCACCAGCCTTCGCTCTTTCTGGTCCCTGCCACACCAGGCGCCTCCCCAAAACCATCACGACCTAGCGTCCACACACAGCACAACCCCTACGACCAGTACGTGTTCTCCAGGCGTTCCCACTCTCCGCCCCTACCGCCACCACCACCACCGGCTGCCAGGAAGCAGGAGGAAACAGACTCTGTGGATCAGGAGGTATCCCGAATTATCCACGCAGGGCTCGCAGGGAGAAGCGATGATGGAATCGGAGGAGAAACGGGAGATCAAGGTGCAAGACGTCAGCTTAAGAAGTACCACAGCGTGGACACTCAGGGCCAGCGAGCTCTGCTGTTACCACGGCCCTTGTCCTGGCTCGACGACCCACGCCGGCACTCCATCGAGGTGTGCTCCTCCGTGGAAAGCAGTCCCCAGCGCAGTTCGATCTCCTCCGGCTTTGTTTCACGGGCTGACAGCCTCCAGCAGCAGTCCTCACCACGCCCCCGCAAGAAGAAGATGAGTCCACCGTGCATCTCCGAGGACCCGCCTGAGGGTCCAGAGCTTCCGGGAGGCTTTCACCCTGCTCTGGGGATAGTGCCACCCCCCTTGCCAAGCCGGGACACTTGCCTGAGGAGGCGCGCTCCCTCCAGTGACTCCAAAGACTCATTTGATTTGGGTGGAGGAGGAGATGGGCTGCCTCAAGAGGGCATCCCGAACTCCAAGCTATTGACTCTGCCTAGTTTCTCTTTTGAGAAAACAAGCTCTGAGCACTGAACACTGACTCGCACGATCACGCACACACATGCGCACATGACACACGATGCACTCCGTGTATCCGTGATGGTGATAGTAATAGTAATAATATCTTAGAGAGTAATAATGCTAACTACAACAATGGTGAATACTACAAGATCATGAGGAATAGTAACTATACCTTGTATTTTTTTTCTCTACTGCCAAAAGAACACAAAAGGATGTTGTGCTGAGGATTAAACAAGCTAATAACGGGACTCTCTCTCCTCAAAGATGCCAGCAGATCGGTTGGCAACCTCATGACCTCCTCGTGGAGGTCAGTGCAGAGCCCGGGGGAGGGCGTCCCTTTGTGGCTGTTGTGAAGACTTCACAGTACTGTATTGCTGAACTCCCTAAAGGGCACTGATGAAGGTACAAAGCAATATGAACGTTTTAGAGACACTATTTTCTTAAATTATTGGGCCATAGTGTTTGTAAAGGTGTAGAATTTCTTTTTTTTCAATTTCGTTATAGTTTTATTTGTCTTTTTGTGATTTTTCTCTTTTTCTCAGTGTTTAAATCGTTAGTTGTTTGCTTTATTTTTTCACCATAGGATATTTTTAGCGTTCTTGTTTTAACAAAGACAAAAAGAAAGAAAACATTTTTCAAAGCGCCGGGATCCATGTATTTGTAGAAATAATATTATTATTATTATTATTATTAATAATGATGATGATATAATATATATCTTTAAAAATAAAGCATTAAACAGCTCTTTGATTTTTAAACACAAGTATTAGACTGGTGTGCCCTGACTAAAGAACAAGTCTTGTGACACTGTCTGCAGAATGGATTGTGTGCTACTTTTACTGACAGCCTTTCAGACTGAAGAGAACAAATACTTGCATTAATTGAACTCATGAAGCAGAAAATCACTGCAAAACATGCACAAGTTTTGAGCATTTCATTGGAAATCTGGTTTAAATTCTGATGATGTTTTTGGACACCAGGTTGTCTAGTTAAATAAATGCTATATTATCAGTACAGCTCATACAATATTTGTGTGAAATTGTAACATGAAAAAATTGTGAGAAAAGAAAAGCATTTGATCTTGAGTTTCTAAAAGCTGTAAGGTAGTGGTTTTCACTCCAAGACTCGCCCACATTGTCCAAAACAATATTTGATATATATTTGAGTGTATATTTTGTAGTGTTAATAGATTAAAATAAATTATTGATTTATTTTGTGATTATAGAGGTCTCAAGAACTGTATGTTCTTCAATAAAAACAACAGTTGTTGAGAGGACAAATACAATAATGTCCCATTTTGTTGGACAGATTTGTCCATTTTTTTACTCAGCACAGTAGGACCAGCAGAAAAAAATGCAGGACCAAATTGCTACATTGAGGTTGAGAGTGGACAGAAAGTATCTATGAGAAAATGTTAATTTATTAATAATCAGTAATAAACTGCTTTTATTTCTCAGCTCTGAATGACTTAAGCCGGGTGCACACTGCAATTTATAATAGTCCTTTACGATTGTTCCTTGTCAGACTGTACGAACATCATCCCCGCTGTAAGCCATGTCACACTGTAAGATCTAAGTTGTCATTAATGTCAGACTGTACGATAGTTAAGGCACGTTAAAAATGGACGTATGCAAGAAAACTCGTCCAAAGTTTTATATCATCAATGACGCATTCAGTGACAGTGAGCTGCATTACACGCAGGATTGAAACGATGGATACAAAGAAAACGCTCATTTTGGTCATGGTTCGTCTTGAAAAACGAAGACAATTTGATGGTCGTCATAGGAGAAGTCACACTGCAGGACTGTGCGCCAAATCTTCTGACACTGCCTGTATTTCGTTTGAGGTAAAGTTTGATCGTAACGGTCATTAATCGGCTGCCGGTGCACATGTCAAACTAACTATCAAAGACTTCAGATTTTAGCCTAGGATCAGAGGAATCTTTTAGGATGTGCAAAATTTGTCTCAGACGGCCAAATCATGGCCAAAATAGTACAGTGTGCACCCGGCTTTAGAAGAAACGTGAAAGATCATTATTATCGTTATTTTGAAAATTATATTAAGGTGTTTTTGAAATAGCTTTGAAATACTTTAATTCATCCTGCAGTCCCCTTGGAAGTTTGCAGATGCCCCAAACTTCTTTGAGAACCATAAGTGACTATGTTATAAGCAGTTATTTACATATTTTTGCCACCCTTATTCTTCACACTACACACATGTGCTAGATCTTCCATTTAAGCCTCACTCAGAATCTAAATGTATGCTGATTAAAGCTGTTGTCAAGTGCACTGTGGGAGACTCACTAAAGCGATTCCCTTTGGTTTTCATGAAAGCTAATCGCCGCATCTGCAGGCCTCCTTTTAAGAAAGCTTGTGCTTCACAGGGTCCAGTTCAGTAATATACCTCTATTGTGCTTCAAAGCCCTGGATGCAGTCCAAATCTGTGACTGCAGTTTGTGTATGGTTTCAGTGTTTTTGTCATTGGACCAATTTCAGAATGATTTACCAGCTTCATTTTAGCAATCTACATAAGCTTTCTCTAATCTCACTTGAATTATGCATGTACCAAATGCATTTTTTGTGTGTGTGTGTGTGAGAGGGATGCACCAGGATGGAGTTTATGATGATTGTAGAATGTGCAAAGCACCTAATGATGTTCTGTACAGCTCACCATTGCACCAGACATTTGGTTACCGTATAAACTCTTTATTAGTGGTGTGTAATTCTACCTCTAGGATATCTTTAGAATGGATCATTTTGATCAAGGTGATGCTAAAACAAAAGAATGCAAAGAGTGTAATCTGTTTGCTATAATATTTAATACTTTTTTACTTCAAACATTTGGCTTACACATCACAGTAAAAACACTTCTTTGACACTGAAAGAAGATGATGACGTTCCCACTCAGCTTTTCTATTAAACTGCAAAATCCTGGGAAACAGCTTGAGTGACCAGATGGAAAAGGAAAACATTGAAGTTATTGGTAAACATCCTCAGGAGGAAATGACAATTAACCTCCGCTGTGCTTCTATGCGTGTAGATCATGTTAGCGATTCAGCTTCTCCCTGGGTTCCCACTCCTGAAATGAAGCCTGATAGCTGAGGACCCTTCGATATTTGAGCTCTCCATCCCTCCTTGCAGAAAATGAGTATTGGAAAATCTATGATAACTTCATTTACTGAACAGGCTGAATCAATTTGACTTCCAAAACATGACGCAGTTCCCATTGAAGACTGTGATAAGATGGCCTGACTGAAAATTTAACGTTTGGGAAAACAACACCTCGAGAGATGTTTTGAGGTGGGTTGAAAACTCAAAGGCCTTGTTTACCAGCCAAAAAGTCATCAAGACACTTTGGGAGGTCCTCAGTGATTGGCTGAGTTGCTATAGCGAGTGTGTGCTCATCAATGTTACTCTGGCGCTCCGCTGAGCAAGAGCATGTGTTTCAGAAAGCCAAAAGAAATCCATTCATGACCTCCTCCAAATGATTGAGAAGACAAGCCCTATCACATCACATGAGCATCAACACAAAAACATTAATATATTAAAGACAACACTTAAAGGGGTCCTATTATGCCCTTTTATGGAGTCTTGATTTTGTTTTTGGGGTGTACTAGAATATGCTTTCATGCTTGATTGTTCGAAAAACACGTTATTTTTTATGTTTTACATTATTACAGCACCTCTCTGCCCAGTCTGACTCGAACACGCTGATTAGTTCCTGTATCGATGGAGCCCCTCCTTCTGAAATACAAAATGTGTTGTGATTGGCATCGCTTAGCGTGTGTTCGTGAAATGTCACACCCCTTACCATAACCGCGAGTTTTATCTGCTCAGGTGTAATATTAAGGATGGCGTAAATTTCTAACCAATTCAAGCCTGATTCAAATTTAAGATTGTTAACAAACAAGAGGATCGTCCTGAACTGATTTCATGCATGGATTTTGCAAGCACAGATTTCACAGGACGTTTCAGAGTGGTATGTTGTTTTGTTTTATTTTCCTATACATTTTAGATTTAATGTTATACACCATTTAATAATGATACTTGTTGGAAAACTATGGTAATACAAACAGTAATCGATCACAAAACCATGGTTAAATTTCCTAAGGGGGCGGTGAACAGTCAAACGCTACAGTAAACACTATATCAACACTAATGTTGGCTAGCAGGCAAAGCTTTGCCCATTGTTTACATCATAGCAACAAAATAAAACTTATAATTGGAACTGTAAACTATACAGCCATACTTACAAGTGGTGATCCACAAACAACAGATTGTCCTGACAAAGTGGGAACTGCTCCATATCAGGAGAAGCTTTTGTGCGTAGCCTGCATTTTAGCTTGCTTATTCTGGATGCTGTCCTCTATAAAATGTGCAGCACACAGATAAACATTGGAGTTATAATGTTTAGGAACAGTGTTTAAAATCAATTTTAACCACACTAAGTTCGTAGGAACGTCAAACAAATGAGTTTTGGAAAAGGGGTGGAAAAAAACAGCGTCTCTTTTTTGCGTATTCCGTGGGCAGGGATTATTTAAATGAGTAACATTGTGACTTCATAAAGCCCAGAAAAAATGTGTTGTAGTCCAAACGTGTCATTCGTTGTTGTTCTTGGAAAATTGGATTCTGTTAAATAAAATATCTCCCTTTGGAGTGGAGCTTTGCAACCTTGCAGATCTTTTATATGCTCAAACAGCAACATTACACACTAACTAAAGTTGACAGGACAGGACCCCTTTAAAGTGTTTAAAAGGCAATACAAGCTATGGTATCCCGGGTAATGTCGGCATACTACCACTGCAGAATGAAATGCTCGCTTCGAGACTCCTGTTTCCACCCAAACTGTTCATCAGAAGCTCCACAGTGTAAATAATCAGGGTCACTCGTGCCAATGCCAAATGTCGGTTTCAATAGCCGCTTTTCCACTGTCTGGCCAGTGTGAGCCAGGGCTAACAACATGCCAGGCAGGGCCAATAGCCTCTGACCTCAAGCACTGAGGCCAAAATCTACCCTAAAAACGCAGCACTACCCTAATACCTGCCCCTAACACGCCTCCATAGAACGACGTCACACAACCCTACCGTTTCACCAGCTGACTGAAAACTAGCTAGATCAAAAAATTTGCATGACAGAAGTGAACGTTTGGTCATTATAAAGATGTTTTATAATAAAAAAATGTTACAGTAACAGTATTTTTTTTTAATTTGTGTCAGGAGTGTACATCAATTAAGCTGAATCAAACTGGTATTTACCATTTCACATAAAAAGAGAACATACCTATAGTTTTAAACAATTTTAACATACCCATACATATAGTTTTAAACATTTTAAACAATTTTCATAGTTTTGAGATGAAAATTGTTTAAAATGTCTTAAATGTTGAAGTTAGCTGGTAACCTGATATGATAACATGGGAAATGAGCAGCTGTGTTTACCGACTCCTGACCGCTTCTGTTCATGGCCACTCCTCAAGCCCCAGTTGGCCCACTTTGGACCAAGGTCCGACAGTGGAAAATAGTACCAACAGTTCAAATCTTGGGCCAGGAAAATGTGAAACATGTTGTTCTCTGATGAGTCCATCTTCAATGTCTTTTCCACATTCATGGGAGTTATGGTGTAGAGAAGCCCCAAAAATGCTTAACACCCCGACTGTTGTGGAGTGAAGCACAGGGGTGGATCAGTGATGGTTTGGGCTACAATATCATGCCATTCCCTGCTGTGCTTGATGGGCGTATCACTAGCAAAGGAATACCAAACCATTCTGGAGAACCATGTGCACCTATTGGTTCAAACATTGTACCCTGAAGGGGGTTCATTGTTAACATCATTATCTGCGTTCACATGCATCCCGTAAAGACACGTGACATCAGGAGGTGTCGTGTAATGTCTCTGCAGCGTCTTAAGTTTGCTTATGATCTGCGATTTCTCTCTAAAGAAACCAACATTTTTTGTTCTGATTGGATCATAAACTAGCGCATTGCATACCGTTCCACAAAGCTGGTGAACAATCTCATCATCACTACGACACTACCCTTACGGCATTGGTCCTGCCTTTTGTTCACACAGGGCATGTTCCGGGACTGATCCCAGCACTGGTACTAGGTCCCAGGATCAATCCCAGGATGTGTTTGCGTTCACACAGAAGGCACTCTAGCCATTTTACGGCAATTTTCTGGGATCAACGCTCTGAAAGGGGCTTATAAGAGAACATCTTTCTTTCTTTATTTATTTTGTGTTTCAGGTGAGTGAGAGGGAGGTTAGAACTTTGGTAAGGCTGTGCACAGTTGTCAAGTAACTTAATAACTGTGTACACCAACACCACTTGAGTACTGCTTTCCCAAGCACATGCATATTTAAAAAAAATACATCATATTCATTAAGCATTTTCTTGTCTATTAGAACTTTACCCTGAAGGGGATCAGGTAATCTGAAACGATACATTACAGAAAAAATATTCTAAGAGTACATTGTGCTCACTCCAAAAGCACTTTCCATATTTCCATAAAGACAAAGTAATCTCCTTTGGCATTAAGGTAGCCTTCATGTCATTCACTTTAAGAAATCCTTCATAATTTTGCTTTATTCAGGTAATCTTATACAGAAAGAGCTTTTGGAAGAGGCCAACAAAAACAGTCTGCACACAGAACCCTCTGGTAAGGTATCTTCTCCTTAACCTAGATGATTTGATGTCAAACAGCTGTCTGAAATCAAGGATGTCTGTTAAAAAAAAAAAAAAAAAAAATGTAAATGGTTGAAATCTGTTAAAGATTATTTTCCAAATTTTTGTTATCTATATTGAGATTGATTGATCTGTAATTTTGTGTGGACCACTGTAAAGCTCAATATGCTGCATTCATCCATGTAATTACCACGTAATTACCAATTACCACATTACCTGTCTTGAGATGACAACACTTCTTGGATGAACCTTATCTAGTTTCCAGGTCTCGCTGGTTCTGCCGCATGAGCACGAGGTCTTGCTTTCCCGCCGCACACACCTCTCTCTGCATCTGCTCTGTTCAGCGAGTGGCTGAGAGGAGCAGCGGCAACGCTATCAGTTAAAATAGATTCTGTTGCTTCTAAACTAAAAATAGCTGTATTAAGCCAAGGTCACACTAGACTTTGAGCATGTTTCCTCGGACACTGCAACGGTCGTGATATGATGTTACACTCTGCAGTGTATTTTTTATCAACATGAATTCACTAAATAGATCTAACAAATAGTAATACACTCAAAATGTAAAAAAATATTCAATCTACTCAACTTTACTGGAAAATTATAGCTATTTTAATTCAGCCAAGAGGACCTTGACGCATCAATCTTCTACTGGTCGCACGTCTTCACGTGATGTGAATTCGCAGCTCAGAGTTCACCAAACTAGAACTTTGGAAAGCAGCGAATTGTGAAACTTTTCACATGAACTTGTGTTTCCGGTCTGATGCATTTGCATATATTTGAATGGAAGTCAATGGAACAAAAAGTGCAATGTGACCGCCCCTTTAAAAGGCAGCGTTTCAGTCACCATTTCATAATTTTATAAAATTATATAAAGATATTTAAATGAAAACAGTTTTATTGGGAATTTGGCTGTATTAAAATACAGTATATGAGCACAGAGAGTAGGAGAGAAGCAAATAAATGTAGGGGTTGTAACTACTGAATGTAAGGGCTTATACTTGGCAGAATGCAAATACTATGCAATTACATCATGAATAGCCTATGCTAATTTGCGTATGACACCATCTAGAAACATTTGGCGACTTTAAGCAGTATTTAGCTGCCTTCCATTTAAAAAAGTTTCCATTTGGCAACAGTGGTCAGGTGGTACAAGTAATAAGGTGCCTTCACGCCATGTCGTATAATTATTGCAATTACGTGATTTCAACTTGTAAAAAGCATCCACGTCCTCATAGAGCTCGTAATTGCAGCTTGTAAGATGGGAATTGTTTGAGAGCTCCTACTTCTACCATGTGACCACTGCAGATTATTTTGGTGTTGATTGTGGTGCCATAGAAACGCATAAATCCCAGTCAAAGGACATGAACAGCTCAGAATATAAGGTCACGTGTTGTGTTATCATCTTGAGACCACGGTAATTAGGACATGGCGTGAATGCAGTGATAGCTCTCAGAAAATTTCCATCTTACAATTACGAGCTCTACAAGGATGTGAACGCTTTCTACAAGTTGAAATCTCGTAATTATGGTAATTACAACATGGCGTGAACGTACCTTTAAATATTACATTATAACAATTACATTTAACGTAAGAATGTTAAAGGATTTTGTGTACTTCTTTCTTCAAAGTCTACACAACTTTGTTTTAACAAGTTGACCAAAAAAAAATAAAAATAAAAGGATGGAACGAAGATGAAATGAACTACCAAAGCTATAACAATGTGTCAAGAGTCAACCAAAAAGCAATAAAAAGGACAGTTTTAATACAGCCAGATTCCCAATAAAACTGTTTTCATTTAAATATCTTTATATAATTTTATAAAATTATTTGTGGTTGATGTGGTATAATTACTCCACTATTTATTAAAATACCATTGCAGTAATCTCAGCATTTTCAACTATTATTCAGTTATACTTACCTTAAAGGTGCAATGAGCAATTTCTGTGAAATGAAATCAATACCTAAACAAACAATTTTGTGAATATGTGCTAGATGTTGTGTATGTGCTGAGAAAAATGTGTTTGTACATAGTCCTGGCTGTGTAAACAGGACAAAAAACAACAACAGTGGATCAGACCAAGCCACGAGCAGCACAACACTCTAATAGCCAAAAAGCCATAGGGGGTGTATACGCTCTTAATACAGGAGGAGAGAGAGAAGAGAGCAAGCTGGACATTTTTATAAAGCTGTAGAAAGAGAAATGGCTGAAATATTACCAAAGAGGAGAAGGTCACAACATTATAATATATGGATATAGTAATATAATTGGAAGAAGAAGGGTTGTGATCAGGTAAGAGATAGGATCTGCGTTAAAATTTTAAAAGCTTTCCAGAGCTGGAGAGATGTAAGAAAATGGGAAGGCTTTAAAATGGACGCCAAGGTTGCTTAATGCTTAAAATGATAAAAAAAAAGTGAGATAAGATTTTTGTCATAGTTTAGTAAACAGTCCATCGTTCTTTTTTCTTTTATGTTTTATTAGCATGTAGAGCTTTATTTTTTAAATAAGTGATTTGTGAATTGTGATACGATTGTGGATCGTGATGCTGCCTGGAACAAATTATGATGTGAAATTGTTGCCATATATCGCCCACCTCTACTTTTAGGCACTTAGAATAAATTTTGGCAAATTTCTACTATGTTTGCATGCCTAGAGAAGTACAAATGCAGCAGCCTTGGCACATGTTTGTTAAGACCCTCATAATAAGGACTTGCTCAGGTCAATCAACACAGGTCTCATGAATTCTGTGCTGATCTAAAGTAATTACAGAACATCATACAAACATTAAGAACATGTTAAACAATAATACACAAAAATAACAATAGAAGTTTCACAGTGCAGGTCAAATGTCTTGTTTCCATTGCAAATTATTACAGCACTTAACAGTTTTATTGATTCTCAGACACTTTTCAGAATATGACACAATAAATCTGCACGGAATCAATATTTTTACCCTGTTAGCAACTCCCGCAGGTAGGTAAACAGCAATGACCGATAACTAACTCAAAACTGAACATATATGAACATATTAAAAACAACAACAACAAAAAAAAAACATCACAATTAGGCATACACTTTTGACTGTGATCATGTTTCTCAGACATCCACCCATTTTCCAAAATATTGGATAATTTCTTATAATTATCAGTTTATAAATTTAGTTTGTCTGTTAATGACATATTTTCAAATGCAGCTCTCTACCTAGTTCTGCTACCCATTCCTAAAAGGAGGGGGCCTCCTCTGACTTCTAGCTCCTAAGAAATATTTGTCTGCCAATCATTAAACCCAGTTTGGACCCAGTACCTTTTGTGCTTGTCTCTTATTTCATTGTCTGTCCAACAGTCTAGGACCTAGTGAAAAACGAATATCCAAACCTGTGCTGATGTGTTCACAAACTCTTTTCCAGAAATCCTGAATTGTTCAACAAAACCAAAGAGCATGAGCTAAACCTCCATCCTCAGCCTTACATCTCCAGCAATATGGTGCATCTTTTAACCCAAGCCTAAACAGTCTTAAGCTGTACAAGGCGTACTCTTGACATTCTTTAAAACTCTATGACATTCCTTATCGTCTAATGTTAGGTTTAGATCTCTTTCCCGTGTTTTTTTTAAGAGCTAATAAACCTCCATCACCAAGATTTTGAATCAACCAGGAGTAGCACACTGCTTCATGACCCTTCCCATATACCGAAATTACCATACAATGAGTGTCTGCTGACTCAGGAAGCTGTGTACAAGAACCAAAATTAGAACAAAGTAAATGTCATAACTGTAAATACCAGAAAAACTGAGATCTAGTAGATACCATACTGCTGTCACAAGTGTTCGAAGGACTTCAGACTACCATTTTCATAAAGGTGTGACATAATAGAATGTTTTTTCACCTCTCCAACCAGTTTAATGGAAAGACTTTGCAATAATATAATCGAAGGCAAGACAGATTTTTCAACCATATACCAAGGGGGAGCTCGCTCAGGAGGAAGTGACAAATGAACCATGTGTCTAAGATTGAAAGCATAATAATAAAACAAAACATTAGGCTCACTTAGGCCATTGAAACGTGCCAAGCTGTCAGGGCAAAATGCAATTAGTGCAGGAGCTTCTGATTTAAACCAATTCACCCTATAACCTGAAAACGTCAATTGTTCTACAGAGGCAAGGAAACCTACTACCCCAGGGTCAGAAACATAAAATAAAATGTTGTATTTCTCCCCCCACTACGATACCAGGAAGATCATCATCTTTTCTTATTGCGGCAGTTAAAGATTCCAAAGTGAGACAGAACAGCAACGGGTCCCTCTACCAAGTGGAAAATCCATTGGTTTGTAACAAGTGTGCCGCACATGTCCTGAAAAGTGAAGCCAAAGCCTCATAAAGCTCAGTATAGCTCATAAACCCCGCCCCCTCCATGTATTCAAATGGGTGTCGTCCATATTTTTTTACAGTCTATGGTTTGTAACACTGCTACAGGTTGTTCATACATGTTATTTAACTTTATTTAAGCAATTAGTCAGGATCTTTGACTAAATTTTCATATCCAGTTAAATCAATGATATTGGAAAGCTAAATTTTAAACACACGATTTTTACAATTTAATCTCCTTAAGGACCCAGACAGGCTCCATGATGTCTAGTTTCCCCACTGTGAATTAGCATCCTGGTGCCCACTCATACATTTCAAAGACACGGGTGCTGATTGTTCTCAAATGAGAGTACATTGCAACCAACAGACATTCAATCCCCTATAGAAATGGAATTGTACACACTAATTCATTGACAATCTGTTTAATGAATGAACATACATTTCCCCAGTACATTTTTGTGTATCATTACTGTTTGTATATTGTCTTTTTATATTGTATAGTGTTATGCAACCATATTTACATATTTTCACAGTTTGAAACTTTTGTGTTTACACACGTAAATTAGGCCTAAATTGTGGTCATGAAATATGAACTTTTGGCTGATGTGCAAAGATAATTCAACAGCCAGCGAGAATGACTGATGTGGACACTGATTTAAACACCGGTTTATCTGGTAAGGATCTCAAAAAAGAGGTGTCGCGAATGCGTGCGCATAGAGCTGAAAAGCTGTCACACATCACGAGAAGAATGAATATCATTTAGACTTTAATGACTGATACGGAACATGTTGATGAAGTAAAAGTAAATATGGTGAAATTTGATGGAATGCTGGAACGAATTCAAGTCCATACAGAGTGAATATGCTGATATGATGACTAAAGAGGAAAAAATTGAAGATATGAGAAACTTGTATCAACCTAAATTGACACAAATTGATGTATTCTGTTCTAATGTGACAACATGGATTTTAAGCCTTTAATAATCTGAATGGGCTAGCAGTAAAAAGGTTATGGAATCTGGTGTGGAACCAAGAAGTATCTGCGATATTGATAATGATGACAAAGTCTCGGTAGCCAAGTCAGTATGCAGCAGCAGGTCTAGTGGATCTAGAAGATCAAGATCAAGCTCCAGTGTGTCATCCACAATATCAACACGTATCTGTGCAGAAGCAGAGAGAGCAGGCTGGTGAAGGCTGATGTGTTAAAGGAAAAACATGCTTTAGAAGCAGAATTAAAGAAACTGGATCAGGAAAGAGAAAAGTTCAGGATGTTGGAAATTCAAGCAGAAATAGCTGCCAACACAGCAAAGACTGAATATCTGAAAGGTGCTGATTATCTTAAGGAAAACACTGTTTTAGTGTCTGATGGCATGAATGCTTATATGGACAAGCAATTGAATCAAACATTTTATAAATCTCCAGTTGTACGCCTCAAAGATGGTACTAATGTGCAATCTCTCACCTTAAATGCAAGTCAAAGTCAGTCTGTTGTTGTAATGAGTAATGTGGATTAGACCCGGGATCCGCAAAGCCCTCATCACAGGCTCACAAGTTATTTCCCAAAGTTCACAACGAAGTCTTCAAATTAGTTCTTCGCCAAACTCATCGCAAGAACAAGACAAATTCTGTGGTATTATGCAAAGGCAAAATTAACTGAGAGTCTGGTAAGGCAGAATATTTTGTCTAGCTTACCGAAATGTTTTTGATGGAGACATTTCATTCTTTCATTCCATCGAACACTTGATTGAAAGCAAAACGACAAACAACCAGGACAGACTTTACTTTTTAATGCAGTACACGAAGGTCAAGCACAGAAGTTGGTCAAAAGCTGTCAACATATGGCTCCATAGAGAGGTTATTCAGAAGCAAAGAGACTGCGAGTATAAAATTTCTTGTTCTTATGTTGAGAAAGCCCTGTCACTAAAATCTGAGGACTCGCAAGGTTTACAAGACTTTGCATTGTTTTTGAGAAGTTGCTGCAATGCCATGGACCAGATGAGATACATGGAAGAATTTAACACTATCTCTAATATGAGAAACATTGTTATGAAGCTTCCATAGAAGCTTAGGGAAAGGTGGCGCTCAAGAGCATGTGAGGAGAGCAATCTGGCAGAATAAAAATGAATGATCTGGTCTGTTTTATTGAAAACCTAGCCAAAGTACTGTCAGATCCATTGTTTGGAAATATTCAGGACCCTAATATAAGTAGAACTCAAAAGTCTAAAATGCTAAAACCCAAAGCCAATGGAAGTTTTGCAGTGAGAGTAGATGTAAAATCAACACAGTCAGATGTTCAGCGTCCATGCTTGTTCTGCAGTGATGATCATGGAATTGAATCATGTGCAAAATTTTAGAAAATTCCTCACAGGGAAACAATTGCTTTTGTGAAACAAAATGGAATATGTTTTGGATGCCTGACTAAAACCAGACACATCAGTAAGGAATGCATAAAACATCTCTCCTGTAATACTTTCCTGCAGTAAGTCTCATCCCAATGTGTTGCATATTAAACCCAAAGACTATTCAGACCAAATGTTGAAAGCTCCAGTTAAAAGTGCACAAGTGTCTCTTCAGGTGGGTAATTATGAATTTGATGAAGAAGCTCAACATCACAGGTAAGTACTAACATCCTGCTCTGAACAATGAGCCAAGACAAGTCAATGCCCTCTCATATCATTAAAGGGCTGGAGGTCTCTGCATTGGATAACCAAGACTTCATTGCATAACCAGAGGTATATACTCAAAGAAACATGCCTGTAGTCACAAACAACATTCCAACAGGGAAGGAACTTTCAAGATGGCCTTACATGAAGGAAATGCAGATGCCCAGAATCAAGTCTCAGGTGGAGTTATTGATAGGTAGCAATACTCCAAAAGCCCTTGAACCTTGGGAGATAATCAGCAGTCAAGGAGATGGTCCATATGCTGTGAGAACCCTATTGGGGTGGGTTGTCAATGGTCCTCTAAATGTCAGTGATATGACAGATAACACTACAGCAGCGGTTACTGTCAATAGGATCTCAGTCTCAAATCTTGAAGAGCTGTTAATACAACAGTATAATCATGATTTTAATGAAAAGCCAGCAGATGAGAAACTAGAAATGTCCATAGAGGACAAATGATTAATTGAAATATTACACAACTCAGTAAAGCTGCAAGATGGACACTATTGTCTGAACTTACCATTCAGAAATGATAACCCAATTCTGCCTAATAACTATCAAGTTGCAGAGCAGCGTTTGCAAAGTTTGAAAAGGAAATTCAGGAAGAATGAATTCTTCAAAAGTGAATACACTGAATTCTTATCAGATAAGGGATATGCTGAGGTAGTTCCTCATGATGAATTGAAGGGCCAAGATGGAAAATTATGGTATCTTCCACACCATGGTGTTTACCATCCCCAAAAAGGAAGTATTTGAGTGGTTTTTGACTGCAGTGCAACCTTTTCTGGGAGATCTTTAAATAATGAACTTTTGCAGGGTCCTGATATGACCAGCTCACTCTTAGGAGTGCTCACTAGATTTTGACAAGAGGCTGTAGCTGTAATGACCGATATAAAAGCCATGTTCCATCAAGTTTAAATGTCAACGACCAATGTAGACTTCTTACGATCCCTGTGGTGGCCTGAAGGACACTTCAGTATGCCTCCTGCTGAATACCGCATGCTAGTACATCTCTTTGGAGCGGTGTTATCTACCAGCTGTGATAATTTTGCACTAAGACAAACCGCTATGGATAACAAGGGCTACTTTCTACCAGATGATATTAGCACAGTGGAAAAGAACTTCTATGTTGACGACTGTTTGAAGTCACTTCCCTCAGAAGAGTAAGCAGTGTCATTGGTGAAAGATCTTTCATCTCTCTGTTTAGTAGGAGGATTTCAGCTCACAAAATGGGTAAGCAACAGCCGTAAAGTACTGTCTAACATCCCAAAGGAAGACAGAGCAAGTGAGATGAGAAATCTGGATCTAAACAAAGACACATTACCTACTGAAAGAGCTCTTGGGTTGTTATGGTGCACTGAAAGTGACGTGTTCAAGTTCAATATAACTCTCAAGAATAAGCCTAACTGCAGACATATACTTTCAACAGTAAGTTCCATTTATGATCCACTTGGTTTCTTGTGCCCCTTTACTCTCACTGCGAAGCTCTTTTGCAACAACTATGCAAGACCAAACAGAGTTGGGATGAAGAGATTCCTCAAACTGCAGTGAGTAAATGGACAAAGTGGCTTGGTGATCTTGAGAAACTGAAAGATTTCAAAGTTGCATGATGTGTGAAGCCTCTTGGATGTGAAACACCTAAACAAGAAGAGCTCCATCACTTTTCGGATGCAAGCAACCATGGATATGGAACGGTAAGCTATCTAAGAGTAATTGCAGGACAAAACACTGCAAATGTGGCCTTCATGGTAGGCAAAGCCAGAGTTGCTCCTCTTAAACAAACCACTATTCCTAGTTTAGAGCTTACAGCTGCAGTCCTTGCAGTTAGAGTGGATAAAATGCTGAGGAATGA
Organism: Rhinogobio ventralis; assembly: GCA_039654625.1. NCBI lineage: Eukaryota > Metazoa > Chordata > Actinopteri > Cypriniformes > Gobionidae > Rhinogobio > Rhinogobio ventralis. Next base: position 22,660,010 of record CM077212.1, read on the forward strand.
ATTGGAATTGAACCTCAAAAGATCTACATTTAGGACTGATAGCCAATCAGTGTTGAAATACATTGCAAACAAGTGTACAAGATTTCACACATTTGTGGCTAACAGGATATCCATCATTAGAGAAAACACAGACGTGTCTCAATGGAGATACATTGGAACTAAACAAAATCCAGCAGATAAGACGTCTAGGGGAGTGAATGCTAGCACATTGTTAAATTGCACAGAATGGATTCATGGACCAGACTTTCTCTGGATGAAAGAACAAGACTGGCCTCAGAACTCAGTGACAACCATTTCTTCTGTGCTCTCTCTAGATGACTCTGAAGTGAAAAAAAATGCTGTTGTGTACAACACTGTCATCATGCATGGTTAGAGTCCCACCGATCAGCTTCTAACTTATTTCTCAAGCTGGACTAAGCTGAAAAGAGCAGTGGTGTGGTTTCTTAAATTGAAGAACATCCTTTGTTCACTTTGTACAACAAGGAAAAGGATCCAAACAAATCTCAAAATGCAAACACAAAGTCAAGGTAGAGCATTGACTGATGAAATGAATGTCATCAAGAACTCATTTAATGCACAGTCCATTTCCTTGAATGACCTTTTATTGGCAGAAAAGGCAATTGTGATGTACTGTCAAAGACAAGTATATGAAGATGAGATTTCAAAGCTTGGAAGTGCCTCATCCATTGGAAAACGGATGAATAGATGTAGTAGCCTCTACAAGTTGGACACCGTATTGGAAGACAGAGTTCTAAGAGGTCGGCTGAGTAAGTCTGCAGTGCCAGACGAAATCAAACATCCAATCATTCTTCCAAAGAACCTCCATATTTCCATGTTGATTCTGCAAGATATACATGAGCGAATTGGACATGGTGGTAAAAATCACGTTCTATCACAACTTAGGAAAACTTGGATTATAAATGGCAATTCTGTAGTTCATAAAATCATATCAAAATGTGTAACATGTAGATGCATGAAAGGACATATTGGAGAACAAAAGATGGGTGACTTACCAGCAGAAAGACTGCATGCTGATCTTCCACCCTTCAGCAACGTCGGAATTGATTACTTCGGGCCTTTTGAAACAAAACGAGGACGAAGTGTTGTTAAGAGATATGGTGTAATTTTCACCTCCATGTCTAGTAGAGCTGTGCATTTAGAAGTCGCCTACACTTTAGACACTGACTCCTGCATCAATGCCTTGAGACGATTTATCAGCAGAAGGGGTCAAGTTCAACATATTAGCTCTGATAATGAAACTAATTTAGTTGGTGCTAAACGAGAACTGCAAGATGCAATCACAGCTTGTAATCAAAATAAGATTAACAATGCTATGCTTCAGAAAGGAATTCAATGGAGTTTTAATCCTCCGGCAGCCTCACATCACGGAGGGGTCTCGGAAAGACTTATACGTATGATGAGACAAGTCCTCTTTTCTATTCTGCGTCAGCAAAATCTGGAAGATGAAGAACTGCAGACACTTTTTTGTGAAGTGGAGTCCATTTTGAATAGTCGGCCTGTAACAACAGTGTCTGAGGACTACTAAGACCTTGAAGCACTGACTCCTAACCACATCCTATTGCTTAAGTCCAATCCACTACTTCCACCCGGATTGTTTAAAAAAAAGTGATATATACAGGTGCTGGTCATATAATTAGAATATCATCAAAAAGTTGATTTATTTCACTAATTCCATTCAAAAAGTGAAACTTGTATATTATATTCATTCATTACACACAGACTGATATATTTCAAATGTTTATTTCTTTTAATTTTGATAATTATAACTGACAACTAAGGAAAATCCCAAATTCAGTATCTCAGAACATTTGAATATTGTGAAAAGGTTCAATACTGAAGACACCTGGTGCCACACTCTAATCAGCTAATTAACTCAAAACACCTGCAAAGGCCTTTAAATGGTCTCTCAGTCTAGTTCTGTAGGCTACACAATCATGGAGAAGACTGCTGACTTGACAGTTGTCCAAAAGACGACCATTGACACCTGGCACAAGGAGGGCAAGACACAAAAGGTCATTGCAAAAGAGGCTGGCTGTTCACAGAGCTCTGTGTCCAAGCACATTAATGGAAAGGCGAAGGGAAGGACAAGATGTGGTAGAAAAAAGTGTACAAGCAATAGGGATAACTGCACCCTGGAGAGGATTGTGAAACAAAACCCATTCAAAAATGTGGGGGAGATTTACAAAGAGTGGACTGCAGCTGGAGTCAGTGCTTCAAGAACCACTACACACAGATGTATGCAAGACATGGGTTTCAGCTGTCGCATTCCTTGTGTCAAGCCACTCTTGAACAACAGACAGCGTCAGAAGCGTCTCGCCTGGGTTAAAGACAAAAAGGACTGGACTGCTGCTGAGTGGTCCAAAGTTATGTTCTCTGATGAAAGTAAATTTTGCATTTCCTTTGGAAATCAGGGTCCCAGAGTCTGGAGGAAGAGAGGAGAGGCACACAATCCACGTTGCTTGAGGTCCAATGTAAAGTTTCCACAGTCAGTGATGGTTTGGGGTGCCATGTCATCTGTTGGTGTTGGTCCACTGTGTTTTCTGAGGTCCAAGGTCAACACAGCCGTATACCAGGAAGTTTAAGAGCACTTCATGCTTCCTGCTGCTGACCAACTTTATGGAGATGCAGATTTCACTTTCCAACAGGACACACAGTGCCAAAGCAACCAGTACCTGGTTTAAGGACCATGGTATCCCTGTTCTTAATTGGCCAGCAAACTCACCTGACCTTAACCCTATAGAAAATCTATGCTTGTATATTATATTCCATGCCACGCCGCATTGCTGCAGTAATTCAGGCAAAAGGAGCCCCAACTAAATATTGAGTGCTGTACATGCTCATACTTTTCATGTTCATACTTTTCAGTTGGCCAAGATTTCTAAAAATCCTTTCTTTGTTTTGGTCTTAAGTAATATTCTAATTTTCTGAGATACTGAATTTGGGATTTTCCTTAGTTGTCAGTTATAATTATCAAAATTAAAAGAAATAAACATTTGAAATATATCAGTCTGTGTGTAATGAATTAATATAATATACAAGTTTCACTTTTTGAATGGAATTAGTGAAATAAATCAACTTTTTGATGATATTCTAATTATATGACCAGCACCTGTACATCAAGCGCAGATGGAAGCAAGTACAGTATCTATTAGATCTGTTCTGGAAAAGGTGGACTAAAGAATACTTACCTTTACTCCAGGAAAGGCAAAAGTAGACCAAAGTCAAGCCTGACCTTCAGAAAGAATATATAGTATTGATTGTGGACAGTTCAGCACCTCATGGTTCCTGGCCTCTAGGGTGAGTGATGGAAGTTCTACCTGATGCTAAAGGATTAGTGAGAATTGTAAAAGTGAATACTGGTGTATTGGAGAGACCCATTACAAAACTTTGCTTGTTACTGGAAAATTATGTAACACGATTGGAACGTTTGGAAGCTTGCCCACAGTGATTGGACAGACTTTGATAAGTATTCCTACTTTTTGTTTAAAATATTTTTGAATAGAAATATTGGCTCCTTATTTAGTCACATAATGTAATTGTAATTGTATATACTTACAATTAGGGTGTAGGAGCCGTATATTTATTTGTGTATGGTGTTTATTCAATATAATTTAAGTATTATTTTTAACTTTTCTTAAAACTTATTTCTTTATTTCAATTAATTTTTTATTTAACAATTATTTATGTTGATTTTGAGTTTTGCTCCCTCTGTAGGTCAAATGGTAACCATGCACAGGTGCACTATACACTCACCTAAAGGATTATTAGGAACACCATACTAATACTGTGTTTGACCCCCTTTCGCCTTCAGAACTGCCTTAATTCTACGTGGCATTGATTCAACAAGGTGCTGAAAGCATTCTTTAGAAATGTTGGCCCATATTGATAGGATAGCATCTTGCAGTTGATGGAGATTTGTGGGATGCACATCCAGGGCACGAAGCTCCCGTTCCACCACATCCCAAAGATGCTCTATTGGGTTGAGATCTGGTGACTGTGGGGGCCATTTTAGTACAGTGAACTCATTGTCATGTTCAAGAAACCAATTTGAAATGATTCGAGCTTTGTGACATGGTGCATTATCCTGCTGGAAGTAGCCATCAGAGGATGGGTACATGGTGGTCATAAAGGGATGGACATGGTCAGAAACAATGCTTAGGTAGGCCGTGGCATTTAAACGATGCCCAATTGGCACTAAGGGGCCTAAAGTGTGCCAAGAAAACATCCCCCACACCATTACACCACCACCACCAGCCTGCACAGTGGTAACAAGTCATGATGGATCCATGTTCTCATTCTGTTTACGCCAAATTCTGACTCTACCATCTGAATGTCTCAACAGAAATCGAGACTCATCAGACCAGGCAACATTTTTCCAGTCTTCAACTGTCCAATTTTGGTGAGCTTGTGCAAATTGTAGCCTCTTTTTCCTATTTGTAGTGGAGATGAGTGGTACCCGGTGGGGTCTTCTGCTGTTGTAGCCCATCCGCCTCAAGGTTGTGCGTGTTGTGGCTTCACAAATGCTTTGCTGCATACCTCGGTTGTAACGAGTGGTTATTTCAGTCAAAGTTGCTCTTCTATCAGCTTGAATCAGTCGGCCCATTCTCCTCTGACCTCTAGCATCAACAAGGCATTTTCGCCCACAGGACTGCCGCATACTGGATGTTTTTCCCTTTTCACACCATTCTTTGTAAACTCTAGAAATGGTTGTGCGTGAAAATCCCAGTAACTGAGCAGATTGTGAAATACTCAGACCGGCCCGTCTGGCACCAACAACCATGCCACGCTCAAAATTGCTTAAATCACCTTTCTTTCCCATTCTGACATTCAGTTTGGAGTTCAGGAGATTGTCTTGACCAGGACCACACCCCTAAATGCATTGAAGCAACTGCCATGTGATTGGTTGATTAGATAATTGCATTAATGAGAAATTGAACAGGTGTTCCTAATAATCCTTTAGGTGAGTGTAAGTTAATGAAGGAGTAGCCGGTTGGGAGCGAGCAGAAACAATCCTTGACCGTGCTCACACACTCAAAGACACAAAGAAACTCACGGACTTTGTTTTCAAGTTTATTTTGCCAGTTTGCATGTATTTTTGTTGGAAATAAATAATAGTCAAGAGGAAGCTCCTGACTGTCTCGTGGATTGAAATATTGAAGTTTGCCAGAACATAATTTTTATTACACCTGTGTAAACAAATATTTACTTATCAAATTTGACGATGGTGGAAGATTTGAATCTTGTGCCGATAAGCCCTCTATCATGGCCAACTAATGTCTTCTAACTAGTTAAGACCATGAATACTTAACATTAAGTTGAATGAACAAATTCAGACACTTTAAGTTGTACCAACATTAAAAAAATACATTGAAACAACTAAACTGTGAAATCTTTTTTTAGCTAATTTATCCATACTTGCGCGATATGTCTGATGTGGCAACTATTAGTGGTTGCCTGTGTTGCATAGCACGCTCATTAGTTTGGGGGCGGAGCAATGAAGGGAGGGGTTTTGGACCCTGAGGTCTGACAGAGCAGTATGGAGCCTGGTAATGTCTTTATCATGTTGGAGGTGCTGTCTCTGGTTCCCTGGGGCTGGTAATTCAGTCGGGTCTCATAGATCAACAGCAGTTGTTGTTGGGCCTATGTATGGATATTGATAGGTTTCACTCTCATGTTGAAGGATGAGCATCAAAATGAGACTTTAGTGCATGATAGTCAAGTTTTATGTTTTATTATCAAGTCTAATGTTTTATATTAATCTTATGTGCCTTTGTTCAAAGGTCTCCTGTTCAGTTTTTTCTCATTTCTCATTCATTCTTATGTGTACAATAAATTAGTGCACATAAATTCATAAAGATTGATCTGAGATCCCAAAATTATTCTTTGGAGTAAGGTGTTCAAACAATCAATAGCGTAACCAATACCTGATATTAAATATACAAAAAACAAAAAATGTATTGTACTGTCAAAGAAAAACAAGCTAGTTTTATTTTTATCTGGGCAGCATTATATTAAGTTTTTAAAACTGCCTTTCAGAAATTGAGAAACTTGGTGAATTCCTAAACATGCATTGAAGTAAAAAAGCCCAAGAACTAAAATGTTTGTTTTGCGTATACAAAACTAATTAAAAACAGAGAGAACAGCATTGTTATATATAACTTGCTTAGCCATCAAAATGCAAAGTAAAAAAATCTTACTTCAACACATTCAAATTTTACACTTCAAAAAAAAAAAAAAAAAAAAAGCAGGGAGAGAAAGAATATGATTAAGTAAAAGCAGCATCTGTGCAGAAACTCTTTCTGTCAGTATCTGATATGAGATCTAGTCAGTTTGTCATCTCTGGGCAGGTCTATCCTGAAATTGAATTTTTCATCAGAGATGACTTTTCTGAAAATATATGAATTCTTTTTTATTATTCTTTTGATTTATTTGGCCACATTCTAAATCCTTTTTGTTTATTAACCTCGAGACTCAAGAGTTCAAAGGACTTTAGATATGAGAGATGCTACATTGCAGCATTGGCACCAGGATGAAACAAAAGGTAAACCTACAATAAAACAGAATCAAGAATCTAAAGTTGCAAAGGAGCCTATGAGTATGGTGTATTGTTGTGGAACATTAAACTGTGATGTCACAAAGCTGCAGTAGTAAGTGTTTAGTTTTTTGTGGCTTGGGTTCTATAAATGCTATTTTTGCAATAGGGAGGATGTTTTGAGTTCTAAAATGTCAAGGAAATTAAGGAAAAAATTGTATTCCTTATGACATGACCCCTTAAAAATATTCATGCTGTACCTCTGCCCTAAACAAATAATCCGCACAATGCAGTAGGAAACCATTTAAGGAGATCACTGGACATTGAGATTTTAGAAAACTCATAGGATATCCCCTTTTCCTGAAAACACGCTTCACAAGCCATTAAAAACCTATAACCCCGCCATCCTGTATCCTTAAACCTACAAAATGGTTGAAGAAACTCAACACAGGCTGACTAATAGGCTGCATCTCCTGTTCCAAACAGAAGCTTGATCCGCCCAAGATAATCACAAGAGGAGGAATCCTGCACGTCAGCCCCTCATATTAAAGAAAACAGTTCACAGAAATTGAACTTTCCCAAGCCAAAGTTCCCGATATTCAACATATTTGGTCACTGCCATCAATTTGCCTGTTCTAGAGTAAAGAAAAAGTGTTTGAGCTCTACTCCAGTTTTTGGCAAACACACTAGTGTACGTCTGTTTAAGTCATTTGTTTATTTCTGTGTGCTGTATATTGTGTGTGGCATACATTAATGCAATAGGGGGCCATGGTTTCAGCATCTGCTGATGCTATCTCCTCTACTTCCTGTCGTTAAGGTCTATGCCATGTTCTTCACGTCCCTCTCAGTGACCACACATATTGGGAACATGGCCAAACTTTGTAGAACTCTGTGAATGTAATAGATTGAGATGATAAGCAGAATGGTGATGTGAACTGCCTGCTTCCTTTTTAGGGATTGCTGCAGTCTTATTTTAGAGTAAGAATGCAGAATCTGTTAAAATGCACAGTATCTTTTGAATCTGAGCAGTTATAAATGGATGTTGCACTGCAATTTTATTTATTAGTGTTTTGTCACTTTGGAATCAGCCAAATTGAGAAGTTTTTATTTGGTCAAAATACAGTAAAACCGTAATTTTGTGAAATATTACTACAATTTAAAATAACTTTTCTATATAATACATTTTCAGCAGCCATTACTCCAATCTTCAATGTCACGTAATTCTTCCTTCTAATATGCTGATTTGGTGCTCAAGAAACATTATTATTTTATTTTTTTTATCAATGTTGAAAACAGTTGTGCTGCTTAATATTGTTGTGTTTTCATGGTTATTTGATGGCTAGAAAATTCAAAGAAACAGAAAAAGACATTTATTTTTCTGAAATAGAATTTATTTATTTACTGTCACTTTTTCATCAGTTTAATCCTTGCAGAATGAGAGTATTACTTTCTTTTTAAATTATTATTATTATTTACAATATAACATGAACATCCAAGATATATAGTTGCTTTAAAAAAATTTTTTTTAAACATTTACCTGCATAATATTAAGACTTGTTTTCAGAAAATCAATCTTGAATTCCAGTTATTTTTCTTACCCCGAGTATTTTTCAAGTAAATATATTTTGGATGCTCATATTAACATTTTATTTATTTATTTTTAAATAATATATACAATGTCTCCTGTATGTTTTTCTTCACTGTGGGATGGGATGTTCAGATATTTTACTGGAAAACAAGATTTTTCTTTTCACAGTATGAAAATAAAGGTTCATCACCGCAATCTGACATGACACTTCACACCCAATCTTTGAGACTGATGAAGTTGAGCACACAGATCACTTTTCTCTGAATGTAACATCCCTGTCTCACTTCGTATTATAAGTGCTAAAGATAGATGCGCATGAGTTCCATTGAGCACCAGCAGCTCCCTTGGCATATAATGCACCCCATATACAGTCAAAGTCTTTCTTCACATTGTGAAAGCCTCTGATGATTCATTCAATTCCTAAGACAGTGTGACACCTCAGGAATTATTAATGGCTGATACAGGACAGTGTAAAAGCATCATGGATTCACTTGAGGGAATCAACTTTCTATACCCCTCTAGATCTTAAGAGGTTAAAACAATGGTGTTATGGGAAAACCTTGACCTTTTTTTGACATTTTAGATCTATAGACAGCAAGACATGACAGTGTACTGCACCTGAATAATAAAGAGATACATCATAACTATTGCATTGTTCAAATACAGCTAATTTGACTCTACATTGGTCACATAAAATTAGCTAAAAAATCTTTAGGCTCTGTGCAGTGTGTTATTCCATGACTGCACAGCCACTGCAAGTCACTTCAACATAATATATATATTATTTTTTTTCATAGGGTCCATGAGGCAATTTAAAAAGTAGTGCCACGGCTCACTGATTCGCCAGTCCTGCTGGGACCTCTGGCTACCTTTTCATACCAATTTATTGAGATTGCTGTGCCACTCTGACATTGATCACATTAATGCCCTGCTTAGCTTTATAATGTCAAAGGGCACAGCAGCACGTCCATTTCCACATCCAGCATATCTGTTAAAACCAGTAGTGAGTTTTGTATACAATGATGAAACGTTTCAATCGGTGTGAAATCAAGCTTTGCTAATTCTCACGGTGCTCCTATTCAAAATTAATTTCTCTAACCTGATGTAACACTGATCCAGGGCCGTAACCACCGTAGACACTGAGGGGGACCAACAATCCCCACCAACAATTAAACATGAATGCAAATATTATTTCTAAATAGTCCCAAAATGATTATTTCCAAACTAGAATTAGACCTAGAATTTCATTCACTGTTCTGTTTCTTTATGCTTTATGAAAATAAAAATATTGCCCCCCAATGTTCAAGACATGGTTACAGCCTTGCACTGATTCAAACAGTCTTGCTCACGGTGGGTGGGATGAAACTATTGTAAGATCAATCATCCTTTAGGCTGCCCTTAGACTGAAGCGTAAAATGACCCAGTTTCGATTTTGTTCTTTATGTATTGGCACAGGGAGACTGTTCAGCTGTACCCTTCAACATGAAACCTCCAGTGTGTCATACTTGTAAATAAAGGTTTGTCCATGAAATGGATACTATACAAATGTTTTTTTTTACAGTGATTATTGTTGCTTGCAATTAGATAATGTAAAGAAATAGTGCTCCCAGAAATTTTAAATCTATAAATATTTTCTCAATTTTACGCTCATATGAGCTTTTTTTCCCTAAAGACCACAAAAGAAATGTCAACGTTCCATATACTGACTATGGGAGATTAAGTTTCAGAAAAAGCATAATAAATGTAGTTCATACAACTTGTACCTCCATTTCAAGTGGAGGTCGGGTCAAGATGGCGCTGTGTTAATAGCAACTTTATCGTGCTCTTATCCTTTTCTATATGCGGTGCTTAAAACTTTGAATGTCTATGCTTACTTTTTTCTATAACTCACAGCGCCACTTCCAACGCATAAGTTGTGATTTAAAAAAACAAACTTTGACGGGAAAACTTGCGCACCTGCATGCAAACTCTGACCCATGCGTACAAACTCTTTTACTAGAGTGAGAAAAGTAATGAAGTAAGAACAATTTTAAACTCTGTTTTCATTTTGATATACACATTTACATTAATGTTCCAGTTCGATTAATGGCGATATGCACTGAAATTACAAGTCATTACTCAAAATTTAAACAAAAATTATATGAATTTAGATGTGGATGTGCTACTTTTGATAATTTTTCCCTGTGACATGTTGTTTTAATGACAGCAAGGATTAAATATAGGCTTATTCCAATAATTCCTCTTTAAACTAAACTCATGTTATGACAAAAATATGTTTTAGCGAGAACGATGATCAGTGATACACACTTACTTCGATATTACAGACACTGCAGGATTCGGTGGTCGAGCGGTCCATTATCCAGTTTGAATAGCTCCAATGATAATAGCTTACTGTACAACCACAGGACACGGAGTGTAAAAACATCTTCACAAAATTAGGAAAAATACCACTGTATTTGAAGGATACAACTTGAAGAAAAAGTTAAGATTTGCACGTTTCCTTTTTAAAATACTTTGTCAGTGACACGCTGAGTCAGACAACTGTATTTACGCTGCAATAAATAAGTAGGCCTATCTGTTTCCATTAATAATAGCCTAAATATCCTATATGTTCACATTACCAGCAAAACTGCATGAATTTGATTTTAATTTTAATTGTTTAAAATGAACTAATTATTTTGAATTAAAATACCATTTGGCACTGTGGAAATGAATAAATCAACTTTTTTCTAAATTTAAACAAAATTTATCTGAGAAGTATTTTATACAATTTTGTTTTTATGGATATTTTGATATATTTATTCTAAAACATAAAAAGGATATTGGATGATTTTCAGCAATGTACTGTGTAAGGCACAAATGGCATTTATAGTCCATATCTAATATTTTTCAATGTCTTGTACCTTTGACAGTGTTAAACATGGTGTCATGTGGATAGGAATATGCATGGAAATGATATGCAGATGAGGTTATGCATAGTAAAACTAGGCGTTGTAAGCTCCATATATGGTGATTTCGGGGAGGAGACAGGATGGAGATGCACGTACACGTACTGTACTTGTTTCTGACAGTTGTATATATTCAGAGTTTTGAGTTCTGATATTATGTTTAGTTCACATTTCTCTTGTTTCTCTTTGAATGTTTCAGGGGCTACGTGACTTAAATAAAAGAAAATTTTGTTTTGTAAATCCATGAAAAGGGACATCTATTTTTTGCAAGAGACACACTCTTCTGTAAACGTAAAGACCTAGTTAATGCAGTCTAACAATCAATTAACTGATTTAAATAATATAAATTGATAATGTTCTATGTGTATGCCATAGTAAAGAGATGTGTTTTAGTCTAGATTTAAACTGACAAAGTGTGTCTGCTTCCTGAACAATGCTAGGAAGACTGTTCCAAAGTTTAGGTGCTAAATAGGAAAAGGATCGACTGCCAGCAGTTGATTTTAATTTTCTAGGTATTATCAACTGGCCAGAGTTTTGAGACCGCAATAGACGTGATAGAGTATAATGCATTAAGAGCTCGCTCAAGTACTGGGGAGCTAAGCCATTTAGTGCTTTGTAATTAATAAGCAAGATTTTAAAATGTATATGATGTTTAATAGGGAGCCAGTGCAGTGTTGACAGAACCGAGCTAATATGGTCATATTTCCTGGTTCTAGTAAGAAATCTAGAACGTTTTGGACCAGCTGCAGTTTATTTATTAAGCGGGCAGGGCAACCACCTAGTAGAGCATTACAATAATCTAGCCTTGAGGTTATGAACGTATGAACTAACTTGGAGTACTTTTGCGGTACTCCATACTGAACTTGTGATCAATATGACATCTCTTCATTTACTGCTACTGTAGGATCAAGTTGCGTTTTTTTAATAAGTGTTTTAATAATAGCCAGCTTAAAAGTTTTCAGAACATATCCTAATGACAAAGATGAATTAATGATATTAAGAAGTGGATCAATGACCTCTGGAAGCTTCTCTTTCAGTAGCATAGTCGGTATAGGGTCAAGCATACATGTTGTTAATTTAGATGATTTAACGAGTTTAGCCAATTCTTCCTCTCCTATAGCAGTGAATGAATGGAATTTTTTCTCAGTGACACTACAATGCACTGTCTGATGCGATACTGTAGTAGACGGTTGTATAGTTATAATTTTCTTCCTAATATTATCAATCTTGCACGTAAAGAAGTTCATAAAGTTATTACAGCTATGCTGTTTGCAAACGTCAGAAGTTGAAGCTTTATTTTTTTGTTAATTTAGCCACTGTATCAAATAAATACCTAGGGTTGTGTTTGTTTTCTTCTAAGAGAATAGAAAAATAAGCAGATCTAGCAGTTTTACGGCCTTTCTGTATGCAATCATGCTCTCTTTCCAAGAATGCGAAAACCTCCAGTTTTGTTTTCTTCCAGCTGTGCTTCATTTTTCTGGCTGCTGTTTTAAGGGCCCGAGTGTGCTCGTTGCACCACAGCGGTGGACTATTTCTTTAATCGTCTTTAAGCGCAGAGGAGCAATTGCTGGAAAAGAGAGTCAATAGTTTCTGTTGCAACATCGAGTTCCTCTAGGCTATCTGGGATGCTGAGGAGATGAAACGGATGAGGAAGATTATTTACAAAGCAATCTTTAGTGGTAGTGGTGATAGTCCTACCATATTTGAAACGAGGGGATGGCTTTGCAGCCTTGGCTAAATTAAGTATACACGATACTAGATAATGATCTGAGATGTCATCGCTCTGCTGCAGAATTTCAACGGCATCAACATTTATTCCATGTGACAATATTAGGTCTAAAGTATGATTACGACATTGAGTGGATCCTGACACATGTTGTTTAACTCCAATAGAGTTTAGAATGTCTCTAAATGCCAATCCCAATGCGTCTTTTTCATTGTCTACATGGATATTAAAATCACCAACAATTAGGACTCTGATAGAAAATCAGCAATTTTTTTGGTAAAGTCTGTATGGTGCCCTGGTGGCCTGTATATGAAAGAGCATTTATGTGCAGGGATTTATCTGACTTCTGTGATGTGAGACAGCTAGCAGATGGTTGGTTAAGCCAGTCCATCTGCTTCCTGACCTGGGCCCCAGTTAGTCAAGGTTTAACTCTAAGACTATGTGCCATATTACTAGAGAAAAGAGCGGCACCACCCCAGGAGGGATGAATACCATCTCTTTTTAACAGGTCAGGTCTGCCCCAAAAGCTTTTCCAATTGTCTATGAACCCTATGTTATTCTGCAGACAGCACTTAGACAACCAGCCATTGAGTGATGATAGTCTGCTAAGTATCTCATCACTTCGCCGAACGGGGAGGGGGCCAGAACAAACTATATAGCTTGACATCGTACTTGCGAGTTCACACACCTCTTTAATGTTAATTTTGGTGATCTCCGACTAGCGAAGTCGAACATCATTAGTGCCGATGTGAATAATAATCTTAGTGAATTTAGCATTAGCCAGCACTTTTAAATTTGCTTTGATGTCAGGCCTTCTGGCTCCCGGTAAACATGTGACTATGGTGGCTGGTGTCTCTACTTTCACGTTCCGTGTAATAGAATCGCCAATAACTAGGGCACTTTCAACAGGATTCTTAGTAGGTGCGTCACTGAGTGCGACTATGCCGTCTCACAGTCACCCAGTTGCCCGGCTGCTTGAGCTCTACTGCCGGAACCGAACAATGTACAGAGTTCACTAAGCTAGTCGCATCCAAAGCAGTGTCAAAAGCCCTTGCGTTCTTACTATTCTCAAATAAAGTTTGGATGCGTGTCTCTAATTCTGAAATCTTCTCCGTCAGCTTGACTATCTCCCTGCATTTATCACATGTGAAGCCCTCGTCGCTGACAGAGAAGGTTATACTAAACATGTGACAGGCAGTGCAAGTGATAATAATAGGAGAAAACGACATGGCTTACCGTGTTTGTTGACTAATCCAAATCACCCGAGTTGTTTGATGGACTTGTAAAAGGTGCAGAGTTAAACAGGAGACCCGAATGCACGGATGGCAGGCTAACAGGCTTGCAAAATGCTAACACGTTGTGATAGTGATTTAGATTAAAAGCTAGCGATGTCAGATTTGATGTGATAGGCAATATTAGACAATATCTGGTGATGAGTAAGTAATATTTAGCAGTATAAACAACAAGGAATTATATCAAATAGAGATTCAAAAGCAAGGCTGTATGGAGCTACAGACGCAAACATTCAGCAGCGGGGCAGACAGGAGGCAGCACTGTTTCTTTCTGTCATAACTCCAATTCGTCAGGTGGGGTCGCTAAATTATTTCATAGGTGTTTTCAAGGAAAGATTATAGAAACACTTTCTTCAGGGATAGGAAGATGGATTGTCTCAGTTGTCCACTTGGATAGCAATATTTTTATAATGGTTAACATATATTGGTTCAACAGATATTCAAATAATCAAACTCTACTTGATGGTATAATCATTCATATAAGTAATTTAAAACCTTTATATTAATTGGTGGCGAATTCAATGAGGCACCAGATTTTGTTGCCGATAGATTTCCGCCTAGATATGTGTCTAATAGCGTCAACCCTCTAATAGGAAATCTCTGTCAATGTCTGAACCTGATTGATGCACATAGATATTTAAACCCTAATAGCCACATGTACACTTGGTTTAAATCAGATTTTTCTCAAAAATCATGTATAGACCTTTGGCTGGTTTCAGATTCTTTAATTTTATATTTGGTATCAGCAGAAATTTCACCCTCTCCTTTAACTGATCATGCAGTAATTGACATTACTTTATCTGATGCTACCAAGCGGAGAAGAAAAGTCAACCCTTTACTGCTCTTTTTTACTTATCTGACACGTATTCTCAAGAGATTAAGAAAATTGCAGAGAGTGTTAAATCTCAGGCTAATATCTCGGCCATTTCTAAATGGGAGCTATTTAAATATGAATGTAGGAATTTCTCAGTTAAATTTGGGAAAATTTGTCTGTTAAAAATAAGGAAATTACAAATTTAGTTAAAAAGATAAATAACATTTTAAAGAACCCTATAAAGAATCTCTTTATACTTTACAAGCCAGTCTGGATGACCTCTTTCTAGAGAAAGAAAGGGGTGCGTTTATTCGATCGAGAGCAAAATGGCTTGAGTTTGGAGAGAAAAATTCTGCTTACTTCTTCAACCTAGAGAAGAAACATGGCAGTAATAAAAAAATATCCTCTCTGTACATTAATAATACATTATCTAATGATCCCTCTGTGATTTCATCCCATGTCTTTAAATTTATTAAAATCTATATTCCTCTTTATATGACCCTAACGCTTCATCTTTATTTTTTCATAAGATTCAATCTGTGATTCCTAAAGTTAATGACCACAACAGAGAATTCTGTGAGGAACCCTTTAATATAGATGATCTTTATAATATTGTAAAAAGAATGCCAAATAATAAATCCCCAGAGCTGGATGGGTTACCCTTTGAATTTTTTTAAGTCTTTTGAGAATCCATTAAGCATCTTCTTTACGAAGCACTTATTAAGTGTGCAATGAAAGGTGAATTGGCGGAATCAATAAAACAAGGTCTCATTTCTCTTATACCCAAGTCTAATAAGGATTCCAAATTTTTAGATAATTGGCAGCCGATCACCCTTTTGAATTGATTATAAGTTATTGGCTTCTGTATATGCAGAAAAGCTCAAACCTTGTTTAGCAGACATAATTTCTAACACGCAATCTGGATTTTTAAAAGGTAGACATACACTCACCTAAAGGATTATTAGGAACACCTGTTCAATTTCTCATTAATGCAATTATCTAATCAACCAATCACATGGCAGTTGCTTCAATGCATTTAGGGGTGTGGTCCTGGTCAAGACAATCTCCTGAACTCCAAACTGAATGTCAGAATGGGAAAGAAAGGTGATTTAAGCAATTTTGAGCGTGGCATGGTTGTTGGTGCCAGACGGGCCGGTCTAAGTATTTCACAATCTGCTCAGTTACTGGGATTTTCACGCACAACCATTTCTAGAGTTTACAAAGAATGGTGTGAAAAGGGAAAAACATCCAGTATGCGGCAGTCCTGTGGGCGAAAATCCCTTGTTGATGCTAGAGGTCAGAGGAGAATGGGCCGACTGATTCAAGCTGATAGAAGAGCAACTTTGACTGAAATAACCACTCGTTACAACCGAGGTATGCAGCAAAGCATTTGTGAAGCCACAACACGCACAACCTTGAGGCGGATGGGCTACAACAGCAGAAGACCCCACCGGGTACCACTCATCTCCACTACAAATAGGAAAAAGAGGCTACAATTTGCACGAGCTCACCAAAATTGGACAGTTGAAGACTGGAAAAATGTTGCCTGGTCTGATGAGTCTCGATTTCTGTTGAGACATTCAGATGGTAGAGTCAGAATTTGGCGTAAACAGAATGAGAACATGGATCCATCATGCCTTGTTACCACTGTGCAGGCTGGTGGTGGTGGTGTAATGGTGTGGGGGATGTTTTCTTGGCACACTTTAGGCCCCTTAGTGCCAATTGGGCATCGTTTAAATGCCACGGCCTACCTGAGCATTGTTTCTGACCATGTCCATCCCTTTATGACCACCATGTACCCATCCTCTGATGGCTACTTCCAGCAGGATAATGCGCTCGAATCATTTCAAATTGGTTTCTTGAACATGACAATGAGTTCACTGTACTAAAATGGCCCCCACAGTCACCAGATCTCAACCCAATAGAGCATCTTTGGGATGTGGTGGAACGGGAGCTTCGTGCCCTGGATGTGCATCCCACAAATCTCCATCAACTGCAAGATGCTATCCTATCAATATGGGCCAACATTTCTAAAGAATGCTTTCAGCACCTTGTTGAATCAATGCCACGTAGAATTAAGGCAGTTCTGAAGGCGAAAGGGGGTCAAACACATTATTAGTATGGTGTTCCTAATAATCCTTTAGGTGAGTGTATCTCCAACAATATTAAATTAATTGTAGATATTTTCGATTATTCTGAAATTATAAACAAAGAGGCGTTAATTTTGTTCATCGACTTCTATAAAGCATTCGATACAGCTGAGCATTCTTTTTATTTTTGAAGCCCTTTCTAAATTTGGTTTTGGTAGATTCTTTATTAACATGATTCGTACTCTTTATAACGGCATTAACACTTGTGTCTCCTTAGCTTCCAGCACTTCTCCCAGATTTTCTTTGGGTCGAGGTATTCGCCAGGGATGCCCCATCTCTCCTTTTCTTTTTCTAATGGCCGCTGAGCTTCTAAGTTTGCATATAAAGCACTCAAACCTTGAAGGTATAAATATTGGAGAAAACACCTTAATAATTAGTCAGTTAGCTGACGATACGTCTCTTTCTTAAAAATGTCTGTTGCCCTAAATAATTTAAATCTCCAAAGCTTCTGGATTGGTGGTTAATGCCAAGATAAGTTCAATTTTGTATGTGCATGATTCAGATAAAGTTTCTGTCGATGGTATTGAAGTTAAACGTTGTGTAAAATATCTTGGGGTCGATATTTGCAGATCAGGTTCGGACCATCTTCATTACAATTTTCAGCCAAGGTTAGATAAAACTAAAACGATACTAAGTTGCTGGCTGCAGAGAGACTTGACAATTTATGGGAGAGTCCTGCTGACTAAGGCTGAGGCCATATCACGCCTGGTTTACCCAGCTCTTTCCCTATATATTGTTAAAAAAATTATCAAGTCTATTTACTCTCTGCTATTCCGTTTTATTTGGAAAAAAGGAAATCTTTGGTAAGAAGTTACAAGGAGGGTGGTCTTAACGCTTTAGATTTTCAATCTATCAACCAGACATTCAAAATTAACTGAATTAAAAATTGTATTTCTAATAATGGATTGCCCTGGTTTTGGATCCCTAATCTAATCTTCAAACATTGTGGTGACCTTAAATTATTATTATCTTGTAATTTTAAGTGCAGCAAATTACCTATTAAACCCTCCAATTTTCACAAACAAGCTCTAGAATCCTGGAAGATTGCTTTCAAACATAATTTCTCCCCACACACGTGTATTTTTTGGAATAATGAGAATGTACTGTCTGGTAACAAATCACTTTTTTTCAAGGAATGGGTGAATCAAAATATTCAGTTTGTTTCTGATTTGTTCAGTACTCAAGGGGACCTTCTATCTTTTGCTGAATTTCTATCTTTGAAAGATGCCACAATTTCAGTAAAAGACTTTAATAAGGTGATTAAAAGTATTCCTGTTAGTTTAAAAACTTTGTTTAAAGCACATTTAAGATACGGATGTTAAAACAACTATATCCCTACACTTGCAATTAACGGTGTTAATGTATTAGATAAGAAATGCAATAACTTCTTTATTAGGAACGCTCTTTCTTCAATTCCAAGACACCTCCCTAAAGCACAATCTAAATGGTGTAACTGTTATCCGAATTCTGAATTGTATAATTTATGGACTTTTCCTCACAAACCTTTTATCCCTAGTAAAATCATAGATATTACCCTTGCAATTTATTTTTGATCAGATTTTCTGAGAATGTATCTTCTTTATGTTCTTTTTGTAATACTGAAGAAGAATCAATTCAACATCTGTATTATCATAGCCCATTCTCCAAGTCTTTTTGGTCAGAAGTTACCTTATTAGTATTCTCATGCTATTATAAATTGGTACAATTGACAGAATCTATAAATTATTTGTCTGATTTTCATTCTAATGATGTTAATCTTGATTATACTGTATACCGGTTTCTTATTGTCACTTCTATAACTTTTATTTTGCAATAAAAACGCTTGGGGTTACTTGACTGTAACCCTGTTCCCTGATAAAGTGGAACGAGATGCTGCGCTGCTTAGCGCTTTTGGGAACGACTTTATCGTGACCAGCTGTGAATAGTGTGTTTAACACATCAATGAAATTGACCTGGAGGTATTATAGCCTCGGTTGGTGACGTCACATGCGCACCTGCCAAGTAACCCCAAGGGTTCCCTTTCAAAAGCACTGCACTGCTTAGCGCTATTGGGAACGAGAATACCCACGCCGCTGTGCTTGAAAGTGTCTGGACACCTTACGGTTGTGTAGGTGTGCACAAGACCGCAAGAAAGCCTCAGACATTAGCTTGTGATGTCGACTCAAGGACATGAGAGCCCGGAGTGGCATGAGCATCCAAACTATAAAACCTTATGAATGTGTGCGGAGAGGACCAACCTGCCGCATCACGAACACTTTGCAAGGGGGCTCCCCTTGCTAACGCAGTAGAAAAGGCGACCCCCCTGGTGGAGTGAGCACTTAAGCCTATTGGCGAAGCTTGACCGCGTGCCTCATAGGCAAGAGCAATAGCATCCCTGATCCAATGTGACATGGTCTGCTTCATGGCGGCAGAACCTCTGGGAATGGGAGGGTCATCAGCTCGATGGGCACATTAACTGCCTCGAGTTGATGGCTATATTTCTGGCCCTGAAATACTTTCTCCTCCAGTTAAGGGGCCATCATGTGAATACTCATCATGAATCATGACAGATATTTTGAAATACTATAATTCTGTGTATATCGGGATTGCGCACTGTCTGAGGCATCTTTGTGCGCACGGGTCGAATCTGTCAGTCAGCGCAAGTAAGATGGTTTTCATGGACAAAGGAAAGGAACTCCTCTCATAAAGATACTTTCAGATGTTTAATTGATATTTGGAGCATTGGGATCGAGGGCTTAACTGATTTTTGTGAAAACCTCAAAATCGACATCTTTCACTTGTTTTGCCGTAGCTTAAAATTATCCTGTGCGCATTCCAACTTCTTTTGCCAGCATGGGTCACATATGCTAATGAGATTTGAGTCACTGTATGTTTTACATCATTATTGAATTGTGTATATTTTTGCATATTTATGTATTTAAGTTTTGGGTGAACTGTCCCTTTAAGCTATGGAGTCAGTATATTATCTTTAGGAACAAGATAAATACAGGTAGCACATCTTCATAAACTAAATAGCCTGGGGGATCAGGTTTCTGTCAGTGTCTGTTCCAGTGATGATTTTCCTTTCAATCACCTTCTGCACCAGTGGTGTCGCTTGCTCCTGCAGTCTCCATGTCACTGACTTGTTTCAATAATTCACATACACCCAGCTGCCACGCTTTGATTTCATGCGTTAAGCATTCATGTTGTTTTAGTGCAATCGTGATGAGCTTCACAATTCATGTGTGCATGGAGTGTGCAATATAGTTTAGGTCAGGCTTTCAAAAAAGGATGTTTGCGTCACAATTATGGCTTTGAATAATCACTTTGGGGAGAATAAACACAGAGGCATTTCAGGGATTTGCTGTTCCTCCTCAGAGATGAGTAATGTGTTTCTCTCTCTGCATTGGTCCTTATTGACTAATCCTGTTTGTGATCATTTAATTTAGCGTTATAGCTCAAGTGGCCAGAGCCCTCTAACCTTTCAGTTTACCTCTGCTGCATGGCAAAGCAATTATAATAATACTCATTTTCTTTATGAGGATTATTATCTTGTTTCTTTCATAAGATAATACAGTATGACTTGTTTTCCGAGATTAGGGGAGACCGGGGAGGGTTGTAACACGGGGTCAGTTGTAACACTGTAAGCTTGACAGTTCAGAAAAGAGCTGTGGTAATGTAATCAATATCATACACTCCCATCTTCTTTTTGAGTTTACAGGAGAAATTGCATGTGACTGTGAGCAAATTTTTCATCAGAATATGTTTTGCCTAGCAATCATTGAATTGTAGGTACAATTATTTAACTTACATAACATGAAGTAGCTATTTCTCTAGTTTATTTTGATGCTTTTTATGCTTTTTTATGCTAACTTCAAACCCACATGCTAAAACTGTTAGCTAAGTTATGGCTGTTAGGGGTGGGAATAGTTGTAACAGTTTATTAGTTTATTAGCAAATGTTACAACCAACCCCTATGATGATTCCAATGAGTCCAGCTATCAATCACATCCTCTGTTGAGGCAAAGTCACATGAGTTTTTTTGTTGTTGTTGCAACAAAAGTGATTTATTCAGTAAATGTGTTTCCATTATAGTTTATGCACGTGTCTTTTTACCAGCTAAAATTATCTGCCTCAATTGAACTAACAAGTTTTTTGTGCATTATTAGAATTTATGCGCATCTTGATGTTTCCATCCAGCGTTTTTTATGCAATATCTCCAAATTCACATAAAAATAGGTGGATCTTGGAAACATAGCTGGTGACTGAACCCTTATGTGACAGGAATACCGTACACCACACCTACACACACAAACAGCAATTGTTTTGCACTACATTTAAAATAAAAACAAAAAAAAAATACAATCTAATGGTTTTTTGTAAGTTTAAATTGTTCACGTTGTTCAAAACTGTATTTTCTTTTTTCTTCAATGATGTTTATGCAAAAATTGGATAGTGTGGGTGTTATTTCATCAAATTAACTTTCAGTGTTACATCTACCCCCAACTAGTGTTACAACTCACCCCAGTAGTGGGGTAGGTTGTAACAAAGGAACTCTTTTTATTTGACATTAACTCACATAATCTGTGATTGCGTAGTACATGTCCAAGTGAGTTATATTTGTAGCTGACAAATGTGACTACCATGCATCAAAATGTGAGACATCTAGAACAAAAAAACTTTTGTTAGGTTACTGATGCTTAAACAAAAAGTGTTACAACCATCCCCGTTCTCCCCTATACATTGTATTAAGTTTATTTTTTCTGGTAAATGGTAAACCCTAAGTACAAAATAAATCTAATAAAAAAAAAATGCAGATAGTTTTCTGTGATGGGTAGGGTTAGGGGGGTAGAAAATACAGTTTGTACAGTGTAAAAATCATTATGTCTAAGTCCTCATAAAACAAAGGGTAACCCAACATCGATTTTTATTTATTTTCTGTAATTTTGATTTACTCACCGTCATGTGAACTATTCAATGGGATCAGACTTTTTTTTTTGTGAGGGTGGAGAGGACTACGAATTGAAATATTACAACCACTTGAAGCACACAAAGCACAAACCATTCTCATTCCCAAGGCGTCAAAAACTGAGGCATAGTCAAGACGCATTTAATTCTTTGCATTTGCATATTATAAATATATATACTTTTATATTTTGGAGGAACTAACTCCACTCCTTCCCTAAACCTACCAACTTCTCAACAATATAAAATGTTAAAGGAAAATAAAAGTAAAGTCACAGGTATTTATTACAAAAACAAAAACAGTATAAAAGTATTACAAAGTATCTTTATGTGAAGAACAGAGTGGATCTTAATGTTTTCCTAGCTGAAAATAGATACAGCCCACATTTTTAAGCATGACACAATTGGTCAAGAGACACACGGTAATGTTTCACCATCAAAGCTGACGTAATGCTTCTTCGGGCAGCAATTTTTGAATGTGTGCATATGTACGGCAGATGGAGACTGTGATCTCTTTTGAGTCTTTTCTTCACACAAATCAATCGTTTGGACTCGGAACACTTGGAATATTTGTTCTTTTTGAATAAATTGTGCATATAGTCATATCTGCCTGTTATATCCTGTGTTTTATATTATATAATATAAAAATGGGTAGGTTTAGGGGTGGAGTTAGTTCCCTTTCAGTCAGTACACTACAAGTTACATCAGTTACTTACGGAATTGGGGTTTCGCTTAGAAGCCAATCGCCTTCGAGACGTACAAAACGAGCAAATGGTATAAGAATTTGCATAGCGCAACTCCGCCCCACCTCGTGGGTATATAAGGAGCTGCGCGGCAATCAGAGCCGAGTGTTACTTGCCTTTCTAAGCTTTTCTACTCTTTAAGACGAGCGTCTCTCCAGAGTGTCGGTGTTACGGCGCGTTCCAGCTGAGAGCATCGGGCTTGAGTGGAACCCTCCGCCATGTCCCGAGCACTCGAGGCTGGATGATTGGTATCTGGGGGTGGCCCGTGCTGAAAGCGCCCATCAACCCCCAGTGCCCTTCTTCCCAAAAGTGCATGAGGAGGTGTCGAAATCATGTAAGCCTCCCTTGACTTTTCGTGAACGCTCTGCAGCCTCCTCCACCTTTACTGCTCTCGATGGTGGCGCGGTGAAAGGGTACACTGGGGTTCCCCTGTTGAGCATTCTGTTACGATGCAACTGTGTCCACAGAGCGCTTCAACATGGCGCGGTGACCCAAAGCACCCGTCCAAGGCCTGTAGGTTTACGTCTACTTTGGTGGCAAAGACCTATAGAGCTGCGGGCCAGGCTGCGAAGGTGCTCAGAAACATGCATGAGGGCAGTACTGACGCTGCTTTAATGCAAGAGCTGCGTACGGCTACTGACCGGCTAGGTTACCGCACATTCTCTCGGTCAGGTGATGTCCACTGCTGTGTTTCAGGAAAGTCACTTATGACTCAACCTGGCTGATATGCAGGAGACTGAGCAGACACGTTTCCTCAACTCCCCTATCTCCCAGGTTCGGCTATTCGGAGGGGCGGTCGAGAACTTTGCCCAACAGTTTTTGGCCGCACAGAAGCAGACTGAGGCGATAAAACATATTCTGCCCCGGTGGCCCGCTACTGCCTCCACCCAGCCGCCGGCACAGACACCTCAGCCTGCTCCCCGTCGAGGTCGCCCTCCTGCGGCTCCCGTCCCTCCCGCCCGGCCCCAGCAGCAGCCTACAGCCGGGCCAGGGCGCGGAGGAGGTCACAGGAAGGCCACCCAGCCTGCCTGGAGGTGAACTTGGTTCTTTCCCAGGAGATGGTAGCAGGAATCCTTGGTTTTCCCCTTCCGCTGCACCCTATTCATGGTTAAAGAACTGACTCATTCACCTTCAAGCCCCAAGAGGGCGCGGATGACAGTGTGCGCCGCACAGCCTTGCCTCTCTCATCCCCCTCTGTCGCCAGACCCCTGTCAGATGAACGCTGGTCCTTCCCTGGTCTCCTCTGTCAGGGAGCGGAATATGACCCCGCCCACACCTCGGGGCGCTCCCACGCCTCCCATGTCTGGGCCGGTCTGTGACGCAGAAGACACATGCTTCAGTTTTTGATGCCTTGGGAGTGAGAATGGGTTGCAATAAAGCACAGTTTCTACTTATTTTTGTGGAAGAACATTATTTTGGTTGTGCTTCAGCTCTGCGTGACTGTGCGGATGAATATGGTTATCCTACTGCTCATAAAACATTCACTAAAAGGTTTAAGAGATATAACAAAGTAACGTCTTTGCATGGGCGTAAATTTCATCTAACAGTTCGGAGGGACAATAAACCGCTAACATATGAGAATCATGGAAAAATAAAATCGGTTATCATCATTTATTTGTCTTTTATAATTTATTAATAACTCAGCATCGTCTGTATTAAAGATAAAGTAATCACTTCATCCAATGTTTAAAGTGAATAAAATAACCTCAACAACTACTGAAGAACTTTTTATTGTTTTATTATTATTTTTATTATTTATTGTTTTTATTGTTTCACTACTTACACTTATGCTTACTTGTTATTTTAATTATATATCATTATATTATCTATAATACATGATGTGGTTTTTAATTATATGTTTTGGGGAGATAACCCTCAGATGGTTGTTTAACTCTGTTAAAGAGCTACATGTGGCAACAGAGGCGGATTAAGGTGGTCAGGGGCCCCTAGGCTGCTCTTTGTGTAAGGCCCCCCCTTAATCATTATGCTTTTCTGGAAAAATGTATTTAGTGCCATACATGGTCCACACGCAAATATGGTAAACTGGCACACACACACACACATTGAGCCAGTACTACAGTGTTTCCTCTACATTCCTTCAAGTGGTGGACCACCACTGTACGAAAATTACCTGCACACGTGGGGCCCCTAGGCTGCAGCCTAGGCAAGCCTGTGCGTTAATCCGCGCCTGTGTGGCAATTTATCTGTTTAATAAAATACCACATACCTGTTGAGTAATAAAAACGCCAACTCCGCGTCACTTTTACATTTTTGAAACCCTCAGTTCTCACCATCTCTGCAAAGCCAATGTTGAATTTCATCAGTCGCATTCTCTTTTTCTTTGCCAACATACTCTCCATTCAGCTTTTTTTTTTTTAACGTGTGATTCCCCAGAGGTTCGAGATTTAGCATGCTCCATGTCAACCTTTCACATTCGTTGTGACAACTAACCTATGCCGATCCTAGTACACCATACACGTGTTACAGTAGCGGCGGGAGCAACTTTTCTCTTTTTATGGATATGACAAGACACGCACAGGCGAGTGATGTATAGATATGCAATTTCCCGTGCAAACCGTCCGGCCATGTCTAAACTATAAACACTTATAATAGGCTTACATAGTGAATCAGGATATGACAAAAACACATTTTGGAAGAAGAATTGATGATGTACTGACTCATTTACATTTTGTTTTGAACAAAAAAAAACTTTAATTAATTGAATCATAAATCAGTCCTTCTTTCGTATCTTCACACCATCAGATAGACCTATTTACTCAATCCTCCAGTTCTGCAAATCTGTGCATATATCAAATATTATTAACAACAGATCACTAGATTGTAGTCAAGTGTATTTCAAAACATTGATATCAAAGGGTGAGCGATTTCTCTCATCTTATCAAACCAATGTCAAACCAATGTACATTACAATATAATTTTACAAGATGATATACTACCGCCTCTTGGAAGTCAAGAAATTCTCGCCCTTTATGTAAGTCCACTTATCTCTTAACACAGACAGGTTTCATTTGGGAAATTGGGACATATTCCTTTTAAATCCTCATTTAAAATTGCACATCCATGACTTTCTACGTGTTTAATTTTAGCCCAATGGTTTCATCACAAATTTAGTCTTATATTACCACAATTTGGAACAAGCTCTGTCTGTACAGAGGATAAAGTCACCTTTCAATGAAACCTATAAAAGCTAGTGAAATGTTTTAGAGTTAGAAAATCATAACAAGATGTGTGACACAATAGCGCAGGTGTTTGAAAGCAAAAAAAGTGTGACTGGCTGCTGAATTGCAATGCCATTTTATTCCCCACACCATCTTTCAGAACTCTCTCATCTAATTTAGTCAATATAGTCACTTTTTAGCTCCAGGAAGCCAGTATTTTGCCATACTGACTGGCTTGTACATTATACTGTATTTCTTATTACATGACTATTTACTAAATACATATAGACATCATATATTGATGTGAGTTTAATTTATTTATTTGTGATTTTAGGGTCTATATAAGAAAATAGTCAGTTGAAACAGAAAACACTTAGACAAACACTGCAACAAAATTACAATATTAATTTATACTGTAATATTATCTCCAATCTAGGTTACTTTCTCCACGGACTATTAACTAACACATTCAGCTATAAAGTACATTTTCTTTTTAGTTCCCTCTCATCAAGCTCTTTGTGTTTCTTAATAGTTTGTTGGTTTTCTGAGTGACATTTTCATTATCTTACTTTAAGCAGGGTCTCGTAAGCTTATAATCAATCAAAATGTTTATACTATACAACAAAAGTAATATAACATTTAAACAAAATTGATAAGTGAGAAAAAAGAGAGAGACTGCTAAATATTACAAGCAAAATGAAAATAGCACTGTTATATTACCACGAACAACAGCTGAATATACAGTTCAATGGTCACTATATCAATATACAGTTCAATGGTCACTATATCAAAATATTAAATAAATTAGTAAATAGTAAATAATAAACAGTAAATAATTTACCTAATACAATAGCAAATTAATGGGTTGGTTTGTATCTCGGTCCAAACCTCTCAAACCTCGTTCCAAAAACTGTTTTGGTGATCACTGTCTTCCAAAAAATGTCTATGTTCCACAGAAGAAAGTAAGTCAAACAAGTTTGAAATGACAGGAAGTTGAGTAAAGAATTTTAAATTATGGATGAGCTACCCTGTCAATGTAACAAAAGCCATGGGAAAAAGCTGACCTAGCTTGAAAATTGCTGGCCTGACCAGCAATAACCCAGACGTATAATCTTCACTTAAGGGGTCGAGTGAACAGTCTCCATATCCCTCTATATCCTTCCATATCTGTAGAACAACAAATACAGCATAAGGTTGCATTAGAAACAGATAAAGACTCTAAGACTATAGTACCATAGTTTAAGATGGGGGGGGGGGGGGGGGGGGGGGTTGGGGGTCTCAAATGACACCCCCATCGTATAAGGAAGTCCAGCTGTTACATGGAAACTTGTTTGACTGCAGACAAGGTAGGGCTGGAATGATTTGACCTAAAATCAAAATCTCGATTAATTGAACATTTTACCTCGATTACGATTAATGAACGATTATTTTTCTCTTTTTTTGCCTTTCCTTTTTTTGCCCTCATAGTTCACTGATGAGGTTTGTACTGTTAATATGTTCAACTATTAAAGGTTGGACATTTTTTTCTAATGAAAAAGTTTATTTCTTTGTTAAGTGCAAATAAGTTTTGGAAACAGCTCACTTTCAGCAGTTATTGTCTATGGGTCATAACATTTCTTACAGATTTCTGTTTGTTGTAGGCCTACATCAGATACAGATACATTAGCACAGTAGTAGGCCTACATTACATTAATTTTAATACATGAGAGAGTGACTGTGTGTGTGAATTAGTCATACCTATTAATTATGAAGTCTCTATTAATTATGAAGCTGTGGTTTGTAGTTACTTTAAAGGTATACAAATCTATGATATAATGGTTGAGTTTCTAAGCTACTTTAATGATAAATCACAGGACAGCGTTTCTGTGCTCCTCTCTGCGCGCGATCTTCACGTGATGTGCGAGCTATTGTCTGTATGAGTGTTCGTGTGTCACAATATATCAGGCATTAGTTCAACATAATACACAACACATCCGATGGTCTAAAATCGCTTCAGTGTTCAAACGGGCAGGCCTTAAAACACATACAATTGACAAAGTTTTGTGAGGACGCAAGTGAAAGTGATCTGGCTTTAGGGCACGCGCGTTGTCAGAGACACGACACAACTCGACTCGGCTCTCTGTGTCACAGAAAAAAGCTCACGAGCACTGAACGGAGATGTTTGCCATGTATGGAATACTGTAAAACCGCTTGAATGTTTAAACTGCAAGCCTTTAAACACATTTAATTGACAAACTTCATGAGGACGCAAGTGAAAGTGATCTGGCTTCGGGGCTTGCGCGCGCCGTCTGTGTGTGCGTGTAGCAGCGCATATAGACGGTTGCATCGGACTCACGCGCGTTGCCACGGTTACGCGCCTGGCCCGAAGTTAACTTCCGGTCTGTGTTTGTTTATCGGTCTGGCTACTACTCAGTAGAAACACATTTTGACATACTATTCTTGGATAACATGATAAATATTAACGATCAAGCAGAGAGCATATGACACCAGCGCAAAAACAGTGTGTGCGACTCACCAAAAAGCCTTCAATGTGTCGTAAATATCTAGTCTGACTGCATACGAGAGCAGCGACTAATATAATTTAGACTGTATGTCTAATGTAATTTACTTGTTATTTATTTTGCTTGTTATCAGAAATAATCTACTTAAGAGGTAACTTAATCTGGCTGCGTTTACACTTGGCATTAACATGCGATCACCGTGATCTGATCAAGCAGATCGGATCATCAGTCAATCAGGACGCGGCGCGTTTACATTTGTTCACATCAAGTGGTCGCCATCCGGATAACTGATCGCATTTATGTTTCCCACAAAATATTTAAATTGGGTATGTAATAGACCTTTATCACACAGTGTAAAACAACTTTCGCTTTATCCTCTATTAATGGCAGTGCCATTTTTGTGATGCATTCATATACAATCAATCTCAAATAGGGTACTTTATCTACAAGTTTAAGTTTAAACTTTAATCTAATATTATGAAATAAAGAAACGTCTCGGTTACGTATGTAACCCTCGTTCCCTGAGGAGGGAACGGAGACGTAACGTCAGTGACTGACGAAATGGGGGTTTCGCCTAGAAGCCTATCATCTTCGAGATCTTAGAAAACGCCCAATGGCAGGCCAATGCCATGGGCATGCGGAATTTGCATAGCGTAGCTCCGCCCCACAGCGTGGGTATATAAGGAAGTACGCTGGCAACATCGCATTATGTTTACCTGCTGAGGAGCCAAGACTGAACTCCCGGCCGTTTCAGCGGTACAGCGGATGTGGCAGAGGGACGTTACGTCTCCGTTCCCTCCTCAGGGAACGAGGGTTACATACGTAACCGAGACGTTCCCTTTCGTTCAGTCACTCCGAGTAACGTCAGTGACTGACGAAATGGGGGTCCCAATTCAATCACGCCACTCGGCTGTCGTCCAGTGCCCTGCGTAAGTGAGAGCTCCCTGTCGTAAGCTAGTACGGACGAAGGACTCCAACTTAGCACAGGAATACCAAGGTACACTGGGAAGCATATTCCAGGTGGAAGTATGCGCCAAAGTGCCTACCCGTAGAAAGGACTTAAGGAGATACATATGACCCGCGAGGGGCTGCATATGGAGGAACTCTGGGGTAACCAGCCGAAGGTGGAATTTTACCCCCAGGGGAGGCAAGGGCTTGCCGAGGGAAATACACATGCTCGGAGAGGCTTACAGTGGAAATACACATGTGGGGGTCGCCCATAGGGGGAACCATGCACACGGTGGCACCTAGCCTGACATGAGGGCCTGAGCGAGTGGGCAGACGCACTGGTGTCGGCATCGACAGTGCTGGAGGAACTCAGGGTTTCGGGGAAACAACCTGAGGAAAATATCGCACGTATCCCGTCCGTGGAGAGGAATGGCGAGCAAGCGAAGACACCTGAGCCTAGCCCATTACCGGCCACCTGTAGAGGCGAGTACATGAGAGGACACTGGCTCCACTCGGAGATTATAGAATCTGGCGAATGTGTTGGGTGTCGCCCAGCCTGCAGCTCTGCAGATGTCTGTCAGCGAGGCGCCATGCGCTAGAGCCCAAGAGGAGGCCACACTCCTGGTGGAGTGTGCCCTGACCCCAAGGGGGCATGGGCGCCCCTGCGTCTGGTAAGCCAAGACAATGGCGTCCACTATCCAGTGAGACAACCTTTGCTTGGAGAGAGCCTTTCCCTTCAGCTTCCCACCATGACAGACAAAGAGCTGGTCTGAGGTCCTGAAACACTGCGTTCTGTCTACGTAAGCACGGAGGGCGCGTACTGGACAGAGCAGTGCCAAGGCTGGGTCTGCCTCCTCCAAAGGCAGCGCTTGCAGGTTCACCACCTGGTCCCTGAACGGAGTGGTGGGAACCTTGGGCACATATCCAGGCCGGGGTCTCAGGATCACGTGAGAGTCGGCCGGCCCGAATTCTAGGCACGCTTCGTCAACCGAAAATGCCTGCAGGTCCCCTACCCTCTTGATGGAGGCCAAGGCGATCAGGAGCGCTGTCTTCATAGACAGGAACTTAAGCTCGACTGATCGCAAAGGCTCGAAGGGAGCCCTCTGCAGAGCGTCTAAAACTACTGAGAGGTCCCAAGAGGGTACGAGGGGAGAGCGAGGAGGATTCAGTCTCCTCGCTCCCCTCAGGAACCTGATGATCAGGTCGTGCTGACTTACCTGTTTCGTCTCCACAAGGTCGTGGTAGGCGGATATCGCGGCCACATATACCTTGAGGGTGGAAGGAGACAGCCTTCGTTCCAACCCTTCCTGGAGGAATGAGAGCACAGACCCGATCGGGCATTTCCAGGGGTCTTCTTGGCGAGAAGAACACCAGGTGACGAAGAGGTTCCACTTCAACGCATAGGCGTGTCTGGTAGACAAGGCCCTAGCGGAAGTGATGGTAGCCACCACCTGAGGTGGTAGGGTACTCAAACCTACCGTGTCCCGTCCAGGAGCCACACGTGGAGGTTCCAAAGATCGGGACGCGGGTGCCAGAGGGTGCCCCGTCTATGAGAAAGGAGGTCCTCCCTCAGAGGAATCGACCAGGGAGGGGCTGTCGCAAGGAGTAAGAGTTCGGAGAACCAGGTCCGGCCGGGCCAATATGGGGCGACCAAAAGGACCTGCTCCTTGTCCTCCCTGATCTTGCACAGAACCTGTGCGAGAAGGCTCACTGGGGGGAACGCATATTTGCGGAGGCCCCGCGGCCAGCTGTGCGCCAGAGCATCCGCGCCGAGGGGGCCCTCGGTCAGGGAATAAAACAGGCGGCAATGGGAAGAGTCGTGGGAGGCAAACAGATCTACCTGTGCGTCGCCGAACTGTTCCCAAATCAGCTGGACCATCTGGGGATGGAGTCTTCATTCTCCCGGAAGTGGCTGAAGCCGTGAGAGCTCGTCGGCTGCACGGTTCAGGGTTCCTGGGATATGGACAGCACGAAGGGACCTCAGATGCTTCTGACTCCATAAAAAGAGATGGCGGGCGAGTTGAGACAGACGGCGGGAACGTAGACCACCTTGGCGGTTGATGTACGCTACTGTGGCCGTGTTGTCTGACCGGACTAGTACGTGTTGACCCCTGAGCAACGCTAGGAAGCGGTGCAGGGCAAACCGTACTGCCAGCAACTCGAGGCAATTGACATGCAGGAGGCACTGGGGTCCTGTCCAGGAGCCCGTGGCAGCATGTCCATTGCACATGGCACCCCAGCCCGTGGTGGAGGCATCTGTTGATACAACAATATGCCTGGAAACTCGTTCTAAGGACACTCCGGTCCGTAGAAAGCAGAGGTTCGACCACGGGGTGAGGGTCTGCAGGCAGGTCGGAGTCACTGGGACCCGGAGCGTGCCCGACTGCCATGCCCATCTCGGGACTCGATCGCGAAGCCAGTGCTGAAGCGGTCTCATATGAAGCAATCCGAGCGGCGTTACCGCGGCTGCAGATGCCATATGCCCCAGGAGCCTCTGAAATAATTTCAGTGGAACCGCACTCTTGCTCTCGATTTGACGGAGGCAAGTCAGCAGTGACTGCGCGCGCTCGCTCGTAAGCTGCGCGCACATGGCGACCGAGTCGATATCCATACCGAGAAAAGAGATCCTCTGCACGGGGCAGAGTTTGCTCTTCTCCCAGTTGACCCGAAGGCCCAGACAGGCTAAGTGCCGGAGCACTAGGTCTCTGTGTTCGCACACCTGCTCTCGAGAGTGACTCAGTATGAGCCAGTCATCGAGGTAGTTCAGAATGCGAACCCCGTGTTGCCTGAGTGGCACAAGGGCTGCCTCGACGATCTTCGTAAAGACGCGAGGGGACAGAGCTAGCCCGAATGGGAGGACCGCGTACTGATATGCCCGCCCCTCGAAAGCAAACCGTAGGAACGGTCTGTGTCGAGGAAGGATGGAGACATGGAAGTAGGCGTCCTTCAGGTCGATCGCTGCAAACCAATCGGCTGGACGAACGCATTCGAAAAGGCGTTTCGCTGTCAACATCCTGAACGGAAGCCTGTGAAGGGATCGGTTGAAGACGCGCAGGTCCAGGATTGGTCGTAACCCACCGGTTTTCTTGGGTACAATGAAGTAGGGGCTGTAAAAGCCAGACTTCATTTCAGCTGGAGGGACAGGCTCGATCGCACCCTTCGCCAGCAAGGTAGCAACCTCCGCACGCATGACTGGGGCATGGGGCCCCACCATGGTAAATCGGACTCCCCGGAAGCAGGGAGGAGCCTGAGCTAACTGAATTGCGTAGCCGAACCTGATGGTCTTCGCGACCCAGCGGGACAGCCCTGGAAGCTCTAGCCAGGCTCCCAGGAACTGCACCAGCGGGGACAAGCGAACCACAGGCGTACCCCGGGTGGGGCAGCGAGGCGGCGTGACCGGCCCAGACGTGGGAGGCGTAGCGTCCCAGTGTGAGGACACGGTCAGCAGCCGCGTCCTGACAGAGGAGATCAGGGAAGGACGTGCGTTCCACTGGGTTCTGCTCTGAGAGGAGACTGGCGCCAGAGAGGGACGAGAGTGGCGTGGCCCGGGGGCGGTGCACACTGCCATCGGTCTCTGGGGGCTCAGGGATGGGCGGGTTAGTTCTTTCTTTGACAAAAATAGGGTGCTGCTGACCCGGGGGCCAGCAGCGGAACAAAGGATTCTCCCCCGGCCTTCCACCGGGGAAAGGAGTGGTCCTGCTACCATCTCCTGGAAAGAACTGCCCATCCCTGAGCTGTCCGTGTCAGGAGCGCCGCTTAGCCTGGCGCTTGGCGGGCTGTGGGGCCGACACGGACTGGGGCGCCTTCCTGCGGCGTCCTCCACGGCGCGGCCCAGGCAAAGGCTGCTGCTGGGGCCGGGCGGGAGGGGTGGGAGCCGCGGGAGGGCGCCCTCGGCGGCGAGCAGGCTGAGGCGACTGTGCCGGCGGCTGGGTGGAAGCAGCAGCTGGCCGCCGGGGCAGTATATGTTTAATAGCCTCAGTCTGCTTTTGGGCGGTTGAGAACTGTTGGGCGAAGCTCTCAACCGCGCCGCAGAATAGCCCAGCCTGGGATATGGGAGCGTCGAGGAACCGGGTCCGCTCGGCGTCCCGCATATCGGCCAGGTTGAGCCATAAGTGTCTCTCCTGGACCACAGCTGTGGACATCACCTGGCCCAGGGAGCGTGCGGTCACCTTCGTCGCCTGGAGGGCGAGGTCGGTGGCGGCACGCAGCTCATTTCTGAGCCCTGGGTCAGCTCTACCCTCGTGCATGTCGCATAGTATCCGGGCCTGATAGGCCTGCAAGATAGCCATGGCATGCAAAGAGGCGGCAGCCTGCCCCGCAGCTCTGTAGGTCTTCGACACCAATGTTGATGTGAATCTACAGGCTTTGGAGGGGTGCTTAGGGTTGCCACACCAGGTTGAAGCACTCTGAGGACACAGTTGCATCGCAACAGAGCGTTCAACCGGGGGAACCCCAGTGTACCCTTTGGCCGCGGCCCCATCGAGGACAGAGAAGGCGGAGGAGGCCGCCGAACGGTCGCGGGAAGACAGCGGGGTCTTCCAGGACCGCGTGACCTCCTCATGCACCTCCGGGAAAAAAGGTATTGGGGGCGGGGTCTGATGGGTGTCAGAGCGCGGCGCCCCCAAAAACCAATCGTCCAGCCGCGAGCGCTCAGGTCGGGCGGAGGGTTCCACTCTAACCCGAGACTCGCGGCTGCCCGGGAAAGCATGGCTGTCAACTCTGGGTCCGACTCGGGCAATGCTGGCACACCGGAAGGCGGCAGCACAGCCAAATCATCATCCTCAGAGGACTCTAGCCCACCTTGAGATGCGGCGATCGACATCTCCTCGTCCTCTGCGGGCCCAAACGCAACAGACGGAACAGCAGGAGCCGGCTCCGTTGCTACAGTTTGTGCGCACGGGGGGAGCGGTGCGCTAGAGGGGGGTGTGGCCCGAGGCATGAGCGTCGGGGCTTTATTCCACACCGTCACCCTCAGGTCACCCTGGCCACCAGCCAAAGTGTTGCCTCGCGAGGAGACAGCAGATTGGGGTGTGGCAGAGGGGACTCTCACTCCGGAACGGAGCTCATTGAGTCTCGACCGCAGCACCGAGATGGTCATGTTCCCGCAGTGGGAACATGACTCATCCATGAACGCTGCCTGAGCGTGCTGTAAGCCCAAACACGTCAGACAATGTTCATGCCCATCAGAGGGCGGCAGAGACCGACCGCACCCAGAAGTACACGGGCGAGACATCTTTAAAAAGACGTGCCACGTGTAAGCTCTTTTGTGAGAGGAAGCTTCGCAGTGATGCCGAAGCGCCCAGGGACCGAATACCAGCTGAATGCAGACCACTGCACAGATCAGCAGGCAGGCAGTAAACGATCGCTGGAACACGCCGTAACACCAACACCGACTGGAAAGCTGCTCGTCTCGAAGAAGCTGACGATACTCAGTCAAAGGCTTGAGGAGTGAAGAGAAACTCTTGGCTCCGAAGCAGAAACATAATGCGATGTTGCCAGCGTACTTCCTTATATACCCACGCTGTAGGGCGGAGCTACGCTATGCAAATTCCGCATGCCCATGGCATTGGCCTGCCATTGGGCGTTTTCTAAGATCTCGAAGATGATAGGCTTCTAGGCGAAACCCCCATTTCGTCAGTCACTGATGTTACTCGGAGTGACTGAACGAAAGGGAACATGTTATTCCGACGCATTGCATGATTGAAAAGGCGAGCGCGCAAGAATTTATATAGGCTACTGTACAGAAAATGGCATCACGGTCCTTAAAGGGTTAGTTCACCCATGTCGTTCCAAACCCGTAATACCTTCGTTAATTTTCGGAACTCAAATTAAGATATGTTTCTTCTTCTCTAAGGTCTTATGGGTTGGGATTGACATGAGGGTGAGTAATTAATGACAGAATTTAAAATTTTGGGTGAACTAACCCTTTAATCGCCGTCTATAAGAACGGCGATTAACTTACCTGTATAAACTGTGTAAAACATGCAATTACCATAGTAATTCTGAGCATCCAGATTGTATAAACAAAGATAACTGCTCCTGAATCTTTCCGTGTGCCTGCAAACTTCACTTGATATGACTGACGGGGCAGAGTCACGTGACTAAAACCGAAATAACCGACACAGGAAAATTACGTCGGTTAGAGGTTCTGAATTTCGGTCTCGATTACTTTTCGATGAATCGTCCAGCCCTAATACAAGGTCATTCAATTTCCTAAAATGTAAACAGAGACAAACACAACAGCTAAACAAAATTGCCAGCACAACTCAAAGACACCCTGTGCTCTATACCAGGCTCTGAGCCAATTTCTTTCAACTGCAGTTTCAACATTAAGAACATTACAGCACGTCCACTCTGTGATAAACACACATTCGTTTGGCCTGCAGCAAAATACTGGAGGCTTTTCTGGGTATTTAATTTGGAATGGTGCAGGTGTACAGGAGATTACCCCAAGTGGTGAGAGTAATGAGAGAACAACAATAAATATCTGTTCTCCAGGCAAAAACACCCTGACATGACACAAGAATGGTCAGAGGAGAGGAGAAGTGTCACTAGAGGCAATTAGTGGGCATTAGTGGGCCGTTTGTGAAATCAGAGGTCCGAGCAGGGCTGCTTACATGATCTCTGCTTGATTAGTGGTGTGTGCCATCTAATTTCCACTCTCTCACTCTATTTCTTGTGAATCCACTTGGGATCATCCTAGGTCTGTGTAAAAGAAGAAAAAAAGGAAGGTCATTTATAATACAAGCTACTGGCTTTTTACATCACAGTGATTCTATTAATCTCTCGCCTCTCTCTAGGTTATGGTTTCTGAGCATGCTCACTTATGTGCAGGTCCGAGGACATGCTATTTTGAAAAACAACAGCAAAGGCATACAGAACCCAAATGCTGAGGAAAAAGAGGCTGTGACTCATCAGGCAACGCATTTCCGGGATCAAGCCTGACTTGACCTCTGTCTTGCTGTTTTTGCGGTAACAATGTCTTAATAAAGCCAGATGCTTCTGACGGAGAGGGGTGTGTTGGTGTTACAGCGATTCTGTGTCTTGTTTCCATTATCGAGTGACATACGACAGTGATAAAGAGAGAAAAATAAATGCTCTTCTGATAAGCATACGATCAGTTGGGAAGGGACTATGGCAGACCTTCTAGTAGATTAGAAGTGAGGTCTGTGAAGTGCTTCAAAGAGTATTGCAAAGGAAAAATGCATCTATTTGTAATGGTTTTCACCGACATAACTGCCTGCATAAGTATGACACGGTTTAAAATGCCTACTTGTCATTGATATGCTCACATGAGATGCTATTTGAAAGCCTAAAAACAGAGGTATAAATATTGTTGAGACAGCCACGAATATAAAAGCTCATGTTTCTGTTAAGAATTACTTGCATGTGTCTTCTCTCCACAGGAACTGGGCTAAGTGTGCCAGGCGTGTCTTGGCTTATGAATATTAATTACGTTCACCATAACTGATTTGCTGAAAGGCGTTGGTAGGTGAGCATTAGCGCATTCGTTCAGCAAATTGCTAAATTAGTCGAGCAGCAGAGGCTTTTTGCTTGATATTGAAGTCATTGTTGTTCACGACCAGCTACAATTTTGTTTAATTCACACTGCAGTCAAGCACAATGTAATGAACTGAAAGTGTGGGGGGACCAATTTGGCAATTTATAAAAGTTGGAATCATTGCTACGCCCCTGGTTGCAATGCTCACGAACACAATTATGCAAATCATCACATGAAATGGCTGTAACTAATATATGAAAGTCCTGAAATAGGTCAAACTTCCAGGTCATCAATCCTGGTTTACATCCTTATAAAAGCAAACAGCACCAAAGGTAGATCATCAAGGCATAACCTGAGATTAATTTAATAGTTATTTGATTATTTGTTATAACAGTGCATCTAAGCAGGGTCATCGCTAAAATTTGGCCTCCTGATGACTGTATCTGAGATAAGCAGCTTTTATTTCTTTAAAAAAATAAAAACATTTTTTCAACAATTTTTTTTTCATTAAAGAGTGTGTGTTGGGAGACTGAGGTATGGACATTGGCTGTTTCTCAATTCCAAGAACACAAAGAATGGACTTGCATTCTCATGGAGACCAGTCTTGCCAGGCGACCTTAAAAGAATGAACTTGGAAGGACGCGAGAACAGAGAACGCATCCTTGTGACAATTGAGATGTGCTGTGATCTTGTTACTCAGCTGATCGTTCCAGCATATTATATAGTGGCTAATGCACAATAAATACAACATGATATCACAAACAAATATCACAAACATTTCTTTTTTCAATTGTTATAGACATTTATTTTCATATTGTTTTATATCATTTTATTTTACCGCGTGTATTAGTGAAAATAAGTATGTACATTTAATGTTGCTTTGTCAATGTTAAGATTATTTTTAATATGGCAATAAAAATACTGCAGGCCTTCTTTGGGTCTTTATTAAGTTTTTTAATTAAGCAAAACAAACTGTCAAGTATTTGCGAGCTTGCAACGGGATTCTCTTAATTGAGAACGAGCAGTTTAAAGCTTATAGGCTTCCGTACATTGACAACCCGCAGCGTCTAACAGTTCGATTCTCTCAAGTCCATATTTAATGCATCCTCTATATCAAGAACACATCCGGATAGTTTCACGCGTCCTCTGTACTTGCTTTCTTTAGTATTGGAATTGAATTTTGATGGT
Source organism: Rhinogobio ventralis (assembly GCA_039654625.1). Taxonomy (NCBI): domain Eukaryota; kingdom Metazoa; phylum Chordata; class Actinopteri; order Cypriniformes; family Gobionidae; genus Rhinogobio; species Rhinogobio ventralis. Next base: position 22,698,085 of record CM077212.1, read on the forward strand.
TGATTATGACGTAGTACGAGAAGACAAGGACGCAAGATCGCTTAAGAACGCATATTAAGAAACAGCCATTTTCAATGGGAAGTACTTTAGATGTAAATCTTTTTTGGATATCACGGGTCAATGTGAAACAGTTTCTAGCTTTTGACCTTCTGCTTCTACCATCCTCCTTTTTACTTTTGAAGAAGTGTATGCACTTATCAAAAGTACAGCTGACAATATAATAGGCTTAGTGAGATAATTTATGGACCCATTTTAAAGTGCCCCTATTATGGTTTTTAGAATATTCCTTTTCATGCAGTGTGTCATATAGCTATTTGTGAATGTAAATGTTCTGCAAAGTTGTAAAGTCGAAAGTGCACGATAAATGAAGTTATTGTCTCCCAAAAGAAAGAATCGACTCTGATCCGCCTTAACGAGTAGTTTTTTGTTAGAATCTTACTGTGATGACAGTTCTGTGTCACTAGAAATTATATTTGCATATTGCCCGCCTGTGTACGCATATGAACAACTTGTCCCGCCCTCAAATGCGTCATTTTACTGACGACTGCTCAAATCTCTGAGGGTCAGTACCAGTTTATTTGGACCAGCTTGCTCCTTAGAATCACAACCTGTAAGTATTATTAATTATTGATTTATATATTTTCTACCGGTGTCTTACTGAAATACTTCTGCTAATCAGCTGCGTCCCACTATTACCTAAAACCATGTGTCTATTTATGCAGATTGTCCATCGTTCTTACTACTTTGAATAAAGATAAAGGGTGGAGCAAAATTTGTTTTGCAAACTTTAATGTTATATCAGTCATTCACGTTAGTGCTTGGCTAACATGCACCATTATTTATACAGTTAATACAGTTCCCGCACATGCACCGCAATGAATTAGAAATATACACATCGGATTGTTGATTGACATACACTTTTTAATGCTGATGGTGAGGAATTACAGTTGCAACATCTCATAATGTACCTCAAAATGAGTAGTGTATCACTGAGAAACGTCCTGTTAAAGTCATCCTTGCGATAGAGGTTTAGGTTGAATAACTAGTTCTTCCAATGTTTCATCATCAGACTCAGATTGATATGGTAAAATGGATGCCATCGCTACAGTGTGTACAATCGCTGAGCTTTAGGAAACCTTCGCACAGCTCCAGGAATAGCCGTTTGTTTCCAACGTGCACTTTAAGCGGTAGACCGATCACAACAGACTGGGCCATCTGGCCAATCAGAGCAGAGCAGGCTTGTGGAAAGGAGGGATTCAGAGAGACTAATTCATCCATCAAGTCGTTTGAGAATCATTGAACAATGTGGTGATGTGCAATGCATATTAAGAGAAAATGAAGATGCAGTAGCAGGCTGTCCCCTAGCTTTTGCTATATCCTATAACTTAAAGGTGGGGTAAGTGCTTTCTAGTGACCTATGTTGATATTTCAAATCACCAAAACAAACACGCCCCTACCCCAAAAGGGTCTTGCCCCTATTTTGATAGCTTCACCCCATAGATATGTGCAACCCAGGCAACGACTATGGCAGAATCTGCTGTGCCAGCCGGCCAAGGGTATGATGTCATCAATAAGTAAAAGTAATGTGTGTTACTATGGTAATCCAGGTCAAATGTTCAATGAAAAAGTCATCCCTTCCATCCCAAAAACACAAACACAGTTCCCTTTCGTTCAGTCACTCCGAGTAACGTCAGTGACTGACGAATGGGGGTTTCGCTTAGAAGCCTATCATCTTTAAGATGTAACAAAGCGCCTAATGGCGATGCAATGCCATGGGCATGCGGAATTTGCATAGCGTAACTCCACCCCACCTTGTGGGTATATAAGGAAGTACGCTGGCAACATCGCATTATGTTTCTGCTTCGGAGCCGAGAGCATCTATCTCTTCACTCCTCAAGCTTCTTCGAGACGAGCAGCTCTCCAGTCGGTGTTGGTGTGACGGCATGTTCCAGCGATCTCACATTGCCTGCCTGCTGATCTGTGCAGTGATCTGCAACAGCTGTGTGTGTGTTTCCCTGGGCGCTTGAGCACTCTGCAGAGCTTTCTCTCACAAAAAGAGCTTGCGCGTGGCACGTCTTTTTAAAGACGGTTCGCCCGTGGGCTTTGAATAAGCTGCGTGCCGCCTCCGACCTTGCCCCCCGGGCGATGTACGGGACCATGCGCTCCCTGGGTCAGGTGATGTCCACAGATGTGGTCCAGGAGAGACGTGGCTCAACCTGGTCGATATGGGAGGGAGCACTCACATGTCCCAGGCTGGCCTCTTCGGCCGCCCAGAAGCAGACTGAGGCCATGTAATATGTACTGCCCTGGCGGCCAGCTGCTGCCTCATTCAGCCGCCGGCCGCGCTGTGAAGGTGGTCGCAGGAAGGCGCCCATGTCCGCTCCCCAGCCCCGCTGTACGCCAGGCTAGTGGCGCTCTTGACGCGGACAGCTCAGGGATGGCAGTTCTTTCAAGGGGTTGGTTGCAGGACCACTCCTTCCCCCGGTGGAGGGCCGGAGGAGAATCTTTTCTCAGCTGCTGGCCCCCGACTCGGCAGCAACCTATGTGAGAAAAAACTAATTCACCCATCCCTGAGCACCCAGAGCCCGGATGGTAGTGTGCGCCGCCCCCGGGCCACGCCACTCTCGTCCCCCTCTGGCGCCAGCCTCCTCTCAGAGCAGACCCCAGTGGAACATGCGTCCTTCCCTGGTCTCCTCTGTTAGGACGCGGCAGTTGACTGTGCCCCCACACCGGGACGCTACGCCTCCCACGTCTGGGCCAGTCACGCCGCCTCGCTGCCCCACCCGGGGTATGTCTGTGGTCCGTTTGACCCCGCTGTGCACTTCCTGGATGCCAGGCTAGAGCTTCCCAGGTTGTCCCGCGGGGTCGCGAGGACCGTCAGGCTTGGCTATGCGATTCAGTTCGCTCGGTCTCCTGCCTGCTTTCGGGGAGCCCGCTTTACTATGGTGGGCCCCAATGCCCCTGTCATGTGTGGAGATTGCTACCTTGCTGGCGAAGGGTGCGATCGAGACCGTCCCTCCAGCCGAAATGAAGTCCGGCTTCTACAGCCCCTACTTCATTGTACCCAAAAAAAACGGTTACGACCAATCCTGGACCTGCACGTCCTGAACCGATCCCTTCACAGGCTTCCGTTCAGGATGTTGACAGCCAAACGCCTTTTTGAATGCGTTCGTCCAGCAGTTTGGTTGGCAGCGATCGACCTGAAGGACGCATACTTCCATGTCTCCATCCTTCCTCGACACAGACCGTTCCTTCGGTTTGCTTTCGAGGGGCGGGCATATCAGTACGCCATTCTCCCATTTGGGCTAGCTCTGTCCCCTCGCGTCTTACAAAGATTGTCGAGGCAGCCCTTGTGGGTTCGCATCCTGAACTACCTTGTCGACTGGCTGACTCTGAGTCACTCTCGAGAGCAGGTGTGCGAACACAGAGACTTGGTACTCCGCCACTTAACCCGACTGGGCCTTCGGGTCAACTGGGAAAAGAGCAAACTCTCCCCAGTGCAGAGGATCTCTTTTCTCGGTATGGAGATCAACTCGGTCGCCATGTTCGCGCAGCTTTCGAGCAAACGCGCTCAGTCACTGCTGACTTGCCTCCGTCAAATCGAGAGCAAGAGTGCGGTTCCACTGAAGTTGTTTCAGAGGCTCCTGGGGCATATGGCATCTGCAGCCGTGGTAACGCCGCTCGGATTGCTTCATATGAGACCGCTTCAGCACTGGCTTCGCGATCGAGTCCCGAGGTGGGCATGGCAGTCAGGCACGCTCCGGGTCCCAGTAACCCGGGCCTGCCTCCAGACCTTCACCCCGTGGTCGAACCTCAGCTTTCTACGGGCCGGTGTTCCCTTAGAACGAGTTTCCAGGCATGTTGTCGTATCGACAGATGCCTCCACCACGGGCTGGGGTGCCATGTGCAATGGACGTGCTGCCACGGGCTCCTGGACAGGACCCCAGCGTCGCCTGCATGTCAATTGCCTCGAGTTGCTGCGGTAAGGTTCGCCCTGCACCGCTTCCGGGTGTTGCTCAAGGGTCAACACGTTCTAGTCCGCTCAGACAACACGGCCACAGTAGCGTACATCAACCATCAAGGTGGTCTACGCTCCCGCCGGATGTCGCAACTCGCCCGCCACCTCCTTATATGGAGTCAGAAGCATCTGAGGTCGCTTCGTGCCATTCACGTTCCGGGAGATTTGAACTGTGCAGCCGACGAACTCTCTCGGCTCCAGCCACTTCCGGGGAAATGGGATTTGGGAACAGTTCAGCGACGCGCAGGTAGTCCTGTTTGCCTCCCACGACTCTTCCCACTGCCGCCTGTTTTACTCCCTGACCGAGGGAACCCTCAGCACGGACACACTGGTGCACAGCTGGCCGCTGGGCCTACGCAAGTATGCGTTTCCCCCAGTGAGCCTTCTTGCACAGAATTTGTGCAAGATCAGGGATGACAAGGAGCAGGTCCTTTTGGTCGCCCCGTATTGGCCCGGCTGGACCTGGTTCTCCGAACTCATGCTCCTTGCGACAGCCCCTCCCTGGTCGATTCCTCTGAGGGAGGACCTCCTTTCTCAGAGACGGGGCACCCTGTGGCACCCACGTCCCAATCTTTGGAACCTCCACGTGTGGCTCCAGGATGGGACGCGGCAGGTTTGAGTACCCTACCACCTCAGGTGGTGGCTACCATCACTTCCGCTAGGGCCCTGTCTACTAGACACGCCTATGCGTTGAAGTGGAACCTCTTCGTCTCCTGTGCTCTTCTCGCCGAGAAGACCCCTGGAAATGCCTGATCGGGTCTGTGCTCTCGTTTCTACAAGAAGGGTTGGAACAAAGGCTGTCTCCTTCCACCCTGAAAGTCTATATGGCCGCTATCTCAGCCTACCACGACCTTGTAAAGACAAAAAAGGTAAGTCAGCACGACCTGGTCATCCGGTTCCTGAGGGGAGCGAGGAGACTAAACCCTCCTCACGCTCCCCTCGTACCCTCTTGGGACCTCTCAGTAGTCTTAGATGCTCTGCAGAGGGCTCCCTTTGAGCCTTTGTGGTCAGTCGAGCATTGGCCTCCATCAAGAGGGTAGGGGACCTGCAGGCATTCTCGTTGACGAAGCGTGCCTGGAATTCAGGCCGGCCGATTCTCACGTCATCTTGAGACCCTGGCCTGGATATGTGCCCAAGGTTCCCACCACTCCGTTCAGGGATCAGGTGGTGAACCTGCAAGCGCTGCCGTTGGAGGAGGCAGACCCAGCCTTGGCACTGCTCTGTCCAGTACGCGCCCTTCACACTTACGTAGACAGGACGCAGTGTTTCGGGACCTCAGACCAGCTCTTTGTCTGTCATGGTGGGAAGCTGAAGAGAAGAGCTCTCTCCAAACAAAGGTTGTCACACTGAATAGTGGACGCCATTGTTTTGGCTTACCAGACGCAGGGACGTCCATGCCCCCTAGGGGTGAGGGCTCACTCTACTAGGAGTGTCGCCTCCTCCCGGGCGCTAGCGCATAGCGCCTCGCTGACAGACATCTGTAGAGCTGCAGGCTGGGCGACACCTAATACATTTGCCAGGTTCTATAACCTCCGAGTGGAGCCTGTGTCCTCCCATGTACTCGCCTCAAGCAGTGGCCGGTAGTTGGACAGGTTCAGGTGTCTTCGCTTGCTCGCCATTCCACTCCTCGGACTGGATACGTGCGATTTCTCCTCAGGTGTGCTTCCTCTGAAGCCCTGAGTTCCTCCAGCACTGTTGATGCAGACACCAGTGCGTCTGCCCACTCGCTCAGGCCCTCGTGTCAGGCTAGGTGCCACCATGTGCATGGTTTCCCCTCGGGCGACCCCCACATGTGTATTTCCACTGTAAACCACCTTGAGCATGTGTCTTCCCTTGGCAAGCTTGCCACCCTGGGGGTAAAAGTTTTCCACCTTCGGCTGGTTTCCCCAGAGTTCTTCCATATGCAGCCCCTCGCGGGTCATACGTGTGTCCCTAAGTCCTCCCTTCGGGCAGGCACTTGGTGCATGTTTCCACGTGGAATATGCTTCCCAGTGTACCTTGGTATTCCTGTGTTAAGTTGGAGTCCTTTGTCCGTATTAGCCTTACGACAGGGAGCTCACACTTACGCAGGGCACTGGATGACAGCCGACTGGCGTGATTAAATTGGGACCCCCATTCGTCAGTCACTGACGTTACTCGGAGTGACTGAACGAAAGGGAACGTCTCGGTTACGTATGTAACGTCCCTCTGCCACTTCCGCTGGAGTTCAGTCTTGGCTCCTCAGCAGGTAAACATAATGCGATGTTGCCAGCGTACTTCCTTATACACCCACGAGGTGGGGCGGAGTTACGCTATGCAAATTCAGCATGCCCATGGCATTGCATCGCCATTGGGCGCTTTGTTACATCTTGAAGATGATAGGCTTCTAAGCGAAACCCCCATTCGTCAGTCACTGACATTACGTCTCCGTTCCCTCCTCAGGGAACGAGGGTTACATACGTAACCGAGACGTTCTCATGAACAACTCGATAGCACGAGCACGAACATGTTACAATTATGACAAGATTAGAGGGTTGTATCGATCACAAAAAGAGGACCCAAAAGAAACAAACATATATTAGGAGTATATTATCTTACCTTTCAGACACTTTGAGAGCTGACGCTTGAAACAGACAGTGGAGAAGGTTTAGACGCTCCAGGCTTATCGGGTTTGGAAATGAATGGGTCTTTATCATCGCTGAAGTGAACGACAATACAATTGTAAATGGAAAAACAAGCGAAAATTACACACGTGCATATTCAAGCAAAAGCCAGCATATATTAGTTCTCTGAAACAAAACAAAATCAATGTAACTCAATGTTCTCTATCAAGAACAAATAAAGCAACCTCTGCGTCCTATTGCAGGCCTTCCCGCTCCTCGAGTTCTCTCCAGCACTGGAAAGCTGATACTTTTAGCCTGATCGTAAGCCTTCTTTTGTTCCGTAGACATTTTCCACATTTGTTTTTTATCTGCCATCTCTCTCTTTCTGTCGTCGCTCGGCTAATGTCCGTCCTGTGTGTCATGCCTTTTGAATAATGATGTGCACTGAGCGCTCTCTTCTCACCATCATTAGTAGACACGCCCCTTACTGCTGATTGGCTACAAGTTTTGGTACTCGGCCGAGGCATTTTTCGAAAGCATTTTTGAAATAACACTTACCCCACCCCAATTTTTTTTTTTTCTTAATCAGGTATTTTGCTTATTTTTTTATTTCAATATATATATATATATATATATATATATATATATATGCACACACACACACTAATTTAGGCATCAAAGCTGTTGGATGTCCTTCCAAAGTGATCAAACATGTCTACAGGGCAACAGCTCTGACTTGTTTTTGTAGATTTATTATGGACTTAATTTGTGGCCAGAAAAAAATATTAGAGCTCTACTAAAGGTTGTGATTGGCTCTCAGGGATGCATAAAAAATAAACTATATTAAACTTTTAAATGGTGCTAGAGGGCAGTGTGGTGTTAGGTTGTGCATATCACTCAGCCATTAATACTAAAATCAAGTATCTCTCTCTCTCTGTTTCACTTGGGCTCTCTTTTATTTCTCCTTTTCCTTTAAGCCTAAAACGCAGGAAGAAGTGTTCCTCTTTCTTTCAAGCTTTTCCTTTTATGTTTTTGTGAACCTTTGAAGAACCTGTTTTGCTAAACAAGCAAACAAAGACGCACATCAAGGCTTAAACTTCCAGGGAGACATGTTCACAGACAGTATTCCAGTGGGGTTTTGCTGCAGATTAAGTTTATACGAGTGCTGATCAAGAAGTGCCTTTAAGGGTGAAAAACACTAATCTTTATAGTTTCTCAAAGATAAAGTGCAAATTAAGTCTTCTGTTTCTCAGAATTACCCCCTTGAGAAAACCATGCTGATAATCTCTCATGTGTCTCCTCCAGAGTTCTCAGCACTGTCACAAACGATTGCACCAAGATACCAAAGTCGGCAATTGGCATTGAGACATTTCAAAATGGACATTTCTTATAAAAGAGCAACTTATTTGTGATATGCTATCCCAACTCATTTTGTAGTTCTATATTCTTGTGTGTTAGCACTTTTTTTAGGAGAATTTTAGGAGAAACACATTAAACTTAAATGTGGAGTATCTAATATTTGTGCTACTCTCATGGCAATTCATAAAAATAAAAAAAAACATTAATTTTTTATATTTTGGCAAATAGGTGGCTAATTTTAATAAATTTGTACAAACTCATTCACACATATTCGTATGGTCTGCTTACAGCCTACTGATAGTTAGGCCCTATATCAGTGTACCTATCAAGTTTAAAGTTGCAAACACTCCCCCTTAATCTGTTGCTTGGAGAAAGAGATTGTCCCGCCCAAACTCATGCCATTGGTTGATCCAATGTTGTTATGTTCTCTAAAATTCCATTTGGTTGTCAGTAGTGCTGCATAAATTACATGCTTTACCTTCAAGCTGCATAAAAGACACCTAATTGAGATCTCCACTAAGTAATTCAGTAAGCTATGCCAGAGAAATGTATGAGCAATATTCAGCTTTCCTCTAGGTGACTGTGGAATCAGAGCAGCAGACAATGCAGGAATATGACACCATGGCTCAAACTAATTAGTAAGGGTACTACACAGGCACAAAAACCTCTCAGGCCACATCGTAACTTTAACCACGTCTTTGCTAAATCAGTCACTGAAGCATTGCAGGGTTAATGGTGTCTCCAGACACTCTAGAGTTGCAAGGGAAAGATTGTTGTCAGCAAATGTGTTGTCCTGACACAAGGCAGAGTGAGCACTCCGTCAAAGTCATAACACACATGACTCCCCTTGACATTCCATGTACCTGAGAACACTGTGTTCATGGGGTGATTTCCTGCTGTCCATCAACCCCATGCAGCAGAGGCGGCAGCGGGCCAAGCACTTCTTCACCAGGCGAACGTCTGCACAGACAATAAATCCCGCTCAAGAGATGGATGTCATGTATTTGTGTAGTGAGTGGGGGTTTGCTTATCTTTCAGATGTTGAACGTTTGGCACAGTTGTACAGACATTGTCTGGGTTTCTATGCACAAAGTGTTCCTATTCCTGCTACTTTTCCCATCACTTGATTAAGTCTCCTAAACTCTCACAGCCTGTCAGGATTGTAGTTGTGTTTACTCTTTTGATTGAGTAGCCTATTAAATACTTTTTTCACATAGTTTTACATACATACATTATAAACGTACATTAAAATATTGATTTATAAAGAAAACAGGTATGTTCCTAATTCTAAGTATCTGAATTTTTGTGTAGGCTAGTCCACTGGTAGTGTACATAGATATTTACTTCAAATCTAATTTACTCTTTACCCACCACTGACTGAATTTGTTCATCCATGTTTTCACTGTTATATACAATAGGGACCGCTATTACACATCTTCTGAAAGAGTACAGAATCTCCAGCAAACACAGGTGAAGAAGAAGCAGAAACAAGTGATAGAATATTTCTGATCATTAAACATTAAACAGCATATAAATCAAAACTGCCTTAAAGTACAGCATGAAATGTCAAACCCATGAAAAGGAAATGACTGTGAAGCTTTGGGGGTGTTGATGGACTCAATCTACTCCATCTGTGTTTTGATCAAAAGATAAGTATGATGTTAAGTTTACTTAAAACTTACAAGTATACTTACATTATACAACTACTAAACTAAGACTGGGAATTACTGAGAGTGTACTTCAAAGTGTACTTTCATAAACTAAAATAATGTGCTACAAGTATTAAAATAGTAAACTATATACTATGACATATATACTATATACTAAACTATAACAGTATACTTATAAGTACAGCTGCAGTACAAATGAAAAACGTAGTTGTGAACTGTACTTAAAGTTTACTACTGTTACACTTTTAGTACACTTAAACGTATACTTTTATATACTTAAAGTGGGCCAATTTAGTCTCAAGCTGTATTGAAATAGTTTATTACTAGTACATTGATATTAGTAGACTTAGTACATAAAGTATACTTAAAAATATACTTGAACATTACTTAAGTATACTTGAAATGAACTTAAAGTATACTTTTTCGTAAGGGCTATTATCCAAAGTGACTCAAACTAACTTGAGTTTGATTTCACTGAGTCTGTGTACACTTAAAGCATCAAGTCTTCACATCAGCTCAGCAGATTTACTCATACTATGATTGATATACAGTATAGGTCTATACAGCACAGAGTTGAATGTATGTTCTGAGATGATGTGCACCATTTGTTTGTTTTTTTGTTTATTGAAATTACAATAATCAAAAGCATATCTAATCAGTTAAATGTATACTATATATATATATAATGGATTAGATAAACAACTTATGTTTATCATTACTAACTGATTAAAACTTTCAAAAATAATAGAGTCCTATATGAATTGTATTTTATACCGTAATTTATACAGTGTTTATACCAGTATACCAATACAACCCTAGCCGCCACCTACTGGCTTAACTGTGAAACAAGCAAAAAGACTTGCAGAAAAATCCTCACTAGTCTGACAATCTGTCTAGAATGCACATTTAGGAATGGAACAGGTGGTATTGTTACAACTATGGTAAGAACAAGTATATTAGTCAGTAGACTCAGACTGTCAGAACCCACATAGCCTTCAATGGTTGACATCACATCGAATTAAAACCTTACAGTTTAGTGCAACTAGAGCAATCAGTTGGTCGCCATCAGTTACAGGACAATTCGAGAATCAGACAAGAAACCAGCCTTTCTCCTGCACTCGCTCCCACATCTCTGTTGATCAGGCTGTACACTGTTATTATAATTACAGTGCTCTGCTTTCCAGCCAGACGAACACTCAACTTTGCATTGTATTCGTGCTGTTCAGTTTATGACTCAACTGTCATTTTCTCCTTCTATTCCTCCCACCTTTCCCATGTATCCCTTCCTGATGACCTCCAGATGTAACTTTCACAGGAGCCACAGGGGACCGACAACATCTATTAATCTGATAGTGGTCTTGGAGTCAAAGCAGAAACAGCCCTAAAATATGAGCTGCCTTTGACATGAGGTTACGATGATCTTTACTCTGGCCCTCAGAGACAAGAACAGCTAATTTGCTCAAGAGCAAAATGGTTGACCTACAAATAATATTCTCTGAATCAAAAGATAAGCTAATCCAAAATGCTAGAGCTGTGGATGGTGTTTGCCGTGTGCACCAGAGCATATTATCGACTTGGATTGCCCATCTATCTGAAAGGGCAAAAATTCTCTAAAACCTCATTTCCAGCCCTTTGAACTTTTACCAACCGAGGCTGTGTGCCATCGTATGAACCTGGCTATATTAAAGTCAGAGATATGACTTCCTGAGGATTCCAGATCAGATTCATATTGTTGACTCTGGGAGACTTGAATATTTCAGTCGAAATGGTGCATTATAATTTGTTTGGTTTTTCCCCCACATTCTTGAATTGATGGAGTCAAATCCAAATGTGTTCTTTGATAAGCCCAGTGCCATTGATTGTATTGCGGTGCCGTTGATGTACTTCTGAATGAGTGTTCTGGCATTTGCTCTGACCTCTCACCACTTCACGGTTTCCCATTAATTGAGATGGTGCTGTGGCACATTTGCACGGACTCATCTCATGATGGAGACTGGCATTAATTTTGCTCATGTGTTAACTCAACATTGGATCACACCAACTGCCACATGAATACAAATGCTGTGTGCAAATTGCAGTGGAGAGTTTTTGCTCCTTTATAAATCACAGATATTAAACGCATATGCACCCAAAAAATTTTTTTTGACCACATAATTTTTAATCAAAAACTCAGACTTGGATGGATCTGCCATCCAATCAACAACCGATGGATATAACCAAATCCTTGGCCAACGTTTTTCACATTTTCGATAATCTGTTTCACATTAATGCATTTCACAATATGGAAGAAAAGATCTTTTGCAACCTCTGTTACATCATAACTTTAATGTGCCATGAACCTAATAATAACAAAAATACGTTTACAGCATTTATTAATCTAGTGAAATCTAAGCCATTTAACATTTAAAGTCAAATTATTAGTTAATATTAAAGTTAATGTATTTTAAACAAACATGAATTAGCAATGAACAATAGTATATTTCGGAATTAACTTTAACCTAGATTATTAAACGCTATAGAATATTGTTCATTGTTAGTTCATGATATATAACACATTAACTTATGTTAATAAACTAAACCTTATTGCGAAGTGTTAATAACTGTTTTTGCTGACCCTCCCTGAAATGTTTGTGATAGAAAACCCTTTAATATTTGAAAAAAAGGAGAAATTTTGTTTGCTTTATAACACAGCAGATCCAGTAAAAATGTGGGAGTATTCTGTATAAAGTTCATTCTAAATCCATGCCTCTCGACATCCTTCAACACTAGAGCCGTAAACAAACTCTGAATGTGGATTCGTCCCTGTAAGGGTAACATATCTTTGTGAAAAACGAAACAAGGCTGGCTTTCTTTCATAAAAGTGCCGAAAACTGCCAGGTATGTATTAAGTACCCGCTGAGAATAGTCTTTTAAGCCATTTTTAGAGAGATGACCTTTGGGATAAAAAACGCCATCTTTAAAGTAAAGGACTTGCCACAGGGCACTACACCCACTTTGGCCAGCTCTGACTCTTTCTGCCAGTCAAGACTTGGTCTGTGCTTATTCTATGAAATCAACACTGCAATGTTTACCTTAGAACACCAAAGTGGAGAAAATTTTGATTGCATTGCTAACAGGAACTTGACAGACAAGAAGGGTAAATTAAAAACATCTACCTTAAACCTGTTTGCTTGAAATGCCTGCAAATTTCATTTTGTAAGGGCAGCATGTTATGGTACATTATGTTCTGTTTCATTATTATTTCTCTTTATTTGGAGACAGAAACACAAATGTGTAATATGAATCCCCACCCATGTGTGTCAATCTCCTATCTACTATATGAATGAATGAGTTCAGGTAGTAGCTCATTATTCATTCACAAATAACACGCACACATACATTTCCAGAATGCCTCTTCACAATGCTTTCCCCCGAACCAATCTCCTCTCTCTCTTTCTCTCTCTCTCTCTCTCTCTCTCCCTCTCCTTTCCTCTCTCCCTCATCTCCCCTCCCACTCTATGTTAGTGTGAGTAGCTCTCTCTCTCTACCCCTCGCAGGCACGCACTCGGTCAGTGGAGGAGAGGGTTTCGAAATCCAGCTGTAGCTCAAAGTGATCGCCTCCTTGGGCATATCCATCTAAGAGGATTTTGCCCTTTTCCCCCTTGTACCACTTTTTTTTGTTGTTCTGAACCTGTAGGTTTTTTTTTATCTGCCATTCAGGTTTGTGATTTAGTGAGTGTTCTGCTTAAGAATAATATAAGTTTTTCTTTCATGGATGAAGCACCTGCCTATCTCATTTTATTGACGTGATCGGTGTGTCCTAACACACGACACGACTTAAGTAATTTGTTTTTGGTCCACTGGGATAGTTTTATTTTGCTATACAATGGTTTCTTGCTGACAATGTGGTAGGAATCCCTGAGTAAACTCTTCAGAGAAACCATGAGTTGGACTCATTATAAATGCTAAACGTCTGTCTGCTTGGAGCTACGCCATCTGTGGAATTCAATCAAGGTAAAGCATTATTTTTTCTTCTTGTAGTGACATTACATTTGACTTTGGAGGTAATTTGTCCGAAATGCCTGTTATGGTAGATAAGCATATTTCATTAATTTGAGGGTGCACAGACTACTTTCAGATTAATTTGAGTGTGCAGGGACTAGTTTTAGATATTAACTATTTCATGTCATGCTTAGGTAGTAATCATTTGATAGAAATAGTTAATTAAAATCTTAAAAACTTTAAAGCGATTATATCAAGAAGTGAGTTAATCCACCACTCAACTTAATTTTTCATTGATAAGAGTGATATAAGTGATGATTTTCAATAATTTAAGGCACACTAAAATTATATAACCTTATTTATACACCATAGGTTAAAATATATATTTTTTTATTTTATATATTTTTTATTTTATTTTTTATATAACTTACAAAACATAAGCCTTTAAAAAAGTCAAGGCACATTAAACATGTCTTAGCTGTTTAATAGCTAGGTTAAAATATTATTTTTATACTAATTTTAAACAATTATTTTATGAAATTCTCCTTATGAAATAAGCCTGTAATCGTAAATAAAGTCATATTAAAATGTTTGACCTAATATACAAAATGGGTTACAATATATAAATTATTATTAGGAATTGAAGGTACACAAAAAATATGTATCATCAGATTAAAATTAACTTAATTGAATGTCTTTTTCAATTATTTTATTCATATTTGCAAAACAAACTTGTAAGTGTTAACCACTTTTGACTATTAATTCCTCTGTAGAGATGACCACTGTATCAATGGAGCCCATAGTGGCGATGGTGGAAAAGATTTCCAATGTCACCGAGCGTCCAGTAGAAGCATCTACTGAAGACATGGCTGCCACCTTCACCATTGGAACCATTCTGTCCCTAATGTGTCTTGTGGGTGTGTCTGGAAATATCTACACGCTCGTGGTCATGTGCCACTCCATGCGCTCGGCTGCCTCTATGTACATCTACATTATCAACCTGGCACTAGCTGATCTGCTTTACTTACTCACGATTCCATTTGTGGTATGCACACATTTCCTGAAGGGATGGTACTTTGGAGATGCCGGGTGTCGGATCCTCATCAGCATGGACTTCCTTACCATGCATGCCAGTATTTTCACCCTGACTGTTATGAGCACAGAACGTTACTTTGCCGTACTCAAGCCTCTGGATACAGTCAAACGCTCTAAGAGCTACCGAAAAGCAATCGCCCTTCTGGTGTGGACGGCCTCGCTGATTCTCACCTTACCCATGATCATTGGCGTCCAGCTGATGACAGAGAGTTCCAAGCCAATGTGTCAACCCACCCTGAGCCCTCTCTCATATAAAATCTACATCTCGTTTCTCTTTGGCACGAGCATCGTGGCTCCAGGGGTGATAATCGGGTACCTATACATACGCTTGGCACGAACCTACTGGATCTCCCAGACTGAGACTTTCAAGCAGACCAAGAAGCTCCCAAACCAGAAGGTCCTGTATCTGATCTTCACCATTGTGCTCCTGTTCTGGGCCTGCTTCCTACCTTTCTGGATTTGGCAGCTTCTAGGTCAGTTCCAGCCCGCGCTGGATCTCTCCACCAAGGCCAAGCGCAACATTAACTATCTGACCACCTGTCTGACCTACAGCAACAGTTGCATCAATCCGTTCCTCTACACCCTGCTCACCAAGAACTACAAGGAGTACCTTCGCAAGAGACAGAGGACTTGGACAGCTGGCAGCTACCTCAACCGACGGAATCGCTTCCAGCGGTCGCCCCGTCGCTCCTTGTCCTCCAGCAGTCAGCAGTGCACGGAGAGCTTTGTTCTCGCACATACTTCTCGCACCAATAACAGCAGCCTCTGAGGTAGGTCCCTAACCTTGTCTTCTTGGCCTTCTATCGGAACTACATGCTGTTTTTCAGTCTAAGTCGATGTGAAAGATAAAGATCATGTCTGAATAAAACCAAATGTTCTCTAGTTTACCTTCATCTTTGCTCAGTCCAGCGGGCCTGTTCTGAATCAAGCCAGGGCCAGAGTTGGGACAGAGATTTAGTTTTGTGGTCATGGGTCTGATTTTCTGATCGGCACTTGTCTCTGCAAAGGGCTACAGATGAGATATGAAAACATAAAATGCTTGACAAATCTTTTTTGGATGCTCATTGTGATTTTTTAAATTGCCTTGTTAAAAAAAAACAGTTCAAGAGTACACATGACTAGAAAATGCAGGTAAAGGACAGATGAACTGAAGAGAAATTCAGAAAAAAATGTTTTGAGTGGGTGGAATTTTGTCTTTTTATTAGTCACCATTCTATTTAATTGTATGACAAGCTTTTATTTATTCCAGGTCTATAAAAATATGTTATGTTTGCAATTTATAATTTACAAACAAGCAGTTGGTTCTTAGATAATTGGTCATAGTGCAACTGCTAGTCTGAGTAAAATAGGCCACATGATAATTGCGTTCCACTGATTGGATCTCAGCACCAAATTACTCTCCAATCAGCAGACCTGCTACCTTCAAGATGATCTACATGATACTGAATGCCTGCATCTTATGAATGACTGTAGACTGAAAGAATAAATCTCTAACAAGGCTGGAACGGGGTATGAGGTTGAGTTAGGAAGAAAAATAAATTACTGCAAGTCTTTCTGCAATAATTCTGTCTGGAATCACTCAGGGAAAAAAAACAACAAAACTCCCTTCAGATTAGAACTTGATCTAATTCTAAAATTTATTTTAATTTCCCACCAAATGACAAAATTAAAAACAGAGCAGAGGAAGGAAAGAGGGGAAAAAGAACATACCAAAGCTCCTTTCTCGTATTCATTAAGCGCTCTCAGATCCAATTTGTGTTTCAGTGTGTTATTCAGCTTTGAGTTTAGCTTCAGCAGAGTACATTTTTGTCATTGGGTTTTCATTAATGTCCACTAACTATACAATAGGTAAAAGAATTTTAACATTCTTCATTAGGTTATCAGAATATTTTTTGTATCATAAATACAAAATCATTCATATTAAAAAGTCTCTTTTCTTATAATAAACTGAAAATAAAATAAAAGATCACAGCATGTTTATAGTTAATTTCTCTTTAATTTATAGAACAGTCTTCTGAGCACCAGACAAACTGTTATAAGAACTACATAGTCTACATTGAAAATTATTATAAATAGACTAAATAATCAAGATAATTATTTACTAAGAACATTATAATTTCGCACATACTGGAATGATAGTTTGAAGAAAAAGTTCATAGTTCTTTTTCACAGTTCAAGAAAGAAATATAGAAAGATACAAACAAATAAACCAGTTAACTGAAAGAAAAAAAAAAGAAAAAACTTGAGAGCTGAACAAGAAAGTATCAAACAGTCGATATCATCACTTCCAAGGTCTATACAGTTTGTTGAG